>JACTAT010000009.1:1684445-2312428 GCA_014526335.1 Chrysaora quinquecirrha | reverse complement strand
CCAGCAGTGTTGTGGATGCGTAGGAGCTTCCAGCCCCTGTGTCCAAAAGTGCACGACATGTCACTCCATTCACTTTAACCAGGACAACAGGATATGTAACAGTGCCATTAGATTTTTCTTCATTGGTGGCTAGAAGGACTTGCTGAGTTTGCTGATCACAAATAGAAGTATGGTGTTTAGCACTGCATTTTTGGCATTTGAATTTGCTGTGGCATTCTGCAGCATGGTGTTTGCTGCCTGTACAGTTAAAGCATAGTTTTTTTGAACTAAGAAATTTCTTTCTTTCAGCAACAGTTTTGACTTTGTCACAATTCACAGCTTTATGCTCTGTATTTTCACAGTAAATGCAACTCTTGGGTTTCCCAGCTCTATCACTTGTTTGAAATACTCTATCACGCCTGGGCTGTCCATGCTGTCTGGTTCTGTCTTCAACTTGGATTGGGTTTCGTTCACACCACTTTCGCAATGCTTCCACAAATTGTGGAAATTTCCAGTCTTGCCATTCATTATCAGTTCTCACTAAATCAGCTCTTATTCCTGGCAGCTTATCTAAAGTCATTCTTACATAACCATTGATTTCCTTGAGCTTTCCCATTGTCTCTAATGTCTGTATGCTGGTCACAAGTTTTCAAAGAATTCCAGAATTTTGGCTGGTTGAGTTCCATTTATGACAGGCAATGTGACAATATTCTGGATGTGAGCATTTGCTACCTCACTGGGTTTGCCATAGCGTGTCTTTAAAATTTGCTTGGCCCTTTCGTACCCTTCTGTTGTAAGTGGTAGGCCATCTATTGTTGTACGGACCTTTTGCACCAATGATTCTTTGAGATAGGAAAATTTAGATACTGGAGCAATATCACTCTTGTCAATTTCGGTTTCAAATAGATTCCAAAATCTCTGCCAGTCTAAGTAGGTCCCTTGGAATTTCGATATAACTAGCTTTGGTAATTTGACTTTGGCTGGTTGCTGCTGTTGATGTTCTCTTGTTGGCTTTAATTCCATTATTTCCTTTTCAAATTGCTTTTTCATCTGCATTTTTGCTTCCTCTAATTTAAGTGCTTCATCATATTCACGCTTTCTTGCTTCGGCTTTAGCCTCTTCCTCTTCACGACTCACTGCTGCCTTTTCTTCTTTTTGTAGACAATTCATTCTCTTCTGTAATTCTTCCATGTTATCTTCAAATTCTGAAAGATCTGTTTCAGTTTTAAGACTCCAGGTTCTGACTTCCTCAAGCTCTTCATCAGCTTCTATTTTTAATTCCTGAATTTCTGATACAAGGGTATGAATTTCATCAATATTTTGCTAAAATATTAATGTGTCTCTAGTGATTTCACATTGTTTTCTCAAGGATTCTGGCTGTTTCCTGCTGCGTAAATTTCAGCATGCGAAACTTGTTTTGAATTTTCTTTGTTTTCTCTTCAATATTTGCCATAGCTAGACTAGGCCAATGTTTTGATTCTCACGACTCTGAATTCAATTAGATTTGTTTATCTAATTTAGGTAAATTGTTGAATTCGTTCTGCTCCGCAACAATAACTCACCAAAGATTTTACGCAATAAGTAGACTTGCTTTTTCCTCATACAATAAAAAATACTAATATTTCGATTCACTTCACGATTCTCTCAAGTTCTCACTTCCCTCGTGCTTTTTTCTAAGTTCTTCATGTATTTTCTCCCGTTCTCATGAATTCACTAGTTTACTTGAAATCGAGGTTAATTAACATAACAAAGAATGAATGGAAAAAGGTAGTCCAAATACTGTAAAAGTTCATAAATTCAAAAAGTCCCATAAAGTTCAAAGGCAACTCAATGATGCATCAAGAGTTGACGTCGTTTGGGATGTTTACATCGCGCCAATAGTTTGAAAGCATCAACAAGAGGTAAACGCGGAAAGGAATAGGAAGAAGAGTGCAACCGGATTCAAGAATTCCTGGATGCTGGGAAGCTTTCCTTCGCTTGAATGAAAATAAAACGGAGCTTTTTAAGTACCTAGCAGAGCAAACAATCAAAATTGATAGCAATGGTAAGCAAGTTATTAGCACTTACGAGGGACTTGTTTTGTGCAAGTTGCCGCATCTAAACAGACGCCCTTTCTCCTTGTACTCAAGAGGAAGCCGATACCCGACTTTTGTTGCATGCTTTTGATGCAGCAAAGCAAGGCTATGATAAAATCATGATACGAACTGTTGATACTGACGTCGTGGTGATTGCAACTGCACTATTTCATCAATTAGGCCTTTCGGAACTGTGGATTGCATTCGAACCGGAAAGAATTTACGGTATTTGCCTATTCATTCGATTTGCAACAACCTCGGTGAACAAAAATCCAAGAGTCTTTTGATGTTCCATGCCTTGACAGGCTGCGATCAAGTGTCTTTCTTTGCAAGCAAGGAAAGAAAACAGCTTGGGAAACATGGAAGCAATTCGAAGATGTTACGCAGGCTTTTGAATCTCTGTGTGAGGCACCTGCCGTCGTTGATGTTGATGAAAGCCTAACAATTCTGGAACGGTATGTTGTCCTACTCTATGACCGTGTCAGTACGTGTACCTCTGTAGATGACTGCCGCAAAGAGCTTTTCAAAAGAAAAGGAAGATCTATCCAGGCTTTGCCTCCCAGTAGAGCAGCGCTACTTCAGCACGTGCGGAGAGTTGCGTATCAAACTGGGCATTTGCTGGGGCCAGTCACTCATTGCCAGACCTGCACTTCCATGTCCAAGCAACTGGGGATGGGAGAAATTATCAACTGGAGAGTTTGTACCCTTTTGGACAAGTCTACCAGAAGCATCTTCGACATGCAGAGAGCTAATAAAATGTGGCTGCAATCCAGAAAAAGGCTGCCACGGTCGTTGCAAATGCATCAAAGCCGAGCTGCAGTGCACTGCGCTTTGCAAGTGTGGTGGAGACTGTGAAAGATTATGACGTTGTATTCTTTATTAAGTAATGACACTACGTTTCTTTAATCATTATATTCATTGTTCCCATTATATTAACTCCATTGCAAATTTTTGCTAATTTGTTTGAAAAATTAACGCAAAATGTTTTGTGATGACGTCATTATGATGTCATCATGACATCATAGCAACATTGCCTTATTGTAGTGATAAACATTAATTCATCCATGACCCTAAAAGGAAGATAGCAAAACGTGCTTTAAATGCTTTTAATGGTATGGACTACCAAAAATGAATAAAATATCCATATCGATATGACGTGATTATGACGTCACTGTGACGTCATAGAATGAGATTTCGAGATGGGCCTGAATTTCAAAATAATCAGGATGTCAAGTTCTATAAGTGTAGCAAGTTTAATGCTTTTACCTTAAAACCCACAATTATTTCACGATTCTGCTGGACTAAAGTGACCGTCTGGCAGCCATGCAACGATCAACTATTCAACTGACACTATTTGCCTCGTTTCCAACCAGCATGAGAACGCATGCGCGACTTCGCTTCCACCCCCTGACTGAATCCCAAAAGGGCGCAAAGAAACTCCGTGTTACTATTAACTTCGACAAAACAAGTTTTATCTATATATAAATCTTATTGGATATCATCTCAAAGACGCTGCAAAGGAGCGTATGGCAAGCGAAAGTCACCATAATTAGATAAACACAGTTTTCTCAGATAAACTGGGATTATCTGCAGAAAAACCTAGTTTTTTTAATTATGGTGCTCTTTTCTGGGGAAAAGCCTGGTTTTTCTGATAATCCCGGTTTTTCTGCCAGAAAAACTTAGTTTTTCTCAAAAACCCAGATTTTCTGAAGATAAACTGGGTTTTTCTCAGATAAACTGGGTTTTTCTCAGATAATAGGGTTTTTTTTTAGATAAACCCAGTTTTTCTGAGATAAACCCAGTTTATCTGAGATAAACCCAGTTTTTCTCAGATAAAAATGATACAGAGAAAGGGCCACGAACTGCAAACTGTCCCGTCGGATCTTTCGATTCTTGCGGCGAATAAAGTAAAATAAAAGTGAGGCAGTAACGCTGCAAAGCGACGAGAAGACGAAGCAAAAAAATACGAATTTTTTTATACTAATATTTCGCCCCGGCATTCAGGGCTTCATCAGAGTAATGAACGAATAAAATATTTTACATAGATTCAAATTTGGTGGTTGATTGTGATTGGTGGAGCTCAGTTGGTGGTGTGTAGGTGACGTAATAGTGGATGAAGTTGTAAGGTGAAATGAAAAGAGGCGGACAGGAAAGCACAGGATGAGATGAAATTGGAAGGAAGTAAATAAAATAGATAGAACTGGTTTGGAGAGAGGGTATTTTATGGATATGAGTAATTAATCATTATTGATATAGTTAGCTGTTAAAAAACTAAGTAAAAAATAACTGGGTTAGCGGTCTGTAGTTCTGTTAAGTCCGTTAGGTGCAAGAGAGTTAGCCAAGCCAACGAAGTATGTGGTGCTGTGGCGTCGTGGTGTAATCCAGCTGACTCGTGGTGTCAGAAGCTCAGTGTGGTCAGGGTTCGAGCCCAGCCACGGTAGCGTCACAGCCAGGGTCGAGGTCTCGATTAGTTAACCTACTACTGAGATCCTAGCGACTGGCGCTAAAACACCATTTCACCTTTCACCTTCACCAGCCTACCACAACTGGGTCACATACTGAGACAGAATCACGCCACCTTACAAAACTCTGACACCTGCAAGGAAGCTTTCGGACAGCCACCTATACTTAGCCACCGCAGACCTAAAAACCTAAGGGATTATCTTGTGCGAGCAAAACTAAAAACTGCAAGCACGGATAAGCCCGAAGGTGTGACGAAATGTAACTCGACGCGTGACTGCATCACTTGCAAACATATAAGCAACGGTACCACAAATTCAACATTTACCAATACCGACAAGACTATACGAATACGACAAAGACTTGACTGCAATACCACTAACGTTATCTACATGCTACAGTGCACGAACACAGACGAGACGTTATAAACAAAAGATATGACAAATCTGGGGTGGCAGAACACTTCTGTCAGCCTGGACACAAATTACACGACTTACAAGTTACGCCTTTACTACAAATACATGACAAACGAGAGAGTGTTAGACGAGCCAAAGAACAATACTTCGTTGGCTTGGCTAACTCTCTTGCACCTAACGGACTTAACAGAACTACAGACCGCTAACCCAGTTATTTTTTACTTAGTTTTTTAACAGCTAACTATATCAATAATGATTAATTACTCATATCCATAAAATACCCTCTCTCCAAACCAGTTCTATCTATTTTATTTACTTCCTTCCAATTTCATCTCATCCTGTGCTTTCCTGTCCGCCTCTTTTCATTTCACCTTACAACTTCATCCACTATTACGTCACCTACACACCACCAACTGAGCTCCACCAATCACAATCAACCACCAAATTTGAATCTATGTAAAATATTTTATTCGTTCATTACTCTGATGAAGCCCTGAATGCCGGGGCGAAATATTAGTATAAAAAAAATTCGTATTTTTTTGCTTCGTCTTCTCGTCGCTTTGCAGCGTTACTGCCTCACTTTTATTTTACTTTATTCGCCGCAAGAATCGAAAGATCCGACGGGACAGTTTGCAGTTCGTGGCCCTTTCTCTGTATCATTTTTATCTGAGAAAAACTGGGTTTATCTCAGATAAACTGGGTTTATCTCAGAAAAACTGGGTTTATCTAAAAAAAAACCCTATTATCTGAGAAAAACCCAGTTTATCTGAGAAAAACCCAGTTTATCTTCAGAAAATCTGGGTTTTGAGAAAACTAAGTTTTCTGGCAGAAAACCGGGATTATCAGAAAACCAGGCTTTTCCCCAGAAAAGAGCACCATAATTAAAAAAACTAGGTTTTTCTGCAGATAATCCCAGTTTATCTGAGAAAACTGTGTTTATCTAATTATGGTGACTTTCGCTTGCCATACGCTCCTTTGCAGCGTCTTTGAGATGATATCCAATAAGATTTATATATAGATAAAACTTGTTTTGTCGAAGTTAATAGTAACACGGAGTTTCTTTGCGCCCTTTTGGGATTCAGTCAGGGGGTGGAAGCGAAGTCGCGCATGCGTTCTCATGCTGGTTGGAAACGAGGCAAATAGTGTCAGTTGAATAGTTGATCGTTGCATGGCTGCCAGACGGTCACTTTAGTCCAGCAGAATCGTGAAATAATTGTGGGTTTTAAGGTAAAAGTATGAAACTTGCTACACTTATAGAACTTGACATGCTGATTATTTTGAAACTCAGGCCCATCTCGAAATCTCATTCTATGACGTCACAGTGACGTCATAATGACATCATATCGATATGGATATTTTATTCATTTTTTGGAAGTCCATACCATTAAAAGCATTTAAAGTACGTTTTGCTATCTTCCTTTTAGGGTCATGGATGAACTAATGTTTATCACTACAATAAGGCAATGTTGCTATGATGTCATGATGACATCATAATGACGTCATCACAAAACATTTTGCGTTAATTTTTTCAAACAAATTAGCAAAAATTTGCAATGGAGTTAATATAATGGGAACAATGAATATAATGATTAAAGAAACGTAGTGTCATTACTTAATAAAGAATACAACGTCATAATCTTTCACAGTCTCCACCACACTTGCAAAGCGCAGTGCACTGTAGCTCGGCTTTGATGCATTTGCAACGACCGTGGCAGCCTTTTTCTGGATTGCAGCCACATTTTATTAGCTCTCTGCATGTCGAAGATGCTTCTGGTAGACTTGTCCAAAAGGGTACAAACTCTCCAGTTGATGATTTCTCCCATCCCCAGTTGCTCGGACATGGAAGTGCAGGTCTGGCAATGAGTGACTGGCCCCAGCAATGCCCAGCTTGATACGCAGCTCTCCGCACGTGCTGAAGAAGCGCTGCTCTACTGGGAGGCAAAGCCTGGATAGATCTTCCTTTTCTTGTGAAAAGCTCTTTGCGGCAGTCATTTACAGAGGTACACGTACTGACACGGTCATAGAGTAGGACAACATACCGTTCCAGAATTGTTAGGCTTTCATCAACATCAACGACGGCAGGTGCCTCACACAGAGATTCAAAAGCTTGCGTAACATCTTCGAATTGCTTCCATGTTTCCCAAGCTGTTTTCTTTCCCTTGCTTGCAAAGAAAGACACTTGATCGCAGCCTGTCAAGGCATGGAACATCAAAAGACTCTTGGATTTTTGTTTACCGAGGTTGTTGCAAATCGAATGAATAGGCAAATACCGTAAATTCTTTCCGGTTCCGAATGCAATCCACAGTTCCGAAAGGCCTAATTGATGAAATAGTGCAGTTGCAATCACCACGACGTCAGTATCAACAGTTCGTATCATGATTTTATCATAGCCTTGCTTTGCTGCATCAAAAGCATGCAACAAAAGTCGGGTATCGGCTTCCTCTTGAGTACAAGGAGAAAGGGCGTCTGTTTCGTGCGGCAACTTGCACAAAACAAGTCCCTCGTAAGTGCTAATAACTTGTTTACCATTGCTATCAATTTTGATTGTTTGCTCTGCTAGGTACTTAAAAAGCTCCGTTTTATTTTCATTCAAGCGAAGGAAAGCTTCCCAGCATCCAGGAATTCTTGAATCCGGTTGCACTCTTCTTCGTATTCCTTTCCCGCGTTTACCTCTTGTTGATGCTTTTAAACTATTGGCGATGTAAACATCCCAAACGACGTCAACTCTTGATGCATCATTGAGTTGCCTTTTGATGAATGGCGAATAAATATCGTTCGCATACTCTTCAAATGTTTTCGCATGCATTGGCTTCAGCATATTGATTATTGCTGCGCCATCAAGGATTATCACATTGACAACAGGCTTCTCAGTGCTTGGCAGGGCAACACTCTCCATACAAGATACCAAATCTGCCTTGTTACCTGAGCGCATTTCTTGGTTCTTTGAAAGTGCAGGAGGGCAATTGTTATTCTCATGCTGAAAAAATTCTGCGAGATTTCCTTCTCGTACTTGGCATGCTACATAAAGTCGAGAAAAAAGTTGGCAGTTTTTCTTTAATGTGTTGACCTCCATTTTCGTGGTTGTACTGGATTTCGTAGGGGGACAGCTAAAGAGTGGAAATTTATTCTTTGGTATAGGGTCAAATACGGACTTTTCTTTTTTCAATATACGCTCTTCCACAAACTTGCTGTATTGAAGAGCTCCTGCTATTTCAATATTTTTAACTGTATCGACAACCTTTTCATCCATTATGTCACGCGTATCCAGCACAAGTAAGTCTGGACTTTCTTCCAGAAATGGATTTCCCATGTTCTCCATTACACTCATCAGAGAACGAACTTGCTTCTCAAACTCCCGCTGTACACTTAACGTCTGTTCATGATGCCGGTACAGAGCTGAACTAAACTCTTCGCTAGTTGTTAACATAGAACTTTCGAACTCGCCAACAATGCGGGCAACTTCTGTCAAGAACTTTATGCGACTTTTTGAACTTATGAACTTTTACAGTATTTGGACTACCTTTTTTTATTTAATTCTTTGTTATGTTAATTAACCTCGATTTCAAGTAAACTAGTAAATTCGTGAGAACGGGAAAAAATACATGAGGAACTTAGAAAAGCACGAGGAAGTGAGAACTTGAGATAATCGTGAAGTGAATCGAAATCTTAGTATTTTTTATTGTATTTAACATTGAGGAAAAAGCAAGTCTACTTATTGCGTAAAATCTTTCGTGAGTTATTGTTGCGGAGCAGAACAAATTCCCAACAAAGTGGCACCCCAGATGGGAGAAGACAGCGTTTTTCAATTCTAAGTTATCAAATCATCAGAGACAAAGGTATAGATAGATAGTCTAGTCCTAAGTTTTCAGAGTCAAAAACTAATCAAAAGTCAGTAAGTAAACCTTGAATTACTTTACCTAAATTAGATAAACAAATCTAATTGAATTCAGAGTCGTGAGAATCAAAACATTGGCCTAGTCTGGCTATGGCAAATATTGAAGAGAAAACAAAGAAAATTCAAAACAAGTTTCGCATGCTGAAATTTACGCAGCAGGAAACAGCCAGAATCCTTGAGAAAAACAATGTGAAATCACTAGAGAGACACATTAATATTTTTAGCAAAAATATTGATGAAATTCATACCCTTGTATCAGAAATTCAGGAATTAAAAATAGAAGCTGATGAAGAGCTTGAGGAAGTCAGAACCTGGAGTCTTAAAACTGAAACAGATCTTTCAGAATTTGAAGATAACATGGAAGAATTACAGAAGAGAATGAATTGTCTACAAAAAGAAGAAAAGGCAGCAGTGAGTCGTGAAGAGGAAGAGGCTAAAGCCGAAGCAAGAAAGCGTGAATATGATGAAGCACTTAAATTAGAGGAAGCAAAATGCAGATGAAAAGCAATTTGAAAAGGAAATAATGGAATTAAAGCCAACAAGAGAACATCAACAGCAGCAACCAGCCAAAGTCAAATTACCAAAGCTAGTTATATCGAAATTCCAAGGGACCTACTTAGACTGGCAGAGATTTTGGAATCTATTTGAAACCGAAATTGACAAGAGTGATATTGCTCCAGTATCTAAATTTTCCTATCTCAAAGAATCATTGGTGCAAAAGGTCCGTACAACAATAGATGGCCTACCACTTACAACAGAAGGGTACGAAAGGGCCAAGCAAATTTTAAAGACACGCTATGGCAAACCCAGTGAGGTAGCAAATGCTCACATCCAGAATATTGTCACATTGCCTGTCATAAATGGAACTCAACCAGCCAAAATTCTGGAATTCTTTGAAAAACTTGTGACCAGCATACAGACATTAGAGACAATGGGAAAGCTCAAGGAAATCAATGGTTATGTAAGAATGACTTTAGATAAGCTGCCAGGAATAAGAGCTGATTTAGTGAGAACTGATAATGAATGGCAAGACTGGAAATTTCCACAATTTGTGGAAGCATTGCGAAAGTGGTGTGAACGAAACCCAATCCAAGTTGAAGACAGAAACAGACAGCATGGACAGCCCAGGCGTGATAGAGTATTTCAAACAAGTGATAGAGCTGGGAAACCCAAGAGTTGCATTTACTGTGAAAATACAGAGCATAAAGCTGTGAATTGTGACAAAGTCAATACTGTTGCTGAAAGAAAGAAATTTCTTAGTTCAAAAAAACTATGCTTTAACTGTACAGGCAGCAAACACCATGCTGCAGAATGCCACAGCAAATTCAAATGCCAAAATGCAGTGCTAAACACCATACTTCTATTTGTGATCAGCAAACTCAGCAAGTCCTTCTAGCCACCAATGAAGAAAAATCAAATGGCACTGTTACATATCCTGTTGTCCTGGTTAAAGTGAATGGAGTGACATGTCGTGCACTTTTGGACACAGGGCTGGAAGCTCCTACGCATCCACAACACTGCTGGATCTCATAGCCAAGAAACCTGTTAGAAAAGAAAAGAGAAGAATTGAAATGATGATGCAATCCGTAACTCAAACAATTGAGGTCTTCAAGTGAAAATTGCAAGTGTAAACAAAGAATTCAGTTTGGAAACTACAGTGAGTAAGGTGAACAAAGAATGTCTTTTATACTTACCTAATCCAAACTATGATAAAGTCTTATCAGAATACAGCCATCTGCAAGAAGTCAAAATGGATGACTCAGATAAAAAAGCAGTTCTTCCTGTTCATCTGATTCTTGGCGCAAATGAGTATTCCAGGATTAAAACTGACAAAAAACCCAAGATTGGAAAGCCTGGAGAACCTATTGCTGAACTGACAAATTTTGGCTGGACAATCATGTCTCCAGGAAGTGAAACCAAACTTGACAATGTTTATCTTACCAGAAGCTCCAATGCAGATTATGAACAGCTATGCAGCTTAGATATCCTTGGTCTCGCAGATAAACCTGATGGCGATCAGCAGCAAGTTCATGAAGAATTCAAAGAACAATTGACTAGAGATTCTGAAGGATGGTATGAAACAGGGCTTTTGTGGAGAAACAGTCATGATGCTCTTCACAACAATAAGAATAGAAGCCTTGGAAGACTCAATAACTTAGTCAGAAGATTGCAGAGAGAGCCTGATTTATTCCAGAAATATGACGAAATCATTCAAGACCAGCTAGACCAAGGGATTGTAGAGAGAGTTACCAAAGAAGAAGCAAACAGAAAAGAGTTTTACATTCCGCATAAACCAGTTATTCGAGAGACAGCTGAGAGCACAAAGATCAGAATCGTATTTGATGCCTCTGCGAAGGATCTGACACCAGTCCATCACTGAATGACTGCTTAGAACCTGGTGAGCCACTCCAAAACATGTTGTGGGGTGTACTTGTGAGAAGCCGACTAAAGCCTGTAGCCCTTTGTGCTGACTTGAAGCAAGCATTTCTTCAAGTGCGAATTCGTGAAGTTGATAGAGATTCCTTGCGATTCCATTGGTTGAGAAACAAAGATCCATCACAGATTGAAGTCCTGAGATTTACCAGAGCGCTTTTTGGACTTGTTCAATCACCGTTTCTTCTAGGAGCAACAATAGAAGAACATCTTAAACTTTGTGAAGCAAATTATCCAGCAGAAGTAGAAGAGATTAGACGCAGTCTCTACGTTGACGACATAATAAGCGGATCATCTACCTTGGAAGATGCAAAACACCTGAAGAACACCGCCATTTCCATCTTTAGAGAAGCACACTTCGAACTCCACAAATGGCACTCTAACTTAGAAGAGCTGGAAACACACAAAGAAGAGAAAAATGCAGACCAGAGCTATGCCAAAGAACAGCTGGGTGTCAGAGCAGATGAGACCAAAATGCTTGGTCTCACATGGAATAAAGCAAAAGATACTCTAGCAGTAGCCTTTCCAACCAATCAAGCTGAGCTGACAAAGAGAGGAGTTCTGCGAAGCCTGGCCTCCGTCTATGATCCACTCGGTTTAGCATCACCGACATTGTTACTTGGCAAATTGATATACAGGACCTGTTGTGATCAGAGTCTCTCCTGGGATGCAGATCTACCTGAAGAAATCGTGAAAGCCTGGAAGATCTTTGAGAAGAACTTAGCATCTATCGTTGAAGTACCTAGAAGTCTGTGCAGCTTCCAAGAACCAATTCACTCAGTGGAACTCCATGTCTTTGGTGATACCAGCGGAAAAGGAACTTCTGCTGCTGTTTATGCTGTAGTCAAGCAAGACTCAGGTACCAATCAAGGGTTGCTTGCAGCAAAAGCACGTCTAGCAAAGAAGAACTTAAGCATCCCACGGCTTGAGCTTGTTGCAGCACATATGGCAGCCAATTTGGTAAACAACGTCAAAGAAGCACTCAAAGGCTATCCAGTTGGAGACATCTATGGCTGGCTAGATAGTACTGTTGCCCTGTATTGGATTGGAAATAAAGGCAGTTACAAACAATTTGTGGCTAATAGAGTCAGACTGATTAACGAGAAGAATTACATCACTTGGCGACATGTGACTACAGATGAAAATCCGGCAGATATTGGGAGCCGGGGTGAAAAAGCTAGCAAGTTATCAGAAACCTGGTTGAAGGGACCTAGTTGGCTACCTGAAAGATCCAGTTGGCCTGACGAGCTGATTGTGCAGCAAAGCAGAGAATCAGAAGAAGAAGCCAAGCTAATCAAAGAAGTGCTTGTAGTTGCTGTTCAGAAGACAGAAGATATCGACAACTTGATCAGCAAATTCAGTTTCTGGAAAGTCATCAGAATTTTGTCCTGGATGGCAAGATTTATCAATAACAGCAGATTGAAGAAAGAAGATCGAGTTTCCGGACCATTAACAGCAGAAGAAACAGAACACCAGATACAATCCTGCATAAGAAGAGAGCAAGAACTAGTCAGTAGTACTGAAGCATTCAAACAAGATCAGCTTACACTTAACCTGCAGAAGAACAGCAGCGGATTGTATGAATGCAGAGGAAGAATACAAGGGGTCTACCCCATTTACCTGCCACCAAAGTCAGCTTTCAGCGAAAAGTTGGTGATGGATTGTCACAAGAAGACCTTGCACGGGGGAGCTGGACTTACAATGACGTCAGTTCGAGAAAAGTATTGGATTCCACGTCTTCGTCAGCTGACTAAAAGGGTAATCAGAAGCTGTCATGGTTGTAAACGTTTCCATGCAGTTGCATTCTCCAAACCGCCTGAAGGGAATCTCCCTAAAAGCAGAACAGAAGGTTTGCGTCCATTCCAAGCTGTTGGAATAGACTATGCTGGACCACTATACTACAAACGCAGACAAGATCAACTTGGTAAATCCTACATCTTACTTATTTCCTGCAGTGTCACCAGAGCTATCTACATCGAACTTCTGCGTGATCAAACCGTTGAAGAATTCTTGAAGTGTTTGAAGAGATTCATCGCAAGAAAAGGACGACCAGAAAGAATCTACACAGACAACGGAAGAACATTTGTGGCTGGTGCGACATGGCTGAGGAAGATAATGAAAGATGAGAAGCTGAGAGATTTTACTGCCCACCAAAGCATCAGCTGGCAATTTAACTTAAGCAAAGCGCCCTGGTGGGGCGGGCAATTTGAAAGGCTGATTGGTCTTATTAAACAATCGCTCTATAAGACTATCGGAAGAGCACAGCTGAAGTGGAGTGAACTGGAAGAGGTGATCCTCGACATAGAAACAGCTTTGAACAATCGTCCACTTGGATACATCGAAGACGACATACAGCAGCCAATTCTCACGCCGAATGTGATGATGTTTGGATTTCCAAACAAGCTAATCGAAGAAGATCCAGAAGCTTTAGAAGATAAAGACCTGAAGAAACGAGCGATTTACCTGAAGAGATGTAAACAGTCACTATGGAATAGATGGACTGCAGAATATATCAGAGGACTGAGGAGCGACATCACCTCAAACAGCCATCAAAGTCACCGAATCTTGAAGTTGGAGACGTTGTAATCATCAAAACGAAGATCGTAACAGAGGCAAGTGGAACCTTGGAATCGTTGAAGAGCTTATCAGCGGAAGAGATGGAGTTGTCAGAGGAGCTCGCTTGAGAGCCGGAAAATCATACTGGGAAAGACCGATTCAACATCTATATCCGCTTGAACTGCACTGTAATATTCCCAGAAGTGAGGACAAACATCTTGATCCTGAAGCCAGAGAATTCAAGCCAAAAAGGAGAGCAGCCGTGAACGCAGCAGAAATCATAAGAGTTGTAGCAGAAGAAGACGAGGATGACACTCTTTGAACTTTAACTGAACACTGATTATATTTGTTCCCTTTCGGAACAAATAGGGGGAGAGTGTCAAGAACTTTATGCGACTTTTTGAACTTATGAACTTTTACAGTATTTGGACTACCTTTTTTATTTAATTCTTTGTTATGTTAATTAACCTCGATTTCAAGTAAACTAGTAAATTCGTGAGAACGGGAAAAAATACATGAGGAACTTAGAAAAGCACGAGGAAGTGAGAACTTGAGATAATCGTGAAGTGAATCGAAATCTTAGTATTTTTTATTGTATTTAACATTGAGGAAAAAGCAAGTCTACTTATTGCGTAAAATCTTTCGTGAGTTATTGTTGCGGAGCAGAACAAATTCCCAACACTGGAATCTTCTGGAAACAAAGGAAGCAGGGCACTTAAATCTGCATGAAGCTTTTGTGATTCGATGTTGCTTGCATGAAATGCTGCCCATGATATTGTCATATCTTGCTCTTTGGTAACGTTCTGCTCATCTATGACTTTGCTCACATGATCAAGCCAGCTGGAACACAAGAGATGGGATGAAATCAATCAATGCACAGGTTTCACCGAAAGATAAACACGTTTGACACCCTACCATAAATTCTTTATATTGTGTCAATGCCAATGATAGGATAGATATCAATCCCAGATAGAACGAATGCAATTATTCTTAAATAAACTAGCTTTATCTCGCAAAATATAAAACCCTCGAAAACCACTGAACAAATCATGGAGCTTTACAACACAAGAGCGAAGCGCAAGCAGGGATCAGCAAATTCTGTTTATTTTCTTGGACTTCCTACAGCATGCTTGCGAATAAATGTATCTCACAGTTTCAAATTTACCCAAATAAATAAGCCCATGAAATTTAACATTCATTGAATCTTAAAACTGTTGGACAATTGGAAACTTCGAAAAAGAAAAGAAGTTAAAAATCTTTCAGATTTAACAGCAAATCTAGCCTGGGGACATCTGACCCAAAGCTGTCTAATAAGCTCACTGCAAATTGAGTTCAACTGATCTAATTTGTATGGCGAATACTTACTTCTGATCTTCATTGGAAGCTGATGGTAAGCTGTCGGCTTCGGGTACCTTCGCAGAAATATCGGCAATGTTCAGATCTCGTTGAAATGAAAGAACAGGAGGAACTTCCGAGTAGAAATCAGGTAATTTTGAAAGTTTCTGTTTACCCGCTATCTCCTTTTGAATAACTGGGGTGCATCGCTCGGTCCCTGTATCATTCTGCTTGACATGCTGGAAAAGAGAAATTCCAGTTCCGTGGAATGAACCAACTGCACTTGTAGCACTGGGATTATGGTCGATATTATCGACAGCAGCTGTTGTAAACAATCCATGGCGTAGATTTGGCGGGCAGACAACATTTTCTCTTTCATACTGAGCACACAAACTATTCCCCATATCTGTAGATAGGCTTAGAACCCTGTCATATGAAACAGACAAGCCCAGCTCGTGGAACTTCATTTCATTTTCTACCTTATTTACGCAGAATTTACAAAAACGTTTATCTCTTTCGATCGGTGGTCTACAATGTCTGCCCTTTTCTATTTCTAGACAATGATCACTTAGTCTTAATTTCGTAAGAATCCTTCTGTACTTCCTGTTCGTAATAATTTGAAGGTATGGTTCAAAGAAGATTTGGCTTTTATGTGTTTTGTACGTGAGTGCTTTGGAACAATCACAAATGTATGAGTTCCAGAACACGTTATAGTTTTGCTTTAAAATAAGTTTGGTATCTTTGTTAGATAGGGAAATAGATTGATCAGGATTTGATCTAGGGATAAATTTATCTAAAAATGATACTATAGAATTACGATTAGTTATAAAGCTCTCATAAGCTAGGGCTAGTGCCACTAAAGAGTCTTGTTCGGCGTAGTGAGAAACATGTTTGATAAAATTGTGAACTCTACAGTTTATTTCTACACTAAGAGGGAAGCGACCCAGCTCAGCTCGTACTAAAGCATTGGTAGTTGATCTATTAAGTCCAAGAAGGCGTTTAAGAAATTGTGTATGTGTCTTTTCAATTTCACATTTGTCCCATTCTTTGTTATCAAGGTTAAGGTAGGGTGCCCAAACTTCTGAGCCATAGAGTAGGATTGGAGATATTAATGAGTCAAACAGTTTTAGGGCAATTTTAACTGGAAGATCCTTTATTTTACATTTATTATTTAAAGCTAGAAGAGCACGGTTGGCTTTTGCACTAAGCATATTTAAAGTTTCCTTGAAGTTACAAGCTGCATTAATCGTAATGCCCAGATAAGTGTACTCAGTTACATTTTCTATTGGTATTGGTAGTAGAACGTTTCAACGGGACACTTATTAGTGCAGGAGATTAGTGCAGAAATACTGCAGGATTGTGCAAATTGTGATACAAGCACCAAAATTTCGGAAAATGCTAAGTTTGGTACGCTGAAAAAGATGTGATATAGGCCCAAGTCAGATCTTGCCCCTAAGTTCTATTTTTAGACTGGGGTAATCTGGTCCAGACCCCCAATCGTACAATTGGCCATAAACTGAGAACGCCAGGTCATAGAAAGTCACAACTCACCGCATAAACGCAGTTTGATACGCTGAAAAAGATGCGATATAGACCCAAGTCATATCTTGCCCCTTAGTTCTATTTTTAGACTGGGGTTCTCTGGTCCAGACCCCCAATCGTACAATTGGCCATAAACTTAGAACGCCAGGTCATAGAAAGTCACAATTCACCGCATAAACGCAGTTTGATACGCTGAAAAAGATGCGATATAGAACCAAGTCATATCTTGCGCCTTAGTTCTATTTTTAGACTGGAGTACTTTGGTCCAGACCCCCAATCCTACAATTGGCCATAAACTGAGAACGCCAGGTCATAGAAAGTCACAACTCACCGCATAAACGCAGTTTGATACACTGAAAAAGATGCGATATAGACCCAAGTCATATCTTGCCCCTTAGTTCTATTTTTAGACTGGGGTACTCTGGTCCAGACCCCCAATCGTACAATTGGCCATAAACTGAGAACGCCAGGTCATGGAAAGTCACAATTCACCACATAAACGCAGTTTGATACGCTGAAAAAGATGCGATATAGAACCAAGTCATATCTTGCGCCTAAGTTCTATTTTTAGACTGGAGTACTCTGGTCCAGACCCCCAATCGTACAATTGGCCATAAACTGAGAACGTCAGGTCATAGAAAGTCACAATTCACCACATAAACGCAGTTTGATACGCTAAAAAAGATCTGATATAGACCCAAGTCATATCTTGCTCCTAAGTTCTATTTTTAGACTGGGGTTCTCTGGTCCAGAACCCTAATCATACCATTTGCCATTAACAGAACAGGCCAGGCCATAGCAAGTCACAATTCACCACATAAACGCAGTTTGATACGCTGAAAAAGATGTGATATAGGCCCAAAAGTCACAATTCACCGCGAGGCCCAAAAGTCACACTTTACCATGATACATTAAAAAACACGTTATATAGGTCCAAATTATACCTTACCCCTAACTTTTATTTTTAGACAGCGGTACTCTAGCCCGGACCCTTAATTCTGCCATTGTGCAAGGGTGCCATCTGTAAATTACCAGCCCCATTTAATAACATCTGGTAATGATTGTCATTTAATCAAACTCTGATTCTATACATAGCTGAAATCCAGCAAATCTAGCAAATGCACATACTGTATCGAATCCAGGCATCGCATACCAGAACATGATGCCGGTGCAGATGTCACTACCAACAGCATACACGATTTCATGTAGGGGGTGCCACTTTGTATCTTTCCCAGAACTAAGCTCCACCCAGAGCTCCTCTATATTCAAATGCGTAAACTGAGATAAAGTAATGATCACTACTTCATTGTCGGCAGTTTTTGTCAAGACCTTGTTATGGCTATGCAACATGGAGGTGGGGCTCTTGGCTAAATTTTGGGTAGGGGTCTGCCGCCGGCATATTAAAAAAATGGTATCCTTGGCTAGACCGGTATCTGCCAAAACGATACAGCCCTTGGCCAGACAAATACGCTCGAAATTTTTGGTCTTCAGACGGAGAATTCAAAGTGACCTATATTCCTTTTACCAGTTCCCTTTAAAAATGTTTAAGTTGAAACTTCTACTTTCCAAGGCTATGCTACTCTAAGCCGCATTCCTTTTCCGCGATTTTGTCGAGCTCCTTCTTTGATACTGTTTCTTTATACACATCGAATATCAAGTTGATTCTCTTTATATTATCTTCTTTTGCTTTACATATGCTGCATAGCCCACATATCTACATAATTTGCAAAGCTGCAAGCCAATTTTATATAAATGCATTGGCTGAGCTTGGGCAAATCAACCCCAAGTCTAAAAATAGAATTTAGGGGTAAGATGTGAATAGGGTCTATATAACATCGTTTTGACGCATCAAACTGCCCTTGACTGTGAATTACGACTTCCTATGACCTGTCGTTCTTCCTCTAAACCCATTAGTACAATTAGGGGTCTGGACCAGATTACCCCAGTCTAAAAATAGAACCTAGGGGCAATATATGATTTGGATCTATATCACATATTTTTCAGCGTATTAAACTGCCTTTATATTGTGAATTGTGACATTCTATGGCATGGCCTTCTCTGTTTATGGCAAATGGTACTATTGGGGGTCTGGACCAGATAACCCCAGTCTAAAAATAGAACTTAGGGGCAATATATGATTTGGGTCTATATCACATATTTTTTTAGCGTATTAAACTGCTTTTATGTTGTGAAATTGTGACATTCTATGGCCTGGCCTTTTCTGTTAATGGCAAATGGTACTATTGGGGGTCTGGACCAGATTACCCCAGTCTAAAAATAGAACTCAGGGGTAATATATGATTTGGGTCTATATCACATCTTTTTCAGCGTATTAAAATGCGTTTATGTGGTGAATTGTGACTTTCTATGACCTGGCGTTCTCAGTTTATGGCCAATTGTACGATTGGGGGTCTGGACCAGATTACCCCAGTCTAAAAATAGAATTTAGGGGCAAGATATGACTTGGGTCTATATTGCATCATTTTTAGCGTATTAAACTGCGTTTATGTTGTGAATTGCGACTTTCTATGACCTGGCGTTGTCAGCGTATGGCCAATTGTACGATTGGGGGTCTGGACCAGATTACCCCAGTCTAAAAATAGAACTTAGGGGCAAAATATGACTTGGGTCTATATCACATCTTTTTCAGCGTATCAAACTTAGTATTTTCTGAAATTTTGGTGCTTGTATAACTATTTGCACAATTCTTCTGCTTATCTCCCTCACTATATGGAAAGCTTGTCCATGTATGTCAGCACAAATCAAAAGATTGGGATCGTCATTTCTCCCTTGTCTTATTTGCCTATCGTGTGTCACCCAACACTACTACCCGCGAACAGGGCCGTCCTGACAGAAATGAAAGTTTTCAAGGGGGGTGTGACCGTCTCAATTTGCCGACTAGAGTCGAACTGAAAAATCTTTCTAGGCATCATCAAATCGGCTTACGAGAGTGCTTAAGTTTTGATGGGCGCGAGTAAAACGGGCATTGTGTTAGAACATGCGCTGAAGGCGCACGCCACTAGGGGGGTCCGGGGGCATGCTCCCCCGAAAATTTTGGAAAAACCTGAAGCTAGAATCGCTCTAACGGCCCTTTCGGAACTCTTAAAAATGCAGTTTTCTTGAAACTCTATCGTGGAATTCGTACAGAATTTTTATGGTCTTTGAGTGGCACAAAACTTCAAAATTGTAGTAAAAAACCGAAACTTCTTTGAACATCTGAATTCTAAACGAATCCAAAAGATTGACAAATATCATTGCTTGCTATAGAGTCTAATTGATACTACATTACAGTACAATGAATACATCTATAGATTTGTTGCTCTGGTGCATCGTGGCCGGTGAACCGCGGAAAATGGAAAAAATATGGCATATTCTGGAAAATTTTGATTGTATAACTTCGTTGGTCGGCCCTCCCTTGTCAAGCAAAGACGCTCCATGCTTTTGCAGTAGTTCTGTTTTATTTCCCATTGTTTTTTACTTAGCCTTTACTCTGTATCAATGATTCAGGAATGCATAAAAGAGTGATTTCGCCGACCGAAACTACCGATTTGCCGACTGGTCCTTTTTCAAGGGGGGGTGTCGCACCCCCAACACCCCCAATGTAGGGACGGCCCTGCAAAATTACCGACAACTTGACCAAAGACGAACGCAACGCACTTAAGACATTGTCCAAACGTACATATCATAATAAAGCCTGCATACAAAGGTTCGGGTACTGTCGTTATGGACATAAACGAATGCAACCAACCACTTAATGACTAGACATTCTACGAAAAAAATCAAAGACATCACAAATAAGGTCACTAACACCATCCAACAATATCTTGAGCAGATGAAACGCGACAAACGGATAGACAAAGACACATATACTTATTTGACACCCAACGACCCTAGATGCTCAAGATTTTACATACTACCTAAAATACATAAAAACAGACAGAAACCCCCTGGTAGACCGATTGTCTCCACTAACAGTCATCCCACTGAACGTATCTAAGAATACGTCAGTAACATACTCAACCCTCTCGTATAAAAACTACCTTCCTTTCTTAAAGATACCACCCATTTCCTTAAAAAACGTTTTAACGTCGGTAACCTTCCTGATAACTCTCTTCTTGTCACTCTTGATGTATAATCTCTCTAAACTAACATACCACACTCTAAAGGCATCGAGGCTGCCAGGGGATACCTCAATAAACGTACCAAACAATTACCACCTTATGCGGTCTCCTTAACATTATATTAAAAGACAACAATTTCGAGTTTGACGGACAATTTTATCTACAGACACACGGGACCGCTATGGGCACAAGACTGGCACCTCCATATGCTAATTTATTTATGTGGGCATTTGAATCTAACGATCTAACGCCCTGGAGAACTCACCATACAAACCTCTTGTGTGGTGGCGGTTCATTGACTAAATTTCTATTATTTGGACACATGGACAAGACAAACTTCAAGAATTCATTGAAACACTCAACAACAAACACCCAACCATAAAACTCACAAGCGAAATCTCCACCACATCCATAAAATTCGTAGATGTCACGGTCAACCTAAATCAAGATAACAGCATTTCGAGTGACCTCTATATGAAACCAACTGACACACACCAATACCTCCTTAACACTTCAGCACACCAGTTTTTCTCAGATAGACCCAGTTTTTCTCAAAAAACCCAGTTTTTCTGAGATTAACCCAGTTTATTCTTGACCAAAGAAATAAGCTATTGCGAAATCATGGTTCCGCACAGGGCCGTCCCTACATTGGGGGTGTTGGGGTGCGACACCCCCCTGGAAAAAGGACCAGTCGGCAAATCAGTAGTTTCGGTCGGCGAAATCACTCTTTTATGCATTCCTGAATCATTGATACAGAGTAAAGGCTAAGTAAAAAACAATGGGAAATAAAACAGAACTACTGCAAAAGCATGGAGCGTTTTTGCTTGACAAGGGAGGGCCGACCAACGAAGTTATACAATCAAAATTTTCCAGAATATGCCATATTTTTTTCCATTTTCCGCGGTTCACCGGCAACGATGCACCAGAGCAACAAATCTATAGATGTATTCATTGTACTGTAATGTAGTATCAATTAGACTCTATAGCAAGCAATGATATTTGTCAATCTTTTGGATTCGTTTAGAATTCAGATGTTCAAAGAAGTTTCGGTTTTTTACTACAATTTTGAAGTTTTGTGCCACTCAAAGACCATAAAAATTCTGTACGAATTCCACGATAGAGTTTCAAGAAAACTGCATTTTTAAGAGTTCCGAAAGGGCCGTTAGAGCGATTCTAGCTTCAGGTTTTTCCAAAATTTTCGGGGAGCATGCCCCGGACCCCCTAGTGGCGTGCGCCTTCAGCGCATGTTCTAACACAATGCCCGTTTTACTCGCGCCCATCAAAACTTAAGCACTCTCGTAAGCCGATTTGATGATGCCTAGAAAGATTTTGTCAGTTCGACTCTAGTCGGCAAATCGAGACGGTCACACCCCCCCCCTTGAAAACTTTTGTCGGGACGGCCCTGGCGGTCGTAATTTTCTTTCATTATCTGTTGCGCCAGCTGGGTATTGGCCGAGATTATTTTCTGTGCGAATTCAAGGTTAGAAACGATGCGAGCATGATGTTCTTGAACCGAATCGGAGAGATCAGCGTTTGGTAAGAGAAGAGCGGCGTCGATCGGGAGAGGAGGCTCATGGCCGTAGAGCAGGTAGAATGGTGACTCGCGGGTAGTAGTGTTGGGTGACACACGATAGGCAAATAAGACAAGGGAGAAATGACGATCCCAATCTTTTTGATTTGTGCTGACATACATGGACAAGCTTTCCATATAGTGAGGGAGATAAGCAGAAGAATTGTGCAAATAGTTATACAAGCACCAAAATTTCAGAAAATACTAAGTTTGATACGCTGAAAAAGATGTGATATAGACCCAAGTCATATTTTGCCCCTAAGTTCTATTTTTAGACTGGGGTAATCTGGTCCAGACCCCCAATCGTACAATTGGCCATACGCTGACAACGCCAGGTCATAGAAAGTCGCAATTCACAACATAAACGCAGTTTAATACGCTAAAAATGATGCAATATAGACCCAAGTCATATCTTGCCCCTAAATTCTATTTTTAGACTGGGGTAATCTGGTCCAGACCCCCAATCGTACAATTGGCCATAAACTGAGAACGCCAGGTCATAGAAAGTCACAATTCACCACATAAACGCATTTTAATACGCTGAAAAAGATGTGATATAGACCCAAATCATATATTACCCCTGAGTTCTATTTTTAGACTGGGGTAATCTGGTCCAGACCCCAATAGTACCATTTGCCATTAACAGAAAAGGCCAGGCCATAGAATGTCACAATTTCACAACATAAAAGCAGTTTAATACGCTAAAAAAATATGTGATATAGACCCAAATCATATATTGCCCCTAAGTTCTATTTTTAGACTGGGGTTATCTGGTCCAGACCCCCAATAGTACCATTTGCCATAAACAGAGAAGGCCATGCCATAGAATGTCACAATTCACAATATAAAGGCAGTTTAATACGCTGAAAAATATGTGATATAGATCCAAATCATATATTGCCCCTAGGTTCTATTTTTAGACTGGGGTAATCTGGTCCAGACCCCTAATTGTACTAATGGGTTTAGAGGAAGAACGACAGGTCATAGGAAGTCGTAATTCACAGTCAAGGGCAGTTTGATGCGTCAAAACGATGTTATATAGACCCTATTCACATCTTACCCCTAAATTCTATTTTTAGACTTGGGGTTGATTTGCCCAAGCTCAGCCAATGCATTTATATAAAATTGGCTTGCAGCTTTGCAAATTATGTAGATATGTGGGCTATGCAGCATATGTAAAGCAAAAGAAGATAATATAAAGAGAATCAACTTGATATTCGATGTGTATAAAGAAACAGTATCAAAGAAGGAGCTCGACAAAATCGCGGAAA
The DNA here is from genome assembly GCA_014526335.1 of Chrysaora quinquecirrha. Lineage (NCBI taxonomy): Eukaryota > Metazoa > Cnidaria > Scyphozoa > Semaeostomeae > Pelagiidae > Chrysaora > Chrysaora quinquecirrha. Next base: position 2,288,775 of record JACTAT010000009.1, on the reverse strand, counting down.
AGGAATGCGGCTTAGAGTAGCATAGCCTTGGAAAGTAGAAGTTTCAACTTAAACATTTTAAAGGGAACTGGTAAAAGGAATATAGGTCACTTTGAATTCTCCGTCTGAAGACCAAAATTTCGAGCGTATTTGTCTGGCCAAGGGCTGTATCGTTTTGGCAGATACCGGTCTAGCCAAGGATACCATTTTTTTAATATGCCGGCGGCAGACCCCTACCCAAAATTTAGCCAAGAGCCCCACCTCCATGTTGCATAGCCATAACAAGGTCTTGACAAAAACTGCCGACAATGAAGTAGTGATCATTACTTTATCTCAGTTTACGCATTTGAATATAGAGGAGCTCTGGGTGGAGCTTAGTTCTGGGAAAGATACAAAGTGGCACCCCCTACATGAAATCGTGTATGCTGTTGGTAGTGACATCTGCACCGGCATCATGTTCTGGTATGCGATGCCTGGATTCGATACAGTATGTGCATTTGCTAGATTTGCTGGATTTCAGCTATGTATAGAATCAGAGTTTGATTAAATGACAATCATTACCAGATGTTATTAAATGGGGCTGGTAATTTACAGATGGCACCCTTGCACAATGGCAGAATTAAGGGTCCGGGCTAGAGTACCGCTGTCTAAAAATAAAAGTTAGGGGTAAGGTATAATTTGGACCTATATAACGTGTTTTTTAATGTATCATGGTAAAGTGTGACTTTTGGGCCTCGCGGTGAATTGTGACTTTTGGGCCTATATCACATCTTTTTCAGCGTATCAAACTGCGTTTATGTGGTGAATTGTGACTTGCTATGGCCTGGCCTGTTCTGTTAATGGCAAATGGTATGATTAGGGTTCTGGACCAGAGAACCCCAGTCTAAAAATAGAACTTAGGAGCAAGATATGACTTGGGTCTATATCAGATCTTTTTTAGCGTATCAAACTGCGTTTATGTGGTGAATTGTGACTTTCTATGACCTGACGTTCTCAGTTTATGGCCAATTGTACGATTGGGGGTCTGGACCAGAGTACTCCAGTCTAAAAATAGAACTTAGGCGCAAGATATGACTTGGTTCTATATCGCATCTTTTTCAGCGTATCAAACTGCGTTTATGTGGTGAATTGTGACTTTCCATGACCTGGCGTTCTCAGTTTATGGCCAATTGTACGATTGGGGGTCTGGACCAGAGTACCCCAGTCTAAAAATAGAACTAAGGGGCAAGATATGACTTGGGTCTATATCGCATCTTTTTCAGTGTATCAAACTGCGTTTATGCGGTGAGTTGTGACTTTCTATGACCTGGCGTTCTCAGTTTATGGCCAATTGTAGGATTGGGGGTCTGGACCAAAGTACTCCAGTCTAAAAATAGAACTAAGGCGCAAGATATGACTTGGTTCTATATCGCATCTTTTTCAGCGTATCAAACTGCGTTTATGCGGTGAATTGTGACTTTCTATGACCTGGCGTTCTAAGTTTATGGCCAATTGTACGATTGGGGTCTGGACCAGAGAACCCCAGTCTAAAAATAGAACTAAGGGGCAAGATATGACTTGGGTCTATATCGCATCTTTTTCAGCGTATCAAACTGCGTTTATGCGGTGAGTTGTGACTTTCTATGACCTGGCGTTCTCAGTTTATGGCCAATTGTACGATTGGGGGTCTGGACCAGATTACCCCAGTCTAAAAATAGAACTTAGGGGCAAGATCTGACTTGGGCCTATATCACATCTTTTTCAGCGTACCAAACTTCGCATTTTCCGAAATTTTGGTGCTTGTATCACAATTTGCACAATCCTGCAGTATTTCTGCACTAATCTCCTGCACTAATAAGTGTCCCGTTGAAACGTTCTACTACCAATACCAATAGAAAATGTAACTGAGTACACTTATCTGGGCATTACGATTAATGCAGCTTGTAACTTCAAGGAAACTTTAAATATGCTTAGTGCAAAAGCCAACCGTGCTCTTCTAGCTTTAAATAATAAATGTAAAATAAAGGATCTTCCAGTTAAAATTGCCCTAAAACTGTTTGACTCATTAATATCTCCAATCCTACTCTATGGCTCAGAAGTTTGGGCACCCTACCTTAACCTTGATAACAAAGAATGGGACAAATGTGAAATTGAAAAGACACATACACAATTTCTTAAACGCCTTCTTGGACTTAATAGATCAACTACCAATGCTTTAGTACGAGCTGAGCTGGGTCGCTTCCCTCTTAGTGTAGAAATAAACTGTAGAGTTCACAATTTTATCAAACATGTTTCTCACTACGCCGAACAAGACTCTTTAGTGGCACTAGCCCTAGCTTATGAGAGCTTTATAACTAATCGTAATTCTATAGTATCATTTTTTAGATAAATTTATCCCTAGATCAAATCCTGATCAATCTATTTCCCTATCTAACAAAGATACCAAACTTATTTTAAAGCAAAACTATAACGTGTTCTGGAACTCATACATTTGTGATTGTTCCAAAGCACTCACGTACAAAACACATAAAAGCCAAATCTTCTTTGAACCATACCTTCAAATTATTACGAACAGGAAGTACAGAAGGATTCTTACGAAATTAAGACTAAGTGATCATTGTCTAGAAATAGAAAAGGGCAGACATTGTAGACCACCGATCGAAAGAGATAAACGTTTTTGTAAATTCTGCGTAAATAAGGTAGAAAATGAAGTACATTTTCTCCTAGATTGCAAAAAGTACGAAATTGAACGTACACAATTTTCGAATAAAGTACAGGAACTCTACCCTAACTTTATGAACATTCCAACGTCAGAGCAAAAGTATATTTTTTTGATGTCAAATGAGGACAACATTTTTCTACAAATCTTCGGAAAATTTGTTACGGAAATCTATAACAAACGCCTGGATGTTAATCCCGATATTTGGTGTAGAAATTAATTTCTTGTATGTTTTAGAATCATTGTAGTAGCTTATTAAGCTTAAATTTTATTTTTTGTATTGTTCTGTTGTTAATGTAGACCATGTATCCTAGGATATTGTGTCGAATTATATAAAAAAAAAAAAAATACTAGACCGTCTGTCTGTGGATGATATGAAGTCGTGTGAAGACGGCGCGTATTCATAATTTCGCATACGGATTTGACAACAGCGGCGAGAAATTTCGGTCCGCGATCAGACAAAAGGGTGCGAGGTGCACCGTGGAGAGCGAGAATTTTGTCTACAAGCAACTGAGCAATGCGAGAAGCTTCAACGGATGGCAAGGGGTAGGCTTCAGGCCAACGAGTATAATAGTCTGAGAATACTATAATATAACGACTCCCATCATGAGTAACAGGTAACGGTCTGAGAATATCCATTGCAACACGATCAGATGCACCTTCGACTGGTATGGGTATAAGGGGTGCTTTCTTTTGGCCCCGGGGAATCTTTTTCATCGCGCAGTATATACAAGAGCGGCACCTGTGCTCTTTGTCCTTGTACATTCCGTGCCAGTAATAGCGTAGCCTTTTCATACGTTTTTAGTGAACCAAGATGATCGTGACATGCAACAAGAATGTCGTGTCGTAGGGAAGCTGGAACGACAACTTGTGAACAAAAGGATTTAACACGCCGTTCTCCTGGACTCCACAAATGACATAATATGCCCTGATCATCTAGGTAATAGGAATCGATCGAAAGCAATAGGGAACGTGCTTTAGCGTCTTGATCCGGCAGCTGAGACGTTTCAAGGTAGTTAATGATATCGAATAAATCTGAGTCCTGACGCTGCAGTGTATACAAAGTGGGAGCCGACGGACAAGGATGTTCTAAGACAGCAACTGGGCTGAAATCTTCAGGGGGCGGGTCAGGAGAGTCTGTGGTGGGATACAGACGGCGAGAGAGTGCATCAGCATTACCGTTTTGGGTGCCAGGACGGTGAACAATTTCAAAGTTATACTGCTGAAGCTGTAGTGCCCAACGAGCTAAGCGTCCTGACGGATCTTTGACCCTCACTAACCATGATAAACTACCGTGGTCGGTATGAACGAAAAATTTTTGTCCCATTAAATACGGTTGATACCGCTTAATGCCATCGACAACGGCTAACGCTTCTCTATCAATGGTACTATAGCGCGTTTCAGCTAGGTTCAACTCACGGCCACCGTATGCGATGACGTGCTCTTTACCATCAAAATTTTGTCCTAAAACGTAGCCTAATGCAAACTGACTTGCGTCAGTGTAAAGATGAAAGGGTTTACTGAAATCAGGGTACGCAAGTATGGGCGGCGTACATAAGCGAGCTTTTAATGCGGTAAAAGCATTCTGACAGCTTGAATCCCAATCAAAGGTAACATCTTTACGAGTAAGGTGATTTAACGGTGAGGCAATCTTGGCAAAGTTCTCAAAAAAACGGCGGTAATAGTTACATAATCCTAAGAAGCTTCGTACTTCTTTAATAGTTTTTGGAGTCGGAAACGACTTCACTGCATCGAGTTTGGTTGGGTCTGGTAATATACCAGCCCGGTTTACAACAAATCCAAGAAAACTGACAGATTCCTGCGCAAAATGACATTTCGACGGTTTTAGTTTCAGCTTTGCTTCGCGAAAACGTTGAAAAACTGCAGCAAGACGAGGAAGTTGCTCCTCAAATGTTTTGGAGAAAATTATGACGTTATCGATATATACTAAACAAATTTTCCAATTTAGACCATGAAGAACTCGAGTCATTAAACGTTGGAAGCTAGGTGGGGCGTTAGTGAGACCGAAGCTCATAACTTTATACTCAAACAAGCCTGCATGCGAAATGAATGCTGTTTTTTCCATTGAATCTGGATGCATTGCAACCTGATGATATCCAGATTGGAGATCAAGTGTAGAAAAATATTTCGATCCAGCTAACGAGTCTAATGCATCATCTATTCTCGGGAAGGGGTAGCTATCTTTTTTTGTAACTGCATTAAGTTTTCGATAGTCTATGCAGAAACGTGTTGTACCATCCTTCTTTTTAACAAGAACTACTGGCGAACTCCATGGACTGGTTGAAATTTGGATTACGTCTTGTTCTAATAATTCGAAATGTGGTTTTCAATTCAATGTCCTGCCGTTGAGATTGCGAGGTACGATAGGGAGCTTGCTTAATTGGGTTGGCATCCCCAGTGTCAATTTTATGCTGAATGATAGATGTACGACCTATATCCAAATTAGAAGTAGCAAAGACATCGCTATATTCTTCAAGGAGGCTGTTTAGTTTCGTGTTCTCCTCTGAAGACAGGTTGGGACTTGGCAAACATTTGAAAACAGATGAAAAACTACCCGAGTTAACATTTGATTGTTGTAAAGATGATACAGCTGGATCGTGAAGCTCGAAAGAGGCGATATCATTTACACAGTTAACTTCAGTAAAATTACCAATCGCGGTACCTTTATACAAAATCACCGGACTGTCAGATGGATTTAGCATACGAAACGAAAATAGAAAATCTTCATTTGGGCGAGATAACGTTGGAGCCCCACACAACTTATAGCGATCAGATAACTTTTCACTTGGTTCTATAATGCCATCCACAATATCACTTGGATTCGAAAGATACGCTGGAACTATTACCTCACTGCCGCAATCAATGACAAAAGTGCGCGAAATTCTAACCTCTGAAACAATTGGCGATCTGTCTTCATCGACAAACAAAACTTTTTTTGAATTAGAAAACGTTACTGAGCGTCCTTTTACGTCAATAACAGCACTTGAATTATGCAGAAAATCTCTTCCGAGAACAATTTCATAAGCAAGATTGGGAACCACAGAAGCGCTACATGTATAGTCGTGAATCCCGATTTTTACTTTAAGAGAAACAAAGCCACTAACAGGGGTTATACTTCCATCAGCAGTTTTAATGTTGTCGATAATTTTGTTTGGCTGTAAAACATATGTTGGACTCAAAACTTCTTCGAAAAATTGCGTACTGATTACAGTGAAAGCAGCACCAGTATCTACTAGCATTTTCACTTTTTGATTGAATACGGTTCCAAAAACAGAAACGTTGGAAAATTTTCTTTATTCTGAATTTTCGTCTGAATTGATGCATGGAAGTTCGCTAACACTTGATTGCTTATCTGGACTACTATTCACATTGTTCAAAGATTGTTCATATGGGGTGTCGGGTATAAATTGTTCTGTCTGGGCTCTCAGTTTCCCCATTGTGAGGGCCCTGCCCGTTTAAATTTTGCTGAGGCGGGAAAGCACTTTGATCGTGAAAATTTGGGCGCTGCCCCTGGAACTGATAGGCATCACCTTGCTGCTGGAAATTTCGAGAAGCTTGATACCTAGTGTTTCCTTGTCCCTGGTAGGGTGGTGTCTGTGGCTGAAACGAGGGCTGCATGCGTGGTGGTGGCTGGTAGCCCTCTAAACAATTCCTAGCGATATGACCAACTTTGTAGCATTTATTACAAATTGGCTGGCCATCTCTTGTGCGTAAATTACGGCCACGGGAATTTCCAAAATTCTGACGAAATCTCCCCCTGAGCAGCCACGAGGGTTTGGATATAAGATGAGGTGGCAGGCTCTTGCCTGAACTCGCTAGACATTGACTGGACTGGCAAGGCCGATTCCTTTTTGGTGTTAGCCAATGACATTAAAAGACTTACTTGACCCTCTAACTCTTTTATTCTTTGATCCTGAAAACTATTTGACTGTGGAGCCTGCGAAGGACTTGCCCCTGTGGATTTAGAAACTTCCTCTCGAAGTCGGGCTAAGTTCTCAGCCTCAGAGAAAGTTTGTGGCTGGTTAAGGACAACGTGTGATTTTAATTCAGAGGATGCTTTTTAGTAATATGAAACATGTATACTAAGCATTTAAATCTATGAATATTAAAACGATCTCACCAAACTCTTGCGCTGCATAGAATATCAATTCAGAAAACTCAATTTTTGTGTGTGCACAATAATATTTCAAATTCTAACTAAAAATTCTATTTACAAAATCGATGAACAAAGCGGTTGTTAAGAGAAAGAAAAGCGAATAAAGAGTGAAGTGTTAACGAGGAGGAAAAAGTAAAGAAAAGCGAAAGAAAATAGAATGGCGTGCATAGCAACAATGTTACCATCGCTACATTAGCTCCCCCCCTAGAATGCAAGAGAAGTGAAGCATTCGAAAAGAAATACAATGTTAAGAAAATGTGTAAAATTGTTAATGTCCATTAGAATGTAAATAAAATGTTCATCAGTATGTTAATGGCTGTCCATATCTGTCAGGAAAGCGAACTCTTCTTCCAGAACGTGTAGTGCGTGGAACTTGTGAAGATGGTGAAGAAGGTGTATCCAGTGCAATGGGTGATGACAAGGGCTGTGCTGGGTTGGCGGACGAAAGTAGATCAGTATCAAGATGTGCAACTTTAATGCGATCAATGCTGATGTTTTGGTGCTTACCTTTAATGTCGAGAGTGAAGTGCTTAGGAGTGCGTTTGAGGACTTTATATGGACCATCATAAGGTGCTTGTAATGGTTTGCGTACAGCGTCGTGTCGAACGAAAACGTGAGTGCAATTGTCCAAGTCTTTCGGAATGTGGGATGAAGTTGATTGCTCTCGAAGTGGAAAAGGTTGTAATTGTTGCATTGCTTGTTGAAGACGATCAGCATAAAGTGTTGGATCAAGGTTAGCAATGTTGTTAGATGATGTGAAAAATTGACCAGGTAAACGTAAAGTAGTGCCATAAACTAGTTGTGCAGGTGAACAGTTAAGATCAGCTTTAATGGTGGTGCGGATAGCAAGGAGAATCAGTGGTAACGTTTCAGACCATTTGGTAGAATCTGGCTGGGCTTTCAATGAGGCTTTCAAAGTGCGGTGAAATCTTTCTACCATTCCATTAGCGCAGGGATGATAAGATGTTGTGCGAATGCGTTTAATACCAAGTAGTGCAGTGAGGGATTGGAAAAGCGAAGATTCAAATTGAGAGCCACGATCAGTTGTGATTGTAGATGGTATGCCAAATTTAGAAATCCAGTGAGTAATGAAATTGCGAGCAACAGTCTCAGCTGAAATATCAGAGATTGGAATTGCTTCTGGCCAGCGAGTGAATCGATCGATGCATGTTAAAAGATAGCGATTGCCATTAGATGGAGGAAGTGGGCCAACAATATCGATGTGGATATGATCGAAACGTGCGTCAGGTGTCGAAAAAGTGCCAAGAGGTGCGACAGTGTGACGTTGAATTTTAGATTTTTGACATTGAATACAATTACGTGTCCAGTTCCGTATATCTTTGTTAATACTGGGCCAGACGTATCGTTCAGTGATTAGACTCTGTGTAGCACGAATACCAGGATGTGAAATTGAATGTAGGTTGTCGAAGATTAAACGTCTATGAGAAGAAGGAACATACGGTCGAGGATTGTCTGTGGATATGTCGCATAAGATCGTTCCAGGAGAGTGAGGAAGAGGAAATTCTTTCAAGCGAAGTGATGATGATGATGCTTTCAAGTTTGGTAGATCTGGATCTTGTTGTTGAGCTGTGGAGAGTTCTGTGAAATCCACTGGTGATGCAGGTTGAATTGAGTTGATGTGCATGCGTGAAAGTGCATCAGCCACGACATTATCTTTGCCATGAATATGACGGATGTCGGACGTAAATTGGGATATGAAATCCAGATGACGAATTTCTCTCGGAGAGTGACGATCAGGAGAAGATGACAAAGCATGCGTTAGAGGCTTATGATCTGTAAGAACGTAGAATTCGCGACCTTCGAGACAATAGCGAAAGTGACGAATGGCAAGATAAACAGCGAGCAATTCGCGACCAAATGTGCTGTATTTGACTTCTGCAGGCTGTAATCTCTTGGAGAAGAATGAAATAGGTTGCCATGTGCCATTGATGTTTTGTTGAAGAACAGCACCTACTGCAGTATTTGAAGCATCTACCATTAGGCAGTATGGAGAATCTGGTGATGGATGAGCAAGTAGTGTAACTTGAGCGATTGCAGATTTGATGGCATTGAAAGCAGATAGAGCTTCATCTGTGAGCTTGAAGGTAGCTTTATTGCGTTTAGTGGACAGTAGATCTGTGAGTGATTGTATGATTAAGGCACATTGAGGTATGAAACGGCGGTAGAAATTAACTAGGCCAAGAAATTCTCGAAGTTTGCGAAGAGAATTGGGTGGTGGGAATTCTTGAATAGCTTGAACTTTGCTTGGAAGAGGAGAAATTCCATTGGCTGAAATTTGATGGCCAAGAAATTCAAGTGAAGATGAACCAAATGTGCATTTTGAGGGGTTGATGACTATGCCATATTCAGTAAGACGATTGAAAAGCAGTTCTAGATGGTGAATGTGTTCTGTTTCTGAAGAACTGGCGATGAGTAAGTCGTCAATGTATGCATAGACAAAATCAAAACCTTGTAGAACTTGATTGATAAAACGTTGGAATGTTTGAGCAGCGTTACGAAGTCCAAAAGGCATTCGAGTAAATTCAAACAAACCAAATGGAGTTGTAATGGCAGTTTTTGGAATGTCACTGGGTTCGACTGGAATCTGATGATATGCTCGTACCAAATCGATTTTTGAAAAGATGGTTTTACCATGAAGTGAGGCAGTGAAATCCTGAATGTGAGGGATAGGGTATCGATCAGGAATTGTGACGTTGTTAAGTGCACGATAATCACCACAAGGCCTCCAGTCACCTGGGGTAGGCTTGGGTACCATGTGAAGTGGAGATGACCAACTGCTTTCTGAGTGTCTGATGATGCCTAATTGAAGCATGTGATCGAATTCCTTTTTAGCGATTGCTAATCGATCAGGAGCGAGACGGCGAGGGCGACTGAAAACAGGAGGACCACGAGTACGTATGTGATGTGTTATGGTGTGTTTGACAGAAGATTCATCATAACGTGGTCGAGATATGGTCGGAAATTTCTGTAGAAGAGCCTTGTAAGGTGAGGAGAAATCTGGAATGGCAAACATAGGGCTTGGTGATTTGTCAGAACAATGTATGCCGTGGATGTTTAAACTGGTTGTTGTGTCAGTGAGTTGGCGATTACGTATATCAACTTTGAGTGAAAAATACGATAAGAAATCTGCACCAAGAATAGGAATCGGAATGTCAGCGATTATAAAGATCCATCGAAAATTACGGCGAAGTCCGATATCAAGAGTCATTGATTTTTCACCATAAGTCGAAATGGAGGATTTATTTACAGCTTGAAGTGCGAGATATGAAGAGTTGTGTGAACGTTTATCAGCAGGTTTGCAAGGTAGAACACTGACATCAGCGCCTGTATCAACCAAAAATCTTGTACCGGAGTAGCGATCGGTTACATAAAATAGGCGACTTTGTTTTGAATTGTGAGAAGCAGGAAGACTTTTTGAAGCTATGGCAGCGTGATATGTTTCCTGAGTGTGTTGTGAGCTAGAAGTATTGGCGAAATTACATGGCGATATGCATTTGCGAGCTTGAGATCTGAACTTTTCGTGATACCAACAACAGTTTGAGTTTGATTGAGAATTAGGTTGTTCTAATGATTCATTGCGCTGTTCATTTTGTATGTGTGATTTCAACGTTTTGACGATACTAGCGAGAGTGTTTATTTGTGATCGCAAAGTTTGAATTTCAGCTTCTGATGGCGATGACGAAGTTGAAAAGACTCGGTGTTTGAAATCGAATCATTCATGTTAGCGATTAGTGATATGTATGACGTTGAAGTGCAAGATATATAACAGTGTGATGATGAATAAAACAGCGATGAAAATAACGAACAACAAATAAACGTGGTCACCAATTTAGTAATATGAAACATGTATACTAAGCATTTAAATCTATGAATATTAAAACGATCTCACCAAACTCTTGCGCTGCATAGAATATCAATTCAGAAAACTCAATTTTTGTGTGTGCACCATAATATTTCAAATTCTAACTAAAAATTATATTTACAAAATCGATAAACAAAACGGTTGTTAAGAGAAAGAAAAGCGAATAAAGAGTGCAGTGTTAACGAGGAGGAAACAGTAAAGAAAAGCGAAAGAAAAGAGAATGGCGTGCATAGTAACAATGTTACCATCGCTACATTACCCTCTATTGCAGCCTGAACGGTATTTAATTGAAGATTATTTACGGTAGCTTCGAATTCTGCCATGAGTTTATTTAAAGTCTAAAACGCTTGATAACGGTAGATGTTTTTGTTAGCACGAAGAGAAAAAAAATGAACCGTAAACAACAGATAGCCAACACCACGAATGTGAGTGTAATAGTCAAAAATAGAATAACGCGTGACTGAGATGCTGCAAATACCAGACGTATTGAAAGAGTCTAATTCGAATTACGTACAGTACAACGGATGATGCAATGTTCAGATGATTACGTTATCACTTCGATGCATGCTCCAGAAAACTTCTTTTTTTTCTGGTTCCTCACACTGGGCACCACTTGTTATACCACACGATTTACTGTGATATAAAATATTGCGTGAGTTGAGACAAAATAAAGACTTACGAGAAATGCTACAAGAAACTTACGACTTTTGACGTTTTCCCAATTCTTTTCTTGATTACAATGAATACCAGCAAAGCAAATGAAATACGAGTGACACTAATACCAAGAATATAACAAACGTGAATCACTAGTCCAGAAGCAGTTTGGCTTTTCAATACTCAAGAGCAGTTCGGCTCTAACTTATCACTTAATACTCAATGTCTACGGCTCGGCCGACTTTATGACGTTCTATTCTCAAGTCTCTCAAAAATCTCCTAGTTCTAACAACTTTACTGGAATTTATAGTCAGTCAGAATTAAAACACGTAAGTTACGATATAAATTTCTAACAAAACGAATCGTCCAATCAAAAGTCTTTCTCCTGTATATTTCCTGGCATGACGAAATATCTGCTGCTTGTCGTGTAATCGAAGACATAAATGTACATTATGTACTCAGACAGTGAACGAAGTAATGCTGCGTATGCAGTTTCGCAAATCCGGGAGGTGGTCATCACAACACATTGTAGTTTACCTTCAGCCCAGGGGCGGATCCAGGATTTTTTCTGACCGGTCTTCAAGATAAGGTATAAGGGTGTGGCCTCCTAAAAAATTGACCACGCCCTTAATTTGAAGGCCCAACCATTATTTTGCCTTATTAGCTATTACATACAGAGTGGTTATACAGCACCCCAAAGCCACTAAACTCCTAAGCTGTAAATGTTCTCGAAAATAATTAACAATTTTATAATCATAATTTGTAGTAATTTGCCGATTTACAATCAAAAGAGATCATTATTTATATTTTCTTCAGGATCACCATGTAAAACATGGATAAGTTCATCCTATAGGGCGACTAGAATGCTGTTACTTACCTTAGGTTTCAAGCCTAAGGCCTAAGGCGTTTCCTTCACAGGGACCGATAGGAAGTTATAGGTCCCCAAACCAACCAGTGGGCAGAATTCTTGTTTATATTAAAGCATCCCCTTTTCCTCTCCTGCTCTGCAAGGGCTAAAGACTGTATGTTGCCTAAGTTCAATTCACAATTATTATTTGAAAATACTTCCTCCCAGCGAACCTCTCTGATCAAATTATAAACGAAGACATTGAGAAAGCGCCTCCCCTCTCCGTTGCCTCCGCGTGACCTGAATTTAGTGCCCCTGTTCTCTCTTCGTTGATTGGCTATTTCTTCCTGAATGGTGCTCTGATGACGTTGAGCACCGGTGAAGTTGCCTCTGATTGGCTGATCTCTGTCTGAGCACCGGTGAGCAGAATATTTTAAAGACCTGACCGGTGCTCGGAAAATTGAGAATAAGACAATTTCATTGGAAGATGACATTTACAAATCGCCATATGATTGGGCAGCCCAGAAATTCTGTGGAAAATCTCATTCCGTTAAATACTGACCATTAACATAATTTAAGAATTTCAGAAATTCTTTTGATGAATTACTTGTTGTCGTGAGAAGAGATTGATCTTAATTGGGTTTAGAAATCAAACAATGCCAGTCTCGTTTCATGTTGTTTCATTAGCCATAACAGAAATAATAAGGGTATTGGTATGAATATTAATATCTACAGAATTGAAATAAAAATAAAGAAATAAACGAAAAAATGGTGCGCAAAATAGCCAGAAAATCTGACCGGTGCTCAAGCACCCTTCGCACCCCCCTGGATCCGCCCCTGCTTCAGCCAACAGGGTCATTTACTGTATTGTTCAATTAGAATGGTGTTCCGCGCAGGACAATATATACTTAGCGCAAAACGACCTATTGTTTTGATTTGAGTAGTTGAAGAGAAGAGCGGTCATACAAAATGGACAGTCCTTCGGTGGCCACTTGTTTCGTGCTGCAATGTGCAGAGGTGTGCTTCTTAGAGATGTGAAAACCACGGTGCATATGACAAGGAAAGTGTGTCAACTTGGAACGATGCTACATTGTCTTGAACAGTAGTGAAGATAAGTTTGGACTTGGTTTCTCAATGGTACAGGCCAGCGCTATGTTTGATGCATGCTTTTTAGGCGTTCCCGCAGTTCGAGCCTCTTTGCTCATGGAGGTGAAAATGAGAAACTTAGAAGTGATAGATGGATGGCGGATTTCCATACTTAAATAAACGGGCAATATTTGTTGAGGGGTGACAAGTAATCTTTTAATAAACGGGGAGTAAAGCCCTTATTTCCATCCTTTAATAAACGGGCAAGCGTATTTCAATCTTTTAATAAACAGGCAATATTCGTTGCAGGGTGACAGGAGTTTTATCCATCTTCTAATTAACGAGGAATGTTTTCTGGGGGCAAAGGCTTTGTTTCTATCCTTTAATAAACGGGCAATGTTCATTGAGGGATAATGGCTGTCTTTGTCATGTTTCCTTAAACTTAACAAGATAATGTATGAGATCCACCCACTACTAATACAAAATGTGAAATGGCAACTTGAAATGAAACGGAGCGATCACCCTGTAGTTGACGCTGGGACTTGACATCATAATGAAGGGGTAACCACACTAGCTCAAAAATAGGCACTTCAAACATCACAACTGATTATTGACCTTTTAACACCACCTACACTAGCAACGGATTATTGTCAAAGCTATGAATAAATGATACAAGCAACTACAAAAGGCACAACAGACCAAGGACCCAAAGGAATAAGACAAGTATAAGATCTGAAGAAACAAAGTTAATATAAATCTGAAAAAGGCAGAATCGCAATACTTGAAAAAGCTACTTGAAAGCCAGGATAAAGGAAGCAAAGACTTCTAAAAAGTAATATCAATACTGATGCATGCATTGCAGATATTCACATTTCTGAGGAAAAGTTCAATGATAGGTTCAGAAAGTTAAAACCTGGGAAAGCTCATGGCGCTGATGAAATCACATCTAGTAGTCAGCGTTGTTACTCTCAAATAGTAAGCGTGTTGTGCAAAATCGGATACCAGCATGAAACTTCGGTCACAGTGGTAATTTTGAGCGCTGAAAAAGGTCACATGCCGACCCCAGTTGAAAATGCCTCCAACTGCTATTTTTAGACTAGGGTACTAGGTTCCAGGCCCTAAAAACCGTTTTTCGAATAATATTGCTCCAAATGGTGATACTTGAACGAAAATTAGTAGAGATGGGCAGTTTCATATGCTCAAAAAGGTAAGATGCCGACCCCAGTTGAAAAATGCCCCCAAATGCTATTTTAAGGCTGGGGTACTACTGTAAGTACCAGACCCTAAAAAAGGTTTTTCTAATAATATTGCTTCAAATGGTGATACCTGCACGAAAATTGGTAGAGGTCATAAGCCGCCACTTTTGAGTGTCAGTTTCTAGGTAGCGTCAATAAACAAACCCAATAAATGAACCGGATATTGTAAAGGTTTCATTTGCTTTAACTCTTTGACTTTCGAGCGTGTATTGTAAAAGTCACCTGACACGACGTCTGGATGAAATAATAGCAAGATAATAGCTGTTTTTGAATGAGTATGTCGCAATCACAAAATACACGTGATAAAGATCGAATTTCGCAATCACAAGATACACGTGGTAAAAGTTGAGATAAATTGTCTGCTGCGAATATCGAAGTTTCCAGCAATTCACGTAGAAGTTTATTTGGAAAGTAAGACCATGATATGTGGAAATGTCGAAGAAAAATTTGAGCTGGTTGACCTCCATGGTGAATTAAACAGACCTAGTTCATCAAGCAATGAAACATTGGAGACAAATTCGGAGAGTTGTTTTGTTTGCCAAGGAGCGACATCAGAAGTATTAGAATGTCCAGCAAGGAAAAGCACTCGCTTGCAATCTCTTTCAAAACGAGGCAAAATTCCATAAGCGCTGTAAAAACAAATATGGCGAATATCATTACCAAAGGGTATGCAGGGAAAAGAAGAAACAAGCAGCTGATGTTGAAATTGCTCAGGTCCCACCCAGCACACGCAAAAGGTACAGCGCTGATAATTTCAAGGTTAGATGTTTTTTTGTGAAAAGGATGATTTGGAAGTTAATCTGACCAATGCTCAAACGCTTGGCCTGGACAAGAATGTTCGTGACGCGGCAAAGGAGCTCTTCGATGAAAAACTCTTAGCCAAATTAAGCGAAGGTGACATGGTAGCAATTGAGGCTTGATATCACAAGCAATGCCTTGCTGCTCTCTACAATCGTCTCAGAAGTTTCCATCAAGCAAAGTCTGTTCACAAAACAGAGGACGCTATTACCAAGGGGTAGTATTGGCTGAGATTATTGACTACCTTAGAGACATGATAGAGTCTTCCACCAATATTTCCGTATTCAAGTTGAGTAGTTTGAAACAGCTCTTTTGCGATCACCTCCTTGCATATGGTGCTACTTCAGAACAAGTCAAAAATGTGCACAGTACTCGCTTGAAGAATGACATATTAGATCACATTATAGAGCTTAGGGAAGAAAAGCAAAGGAACAATGTTCTCTTAACCCTCAAGGAAGAAACTGGTACAGCGATTTACCAAGCATGCCTACAGAATGACAAGGATGATGGAATTTGCCTTGCTAAAGCTGCCAATATCATTAGGAAACAAGTCTTTTCACATCGGATGGAGGATCCTTCTCAAGTTTTGCGTGAATGACCACCAAAAACGCTGTTGAGCGGTTGCTTGAATCAGTGCTCTTGAAAATTTTTACAAATTTTACAAATTGCTTATCAGTTAAGTTGTTTAACATAGTAAACAAACATGGAAATTGATATTAATAACGTGATAGAAGCATCAGAAAGTCTAAGAAATGGTAAACAAGGAAGATATCGAGAAAAGATAGTTGAGCATTGCAGGTTGAAGCATGGAATGGGTGACGCCATTACTATCGCTGCATTGGAAGAGGCAGTAAAAGAGAATAAAATGTACACAACTTCTGTGAATGGAAAAATATCATATCGAAATACGACGAGAGGATTTGTATCGAAGACGACAAGGAAAGCTGCGAAACACAAACAGACCCGCTGCAAGAGGATGAACGTAATTTTGTAAGTAAGCAAGACTTCGAAAAATTCCTTCTCGACTTTGAGGACTTTAAACGATTTACGCACAGTGAACTTTTATCTCTCAAGGCGGGGGTCGCAAACAAATATAAGCCGACTAGTCCCCAAAAAGTTGTAAATGCTGATAATGATCGTGAAGCTCTCGTCAGAAGTTTGAACGAGCGAATATTCTCTTTAGAAAGACAACTAAATGACAAACAATTTGTTATCGAAAGATTGCTTGAACATCCAAAGCAGATTACAACAACAAACAACAAACATGAAACGCCTGTTGGGAATAAACAACATTATCCAACAAAAGATCAACAAGGCAACAACAAAACGACAGCAGATGAATTTCAGGCTTCAGCTGACAGAACCAACACTGAAAACAGATACAAAAGACCAGAAGAAAATAACAAAGAGAAACAAAAGTCACAAAGGAAAAGAGTTACCATAGTCGGAGATTCAATACTGAATGGGATCTATGAAGAAGGATTGCAGAAAGTTCACAACGTGAAAGTAAAACCGCACTCTGGAGCAACAACGACAGACATAGTGGACTATATCAAACCAGTTGTAAGAAGAAAACCTGACTGCATTATTATACATGCAGGAACAAATGACCTTACTAGCAACGAAGAAACAGACACACTGGGAAATTTCACTAGAATCATTGAAAACATCAAATGCCACGCCCCCGAGACGGTTATAGCCATATCAAGTGCTGTTATGAGAAAGGACAAACAAGCCAAAGACAAAAAAGTTAGCGTCACAGATCTCAATGCTAAAATGAAAGACTTGGCAAAAGAAAAACATATTGAATTTGTTGACAACTCTAATTTAGATGGATCTTGCCTCAGCCGAAAGAAACTTCACTTAAACGAAAAGGGTAATTCGTATCTTGCCAATAATTTTATTAATTTTATTAAAAATTTTGAACTGCAGAACTAGCCAGCCAAGGAAAAATAGATATATAGAAAATACAAATAATAAAACAAATGATAATGAACGCTTAAGCAGTAATGAAACAAATGATAATGAGAGCTTAAACAATAATATCCTTATTGAAGATACCGATCTTAGGTATCCAATAACAACCAGTAACCTTGGAAATGAGGCTGACCCTTTCGACGAACTCAAAACCCTTCGCCTGAGATATCCAAAGAATATTATTATAAGCTATTTGAATATAAACTCCATACGAAACAAATTTGATAATTTTTCAATGATGATGAAAGATAACTTGGACATTCTAACCATAGCAGAATCGAAAATTGACTCATCGTTTCCTTCGAGCCAATTTCTGATAGAAGGATACAAAACTCCATATAGATTGGATGTATCCGATAGAAGCGGTGGTATTCTAGTCTATGTTAGGGAAAGACTCATTTCTAAGGAACTTACATTTACGAAGGCACCTGATATTCAAATAGTGTCACTCGAAATAAACATAAGAAAGCAAAAATGGTTGGTCTTAGCGGTATACAGACCACCAAACAAAGATCTGAAGTATTTTTTAGAACATCTGTCTGAAATATTGGACAGATCTCAAAATTATGAAAATGTAGTAGTCCTTGGTGACTTTAACGCTGAAATTAGTGAGAAAAATATGTCACTCCTAAGTAAAGATCACAACTTATATAATCTGATTAAAAGTGCAACATGCTTTAAATCATCAAAGGGCCGCTGTATCGATCTAATTTTAACTAATCGTAAACATTCATTCATGCATTCCAAGTCGTTTGAAACAGGATTTAGTGACCACCATCATATGATTTATACCATTCTAAAATCGACATTCGAAAAGGTTGAACCAACAAAAATTACCTACAGAGACTATAAAACTTGGTCTCACGAAAAATTTGAAAATGAATTAGCGGTTAATATGCTCGATTCCCTTCCAGCAGAATACGAACAGTTTGAGAAGATTTTTACGAATACCTTTGATGCAAATGCCCCTCAAAAAACAAAAATTGTTCGGGCAAATAACAAACCACACATGAACAAGGACCTAAGGAAGGAAATCATGAGAAGATCCCGACTAAAAAATGTTGCCAACAAAACAAAGAGACAAGAAGATATAAAAAGATACCGAGATCAAAGGAATATCGTCGTAAAACTGAACAGAAACGCGAAACGAGAATATTATAGATCAATTCAGGCTAAGTCAATAGAAAATGATAAAAAGTTTTGGAAAACAGTAAACCCTTGTTTTCAAACGTTAACCCAATGAGCGAGAAAATCAATTTGATAGAAAATGGGAAAATCCTGTCAAATGACGAGGAAATTGCAGAATGTTTCAACGAGTACTTTATAAATATAACAGATCAAATGGATATCGATCCATCTCTGAAAGAAGAGATCCCCGTTAATATGACAACAGCACAATTGGTAGTGAGAGCAGTTAATAAGTACGTACGACATCCAAGTATAAGAAGGATCAAAACCTTTTATCAGAATACTGAAAAATTTAAATTCTCTCACGTAATTCCAAACGAGGTCATGAGGCAGATTGAGGCACTAGATACAAACAAGTCTAACAGTGGAAAAATCCCTACCGACATACTAAAAACAACAAAAAATATTATATGCCCATACCTGACTGACTGCATAAACTCTGCAATATATAACTGTCAATTCCTAGCGAACTTAAGGAAGCAAATGTCTCTCCTATATTCAAAAACACTGATGCAACCTTGAAATCCAACTACAGACCAATAAGTGTCTTATCATCAGTATCGAAAATTTACGAGAGAATACTAATAAACCAGATATCACCTTACATCCAAAACAAGCTATCAAACTTGTTATCTGGCTTTCGAGAGTCTTACAGCACCCAGAATGCATTAATTAGGGTGCTTGAATTATGGAGAAGATGTCTCGACTCTTCGGGAATTGTTGGTACAATACTCATGGACTTATCAAAGGCCTATGACTGTCTGCCCCATGACCTCCTCAGAGCAAAATTAGAGGCCTATGGGTTCGGTAGCGATAGCCTTCAGCTCATTTGTAGCTACCTAGAAAGCCGATACCAAAGGGTTAAAATTGGAAGCTTCAAAAGCTCACCACATAAAATCAAAATCGGTGTGCCACAAGGATCTGTACTAGGACCCATGCTCTTTAACATCTTTTTAAATGACCTATTTCTGATGAACCTAGAGTCAAACATATGCAATTTTGCTGACGATAATACAATATATGCATGTGGTAATAATCTCATGGAAATAATATGTGGATTAGAAAATGACTTAGCTCTTTTGTTAGATTGGTTTTCCGAAAATGGGATGGTACCGAATCCCAAAAAGTTCCAGGTTATGTTCCTTGGTCTTAAAAATAATACATATTTACGCCTTAATATAAATGGTCATAAAATATCATCAGCAGAAAACGTGAAACTTTTAGGAATCCATATTGACAAAAAGCTAACATTTGACGTGCATATTAAAGGTCTTTGTTCGAAGGTTAACAACAAAGTTAGTGCCTTTGCAAGACTTAGTCCCTATCTCACAATAGATCAAGCAAAATCAATATGCAGCTCGGTCATCTTATCAAACTTCAATTATTGTCCTTTGGTGTGGGCGTTCTGTAGCGAAGCGGCAAACAGTATTATAAATAAAACCCATAAACGTGCTCTACGGGTGCTCTACCAGGACTATGAATCCTCCTTTGATATGCTATTGAGTCGAAACAACAGCCAGACAATACACGTAAAAAATCTTCAACAACTAATGATCGAGGTCTACAAGACAATACATCAGCTGAATCCTTCCTATCTTTGGGAGTTTCACGAAAAGAAAGAAATGAGATATAACTTGAGAATAAATGACCTTTGTAAACTTCCAAAGGTCAAGACACGTTTTGGCTGTCAGTCAATATCATTCAGAGGGAGTCTCCTTTGGAACACCCTTAGTGATGAAATTAAAATGATTCCAACCCTTGCCGCTTTTAAAAATAAAATAAAATCCTGGTCTGGTGAGCAATGCACCTGTAGATTATGTTCTTAGTAATTATAGTAGTTATATTATTTTTCTTGTAATTAGAGTAATTAGTTAAGTTGGAATAAATTAGTACTTTGTACTAGTCGCTTAAGACACGAAATCCAACATTAAATAGTGTGAAAATGAAATGAAAAAGCATAACAGATGCGTTATCTATATCAACACACAAGGCTGCACTCACATTAGCCCAATTAGTCAGGTTCAACATGGTGAAATATAAGCGATCAACTACCACCACTGAAGGTAAACGACATAGCAAAGAGCAAGAAACACCGTTTCCACTTTATATGGGACTAATGATTCATTCTAAAACAAGAAAGAAAGGACTCGTTAGTCGCCTTGCGAAGTTTTGAACGTGCGTCTCCTACGATCGGGTACAGCATGTCCAAACCTCAATTGCAAAGCAAGTTTGTCAAGAATACCATCAGCAAGGCATTGTTTGTCCACCGTGTCTGAAAGAAGCGTTATTCATCACTGCTGTAATCGATAACATTGACCACAATCCTTCATCTGTTACAGCAAAAAACTCATTCCATGGCACCAGTATTTCTATCTTCCAGCACCCCAATACAGAGACTGAGATGCTGTTACCAGATTTGCAAGAAACCGATTAAGCTTCCAGAATAGAGCTAAAGCTTCCAGAAAATTATACATGACTCCCTCTGACCAAAAGTTTTGCAGCCGAATTCCCTTTTTCAGTCAGTCATTCCTAGCAATGTCGTCTCTATACAGGCGACGGATGAATCTTTTCAATGGCTTTCAAATTTAAAGTCACTCAATCAAGAAAACAGCTCTATTGATGTCAAAAATTGTTTGTCTTGGTCAGGCTTTCATGCTAACAGAATCAAACAAACCCCAGTAAGGTCACTTTCAACTCTTCTTCCTTTGCTGAAAGATTCTGAAAATTCTTCTGCAATGGTACGTCATGCGATGGACATTATCAAAAACATTTTTTTGCGATTGAATTCAGAGCAATCACCTGTTGTTACTGCTGATCAACCAGTGTATGCGTTGGGAAAACAAATTCAATGGATGTACCCAGAAATCTACAGAGAAGATCAATTGCTTATGATGCTTGGCGCATTGCATATTGAGATGCCCTTTTTAGATGCGACGGGTGACTGGCTGGAAGGAAGTGGTTGGATAGAAATCTTAGTTAAAGTGCAGATCAATTCACCAGGCCGGGCAGAGTCATTTCTATCTGGAAAACAAGTAAAGGGAACAAGATACGCGCTTCAAGTTTCTTGGACAGGTCTGTATTTGCTACTTCAAAACGCCTACCTCCGAAGTAATTCCGGCCATCCATTAGAAAGCTGGATATCTCAACGCCTTGAATAATCAGTTCAATTCAAGTATTGGTACACAGTGATACAAATGGAGTCGATTCTGCTTCTCTTGGTTGAAAGTGTTAGATTATCGAACTTTGATATGTTTGTGAGTGCCCTCGAACAGATTGCACCATGGATGTTCTCATTAGACCATACCCATTACGCGCGATGGCTACCCATATTTATAAACGACCTCAAGCAATTAAAGAAAAAGCACCCTCAGATCTATGAAGAGTTCAAGAAAGGCCACTTCACATCAAAGAAGACAAAGAGAAAATTTTCCAGTATGCCTGAAGATCAGGCCCAGAATAATGAGCAGAATAATAACATTGTAAAGATTGATGGTGGCGCAATAAGCATTTTAGACAACGCAACTGCATTGTTCAAGTGGATGATTGCAGGTCCTGAGATTGCGAGGTTACTTCAGTTATTTGAAGATTCGACCGTCAAAGAAAACGACCACCTCAGCCATCTTGAAGATTCAGATGTACACGAAAAACGCTTTCGACAAGATGTCATTTTATTTAAAGACGCATTTGAAGAGCTTGGGAATCCTTTCGAAGAGAATGATATACTTGTAAGTGCTGTGAGTAAGAACATAATGAATAAAGGTGCTGCTGAATGGTTGAGGTTAGCGTCAGTCATTGGACAGCAGCAATATCAGCAGTATGTACATGAAAGGCTTGTGAGTTGTAAAGTTTCTATCTATTCAACGATCCCAAGAAAGAAACTCTCCTTGTTCAGGCAGAAGAATTCAATCACCACTTCAAAGACAAAGCTTAAAGCTGTTTCACTAAAGCAAGATCGCAAGTTATTTGCATCACTGTATGTTGCCTGCCAGTCAAGAGAAAGCGATCTTGAGGAAATCTTTCTCATATGAAAATCACGCGTATCCTCCATCATTATCGGAATACCGCAAGCTAAGGAAAGGGAACAAAGCAGATTTTCTTCAGATCATCGAAACATATGGTGACACAAGATTTGATTGTCCAGAAACGACAGCAACAGTTATTGATGGTGCAGCATTGGTTCAAATGACTTTGCCAGGCGATGTTAAAACGTTCGGAGAGTATTGCTCGAAGTTGCTTGTTCCAAAGATTCTCCAAGAGCTATGAGCTGATGGTCGCCGACGAGAAGACGTCATTTTCGATTGATATTTGCAAAACAGTCTGAAATCTGAAACAAGAGAGAAGAGGGGAGGTGGTAATAGGGTATCCGTTCGTGAGTCAACACCTATATGCTAAAACTGGCGTCAATTTCTTGGAGTTGATATGAACAAAGAAGAGCTTTTCAAGCTGCTGGCAGTAGAGCTTGGAAAACAAAATTCAAATGAATATACTGTCATTGTAACATCTCTTGAAAATGGAATCTGCAATAATGTTTCAGTCAACTTGGCCTCGCTTGCACCATTTTACTACGAAGAAGCCGATACCAGGATATTCCTTCACACCCTTCATGCATACGAACAGTCGATACAGATGTGGTCGTCATAGCTTTATCAATATTCAACAAATTGCGGATACAACAGCTTTGGATAGAATTCGGTACTGGCATTCATAAAGGTTGGCTTCCAATTCATGAATACGCTGCAAACCTTGGAATTCAAGTTTGTGCCGGAATTCTATTTTGGTATGCTATCACAGGCTGTGATACAGTGTCTTCATTTGGTGGCCGTGGGAAGAAAATGGCATGGGATACGTGGAAAGCATACCCAGATGTAAAACACGTCTTCTTGAGGTATTTTGGACTTTTTCAGCAGCGCTACTGTCTTTTTCTTTTCATATCATTTTATATTATATTCGTTTCGACGTCTTTATACCTTGCTAAGATATCATAAAATAACCATAAGTTAAAACTAAAAAGCTATCCAACACTTCGTCCAGGTTATCAGAATTTGGAGTACACCAACTCAACGAAGAAGATATGAAACTGCTCGAACGCTATGTAGTTCTGCTAGACAACAGATCAAGCTCACTACACACCGTAAACTCGTGTCAAAGAGCACTGTTCACCTCTAAAGGACGTGATATTGAAGGCATTCCGCCAACGAGAGATGCGCTGGTTCTTCATTCAAGGAGGGCTATACTGCAAGGCGGGTAAGGCATTTGATTCAATGCTGTGTTTAATAGCTCAATTATGTGACAATAACATAAATTTCAATAGCGGTAGCACAACATGGTGTAGCTGTACATCTAACACTAAGACGTCTCGAGGCTATGCTTGTATCAAGTCACGAATTATGCTCGTTATCAAGGGCTGAATTATGTTCTTAAACAAAATTGAACCGATTTCATTTCTGTTTCGTTATTTGTTCAAACTCTCGGTGATGCCTTTTCCACGGTGAGGCCCCATAGTTGCAAAATTCTGCCAAATATAACAGAAATAGAAGAGATATGATATAGCATTTTTCATTCTCCAACGGGCATTTTTTTCATCAATTATTGTACAGTTTTTTGAAGACCATATGTTTGTTCTAGTATAATCTGGGGACAGTCACTTCAGAGACGGCAAGAAATACCGGATGTCAATGACTGGGGATGGAAACAAAGCCAAGATGAGATATCACCAAGGTGGATGTTGAATGCGGAGGCCTCGAAAGCATGTCATGAGCTTGTAAGATGCAGCTGTAAGCGGAATTGCTCTTCAAGATGCAAATGCAAGCAATATAATCTTGAATGTACTGAACTCTGCAAATGTATGGGACAATGCTTAGATGTCCATGAATAAAGACCAAAAATGTATATTCTTTCATTTGTTATTTTTGTGCATTCTTCATATTGTTATTATCTGAAGCCTGGACAGAGTGTCGAGTACGCAGGTCTACAAAAGTCAGAAGCGACAAATTCTCCACCTACATCTACATCCTGTCTTTTGCAGCGTATCAAACTCTCCATCCAGACGCTGGCTACACACTTATTACAATAGCCGCTGTTGGGGCCTGGAACCTAGCACCCCAGTCTAAAAATAGCACTTGGGGACATTTTAGCTCGGATTTGCATCTTTACTTTTTCAGCATTTTAAACTGTCCATGTCTACCAATTCCCGTGCTGGTATAACAATTTGGAGCAATATTATTAGAAAAAACGTTTTGGGGGCCTGGAACCTAGTACCCCTGTCGATTCGTATCGAAGCCCAACCCATGGAGCATGTATTTGATTGGGACGATTCTGAAGAAGTTGAGTCGTCATTTTGTTGTTCTTCTCTTGCCGCCTCCTCTGGACACTTATCACCACTGACAACAAAATCATAAATTTCGTCCTGGATGCCATCGTTTTCACTTTCTGTCAAAACACTTTCTTCAAATCAATCATCGTTGCTTTCTCTCTCTTGGGATTCATTATATGAACTTGCTTCGGAACGACACACTTCTTCATTTCCATCTTCAGAAGACAATTTTTGGAGACTTAGAGACTATTTAAGGGCTTAGCAAACCATGATGGCAAATCTTGATGCGTTGTTGTTGAAAAAGAGTCCTTATCTTTTTATTCTTACGGTGCCATTCCGTCTATCCATACCATTTCCTGAGCATCCTGTTAACCCTCTTGCCATAAATCTTGCATTTGTATTTTATTGGGAAAGCTGTTCACTTTAATTGCAACTGAACAATATTGTCTCCAGTTTTGTTCCTTAGTCTTGTTCCTCAGTCTTGTTATTATTTATGTTACTCAATCCTATTCTTTGGTCCTGTTCCTTAATCTTATCATAGCTCATGGTCTTCAGTCTTGCTATTATTCATGTTCCTCAGTCATTAGCCTTAGTCTTAATATAAGTTTTGTTCTGTAGTCCTGTTTTCCTTAGTCTACTTTCAGTTCATGGTTATCAGATCTGCTCCTAGGTCCCGTGCCTTAGTTTCGCTTTCATTCCCGTTACTCAGTCCTGTTCTTCGGTCCTGTTCTCTAGTGTTGCCATCGTTTTTTGTTATCTCACAATGCAATATCTTGAATTCCATTTGCCTACCCTCAAGTGTTATAAAATGTGTATCTAAATTTAACGTAGCTTGGATTTAATTGCTAACAGCTGAACGGCAACGTGACAATTTTTCTAATACTGATGATAAAGAACCACAATGCTCAAAGAAAGATTTAATCCATTCACATGAGTAAAAAAACTTGTGAAGGAAAAAAATTGTCAAACTTGTCTTTTCTTCGTTAATCAAGAAGAGAAAGGCAAATTACAAATGTTCGAGCAATTTCTGCTAAGCATGCCAAATTAACTCAAGCCATTACAATGATTTTAAAAAATAGATGAATTCTTCAATGATCAAAATGATTGTCAAAATTCTTTAAACAAACTTTTGATTTACTATTTAAAGTACTTGTCCACTATTTGGTACAATAGAATTATGAAATCGTGAAAGAAAGATTACGATTTCGATTTTCCTTTTGATGAACTTAAATCAGACTTGAAATATTGAGCACACTCATACTGCCACAACACCACAATAGGCAGCCCAACCCATAACTTCTTGGGTAGCTGAGACTGTACCAACCATTATGTGTATATGATTTACAGTTGCAAAGTCTTGCAAGTTTAAACATTCTTGAACTTCAAAATCAAGAACTGAACATCCATATTCGTAACGGTCTTAATATTGATCTTCTTCAATAAATGGTCGGCCTGACCAGCGTTCTTTGCAATGTGAAGCGTTATTGGTATTAATTTCTAAAATATAATCGAAAACATTTGACAATCCCAACAGATGACTGTCTAGAAAGAATTGTATACTGAATTTTAGAAAATGCAGTCGTTTTCTCTTGCGTTAATCTTTGGGTCATTGCTACTTACTTTTTTCTTGTGACCTGCATGAAATGGCTATCAGAGTCTAAAACAAGATGATTGTAACACTTGAACTCAATTGATGAGATAATTTCCTTGCTTTTTTTTAAGTCCGATTCTGTCAATAAATGCAAGTTCGCAGAAACAAAGCATGCCTTCAACAAATTTCAGTGGTTTACTACTGACAGAGACCACAGTGGTAGACATACCAGCCTTTTCATCACAGACATCGATTAAACACTTGGTATAAAGCTCCTTTGCGTTTGAAAAGTCGGTCATTTCCTCCTCTCTGAGGCTATCGTCATCTAAGAAATTCATGCATACATAATAAGGAACCTTGTTCTCCCATAACAAGTTTCCTAGCATCCATTTGCGATTAAATGTTTCATATGACCGACATAATGACTCACATTTGTGGTATCTCAGCAAATCTTTTATCATGACAGGGATACATCCAAAACAATCCGTGATACCACTGTCATGGTCAATCACGACTCCATGCCGCAAATCAAATTTATGAGTAAGATTCCGTTTTATTGTGTATAAAAGCATTTTTTTCCCGATTTCTATGGGATTTTCATCATATGGTAATGTCCTCATAAAGTTTTTATCTTTCAGCATCAATTGATCACGTTTCCTTTCTTCAATTGCTGCTGCAATCTCATCATCTGTGATTTGAGGCCATTTTATTTTAACTGTCATCTTCTCACTTAATGCAACACCAGTAAATTGGCTGTTGTGTCGCAATAACATGTATGAGCGGTAAACTGAGGAATGAAATTTCTCTGAAAAGGATTTGTCTTTCGAGTCTTGCTTGTTGACAGCGAAAATTGATCCGTAAAAGGAACGATCTAAAAATGTGTCTGTCAACAATGATTCCAGCGCTAAAGGGTACACCTGACTTGTTTCCGAGTTATATCTAACAAATTCAACTTCGTCTATGTTTTTGTGCCCCAACAGACATGAAGAATACATTGCAACAACCTGAATGCAGGCGTCTACGTTTTCATGGAAGTAGAGGGCATCTGAAAATTTCAAACGAGTGATGATTCGACGGTCGGAATGTATTTCAAATTTTTTGAAGCCCTTCCATTATCTTTTCTATACCTTTGAAATTACCATGAACATTGCAAATTAAGCAAGCTTTCACTAAACTTTGAATATATTTGCCACTAAATTAGTCGAAAACGGAATACTAGACAATTTCCGGAAAGCAACTGGTGGCACAAAATTTATCAATAGCTTCTGTTTCCAGAAGATTCATTGGATATGAATACCTCACAGACAATGCCTTTTCATAACATTCAGCTGCTTGTTCTGCACAACCTTTGGCTTCAAATAATTGGGCGGTTCTAATATATTCAATTCACTTAATCACCTCTTTCTCCATCAACCAAACCAACACAATATATATCAATTTTGCGAGAAACCATTATATTTGTTTTCAGAATCCAATTGGGATTGTTTTGAAATTGAGTTGCATCATACAAAATATTGTGACTGTAGAAAACAGCACTTCCAGCAGAAGAAACAACATTGAAAAAATCATATCCATTTTCCAACCCTCAGGCAATATGGACCTCTTCTTTAAATGTCATGAAATGGGAAGTTGCTTTATCAATAGATCCATCGGGAACTTGCTTTGGAAAATAGAAATTATGACAAAAGACCACCGAATCATCATTCAAATAAATTAGTACAGATATAAAGGATCTCCTGTCGCTATCCGGGCAATACTGAGCATCTCGTTGCACAGAGAATGTTTTACATTCATTCGGCATCAACTTGCTAACTGAAAACACTTCACTAAGGCCATCTAGAGTTCACTCACCCCTTCTTACATCGAATCCTAGTGGTTGTATGGCTACCTTTGTAGCTAGAAGTAGATTTTGAACAAGTGGCTTTAATCTTTCCAACAGTTTTTTTTTGAAAATTCACTTTCCTCGATGAAATACTATATTTGAACTTCAAATGCGCTGTACATTTGTGAATTACTGACAATGGATGAGTTTCTTCGACCAATGATATTATTTCTCCACAAAATTCTTCCAAAAGGACTCAGCTGTAGCAAGCAATTTCCTTTCACGCAAATTCAGAAAATGTAATGAACAACTTTCCATTTCGTTGATCTTTTTCCTTGGGAATGAAACGTTCGTTGCAGGAATAGGAGCAGCTCCGCTGAATTCTGTTCCCTCCATTCTTTACCTTAATCGTGAAAATAAGAAAAATATTTACGTAATATTTTGCAGGAAATTCGTGTCGTCTGATTAATTGCAAGTAATGATGCAACACAATCTTTGGGTATTTTGTTAAACACAAATAATCCCTTGTTCATTCGTTTGTTACTAAATCTGTCTTTTTTGAGTACCAGTCGTTTGTCACATCTTGATTACTGCCAGTCATTTAGTCTAGGCCAGTAATTTACTGATGGCCAATTTGTTGGAATAGTCAACCGTGGAGCATTGCATGGAAAAGAAACCTGGTATGGTTCTGTTTAGAAATCACAAGTTTTCAAAAATCTATTATGTACAAATATTTTAAAATTTATAAAAGGGGATACGCTAAAATATTCCGAATCCATTGCAAGCTCAAGCTCCCGTTCATTAGTTAAAATCAATTCTAAAAGTTTACAAAGCATTTTGTTCATATAATTCCCTGCAATGCAAAATACAAAGATGCTCTACCTACAGAAGTAAACAGCTTATTGCGTGTAACGATTTGTAGGCTTCTGTTCTCTCGTAATCATTTTAAGGCAAAACAAAACATCCAAGCTTTGATGAAAGACAAAGTTTTCAAAATAGTGAAATGGTGAAATAGTGAAAATAGTTTTCAAAATGAGTTTTCACAGCCAAACGTCTTTAGTTATTAGTGTAGATTTTGAGCTCACGAAGACAGAGTCAAAATGATGCTCGGTTGAAGTGGAAATGATGTGCCTTATGATCGAATGATCGAACGAGTTTTTGCAGTTTTTTGCACGCCGCAGTTTTGAAACATTGAAAAACCACGAAGAAAATATTCTCACAGTGATGGAAATTTTTACAGTAAAATCTTTAAATGGGGACCATCGCATGATACAAAAGTTTTCACCCGTTGATAGCCTATCTGTGCTGCAAGAGCAGATGAGAGAATGAAAAACAGAGGCAAGTTGTTGCAGTTCAACTGAAAGGTACTCAAAAACCGAAGGAGAGAGAGGGGTTGAGAATATACCCAGACTTAAGGAAGTGTTCTAACCCATAAGCTTTTTTAAAACAGAATTTAACTCTGCAATAGCTGCAGAAAAAAATTTATTACCAGTTTATCACCAACCTGAGTGCTCAGCGCTGTCAAGTGACTAGAGAAAATGCTTTAAATTGGTAAACCAGTCGTAAACAGACGTGTTCTGAATTATTTTGTCATCTCAAATAATTTACTTACATGTTTTATTTCTTTTGGTGTTCCTTTTGTCGCTATTCTAACCATTATTTTTGTTTTTGTTGCTAAATTTCAAGAAACAAACTCCCTATTTCTTGCTGATGCCACCCGAAACTATTTCTTAAGTGACGCAAAAGGGGGGAAATTTTTATGGATACGTCAAAACAAATAGAGAAGGCTTTAGAAACAACATTTGGACATCAGATTTTTATTTCAAAAATTCATTTTAAAAGTGAAAACTGGCACGTAGTTTTCAAAATAACAAAAATAACTTGCAAAATCCCGCAGCTTTTTGCCAGCACAATCTTGAATTAGTGAGCATGCGCGCACCATTTCCACACTATCGCTTGCGAAATATTTCAGGTTGCGGCCGTCGATGTTGTTTTTAATGACATGTTCGTTTTTTTAGGAAAGGGCTAGAATGAGACGATGGCTATATGATCTGTATCATTGTTCGACCGCTCTTCTGAGCTTGACGCCGGTTTTTGGTGAAAAAGTTACCACAAAAGGAAAATTTGAAGTTTTAAGTTTTGAATAGCAAGATTATAGTGTTCTTGCTTGAAAACCCTTTCGCTTTACGCTTGTTTCAACAACAAGTTGTAATTTATCTCGCTAGATTAAAGACAAGATGCAGCTGCAACCACAGATTTTAGCTCGAGAAAGGAGAGAGAATGAAAATTCTGATGAAACAAGTACTCTTTATTCAAAGCCACAGTATTAAAGCTTTTATATGTCTTCATACACGGTTTTGTTTACAGTCAAACGTTCCGATTCCTACATCACATCAAATCTAATTTCATTTAAGTGTCATTTTAACATGTGTCATTGCAACACATTTTTTGTGAACAGTTTATTTAGGGATCTATATAAGCACTAGCCCTTCCCCTGAGGCGCGCTGCGTGCGGTGGGAGCTCATTCGCTTCGCGTGTCAATATGGGCCTACGCCTTGCAATGGTTGTTTATGAACGGGGTCATTGCAAAGAATAAAAAATTTGATTAGAGGACACGATCACTGCTAGAAAATTATCAGGCAAAACTGTTTCAGTAATGTATTCTGTTTTCTTTCTTTAGTGTAGAAGTAAGACTCCACTTTTGCAAAGTGGCGTGATTGAGATGGTCATAGAATGCACGAAATAATGAGTATAGATTGATTGTATGCAAGAATAGTTTAGAGGCGTGAAGTGTCACTGAGGTATGGCATGAACGGTTTCGGCTTTTAGATAGCTTTATTACGTAGCAGCTTAAGTCTCAGTGACTGTATGCACGAATGGCATAGTGCTGAAGAGTCCTTTGTATGGTAGGGAAAACATGGTGCGGAAGGCTTAAGCGTTTAGAGTGCTCAAACTGGACAAGAAGTGCTTTGCATGCAAGATACAAGACACTGTTAGTGACTGTTATCATGCACATTTTTGACGTTGAGTGAGCTTGGTATGCAAGGGAGATAATTGACAATGAGCTAAGCTTCAATGACAGTAAGTACGGATGAGCTATTCTTTTGGTGCTTAGAAATACAGGGAATGCCTAGTCCTTCATGTGCAAGCTGGTTCTAAGGTCGTCGTACTCGGTTGTTCTTACCGCAGTTGCTCTATCCTGATCCTTAGACCTTTAATGCCTGATTTAATTCAGGTTTTGATTGAAGTACGTAAACCTTAGTCTCAATGACAGCAAAAATAGTTCGGTTAGTGTTTTGGGTGCTTTGTGTGCAAGGCAACTTAGTCCTTATTGCGCAGCAGCTTTCAAGTTGTCGTAGGCGAGGATTAGGAAATAAACGCTATTGTCAATGACAGTAGGAACCAATTGCTTGGTCTTTTCAATGCTTTGTATGCAGGGGAAACTAAACTTTAGTCATTCAGGTTCTCAGGTCCTTGTAGCCTGATAACCAGACCCTATTTCAAAGGGTTTTTGACATATGGTCTGTTTATAGGACATAAGCTAAGGTCCTTGTCCCCAGTTGTATTTCAGTCGAGTTGCTCTCGAGGGGGGTACATGACGGACGGGGATGTGCTGCCCAGATTTTTCGAATCTACCCATTTATAATGTAGTTCTCCACAAGAGCCTATATATCATGAGTAGAAATAAGCGGAGTATGAGAGTAATGAGACTTTTTAGGCCATATTATTCCTTGAATTTGTAGTGAACACATCTTCGATGCGATTTTAACACTCTTCTTACCAAATTGAAGTTACATTTTCGAGTTTTCTTAAACTCAGTTTATCAAAGTAAATTTTTCAAACTCTAAGTCTTTTTTCAGTGACATTCTTGCAACTGAAAATTGTGAATCAAAATAAAATTTCAACAGATTAAACAAAACGGAAATGACATCTTTATAAGTAATATTACTTTAGAAGTAATTTTCGAATTAAACTTTAGACTTTAGTCTGCAAGACATCCAAGTGGTTCTGCGAATCTTAACAATAGTGTAGAAATCTTGCCTTGCCTTTTACAGAAATTTTTGTCAATAATATCGAAAAAATAAACAAAAATAAAAATCAACTATACTCTCTTGAGCGAAATCGATCCCCTGACCTCGTTGTTTCCAAACAGAAGAACAAACATGCCGTGCTAATCAAAGTGTGAAGGTGTAAAGGTAAGGGGATTATTTCCGCTAGGCAAACAACAGATCCATTGTTCTTTATGGCTCAAAATTCTAGATCAAAGAAGGGTTAGCCCAAATTACCCTTGAAACGGGAGCAGATTTGAAAAAAATACTTGCGATTCTATGCCAACCCCACAGGCCAAAAACTGAGGTGTAAGCGCCAGCACTGTAGCTTCTACGGTAAAAGAGGAGTTCGCGAGACAAAATGGTGTTATAATCCCTTTCCTGCTTTAGTATAAAAGACTAGCCCTTGCCCATCTAAGACCAACGCCTTGTGAGGACCACCACCTCCCATAAACTCAATTGCAACTTCCTCCTCAAAGGCATTGTGAATTGAAGTAGCTATATTAGCTTTTAATCTAAAATAAGAATCATAATCCAAATCTTTATCTTCAACCTTGATCTTTATCTTAATCTTAATCTTAGCCTTTGTCTTACACGTTTTTTTTATAAGGAACACCTTTATAAGGAACTCGAGGCTGAAAATTCCCAAAAAATTAAGGAACTTTAAGGAACTGTCGAGGCTCGGATGAAAAACTAAGAATAATTTTTTTCAAGAACAAGACGATTTGTATGGAAAAATTACAGAATAACAATATATTTCCCATCGTTCTGCCAAAAAGACTCCATTTATATTTGAAGTTAGAAAATGAAGCAAGTTTATATGACTTTGCTGTAAAAGCTAGTATTCAAACATATCTCACGACAAGGAACAATATAAGGAACTTCAGCCTCATTTTGTTGAAAAATTAAGTAACTCGAGCCTCAACTCAGACCAAAGGTTCCTTATAAAAAAAAACGTGTATTCTTTGTCTTCAACTTAAATTGAATCTTACTCTTAACTTCTACCTGAATATGAATCTTAATCTTAATCTCAATCATACTCTTAATGATAATCTTAATGTTAATCTTAACCTTAATTCTAATGTAATATTGAACTTAATTGTGAACTTTAAACTCATTGAAGTATTAGTATTAGCACTAATGTTGTGTTACAGGTAACTGAATCTTAGCCTAAATCTTAATATGAATGTTAATTTTAATGTAACTTTAATGTTAATGTCAAAGTTCAAAAAGACACTAATAATTACTTTTATCATTATTCTTAATCTTCATTTATAATAAGTCTTGGCGTCATTGAAACTTAATCTTAATCTTAATCTTCATCTTCATCTTCATCTTAACCTTAAACTTAAGCTTTGTCTTAGTCTTAGACTTAAACTTAATTAAAATGCTCATGTTACTTTAGTTTTAAAGTTGAACTTCAAATTAATCTTAATATTGGAGTTAACCTTAATCTTAAGCTTGAATGTAATCTTAATCTTTTCTTGCTCTTACAGCCTTACTGCTGGTCTTAAACTTAAACATAAACTTAATTTTATCATTAAGCTTATTGTTAAAGTTACATATATTCTAAATCTTAGTCTGCTCAATCTTTAACAGGAAATCAATCTTTAATTAGAAATGAAACAAAAATGAAAGCATACTTAGAAGTAAAATTGAAGATTATTATTAAAATTAAATAAGATGGAAATTAAAACTAAATGTTAATTGAAATGAAATTGATGTAAATTGAAAATCAATTGAATCGATATTATTTTAATTTTCATGTTAGCTTTCAACATGATTTGAGACTGAGCAAAAACTAACCCAACTTGAAGTTTAAGTTTTGAATAATTTTTAAGGAATGAAAATGGGCAGCAAAATGGTCAAGCAACAGATAAGAAGAAAGACAAAGAAAACTTTTATGATTCCAGAAAGCATTGTAGTTTTGTTTAAGTGACTTTTACGTATGAAAAAGAATTTAAGAATGTTAAAATAAAGAAACCAAAAAGCAAAAGATTTGCCAGAGATGGGATTTGAGCTCCGGACCTCTGAGGTACTGTCAGTTTTAACGCCTCTAACCACTGGGCCATCCAGCCACTACGCAGGACTGGAGATAATCTCCTACTGATCACAATAGAATCCGCTTGTGGAGGCCAATTGGGCGATTGTTAAAAAGGCACCAATGACGCACATGAAAGAAGGGTTGGTCCCACTCACCCCAGAGACTACAACAGGCATCGAAAAATGAAGTGGCGATGGCTCGCCTACCCCACGGACGGCAGAGAGTTGAAAAAGTCCAATCAGGGCAGCTTCGAGGAGGATGAGGTGCCAAAAAATTCTCGCTAATCCGTTTTGCATTTTAGTATATACAGATCTTGGTTTGTGGTTCTTCCAGATGAGATCTGGGTCAGCATTTTGTATTTGAACAACGTTTTAACCACTTAACAAAAATGTACATCATTTAGAAAAACTAGATTTCAATAAAATATTCTATTTAAGTTGTGTCAGAGTGTTCTTTTTGTGCTTGCCTGTTGCTCTCATTGTGAATTTATCTATATATTATCACTTGATTCCCCAAATTATAGTCTTATATATAGCTAGTATTTCTAAATTTGTTGAATAACTTTTTGTTGAATTGCTAATTTTGATCAGATTAATCAAGATAGTTTATTTTATTTACTTGAGACTGGTTGTGAAAGAGGACTGTGAAACACGTCTTTCCAAGTATTGTCAATGTCAATGTTTTTTTAGTAAACCAACTGAAACCATACTTTATTTTAAGTTGGTTTGTAGTTTCATTCTCACTCGGTTTTTCATTTTCGTTTACGAATTGGAGAATGTAAGCTGAGAACGGAATCAAACAATTCTTGGAATACGGATACCATCTTATTGGGGTCCTGAGAAACAGGTTTTAAAAGGCTTTCACAATCAATGGCACCAAGGTCCTGTTGAAAAGCAGTTTTATCGTAATTTTTCATGTTTCTGCTTTCAGCTGTTTTGTTTTTACTTTTTGTATAAAGCCTCAATGCATTTACCTTTCTGATTGCATGAACCATGTAATGGTCTACCATCGCTGTCTCAAGCACGCCCGTTTCTAGAATGTATTTACATTTGTTGGTAGAGAAATGGTCAATTAACGAATGGCTTATTTGGGACTGACCATTCGCCCCCTCACGTATTGCTACCCTTGTATAAACCTTGATCAGTTGCTCTATTTGGTATTCAGCATATACAAATTGTAGTTTTTTTGCATTTGAGTTTAGGGGGGACCCCTTGAAATCACAATTCGTATCACCTACGAGGATAACTTCTTTTTCTTCTCTATCAGGTTTTTTAAGAAATTCTCGTAGGTTATCGAATGAAGCAGTATCTATTTCCCCAGCAGGTGGTCGATACCAGCTAATTATGTAAAACGATTTCCCTTTGTTTGGTTTGATTTCAAGGCAAAGCAACTCAAGGGTGTCTCTCGTTATAATTTGGAGGGGGTCGATTATATGAGAGCTAAGATATTCAGTTAGGGGTCGATTATACGAGAGCTTTCATCCCGTTTGCAAATAGCCAAGCTCGGCTTTACGATAAAGTATTTGCAAAAAATAAAGTTGCGATTACATGATTAAAACTAGAACAGTAAAACTACAACTCGGTCGAGTGTGCCGAAATTATTCAAACGATTTGTAGTATTGTTGTTATAAATGGATCTAGCTCTGCAGCAAATTGATGAAAGACTGCCCGTCTATTCGAATATTCTTTTCCCACACGTTAGGGTTTTTAGGAGTGCCTGCATCAAGTCTGGATCAAAAGAGAATTTATTCAAAAATGATGTGGATCAAAGTTTAAATGCCGTGATGAAATGGTTGTCCGAAATGTGATCGACTACAAAACTAGTCCCCTTTTGTGGCTAAATCAAAAGTGGTGCGAGCGGAGTGGAAGTTGTTTCAGTTCGCTGCGTGCTTCCTTGCAAGCGGGATCTAGAGCTAATCTTGTCTTCCGCTTTTCTCTGCTAACTCCTCAGCGTTCAGGTCAAAATACAAAATTTGCAATACTAAGCGGATTGGCTTCTTTGTATAAAAATTTGGATTTTTGCATTACATTGTTACCAATTATTGTTTCGTATGATCTCTTACACTTTATACCCTTTAGGGCATTAGCCGGAAAACCCTTTAGTGCTATCACATACGGTAGGTATTATCTTCATTAACTTTATTTGCCAGAAAGCTGCATGCATTGGTTGCATAGTCATGAAAGGACCTTGAGATGACAGACATCGTTGAATATTACGGATGCTAAAGTAGATTGATGTAAGACTGATACCTGATTGATTCCACTACCTTCGTCAAAACGTTTGGAAGATGCATTTCAAGACAATGTCTCCCAATCTGAAATTACTTTTTCGTATCATGAATTGCTTGGCAGTAATAAGGATTGCTTTTTCGAACAATTCAGCTGAAGTTCTTTATAATTTTGAATGAGACGGATCATGTCCCTTAGTCTTCAGCTGCCGATCAATTTCTGAGCGGGAAGATCTAAAAGCAAATTGGATGATGCCATGACAGGAGGTTGATTTCGCCGATGTCTGTGTGATTTTGGACGTTGACGAGGTCAAACAATTTTAGAACCTTAAATTTGTTGCAAATTTATCTTAAAAATAGGACTTTTTCACGCAATAAAAAATTAGAAAAAAAGCTAACCAAAATGCAAAAATTTATTATGCTTGGCCCCTGCTGACGCTTCGCGTAATTAACGACTTTTTCTCGGAGATATAAACGTTTAGCAATTGGCACTAAAAGATACGAAAAATTGCAGACTTGATATCAAAAGACTGAAACGAACCTACTGTAAAACCTTTATTCAGCCCCCGGGGGCTCAATTCATTTTGGAAATTCTGAGGGGCACCCCTCGCATAGGTACGTAGTTCAAGGTACGATCACAATCAATGCCAAAGCAAAGTAAATACTTTTGTCTCTTCTATTTGTCTACAAATCCTGCAAAGAAAATTATTAAATGAACAGATATAAAGAACTTAACATCAAGATTGGAACGGAGAAGATAAAAAGAACAGAATTCCACAAATACCTACGTGTTTATTTTGACAGTCAACTAAGCTGGAAAGAGCATGTTAAAAAAACGTGTGCAAAAGCGGGCGTCAACTGAGAAAGATAGAGAGCGCTACCTCATCTAACATTTCATACAAAGAAGCTCCTTATCAACAGCCTCGTAATGCCGTATTTTAACTACTGCAGTGAAGTCTGGTCTTCTGCTAGAGAGACCTGCTTGAAAAGACTTGCAAGGCAATTTCAGAAAACTCAAGACCTACGAGGTAAAAAGTGCGATCAAAGGAAGAATAGCTTACTTGAGAGCATACATAAAAATATAGCAATAAGGACATATAACAGCTTGAACGATCTCACTCCAGTGTACCTCAAGAAATTTTTTCAGTATTCAAATGATGTGCATCGATACAATACAAGATCAGCAAAAGGAAAAAAGTTGTATGTCCCACAGAAAAGAAACACCTGGCAAATTAGAACATTCAAAGCAGGGGCCATTGAAATATGCAATGCTTTACCAGCATCAACAATAAAGCTGAACAGTTTGCTACTTTACAAAACCGCACTTTGATTAGACTTCTATGTCCATGACTCTTAATTCATATTTATTGTAAATAGGTGTTTCTTACGATTCTTTTCATTATAATTTAAGTATTTTAACTAACAACCAAATTTTTATTTATAGTGGGCCCTGTTGTAAAAAATGAAACTTTAGCTCGATTAGTACAGGCTACCCACTTTAAACATTAACTATTATTATTATTATTATCGAGCAGGTCTAATTAGATCGAGTCAAGAAAATAATTCAACTAGAAACTATGCAGCTGTATTTAATCAGTTTATGGGGTTTATAGCTGCTAGAATGATATTTTTTGACAAAGTTTTACCATTTTCCTATACAAAACGTATAAATCTCTCTCACAAAATTATATGTTATTATAATGTGCTTTCGGTTGTGAATACTCGCTAAAGATATCGCAAGCAATATTAAAAATAATCAAAACACTCTAGAAGCGTGCTTAAACAAATCATTTTCAGAATGATCAGAGTTTTCTTTCAGATTAAAGAATACACCAAGAAGGATTAATAGCTTTCAGACCGCTACGATACCACCGGAGATAGCCCAAACACGTACTTCCTGTTTTGCAGTGTCGGTGCCTCCGATAACATGTATATGGTTTACAGTTGAAAAATCTTGCAAATTAAAACATTCTTGAAGCTCAAAATTAAGAACAGTGCTGCTCTCGTAAGGGTCATCAAATTCAATAGACGATGGTCTGCCTGACCAGCGTTCTTTGCGGGGCACTTCATCATATGGGTTTATTTCAACCACATAATCAAAAACATTGGACAATCCAAGTAGTTCAGTTTTTCGAAAAGATTCGTATATTGAGTTGTAAAATATACAGCCGTGTTCTCTTGCAATGAAGATTGGATCATTCTTAGTTGTTTCCATTCTTTTGACTTGCATGAAATGACTGTTAAAGTCAAAAACAAGATGATTGTAGCTCTCAGACCTGATTGATGAGAGAATTTCCTTATTGCTGAAAAGTTCCAATCTGTCTTCAAATGGAAGTCTACAAAAACAAATCACGCCTTCAAGAAATTTCAATGGCCTACTACTGATAGAGACTACTGCCGTAGACATACCAGCTTTTTCGTCACATATGTCAATTAAACATTTGGTATAAAGCTCCTTTGCACTTGAAAAATCATCCAATTCTGTTGGATTCACGTACTCATCAGCAAAATACCAGTAACACAAGCTAGGGTACATTAAAGGCTTTTACTAAATTTTCAATATCTTTACCACTCAAGTAATGAAAATTGAATACCAGACAATGTCCGGAAGACAACTGGTGGCACAATACTTATCAACAGTTTCAGTTTCCAGGAGATTCAGTGGATGCAAATATCTCAAAGACAATGCCTTTTCGTAACACTCGGCAGCTTGTTCTTCAAGTCCCTTGGCTTCAAATAACTGACCCATTCTAAAGTGTTGAATACATTTAGCAAAATCATCTCTTTCTTCATCAACCAAACTAACAGCATATTCATTGATTTTGCGAGAAACCATCACATTTGCTTTCAGAATCCATTTGGGATTATTCTGAAATTGAGTTGCATGATACAAAATGTCATGACTGTATAAAACGGCATTTCCAGCCGACGAAACGACATTGTAAACATCATATCCATTCTCCAATCCATCAGCAATATCGATTTCTTCTTTCAATGTCATTCCATTTGAAGATGCTTTCCCAATAGATCGATCATCGGCATACTTCTGAAAGTAGAAATTATGGCCGAAACCCTCCAAATCATCATTCAAATAAATAACTACAGACAAAATAGATCTTTTGTCATTATTTGGGCAATATTGAGAACCTTGTTGCACAGGGTGTGTGTGCTACGTTTAATTGGCATCAACTTGCTAATCGTAAATAATTCACTTAGGCCATCAACAGTCCACTTGCCCCTTTAACATCGAATCCCAGTGGTTGTATGGCTACCTTTCTTGTCAAAAGTAGATTTTCAACAAGTGGCTTTAATCTTTCCCAGATTTTCATTGAAAATTCACTGTCCTCTATGCAATATTGATATTTGGACTTCAAATGTGCTGTTGATTTGTCAATTACTGACAATGGATGAGCTTCATCAACCAGTGAAATGATGTCCGAGCAAAATTCTTTTCCTAAGACATTTTTAACAGAAACAAGCATTTTACTATTTCGCAAATTCAGCAAGTTAAACGAGCAATTGTTCACATCATTGATCTTCTTTCTCGGGAAGGAAACATTTGCGGTAGAAATTGGAGCAGATCCGCTGAATGCTGTTCCATCCATGTTTTACCTTAAGAATGGAAATAATAGTATTAATTATTTCACCTTTGACCTGCAATGGTGCTGTGGCGTCGTTATGTAGTCCACCTGACTCGTGGGGCCAGGAGCTCAGTGTAGTCAGGGTTTGAGCCGAGCCATGGTAGCGTCACAGCCAGGGTCGAGGTCTCAATTAGCTAACCCATTACTGAGATCCTAGCAACACGCGCTAAAAAACACCATTTCACCTTCACCTTTTTCCTCAAAATCTGCCGTTTAGCTTTAAAAGCAGCCTACAAGTTTCAATACGTGTTTCTCAAATACGCTTTAGTAAAAGGAGCATGAACTTAACCACTGATTAACAGGAATTTGGAGAAAATTACCACATAAATATGAAAGGAAAACCGTTCTCCATTCAAATTACCCTATTTAAATATCTCTGCTTTTGATGAACGTAAGATTCAGTCGATAGGAGCTATTGATCAAATCTGAATATAAGGGTAAGTGCTTTCTTCGTTCAAAGTAAGAATTAAGTACATAGGTATTAAATAAATGAGTAAGGTATTTTTGTAAAACACTAGTCGCAAAACACTTTCCAAAATTTATTCACAATTTTGCCTTCACACTTTAGATTGCTGTAAATCTTTAAATACACACCCCCGTGAAAACTCCCTCCCTCAAATTATTCTTGGTTGTACTTGACTAAGTTTCCGATAGAGACGTGCCATCCAAGAATCAAAATGTCCCAAATTTATACCAAATTTCTGAAAATATATACCAAACATTTAAAGGAAAGTAGTAACTTCTACAATACATTCTAGCTTAAATACAGTATATGTCAATGATAATAAAACTTTACCAAGAAAAGTGAAAACAATCTACAATAAAACCTTCTTTATAAAGTTTGAAACTGATTTACCAGAAATTGATACCCTCATTTATACCAATTTTAAATTAAGACAATTAAGACCCGAATTTATACAAAATCATGAAAAAGGATACCCTTTTGGGTGGCACGTCCCCAGTACATATTAAGCACCCCCCAAAATGGCAAATTACCCCTTTACCTTAGAGCAAGACATTGTTAATGTGTCCTCCTCAAGTAAGACCCAGCCTCATCAACTGTTGATTTTAGCCATTTGACACAATTGGTACGAATTGATTTCAAATCACGATAATATTTTTCATAGTCGTGATCTTTTACTCTGCGCAAAAGAGTCAGTGCATTGTTCATTAGTGAAAGACAAAGATGTTATCTTAGATAAAAATAGATTGTGATAAGATTATATGGAGCTAAATGTTTTAACAAACCATCAATTACTACCAGAAGCTCTAAAAATTCTAAGGAATTTCTGGAAAATGTAGTCTCTGGGGTAACTGGGGCTAACCCTTCTTTGAAGTGCGTCATTGGTGCCTATTTTAACGGCGGCGTGACTCGTAAGCTGCGTTGCAAAGTCGGGAGTTCAACTGCCCTCACGAGAAAATCTTTTACTTTTGAAATTTTTCATTTCTGTTATTTTCGTGTTGGAAATGTTTTCAAAAGGCCAAGGAGACGTCTGGTAACTAGAGTTCACTTTTGGTGTGATTTTTATGTTCTTTAGACGTAATTTTTTAACTAGTTTTGTTGTTCCCT
Source organism: Chrysaora quinquecirrha (assembly GCA_014526335.1). NCBI lineage: Eukaryota > Metazoa > Cnidaria > Scyphozoa > Semaeostomeae > Pelagiidae > Chrysaora > Chrysaora quinquecirrha. The sequence continues at coordinate 2,246,975 of JACTAT010000009.1, read as the reverse complement.
TCAATGAATATTAGGACCACTAGGAGATTATCGTCAACTAAGCAATACGGCTGTAGAGCCGAGTGGTTAAATGCTCGCCTGCTACTCAGAGTGGCTGGAGTTAAAATCCCCTCAAGGGCAAATTTTTGGTGTTTTTGTTTTTGTGATTTAAATAGTTTACAATTCTTTTCAATGTTTTAAAGTCACTTAGACAAAACCAGAAGGCTTTTTGGAATGACTCAAAATCTTCAGATCTATTTTTTGTATATCTTTTTCAATTATAAATTTATTTTCAATTTATCTCTCAACACTAAGTTTTATTTTCATTTGGTTTTTATTTGAATTTCAATTTCATCTTTGATTTTAATTTCAAGTTTTATTGCAGCTGAAAAATTTAGAATAATACGATTAACATTTATTTCAAGTTAAAGATTGATTTCACTTTTACTAATATTAACATTAAGGCCAATACTCTTAGGTACCAAATAAATGGGTGGGTCCAAATAAACGAGTGGGGTGGGAAATTTCTTGAAAAATTTAATAACAAGGGGGGTCCTTATAAGGTCTGGGGGTGGGGGGATTAATAAACATAGTTTGATCCTTTCACAAGTAAAATTGTTTCTTCAAAAATTAATGCATGGGAGTCCTGATAAGGTTCGGGTGGGGGAAAAAACTCAAAATTAATAAACGGAGGGGGGACGTTTATTTGGCATCTAAGAGTATCAAGATGAATTAAGATAATGATAAAGTTTAAGATTGACATTATTGCATGTAGTGATATACAACCACATTAATTGTAAGTTTCAATATTACTTCAGATTTACATCAAGATTAATATACAGGTTTAGATTAAGACTGATTTGAAAATGAGCTTCAGTTTACAAATTAACAATAACTTTAAGTTTAAGTTCAAAAATTAAAGACTGATATTTAGACCAAGATTAACACAGACTAAGACTAATATTTAGATGGAGTTCAAGATTTACTAAGACTAAGATTAAGATTAACATTAAGATTAACATTAAGATTAAGATTAAGAGTAAAATAAAGTTTGAAATGAAGATGAAGATTCTGATTAAGATTACATTTAGATTAAGATTAAGGGTAAGATTCCAATTCAGGTAGAAATTAAGATTAAGATTCCATTAAAGTTGAAGATTAAGATTAAGACTAGACTAACATTAAGATTAAGATCAACATTTAGATTAACAGCAAATGTAGCCACCTCAATGCACAGTGCCTTTTAGGTGGAAGTTGTTATTGGTGGAGTTCAACGGAGGGCGTTGTCCCCATGAGGCAGTGGGCTTACACGGGCAAGGGCTAGTCTGTATATAGTAAAATGGAAAACGGGTTAATTTTGTCGCAGCTCATCCTCCCGGGCTGTCAAAGCCGCCCTGATCAGACTTTTTCCACTCTCTGCCATCCCTGGGGAGGGCGAGCTATCGCCCCTTTGTCTTTTCATGCCATCTGTATTCTCTGGGGTGAGTTGGGCAACCCTTCTTTAATGTGGATCACTGGTGCCTGTTTGAACAATCGCCTGATTGTTTTCCATACAAGGATTATCACCGAATCCTAACAAGGCATTGCAGCACAGTCGGTAAGGCGCCATCTCTCGTGAACTGCAATGCATAGTCGGAGGTTCGACTCCCCTCGGGCACGTATATTTTGAACATCCAAGCTTTTTACTCGCAGGAAGAGCGAGGTGTATGAATGGTGAGCATTTCGTGTTTCGTGTCGTCCAACTCTGCATTGTTTCATTGTTCGTTATAATACATTGCAAAAAGTATTGTTTGTCTATTGTTATCTATTGTAATGGGAGAAATCAATTGTTCTTTTGTCTCCTTCATTAATCTCGATTGTCCTTTTTTCTCTCAATGAATCTGTGATAGAATGCTGAATCTGTCCATGGAGTTCAAGTTCAATTCTGTTCTAGCATTGCAAATTGCAAATTGCAAATTTTGAAATCAACCACATTCATAAACAGTTCGTTCAAAAATTCTTGATAATCCTATCATATAAATGGGCCCTTTGTCGGAGTCCAGATTCTGGTCCAATAGTAGCCAAACTGAAGTATCACCCCCAGGGTTTTTTCTTCCTGCATGTTTGCAACATTCATGCTAAAATGGAATGTAACCTATTGCGTATATCGTATATATACCTATCATTTGACATTGACATATCAGTTGACATTGCTTCAATAACATGCAGGGTATAACCCCCGTCTGGACAACCCCCATCTCTGAAATAAATTTTTTACATGAGATTCATATGCACCCACATTTAACAATTCCAAACTCGTGGAAATGCCCCATAAAGTATCATTTTGTCGTCTCCAAATTGCACAAAAGGAATGCAGACATTTCTACAGTATTCAGACAGTCTGACTGCAAGAAATTTCTAACTTATTTTGACATTTAAAAAAATAATCTGTAATGTTTTGGAAGTATATATGCAATATGTGATTTAATTTTAGAAGTATTATTGTCAATTTTAGAAATTAAATATGGATTTGGGAAGACCAGGGCAAGGAGAAAACAGGGGTGACTTATAGGAAAACGAGTCAACGCATTTTATGTATTCATGACACTTTTCAGCATCATGTTTGTGAGGAAGATCAACAACTGCAGCAAATGTTTTGCTCAGCCTATTCTTTCACATAACGGACATATGTAACTGAACTTTGTTGTGATGAGATAAAATATGTAGAGCTTTATTTGTGCAAGAGCATTTATGAAAAGAAAAAGTTAACACATGGTTAAACAATGGTTAACGCACGATAAACACTTGCATTATTTGTTACTAGCCCATGCCCATCTCTGACCACCGCCTCGTAGAACCTCCGCCTCAAGGACCTCTGCCTCAAAGACGTCTGCCTCAAGGACCTCTGCCCTAAGGACCTCTGCCTCAAGGACCTCTGCCTTAGAACCTCTGCCTTAACGAACTCTGCTTTTCAACTTAGCTCCTAGTTTCTAATCTTGAGTATTTTCCTTTCTCCTAGTTCAGGGTCCCTTTTCCTAGCGCCAATCACAGTTCTGTTCCTCTGTTTTAGTCCAAGGTCCTTAGTCCACAATGATGTTCCTAAGTTTCAATTTAGTTAGTTTACAGCAGTTCTCTTTGTCTATGTTCTTTTTCTTAAATAGTTCTGAAAGAATTGATGGTCTCCCATCCCATTCTTTGGTCCTGTTCCACAGTCTTGATATTGTTCAGATGTTCTATCCCATTCCTTGGTCCTGTTCCTCATACTTGTCATTGTTCATGTTCCTTAGTCCTGAAATTATTCATGGGGTCCCGTCCCATTTGTTTGTCTTGTTCATTATTCCTGAAATTATCGATAGTCTTCAGTCCTGTTCCTTTAGCCTTTTCCTTAGTCCTAAAATTATTCATGTTCTTCAGTCCCGTTCGTTTATCCTGTTCCTTAGTCCTGAAATTATTCATTGTCTTCAGTCCCGTTCGTTTATCCTATTCCTTAGTCCTGAAATTATTCAGGGTCTTCACTCCAGTTCCTTAGTCTAGTTTGTAGACTTTGTTATTGTTCAAATTCTTTAGTCCTGAAATTATTCATGGTCTTCAGCCCCGTTCCTTATTCCTTTCCCTCAGTCCTGAATTTACTCATGGTCTTGAGTCCCATTCCTTAGTCCTCTTCCTCAGTCGTGAAATTACTCACTGTCTTCAGCCCCATTCCTTAGTCCTGTTCCTCAATCCTGACGTTACTCATGGTCTTCAGTCCCATTCCTTAGTCCTGTTCCTCAGTCCTGAAATTACTCATGGTCTTCAGTCCTGTTTCTTATTCCTGTTCCTCAGTACCGAATTTACTCATGGTCTTAGGTCGCATTCTTAAGGCCTTTTCCTTAGTCCTGAAATCACTCATGGTCTTCTGTCCTATTCCCTAGTCCTGTTCCTCAGTCCTGAAATTACTCATGGTCTTCAGTCCCATTCCTTAGTGCTGTTTCTCAGTCCTGAAATAATTAATAGTCTCCAGTCCCATTCCTTAGTCCTGTTCCTCAGCCCTTTAATTACTCATGGTCTTCAGTCCCATTCATTAGTCCAGAAATTCCTCATTTTCTTCAGTCTCATTCGTTAGTCCTGTTCCTCAGTCCTGAGATTACTCATTGTCTTTAGTCCTGTTCCTAATTCCTGTTTCTCAGTGCTGAAATAATTAATGATCTTCAGTCCTATTCCTTAGTCCTGTTCCTCGTTCCTGAAATTATTCACGGCATTTAGCCCTCTTTCTTAGTTCTGTTCCTCAGCGTGTTTCTAAGCCTTGTTGGTTAGTCCTTGTTTCCTTCCCTGTGAAAAATCCTTTATAAAAAGCGTAGCAATAAAAAGATTGAACGCATTCTCCGTCCGATCATGGAGATTCGGTAGCGTGTCAGGAACTCGGGTTTACTGCAGGATACTGTTTGTCTTTTGGTGGTTTAGTAGTCCTGTTTGTCTTTTAGTATTTTGATAGTCCTGTTTCATACTGCATAGTCAGATACTGCTATCCAGCCAGCTTATACTTCAGGATAGCATTTGGTTTTGTTTGCTTTCAAAGCACTCTTCACAAATTTTTTGAAAAGGGCTTTTGTTGTGCTTTGAATGAAACGCATTTCTGAATAAGCATTTGAAATCAGGTAATGGCATTTTATTTCAATTGAAAGGGGTAAAAGCATTAACACAATGCGATTCAAGCCCGTTGACTGAATTTTCCTGTAAACATCAACGTTAATACCTTTTTCGATCTAGAAAAGTTGCTATTTCCCCGTAAATAATCCAGGTATACATGAAATTTAGTAGATATATTCAGTCAGCTTCATTACTTGTAGTCATCATTGTGAGGTAAGAAGACTTTAACATTCAGTAAGCAAGAAATCTATGTCTGGTGTCTAGACAAAAGATTCTAATGGGGCAAGACAATGCCTCTTGACAAAGGAGGGGGCTTTGTCCCCCTCTACCCCAAAACCGGTAGCAGTTAGGAAAGATATGGCAAGCGATTGAATGGATTGCAGAGAAGAGTGCAGGTTTGAGAAGCGTAACTTAAACCGCCTCGGAGGAGATGCTCTGAAAAAATTGTTGCCTTGACTACTACAAAATTAGTATATAAGACTAGCCCTTGCCCGTCTAAGAGCACCGCCTCACAAGGACTCCGCCTCAAGAACCTCAGCCTGAAAGACCTTCGCCTCAAGGACCTCCGCCTCAATGACCTCTGCCTCTACACTTAGCTCCTAGTTTCTAACCTTTACTATTTGCCCTTGGTCCTAGTCCAGGGTCCCTTTTCCTAGTGCCAATCCCAGTTCTGTTCCTCTGTTTTAGTGCAAGGTCCTTGGTCCACAATGATGCTCCTAAGTTTCAAATAAGTCAGTGTACAGCAGCTGTCTTTCTCTATAGTCTGTCCCTTAGTCCTGACATACCTAGTCAATCGTGTTCAGTCCCATTCCTAGGTTAAGATATCTGTTAAGATCTTTGATCCCACTCCTCGGTCCTGTTCCTTAGTCTTGCTATTGTTCATGTTTCTTAGTCCCGAAATTATTCATAGTCTTCAGTCCCGTTCCTTTATCCTGTTCCTTAGTCCTGAAATGTTCTTCAGTTCCATTCCTCGGTGTTGTTCCTCAGTCTTGCTATTGTTCATATTCCTTAGTCCTGAAATTATTCATGGTCTTCAGTCCCGTTCCTTGGTCCCGTTTTTCAGTCTTATTATTGCTCATATTCCTTACTCCTGAAATTGTTCATGGTCTTCAGTCCCGTTCCTTGGTCCTGTTCCCAGTCACCCAGTCATGTTATTGTTCATGTTCCTTAGTCCGAGTCCGGAAATTGTTCGTGGTCCAGTCCCGTACTATGGTCCTGTTCGTCAGTCTAGTTATTGTTCATTCTCTGCAGCTCTGTTCCTCATCGTTTTCCTTAGCGAAGTTCGTTGGTCAAGTTTTTATGTTGCAAAGACAATTGTACCTTTCTAGCTGTCCTTGGCTTGTTTCCTCGTTGAAAGGATCCCCCAAAGATCATTATAGAAAACGAAGTAGTATTATAGATTGAACGCATTCTCCGTGGAGAACTCGGGTTTACTGCAAGAGAAATCGTGGAGAACTCGGGTTGGTCTTGTTGTAGTTTATCTTGCTCAGTCCTGTATAGTCAGATACTGCTATCAAGGCAGCTTAAACTTCGTGATTGCATTTGGAAAGTGTTTTGTTTGCTTTTAAATGCACTGTTCAAAAAAGGATTTTTGTTTGTTTGTTTTGAATGAAATGCACTTCTGAATAAGCTTTTGAAATGTGGTAATGGCATTTTTTTCCATTGAAAGGGTTAAAAGCATTTGCACAACGCGATTCAAACCAGTTGACTGAATATTCATGTAAACATGGACTTTGTTTGAGGAACTTTGATTGAAAAATATTAACACCAAACGAATTTTAAAATTATTCCGAAGCAAGTTTTAGTGACCGAGAAGTCTCCCGGTCCTCCGGAAAGCATTTTCAACAGGAAAATCACAGAAATAAAAATTCTAATCCTCTCGTGAGGGGAATCGATCTCCTGCCTCCCACAAACTGCATCAGGAAACAGGAGCCCTTACCAACAGAGCTATTTTCACATTGTTAGCATTTCTTTATGTTTTCTTTCTTATTAACTAGGTTTGCAAGTTGGATAGTCTGACTAGAGATTGGGACAACAGAAAAATATCGACAATACTGTACGAATTTTTCACCATAAAACACCACCATGCTTACTTTCCCAGGAAAAATAACAACACCATGTACTTTTTCTACGATTGAAGGAAAAAACTAGGTATCACTTATTTCATTTGAATCTCAACTTTACAAAGTATAGACGAACATGACCAGACTTACAGTTTTTGATCGGAGAAAGAAGTGGATAGTGAGGGAGCAAATTCGAAATTTAAATCAACCCGTGGTGCAACTACACATACCCCGGACAAAAAAGATATCAGGTTGGTACGTATAACAAAGCATTGTAAGATAAGCAAGGCAAAGTATGAAAAGCTGTTGAAGATAGGAGCCATAAAAGAGTCGACTAAATATATATGTCACGAATGTCTAAATGCCGTCTCGGTCAAAGCGATCAATCTAGAAAAATCTTAAGTTCAGGCTCAGAAGGCAGTTTTGTTAATTTAAGTTCTAATTCCGAAACAAAGGACGGCAAAGCAAGCATTGTTGGCCTACTAGAAAAATGTTTGGCAGAAATCAGTGAAGAGATAAATAATGATATAAAACTGTTATACAAAAGTAAAAATCTATGTTCTATTGAAGCTCTTCTCTGCTACAACTCTCTTGAGTGTTGCAGCAACGGCCAAAAAAGTTGGTGAAAACTCTGTTATTATTGTGCAATTTGACGGAAAATGACCTGAAGACTGAAAATCGTTGGACTTTTTTCTATCGAGAATTATCGAGATAATTTATTCTGCCAAAACGCACGTCTGATTCTTCCAATATCATTTTCTGAGAATTTGCAGACGTATTCCGTTTCTCACAGTAAACGTCTTGCTCTATACCAGAACAGTGTATCGCCGGCTGGATCCTACTCCCATCTTCAAAAATGGGTCGTAAAGCAAGCAAACAACCCTATCCAAGTCCCTCCAGGACTTGTAAAATGCGTTTTTGATAACGAACAAATCATCGGGAAAACTCGTCTCATACAATCGGATAACCGGGTTCCTCTAAGTATTATAACTAGCCATGCATATTTGTCGATAGAAGAAGAGAGTCGTCTGCAAAGCAATATAAGATTGTGCCCGAGGGTGTGGTTTTTTAATTTGCCTCCGTCAGAAACTGTGAAGAGAAGAGTAAAAAACACATCATTGGAGGAGCAGAATTTGTTCAGGCAAACGAGAAACGACTTTATTGCGTTAACAATAGAGAGAATTGTCAAAGAGCAAAAGTTGAAGGAGGGAGAAGATTGTTTGCACGATTATGTTGACGAAATGATCTCTTTAGAGAAGTCATCTGGAAAAGAAAAAGTTTGCTCAATTTGTGGAGCTGTAAATGACTCTATGTACAACGTATTCCGAAATTATCCATGTAACGGTAGTCTTTTAAAACTTGCACCAGATTTTAATGCGATCTTGAATGATGTCAAAGAGAGCAAGGTGTATGAGCATTTGAAGGGAATTTCGATTAAAGAGAATAGCATAACGGTGAAAACGGGAGAGCCAGATTTTTAAATCCAAGTGGATACGAGAATATATCCCAAATTCTGTGCAATCACGGGACTCGGGCAGGTATAAGTAGATATGGCGAGGGAGTCCGACACTGGCTTATTATTGAGGTTGACGGAACCATTTTTGATTCAATGTGCTTTTCTGTCCGCTTTGCAAACAATCTTTGTTTGGCAAAGATTCTTTTGGAAGTCATGACTGCATTTCGATCTCCGAGGAAATAAAACCAGAACACGAGTTTGATTGGATAGTGCTGCAGCCAGATTTGTTACATGTTGAAATGAATATATGCAAGTCATTCATGAACTTAAATTGGGATATTTTTGGGAAAGACGTTATGTACGCATTGGGGTACAGAAGTAAAAGTGCACTTGACTATGCTCAACGATGTGGCGATCACCATAAAATATGGCAAGTAATCGAAATTTTGTATCGGTCTTTAGCGGATGAGCTACGGTATGCAAATAAAGCCTGCTTCCAACCCACCCCAGAGTTTTACTGGTTATGGGCAGATAAAATAGAAAATCAAAACTATATGTATATACAGCAGATGGTATTCACCTTTTACACGGACTAGTGTTATTCAGGATGGGAGTAAGGAGAGGGAACTATTTCGCAGCAAGTGTTGGAAAAGATAAAGTTTCAAAAATCTTTTACATGAGAAACAACCCAAAATACAGAAGAATTATGGTCGTTGAGAAATTATTTTCTGAGTCGATGCCTGATGAAATCAAGTGCGTAATAGCAAAATCATTTGCAACAAGCCGTGTAAAACACAAAGGGCACTATCAGGGAGGAGACGCCTGCCTGGAGGAAATAAATAAAAATGCAAAAGCATGGGTATCGCACGGTGTTCCTTCTGATGAAGAATGGTTAAAAGTCTTCCAAAACCTTGACAAGCTTGGCCAGGTAATGATTTCAGTTTTTCCTAGATACTCTATTAACAACAGTATTAAATTGTAAGAAGGGTGATGCACAAGCACGATTCACAAGCATTTCAAAATAAAACCGTTACACTCTTTATAAAAAATTTATGTCTACCATATACTTACCAAACATAAAATAACAGCTAAGATAATTATTAATTTCGAAATCAAAGCCAGGGAGCACTCTCTCGAATAAATGATTGTTTTGAGTAGATAGGAAGAGACCCCTCAATTAAGAATCCTGCGCGAACCCAAGAGGGCGTTCATTTGTTATGGGCGCTCGTGAAATTTTATTCTCTTGTTAGAGGGTGATAGTTCGGGGAATGCGTTATGACAAGTTTTATAACAAACGAATGAACTCCAAAAGCATGTACTCTGACTTGACTTTCGCAGATTTGAATTCATCTTTTAGCTAGGCTGTTTTTCGATTTCTTATAAGATTATCACCTTGATTTCTGCTATAGTCTTATTCTGAAGCGACTCCATTCTTTTTATGTCTTCCTTTGTCACACAAATTGCTTTCAGATCTTTTATAAGTAAATCATTGCTACACGTCGGATCTTTGAGAAATATGTCCAAGTATAAATTTTGTCTTTCATTGGCAAGCGTGGTAAAGTTAACCAATTGTTGGTTTAGAATGGAACCTTGTAAGCTGCTAACACTCATTTCGCTCTCTGGATGCAGGAGAGACTTCTGAAAAGCTTTCGTACCTTTGCGACATCCTCCTTGCTTAACGATGCCTGAGAGGTGGACTTAACATCTTCTTCGTTGTCTAAACCAGCCTTTTCTAGCAATTTATTCAACCTGAAGAAAAATTTGTTTCAGGCACATGAATACCATGTCACCAGTAATGCGGAGGTGCACTTAATTTCAATCTACAAGCCCTCGAAATTTGCAAAAGAGAAAAGATTGGAATATCACTGGTATGCAAGGGAAAATCCTTCTTCAACATCGTCACCTTCAATTACTCATCACACAGCAACTACACTAACGTCTTCTCAAGCATCATCTTCCTCTCGACCCCAAACATCACAATCATTCTTTTCTATTATCCCTCCTGACCATAATACTCCAACTAAAAAGAGAACACTAAAAGATACCCAAGTCATTTCCCTACTGCCATCCGTCATCGATATACCATTATCAAAAAAGAAAAATCCCATTATTGACACCCTTGTATAAACCTTGATCAGTTGCTCTATTTGGTATTCAGCACATACAGATTGTAGTTTTTTGCATTTGAGTTTAGGGGGGACCCCTTGAAATCACAATTCGTATCACATACGAGGATAATTTCTTTTCTTCTCTATCAGGTTTTTTAAGAAATTCTCGTAGGTTTTCGAATGAAGCAGTATCTATTTCCCCAGCAGGTGGTCGATACCAGCTAAACGATGTCCCTTTGTTTGGTTTGATTTCAAGGCAAAGCAACTCAAGGGTGTCTCTCGTTATAATTTGGAGGGGGTCGATTATACGAGAGCTAAGATATTCAGTTAGGGGTCGATTATACGAGAGCTAAGATATTCAGTTAGGGGTCGATTATACGAGAGCTTTCATCCCGTTTGCAAATAGCCAAGCACAGCGTTACGATAAAGTAGTTACAAAAAACAAAGTTGCGATTACATGATTAAAACTAGAACAGTAAAACTACAACTCGGTCGAGTGTGCCGAAATTATTCAAAAGATTAGTAGTATTTTTGTTATAAAGGGATCTAGTTCTGCAGCAAATTGATGAAAGACTGCTTGTCTTTTCGAATATTCTTTTCCCACACGTTAGGGTTCTTAGGTGTGTCTGCATAAAGTCCGGATCAAAAGAGAATTGAGTCAAAAATGATGGGGATCAAAGTTTAAATGTCATGATGAAATGGTTGTCCGCAATGTGATCCACTACAAAACTAGTTCCCCTTTTGTGGCTGGATCAAAGGTGGTCGAGCTCGTATGCCGCGCGCTTTATTGCAAGCGGGGTCTAGAGCTAATCTTATTGTCTTCCGCTGTTCCCTGCTAACTCCTCGGCGTTCAGGTCAAAATACGAAATTTGCAGCACTTAACTGATTGGCTTCTTTGTATCAAAATTCGGATTTTTTCATTAAATTGATACCAATTGTAGTTTTGTATGATTTCTTACACTTTATACCCTTTAGAGAATTAGCCGGAAAACCCTTTAGTGCTATCACATGTGGTAGGTATTACCTTCATTAACATTAGTTGCCAGAAAGCTGCATTCATTGGCTGCATAGTCATGAAAGGATCTTAAGGTGAGAGACATCGTTGAATATTATGGATGCTAAAGTAGATTGATGTAAGACTGATACCTGATTGATTCCACCAACAGCAAACACTTCTATGCGCTTGAAGTTCGCAAATTCGTGAAAGCCCAGCAGATCATGGAAGACTTTCACAAAGTTTGGATGTAGAGGGCATAAAGCATAAAGCTTCCGTATTTGGTACTATGTGTCAGTACAGCAAGCAGTAACCTTGCATTAACTTGTATCAGTCGATGTACAATATCCAGACCTTGTTATTCGACCGAGTCGCCTTGCTGACGTCTCTTTTGAAAAATAGCTAAGCGTTTGAATGTGTTGCAATTACTTCTGTTATGCGGATTGCCGAATGATCAGATGAGGATCAGCAGAAAATAAGCATAATAATCGCCTTGCTTCAGCTGCATGCTCACTGCATGCGCTTTTCTTATCTTTTCAAACTGTATGGCAACGTTTAATTACTTACTTTTACCCTGATGGAGTTGTTGACAGTTTGAGATAAGCGTAAAACAAACAAAATGTTATCAATGTGGAAACAATGCCTTTAAACCATTTAAAACCTTACGAAAGTCAAAAATAAAAGTATTTTTAAATTAAATGCAAGATCAATTCTGTCTTACGTCATCATTACAGCAGATTTCAAATTGCCAACATGGAATTCGTAATACCCATAAAATTCTCAATTGAACCAAAACAAAATTATAAAATTAACAAAAAAGTTCACGGGAGCTCCTTTTGTGACATTAGGACACTGACTATGTCATGATAATAGAAAGTCACATTTCGTTTGGTAATCAATTAATGCCCACCTTCGTCAAAACGTTTGGAAGATGCATTTCAAGACAATGTCTCCCAATCTGAAATTACTTTTTCGTATCATGAATTGCTTGGCAGTAATAAGGATTGCTTTTTCGAAAACTTCAGCTGAACTTCTTTATGATTTTGGATGAGACGGATCATGTCCCTTAGTCTTCAGCTGCCGATCAATTTCTGAGCGGGAAGATCTAAAAGCAAATTGGATGATGCCATGACAGGACGTTTATTTCGCCGATGTCTGTGTGATTTTGGATGTTGACGAGGTCAAAAAAATTTAGAATCTTAAATTTGTTGCGAACTTATCTTAAAAATAAGACTTTTTCACGCAATAAAAAATTAGAAAAAAAGCTAACCAAAATGCAAAAATTTATTCTGCTTGGCCCCTGCTGTCGCTTCGCGTAATTAACGACTTTTTCTCGGAGATATAAACGTTTAGCAATTGGCACTAAAAGATACGAAAAATTGCAGACTTGATATCAAAAGGCTGAAACGAATCTAGAGTAAGACCTCTATTCAGCCCCCGGGGGCATATTTCATTTTGGAAATCTTTGAGCGCAAAGGTATGTAGTTCAAGGTACGATCACAATCACTGCCAAAGCAAAGTAAATACTTGTGTCTCTTGTATTTGTCTATAAATCCTGCAAGTAAAATTATTAAGTAACCGAGTTATGTAGCTACTACGTTAATTAGCAATTTTCCGTTCTTTATTTTTAACACGAATGATACAGACAGGATGGGGCTTAACAGAGCTTTTACGGTATTTCAAGACTACAACATTTTGGCTTGAATGATGCGTTGAGATTTGAGGCTGTCTCACCAAAGCAAAGTTTCTTTACAAGTACAGTTTCACATAGTTCAGCATTCTCAAATAAATCAGTCATCAAAACCATGTTAAAATATTCAGAGCACAGAACAGATAAGGAGCAAGGAAGTGTCATAATTGCAATACAAACAAATATTGTTTTCGAAAAGATGGGGAAACATTCAATGAAAAATATTCTGTTAATCGAATTTTGACCCAGTCGACAGCTTTGGTGTCAGTGAACAACAATTAGACCTAAGATCGAGCAGGTCAAATTAGATCGAGTCAAGAAATCAATTCAACTTTGAAACTATGCAACTATGTTTAATCACAGTTGACGACCTACAAATTCTACCCATCCTACAACTACATAACAAACGGGAGAGTGTTAGAAGAGCCAAAGAACAATATTTCATTGGCCTAGCTAACACTCTCGCACCTAACGGACTAAACAGGACCACTGACCGCTAACCCACTCCAACCTCTTCTTCCCAATACCTAACTACTTTTACCCTTATAACTATTATAATAAATAAGGAGATTATTTTTTCTTTTCTCATTAATAAAACAATTTTCTACAATTATTAATTTTCTTATCATTTCACCGTTATTATTGTTATCATTATTCACATCCTCACTACGACAACATGCACATCAAACATACCACCAATCAGACTTCACCAACCATAATTCAAAATAATTGCTTGTATATACTGTTAAAAAATTTTCGATTCTATCACACTCTGAAGAAGCCCGAAATATTAGTTTAAAAAAAATACTTTAATTCGAAACTATAGTTTATCTTTTGTTTTTTGCGTCGCGGTGTTCCTGCTTGGTTTTATGTTTAATCAGTTTATGGGGTTTATAGCTGCTAGAATGACATTTTTTGTCAAAATTTAACCATTTACAAAAGTATAAATCTCTCTCATTAAATTTAATGTAATTAAAATTCTCTTCCGGTTGTAAATGTTCGCTAAAGATATCGCAAGCAACATTAAAAATAATGAAAACATTCTAGAAGCGTGCATAGCAACTCGTTTTCAGATCGATCAGAGTTTTCTTTCAGATTAGAGAATACACCAAGAAGGAGTAATAGCTTTCAGACCGCTACGATACCACCGTAGACAGCCCAAAGACGTACTTCCTGTGTTGCAGTGTCGGTGCCTCCGATAACATGTATATGGTTTATAGTTGAAAAATCTTGCAAGCTAAAACAACCTTGAAGTTCAAAATCAAGAACGGTGCCACTCTCGTAAGGGTCATCAAATTCAACAGACACTGAGGGTCTGCCTGACCAGCGTTGTTTGTGGCTCGTTGCGTTATATGGGTTCATTTCAACCACATAATCAAAAACGTTAGATAATCCAATTAGTTCAGCTTTTCGAAAAGACTCGAATATTGAGTTGTAAAATATACAGTCGTGTTCTCTTGTAGTGAACTTTGGATCATCCTTAGTTGTTTCCATTCTTTTGACTTGCATGAAATGACTATTGAAGTCAAAAACAAGATGATTGTAGCACTCGGATTTGATTGAAGAGATAATTTCCTTATTGCTGAAGGGTTCCGATCTGTGTTCAAATGGAAGACTACCAAAATGAATCACGCCTTCAACAACTGTCAAGGGTCTGCTACTGATAGAGACTACAGCAGTAGACATACCAGCTTTTTGGTCGCAGACATCAATTAAACATTTGGTATAAAGCTCCTTTGCACTTGAATAATCACCCAATTCTTTCACATTCACAAAATCATCACAATCATACCAGTAACAGAAACTAAGGTACAAGATGATCTTGTTCTCCCATAATAAATGACTTTGCAGCCATTCTAAATTGTATCCCTCATATGCAAAACATAATGATTCCCATTTGTGATACCTCAGGAAATCTTTAATCATTACAGGGAAACTCCACATTTTTCTTGAAATACAACCCTCGTGGTCAATCACGACAGGATATCTTACCACTTGTTTGTTGGTAAGATTCCATTTCAACTGATACAAAATTGACTCTTTACGGTAAGAAGTACGATCTTTACCTTTTTTTTCGGGCGTCATTTTATATATATTATTATCTTTCAGCATCCATTGCTCACGCTCCCTTTCTTTAATAGCTGTTGCAATCTCATCATCTGTGACTTGAGGCAAGTTTATTTTAACAGTCATTCTATCGCTTAGTGAAATACCAGTAAATTGGCTGTTGTGTCGCAATAACATGTATGAGCGGTCAACGGAGGCATGAAGTTTCTCTGAAAAGCTTTTTCCTTCTTCCGAGTCGTTCTTGTTTACAGCAAAAATTGACCCGTAAAAGGAACGATCTAAAAATGTATCTCTTAACAATGACTCTAGTGCTAAACCGTACACCTGATTTGTCTCTGGGTTAAATCGTACAAATTCGATTTCCTTCGCATTTTTGTGCCCAAGCAAGCATGAAGAATACATGGCAGCAACACGAATACAGGCCTCAATGTTTTCATGAAAATAAAAGGCATCTGAAAATTTAAAACGAGTGATGATACCTGACTCTGTTTCAACAGCTGGAATAAATGGCAACTGAAGTTTACCTGTTTGATTAGTCTTGCGAAAGCGCTGCAATTCCCAAGAACGTTGCAAACTAAACAAATCATTGAAGGCTTTCACTACATTTTCAATATCTTTGCCGCTTAGGAAATCGAAAATGGAATACCAGATGATGTGTGGGAAGCAGCTGGTGGCAAACATGCCATGCGCATATTCATCAACAGCTTCTTTTTCTAGAAGATTCCTTGGATACGAATATCTCAGAGACAATGCCTTTTCGTAACAGTCAGCAGCTTGTTCTTCAAGTCCCTTAGCTTCAAATAACAGACCCATTCTGAAGTATTCAATGCATTTAGCAAAATCATCTCTTTCTCCATCGACCAAACCGCCACCATATACATCAATTCTACGAGAAACTATCAAATTCGTTTTCAGAATCCATTTTGGATTATTTTGAAATTTAGTTGAATGATACAAAATGTCGTGACTGTATAAAACGGCATTTCCAGCCGAAGAGACAACATTGAAAACATCGTATCCATTCCCAAGCCCTCCAGCAATATCAACCTCTTCTTTCAATGTTATGCCACTTGAAATTGCTTTCCCAATAGATCCATCATCAGCATGCTTTTGAAAGTAGAAATTATGGCCAAAACCTTCAAAATCATCATTCAAATAAATAACTACAGATAAAAGCGATCTTTTATCATTGTTTGGGCAATATTGAGCATCTCGTTGCACAGCGAATGTTTTACTTTCAATCGGCATCAGCTTGCTTATTGTAAAAATTTCACTTAGGCCATGAAAAGTCCATTCACCCCTTCTGACATCGAATCCTAGTGGTTGTGTAGTTACTTTTGTAGTTTGAAGCAGATTTTCAACAAGTGGCTTCAATCTTTCCCAGATTTTCATTGAAAATTCACTGTCCTCTATGCAATATTGAAATTTGGACTTCAAATGTGCTGTGGATTTGTCAATTACTGACAATGGATGTGCTTCTTCAACCAATGAAATTATTTTTGAACAAAGTTCTTTCGAAAGGACATTTTCAGCTATAGCAAGGAGTTTCCTTCCACGCAAATTTAGCAGATTTAATGAACAATTTTCTACTTCATTGATCTTCTCAGTTGGGAAGGAAACATTTGTTGTTGGAATAGGAGCGGATCCGCTGAATGTTGTTCCATCCATTCTTTACCTTAAGCATGGAAATAACAGAATTATTTATTTCATCTTGACCTTTTTAGTCATACATCTTGCTTTTTAGCTTTAAAAGTCTATAAGTTTCATAACAGCTGTTTCTCAAATACGTTTCAGTCAAAGGAGCACTATCGTAACCACTGATTAACAGAAGTTTGAAAAAAGTGCGACATAAACGGACTATCATTCTCCATTTCAAATTACCCTATTTAAATATATCTGCTTTTGATGAACGTAGGATTTAGTCTACACATAGGAACTATTGCTCTAATCTGAATATCTGGTTAGTGTATAAAGTAAGTAATGTATAAAGTAAGTAATATGTTTTCTGTTCTGTTATCTTAAAATCACTTCGTTCGCGAGTTGTTTATCAATTTACTTGTGCGGGATCTAATTCCATCTACTCGTGTTCGGGAATATCTTTCTAGGGATAAGACCTCTCATATTTACAAGCATTTGCAGGTCTCAGAATCCAGTTGCATTTCTTCCAGTTAGAGCTGTTTCAAGATCCTAGACTCTGTATAAAGCGCTATCAGCTTGAAATCAAGGAGGCTCCACACATTAATTAGCGTAAACCTTATGCTAATGCTCAACTTTATGATACTAATCTTATTCGCCCTATACCGTAGGGACAAAACGCGGAACTCGATTTCGCGGAACTCGCTTGATTAGCTTGAAAATCACTTTGTACAACATATTCGATTACCAAGATTGGCGTTTCATTGAAAAGCGAACGAATTATCACTGAATTTTCACTTTAGAAAGTAGAAACCACCTTCCAGGGCGTTGTTATGATTTAGGGCCTAGTAATGATTTAGGCCCATGCTTGTAATGTCGTTGATAACAGCAATTTGAGTGAGAGAATGCTTAAAAAGTAAAATGAAATAGAAAAAGTCATATTCGGACGGTTTTGTTGGGTAAATAAGTGATTTAAAACCATTTTCATAGCAGTTCCGCGAGTTCCGCGTTTTGGTTTTTCGCCCTATACCGTGGGGACAAAACGCGGAACTCGATTTCGCGGAACTCGCTTAATTAGCTTGAAAATCACTTTGTACAACATTTTCCATTACCAAGACTGGTGTTCCATTGAAAAACGAACGAATTATTACTGAATTTACACTTTGAAAGCAGAAGCCACCTTCCAGGGCGTTGTTATGATTTAGGGCCTAGTCATGATTTAGGCCCATGCTTGTAATGTCGTTGATAACAGCAATTTGAGTGAGAGAATGCTTAGAAAAGTAAAATGAAATAGAAAAAGTAATATTTGGACGGTTTTGTTTGGTAAATAAGTGATTTAAAACCATTTTCATAGCAGTTCCGCGAGTTCCGCGTTTTGGTTTTTCGCCCTATACCGTGAGGACAAAACGCGGAACTCTATCACGCGGAAAATAAATTCCGCGAGTTCCGCGGATTCCGCGTTTTGGACCTGGCCGCTCCCTACATTAATTAGCGTGAACCTTATGCTAATGCTCAACTTCATGATACTAATCTTACTCTAAATTTCTGATTATTATTATCATTATTTTCTATATAGTATTATTTTTGCATATATATGTTTTTTGTATGTCTCCTTTGGGTTTTCGTCATCGAGTTTTTCCCTCTCATCACTCTTTCATTTGCCATTCGATTTTGTTTCAGGACAATACAGCTTTAATAAATTGGTTACTCTTCATCAGCAGCTCTTAGGTTAGATTTAATATGAACAACACGTCATTCGTTGTAATAGTTTGTCAATTCAGACCCCAGTAGAAATAGCATTTTTGTTAAAAGAAATATATACTCATCTAGGGATACTTGTTGAAAGATGGAATAATGTTTTGTCGCTTCAAATTTGTAGTGGTTTTTTTAAGTTAATTTCAGAAATGATAGAAAATTCAATCTATTCAAAATGGAAACAGCAGCACAGCCACCAATGAGGTCTGCTTTAGGGTATGGATGACCTAAGACAACCTAATAGCTTGTGTAACGAAACAGCTAAGTGATGCCCAATAAAGGAGAAAACAGATGTGAAGACAAAAGTAGCATAACGAGATGCAGCAGAGCATTGAATGATCTGATATAAATGAAACACTTGCAGCTGAATGAATGGAGAATGAACAATTTCAATAGGAGATGATAAAGATGGCAACAATTGAAAATGATTACATTCAGCAAATATGATGAAAGAAGTTGCATAACAAGACAATTTATTGATATCAATAGAATATCAATTAAAAAAATTTTGAAGAAAAATAAAAAAGAACAAAAAGATTAAACATTTAAAACATTAGAGAAAGATTTGAGATTATCAGGAATATATTTTCAGAAATTAAGAGAAAGAACGAAATAAAGTTGGGTCAAAAGTAGAACGCAAATTAATTACAAATCGATCAAATGAAGCTGTCCAAATCAGCATTTGCTAGACTGTGGTCTCTATTTTCTTTCTAACGATTATGGTCTTTGTTTTAAATCCAACCTAATTGTTCAATATAGCCATCTTTAATTATCAAGCTACACAATTCAAGGAAGGGTTATGTTTTGTGTAATCTATTAAGATGCATATCTATCGCTATTTAACTTCTGTGCACCCTAAAACTCATTTCACAGAAGAAACTCTTCAGCCAGTGAGTCAGTCAGTCAACAGGAGGGAGAAAAATTGATACTGATGGCTTAGTAAACAGGGGCGGTGCAACAAAAAATTTACGGGGGCACAGAGTTAGAAATTTTTTGACAGAAGGGAGTGGCTTTCAATTATAATATTTCTCGTTTTAGCTATTATTGTAACCGCACTTTTACCTATTTTTTTGAAAAACACGGAACAAGAAAAAAGCCAAATCTCCATATGCCATCATTTCTCGACAAAACCTTCCTTGTGCCAATGTTTCCATCATTGGACTGGTACAGCCCCCCCTGTACTCCCCTTTGGAGATGACCCTGGATGGAAATGCCATGCACATAACTTATTTTGTTTATAAAAAGTTATCTGGAAAGTGTCAAGAATACCAAGATTAGGTCATTTTTATTTGTTGTCCAAGAAACCTGACTCTGTGTAGTGTAGAGTCCAGTCATTTCAATTCCTGTGGTGGTACAACAAAGCATGCATAGAGTTTTAGATCATTATCATATGTTAAGGACACAAATTATACGCTGTCAGTGCTTGGTGGAATATGTTGTGACCTTAAGCATCTCCGTGAGAGGGTTGGAGGCAAGGCAGCATGCATTTGACAGTTGGCGGAATCCTATCTACAGGTTTGCTAGTGTGGCTAAAGTTGCTTTAGAAAATTTTGAGTTTGATCATATATAGGCAGATGGCAATTGGTACTAAGTTTGCTCCAGTGTATGGTAATTCTTCTATGGCTGATTTGGAAAGGAATTGGTTTGAGGGCACTTGGTGTTTGGTCTAAGTATATTCATGATGAGTATTTTATCTGGAATCGTGGTCATGGTTGGAAGCTTCATGGAATTTGTCAGCAGTTACCAATGTGGCAAGGGCCGTCCCAACAAAAGTTTTAAAGGGGGGGGGGTGTGACCGTCTCCATTTGCCGACTGGAGTACAACTGAAAACACCTTTCTATGCATCATTAATTGGGCTTAGGAGGGTATTTGAATTTTGATGGGCACGATTAAAACAGGCATTTTGGTAGAACGAGGGGTCTGGGGGCATGCCCCCCCAAAAAATTTTGGAGAAACCTAAAGCTAGAATCGCTCTAACGGCCCTTTTGGAACTCTTAAAATTCAATTTTCTTTAAACTCTATCGTGGAATTCATATGGAATTCTTATGGTCCTTGAGTGGTACAAAACCTCAAACTTTGCCGACTGGTCCTTTTTCCAGGGGGGTGTTGCACCCCTAATACCCCCAATGTAGGGAAGACCCTGAATGTGGGAAACAGAACCTAGTACATTCAACCCATTCAGCAAAAGCTTTTAGAATTGTATGTTGTCAGTTTTTTGCATACTTTTTGAGTTACAGAACACAAGAAATGCATACTAACAGCAAACCCATTCAAAACTTCATTCACTTTTGCCAAACACTGATTGCTGTAAATCTTCCAATTCATACCCCTCAAATTACCCCAGGGGGTACTTGACTATGTTTCAGATAGGAATGTGCAACCCAAGAAAAAAATGCCTCTGCATATTTATACCAAATTCCTAAAAATATATACCCATGATTAAAGGAAAATATTAACTCATTCACTACATTATATGTTTAGATATAGTCAATTATAAGCAAACTTCATCAAGAACAGTTAAAACAAGTAAAAGATGGAAACTAATTTTCAAGAAATTGATACCTTATTTATACTAATTTTCAGATAATTAAGACCCAAATTTATACAAAATCATGAAAAACTATACCCTCATGGGCAGCATGCCCTCAGTACTTAAAATATACTGTATTCCCCAGGGTCAAATTACTCCCTCATCCAAGAGTAAGACATTTATTTATTAATGTGCACTCGTTAAATAAGACCTAGCCTCTTGAACTTGTAGTTTTAATTGTAATTTTAGATTTAATATCTTGTTAGCTTTTTGACCATGTATCTAATGCTACTGTATCAAGTAATGACAAAATAAAGCATTCTTTTTGTTGGTAAAAATCACCTCTTTTATGAATAGGCCTAACTTTATGAATCCTGAACCTTTTTGATGGATGACCTGATCTTTAATTCTTGGTTTTTCACTTAAAACCCTAACCACTCTGATGACAAGGCACTAAAGACAAAAAGCAAAGATTGCCAACAATATTTGTGTTCAAAATAATCAATTTTGTTCTCGGAAATGGGCATTATAATAATGCCTAGGCCCCTACTGGTTGACAGTCCGTGCTAGCAGGTATACGGTAAAAACTTACAGCTGACAATATCTAAATAACTAATAAGTCTTAATTACTAGTATAGGTAAGCCAGCTACTTGTAACAGAAATTTGAAACTGAAAACAAAAAAGTTAAACTCACCTACAGAACTGGAAACTCCGTGCAGAAATAAATTGATTGCCGATTGATTGCCAAGTGGCAATGCTTCGGGCTTCCTTGTTCGTCTCCGCGGGACAGTTTCCTTGTTGTTGTTTGTTTTTGATAACTTTTGTTTTAGCACATTTCCGACCTGTGTAGAAAAGCTGCGGGTCAACTGAATGCTCTAAAAAGACTAAATTCGTACATAGGAGTGAAGGCTAAAGAGGCGTTAGTAAAAAGTTTTGTACTCTCCAATTTTAATTACTACTGCCCACTTTGTCTGGCATTTCTAGTCTGAAAAATCAGTTTAAAAAATTGAGAAAATAGTCTAGTCAAATTACGGAAAAAAAAGCCCAAACCTCGGACAAATTGCAACAGAAACAATTCAAGTGTTTTTCAAGTCAGAAAAGCATGCTGAACAACATATCAAAAGTCCCCCAAAATCTCCCTTAAAGAAAACGAGAAAATGCGTCATTTGTTTACGGGACGATTGTAATTCCCCTGCGGAGGCGCAAACCAACAAAAATCTTGCTAAATTATCATTAATTATCAACCAAATAACATATCCTGGTGAAGAATTGTCATGAAAAGTCAACAAAAGTCAATAAAACAGTTATTTCAACAAAATTAATACGAAAAGCCTTGTCAATATCTAAATCAGACCCTGCGGAGGCGCCGTTCATTCGATTTGGTTTTGAAATGCTCCCTATTCTGGCTCTTCGTCTTCAAATGCCTCATCGTGTATCAGTGTATTAACAGAGTTCATGCAGTTTGTTCCATGGCAGTGTCCACATGCAGTTGAGCATTCCAGCCCATTTTTCTTGCATGTGCATCTTAGAGTGTTGCAATCTTTTCGGCAATTGCAACGTATTACTTCAATAAATCTTTTGGTGCATGCGGCAAATCTGTTGTGTTTGGCAAGAGACAGTCTCCATCTTTCTTCCAACCCCAGTCTGTAGGATTAAGATCTTCGTTTCCTTTCCATTCCTGAACTTGATAGTATACTCTAAAGCTGTGATACGTCATTGCACCTTTTGTAGGCGGGAGGCTCTTTGATTCCACAAATGCATTACACCTTGCTACTTTCTGGCAAAAAATTTTGTAGCGAAGACCATTGAGGTCAGTTTGCGGTTTTCCTCCAAACAATTGCACTACCAAAGTCTCTCCAGCTAAAATTATGTCGTCTGAACTCGCTCTTTCATCATTGAAAACAGATAGAGCTTCGCCAAATCCTGTATCTTTAAGAGCCTTTTTGAAAGCGACTCCTTTGCCAATTCCAAATATCCTCGACGTCGTATCACAACCGAGGGAAGCATGTATCGGCAAAATTAATCTACACATTCTGTCTCCAAGTACCGTTTTGATTTTATGAATGTCGAATACGTTAGATTTACTTGTAGAATTTTGCTTTGGCTCAGATTTAAGGAACACAGGATAGGTTTCAGTATTTGCGTGATGAAGTAACAGCATTAATAAATCTGTGTCTTCACCAATGACGACAGTTTCTTGGCATTCAGCTGCATTTACTGCAGTCATAACAATGCGTAGGTCAGCATCTCCGTCAGCATGGATGGTCATTACGCCATTTTCTTTAAGAACATCACTTAGCATGTTGATGAAGTTTTGCTTGTTGCATTTGTTGTTGAGGAATTCCTCTTTCTTACTGCGAAGAGGCATCTTTGCTGTAAAATTCACAAATGGGCCGATTTTTCCTTGTGTTCTTCTATTGTGTGTCACATCTTTCGTAGATGGTCCATTTGCATAGCCATCAAAAACAACAGTTGCATTAGCATACCTTTGGACAACAAAGTGGACATAATTCTTGCAAATATCTCCAAAAGAAGCACCTCTCTGCCACGGAACCCTTTGCACTAATGCACCTCCATCTAAAACATACTTTGGTCTATCAGGGCAACAACTACCCTCTTCTGTTACCATTTTCATTATTACTTCTGTCAAAGCTGGCTTATTAGCTTTTCGAAGAACATTTGGTGCCTCAAAAAGTGCTTGTGGATAACTGCAAAGCTCATAGTTCATGAGGGGCTCTAGGTCATCCACTTCACTTCTTGCAACTGTCACCAATCTTTGAAATAGCAATTGAGGGTCAATTTGGACCGCTTCTTTGTCGCATTTAAGCGTATTTTTACCCATTGTAACAACCTGTTCTTTCCTCTTGTGAACGTATTCGTCAATTTGCTTTCCTGACATAGATTTTAGAATGGCGTTGCCTACCGACTCTGCTTCATCAACATTCACTTTTCCATCGGCTATAATCCCGGTCGCGATATTATGAAGACTAGTGTCATTTGAAAATGGATTTCTGTCCACCAAGAAGTTTAGAATATTTCTTGAATCCGTTTCATCTCTAGTGAGCCTTGTTTTTGATAGATCTTTGTGTTGCATACTTGTTGCATAGCGTGTTTCAGTCAGTTCTTGCATGGAGTTATTGACTTCTGCGCATGCAGGCATAGACAGGAGCCACACAAGACGCTGATTCTCTGTCATACCTCTACCGCGAGTCAGACCACCTGTTGTTTTAACACTGCGCATGAGAACTTGCTCAATTATTAGATCTGTTGAGAGGCCAGCCCAATATCGCTCACTTCTTCTAACAACGTGAAGACCTCTGCAAAACTGCTGATGAACACCAGGCGAATCCTTGGAAAGTGATTGCATCATCTTCAAATATATCATCACAGACTTAGTGTAATGGTTATGACCTGAAGCAGCAAAAAAAGGCAACATTTCTGAAACTGAACTGAGGTGGAGCTGCCAATTTCCAGTCCTTTCTGCTTTGATGAATCGACGTAGGATGTCCAGCATTTGCAAGTATATGAACCAAAGCTTCGCAGTTCTGCCTTCCTGCCTTTCTTTGAAAATCTCCAATTTATTCGACACTTTCTCTAAGTCCTCACATATGGAAATATCTTGGATTCCAATATCAGATGTGAACAGCTTATCAAATATGTCTCCTGCTTTCAACAAATCGCTGTCTATTTTTCAACTGCACTGCCTTCATTTTCTGAACTAACGATCTCGCTTAGCTGGTGATTATCTCCGGCTATCATTTCGCGATCATTGTACTCTTCTCCTTTAGTGCACCCACTTTCAACATCAGTGTCTCCAGGTACAGGCAAAGGCACATGAAATACTTCATCACATATTAACCCAAACAGGGCCGTTTCAACAAGGAAATGTCCACGTATCGCTCTTGCAATTGCTTTTCCTGAGAGCATGTGAACTACAACGTTACTAGCATAAACTTGCTCTAGTACTTCGTACAATCCTGAATCGGACATGATATGCCCGATGCTTCCCAGAAAGCTCATAATAACGTGCAGCCCACCCAATCTCAAAATGACTTCTTTTAAGTCGCCATCATCAATTTTTTCCAATTTAATTAATGTAGCTTTCCACCATAATGGCTGGTCAAATGTAATTACGGGCACAAAGCCATGTTCATTTCCAAGTTTACAAGCAAACTTCAATGTGGAATAGACACATGAAAGGTCTGAGAAGTCCATATCTATCATTGGAAGAAAAATTACTGAAGATTTTCCGGGATGATTTCCAACATGAAGCATCTGCATCATTCCCGACCATAAAGGTCGAGGGGACTTCAAAGGCCACGTAATTTTCCACAAGAGATCGATGTGTGATGTGGCATCTTCGACAATAAAATCTTTTATCAGTTCATACTTTAAACTATTCTTCTTCCCATTATTCTTGTAAAAATTTATATCTATCTTACCAACAGCAGCAATTTCTGCAGCAGTAACATTCTTTTTGGGAACATACTTCTTACATATTACTTCTGGTGTTATGGTGGCAATTATTCCCATTCCATGAAAAGTATTTTTACCGTCAAGTGTTACTAAGTTATGGTCAACATTGTCTGCAACAAGTTGTATCATGCCTCCTTCCACCCCTAGTGGTAGGTCTACTCCATTTGAAACTGCTGCACTCCGCTCAAATCTTTGCACCTCAGCATAAGAACTTGAAAAGCCTAGACTATGTAAGGTATCTATCAAAAATCTCGAACCAAAATGGTGATGAAGCTGCACTCCTAAGCCAATTTGCAGTGGAGCTGTCAGAATACGTGGTCTTACAGCTTGCATAAGGGCTTGTCCCAATGATGCTGATTTTACTTGGGCATTCTTTGCACATAGCAAAATTCCTAAGAATGATTTTAAACTGTCTGGCAGGTAATCCAACATAGCAGTTAATGAACATAAATCGTCAACAGGATAATATTGATTGTCTGGTAATATTGATTTTATGTCGCTCTTAATAAGCTCTGCAGCTGTAGAAATAATAATATTTTCTCTGTTTCCGGATCTTGCGTAGACTGCATGTGGTATTCGTGTAATATTATTGCGGCAGTTCTTTTAAAAGTGACAACATTTGTTTTACCATTAATCTCCGTAATTGTTATTTTGTCGCCAAAATGTTTCTCTAGCTTGCTTTTCATCCACTTATATGTGTATGCACTATGTCCTGAACCTTCAAGAAAATTCTCCATCTTATCGATCAAATCATAAACTGTGATTTGTTCATCATCGTTATTTGTTAAATGCTCTACTACTTTCAAAATGCCTCACTTTGTACATCAGATTCAGGCCTTCCAACCTTTTTCCCTTCAGTTTGGTCAATGTTTGGACTGTTTCTTCCAGTCCTGAAGTTAACACTGCACACTTGATGGTAGATTGCATCAGAAGCATGTAGATCAGCAGGTGCAGACATGATTCTTGCCATGACCTCCTCCGACCACTGATCATCTCTTTTTTTTACACACAAATTTAATACTGGCGTCAAAATCCTTAGTCCTCACAGGATAGGTATCAAAACCTCTCTTGTTGCATTTTTGACCAAGGCTGGCAGGTTTCCCCACAAAATAAACAATGCTCTCTAAAGTTAAACTTTGACTCCGAAGATCTTAGCTTTGGCTTACAATCATCAGCGCCGTTTAAAAAGTCATTTCTTTTGGCGGCTTTCTGAATTTCTTTTGGGTGACAATAAATGCGACGACATTCAACGTGAGCATGTTGGCCAGGTTGTACATCAAAACATTCACCTCTTTCCTTACTTGCTTTTAAAATACCTATACAGCCCTTTTCTCTTAGTGTAACTGCAGCAGTTTCATCAGTTATCAAATCTTTGCAAATTACACATTTTTCCATGTTAAGGTCTTTGGCCTAGGCAAAATGAGCCAAGGCCATCAGGACAATGTAGTTGCTAGGCGACAATTTAGAAAACGAGGTTTCTTGAGTTAATTTGCTCCTCCGCAGAGGCTCAGTTTTTGTCACCAGAATACTGTTTTTGTTTACGCCAATTTTCAAAGTTTAAAGACGCGCATCGTGGGGGACTTTTTATATGATGTTTCTGGGACCTTCCTTAGTACTTTGACCAAAAAAACGCTTCTGTTGCAATTTGTCCGAGGTGAACTACCTATAATGACTAGACTAAAATACATGAGCGGGCTCTTTATTTGACGGGCGAGGGGTTTTACCATTTTTGAACTCGGGTTTTCGGGTATTGTTGTAAAAATGTGCGGGTTTTCGGGCTAGTCTCCCCGACGAGGGGGCTTACTGTATAACGTAAAAAATACTCTTATCTATGCTTGACCAGATTCCTTATCTTCAAGTCATATTGATCTTTATTGGTTCACAACGGTGCACAGCTTTGAATCTATTGACAACCATTTCCAGACTAATTCTGCTTCCGATTTCAGGGGCAAGTTGGCCGATAAGTTTGCTGAAGGCCGATTCAGCAAACACCGACGGCGCGCAGCTACAGAGGGGGGTCTGGGGGTACTCCCCAAGAAAAATTTGAATTCTGGATGCCCTTAGATGCGATTTCCAAGCATCTTGGGGCACAATTTCCTAATATAATCACTCATTTCGCACACGAAACGCTAGACATCGTAGTGCAACTAACTGTCGCAGTGTCATATTGAAATCAATTTTGGGGTTTCCATAAATTGATAATTGCCAATTTTTTGGTTGGTTGTCAAAAATATAGAAGGGCCGTAGCCTCCTCTAAATCCGCCCCTGCCTTTCTCTGTGGATCCCTAACGTCTAAAACTCTCAACGTGATCCTATATCATTACTGTACGCAAGTGATTCTTTATTAGACGCATCGAATTGAAATTTCTCTCGCATTCAGCTTAAGAGACAGGCAGTTAGACGCTCTACCTCAAAAATGCACCTTTTAGATGACTGGGCTTCATTTTCCTTCATTCATTTTAACAAACACGTTAATATTGCAACTTCACGGTAGAGGGCGCCTTTTTCAACATGAAAAATGTAAGGCTATTAATATTTCTCGTCAAGAAAGTTAGGAGATCGATGTTATGTTGGGCTGAGCGATGTTAGATATTCCTTGCATAATAGTTAGATTCCTAGTGCCGAATCTCCCCTCAGATTCCATCCTAACTTAATTAACAACCGGAAAAGGAGTCAAAGTGACAAAAAGAAGTCACCCATCCACGATGAGGGGGCTAGAGTTCCCCGACAAGGGGACTGTAGCCCCCCTAGCCCCACCTGGCGCCATCCCTGCTATCAAGGCAATAGAGTTTATTGAAAATTCTATCTCTGAAATTTAAAGGAAGAAAAGCGGTTCTAGTTACATTGTAACAAACCTTAGAATTGATTTGACGGGCACAGTGGCTATAAAACTACGAATTCATACTCACATTCAAAAAATGATGAGCATTTATGTAGCCCGAAATTCTGACAGGGACGCCTGCTATAATCTTTTGGGACAAAGATAAAGAGCAACAATCATCCTTTGAAGCAGTGAGTTTTATAGACAACACCGTGTAATAAACCCCAAATAAATTGGATGGTGAATAATCTGGGTTGGTTTTGGAGAAAGATGTATATGGTGTCAAGTGTCGTCGAGCGGATACTGTCACAGCTTACAACGAAGATTGGGAGAAGTTTACTCAGTAGTAGGTAAGAAACACGGACTCAGCCTTCGTATAAATGGCAGCAGTTTATTTGTGTCTGGCAAGAAAGGCATAAATAACTTAGGTCTCCATAAAACAAGAACATATGTAGATTGTTCATAGGCTATGGCAAATAATGAGCCATGTATATCCTCACAAGTTTTGGACCCGAAGTGCTCTTTACGAATCAGGAGAGGTTTTCGGTGTGGTAAACAATCTGGAGAGCTGAAAAAATTCGCAGGTACGGGGGAGGAAAATAATGATGGTCCAGCTGAATTATGTCGTTTTAAACAACGCCAGGATAGGCACGAAATTTGACAGGGTTGTTTATGCATGCGATGCTAAGACTAGCAGCATAAAGAATCCTTCTTTCTTTCGACGGTGCCTTGGATTTCTTTACGATTTCATGGATTTGTCGAATTTGAATTTCGAAGGAGATGATAATGAAAGTGGATCTAAAGGTGGCACAGAGGGAATGATAGATGATGGACTAATGAAACGGCGAATGAAATTGATAGTTTGATGCAAACAATGGCGACGATGTTTAAGTTGAATATGAGAGAGAGATAGCGATAGTGAACTAGGATGAAATCGAAAAGGCGAATGACGTTTTCCTTGGTTCAATGTACAGATTGTAGTCGTTATTTGTCTCTTTTGGTGCGAGTCTCAAAAATCTTGTGCTACGGTTTGCATTAGGCATTTGCATTTGCTGTTGATAAAGAAATGAAGCTAGTGAAGCAAAATAAGTAAAAAACATGATACCAACCGTTTGACAATGACTTATTGTAGTACCCTAATGCAGTTTTGGGATTTTTTATTTTGCGTCTGCGGGTTTCCGGGTTTTGCCAAAATTTTGTTCGGGCTTTCGGGTTTTTCCTAATTTTCCTTCGGGTTTTCGGGTTTTGATACCCCCCAAAGCCCCCCTCCTGAACGGACATGTTTTTTTCGCTCTGAAAAAATAATTTTTTTTTCTTCTAAACGAATAAAATATGGCAACAAAATTATTTATTGGTTCACCAGCCCATACGAAAACAAGAGCAATGCCTGTTTCCATAGATATGAGTGCAGCGAGTCCCAAAAATTTTGACGACTTATTCAAGCTTTTTTCAACTTTGGAGCAAGGACAACGGAAAATTCTAGAAAATCAGAATTCGATCATGAAAAGGATGGATCAGATGGAAAATGATTTTGTAAATTTGAACGATAGGGTTGAAATCTTATCTAAAGGCCAGAACGAGAATACTGGCAGAATCGATGAAGTGATTAAAGATCAAGCTGAAAGTGAGGAGTGAATTTCCGTAATCTAGTAAGAAGCTGCTGCTAAAGGCTTTAGAATCAGCAAGCTTGAATTGGAGTCAGGCAAGAGCAATATAGCCGCAAATCGTCGTTTCGTGTCTTCGGGGTGGAGGAAGAGAGAGATGAAGAGATAAAGGAGAAGATAATTGGTGTATTGGAAGAAGAAATTGGTGTCGTGGTGAAGAAGAGCGAGATAGATATCGTTCACAGAGTTGGGAAGAGAAACAGAGATAAGAAACCAAGAGGTGTATTAGTTAAATGTTTGTCTCACAAAACAAAGGAGAAGGTAATGAAAGAGAAGAAAAGGCTGCTAATATTACCATCCGGGAAGATCTGGCACATGGCGTTCAACAAATGTTGAATGATATAATCGATCGTAAGGCTCAACTTGGCATCTCAGTTGTATGGACTATTGATGGGAAGATCAGAGGTAAATTTGAAGGGTCTAATGATAGTTTCATCATTAATTCTTTTGAAGACTATAAATTATTATCTGATAATCATAATGATGATTACTAGGGCATTTGGCAAGTTAGTCTCCAGCCTGACCGTTTGTTTATTTATGATTCTTATTGTAGTGATATTCAAGCTAATACTGTTAGTGAGAATAATGACATAGGGAAAAGAACTTTAGGGATTTGTTTTTGGAACATCAATGGGCTTAAACATCACAAAATTAACAAGATTTCTTCAGGTAATTTTAATTTTATTGAAAGTCTTTTCAGGAATTACGATTTGGTTTTTCTAGCAGAAACATGGCGTGATAAAAATGATCGTGATATTGATAACTGGAATGAGGATTTCTCTGCTTTCCATTGTTTAGGTGCACGCAGTACACCTTTTCAATTAAGAGCCTCGTCTTCAAAATTTACGAAAATTTGTTCATACGAAAATTTTCACCCCAGATTCAGATTGAGCGCCTTCATTTTAGTGTTGTCACAAAATTTTACGATTCTAGTCCTTACGATGTTGATTTTATAGCGACGAAGATTTTGAAAATTTATAAAAGATTTGACCGTGAAAAATCGCTCGGGGTGAAATGTTACACCCTCAGTCATTTTTGACGGTCAAATCCTTTATAACTTTTCAAACTTTTAATCGCTATAAAATGAACATCATAAGGACTAGAAGCGTAAAAATTTGCCCAAACAATAAAACGAAGGTGCCGAATGCTTCTGTGAGACAATTTTAAATTTTTTTGAAAAAGAGGTCCTTAGTTGAAAAGGTGTATAGTGCTAGGGGTAGGTCATCCGGTGGCATATCCGTTCTTGTCCGTAAAACCATTGAAAAACATTTTAACATCTTGTCCTCAAATTCTTACCGAGTGTGGTGTAAATTGAATAAAGAATGTTTTAATTTTGCTGATGATGTTATTATTTGCGTGGCGTATATTCCGCCCTTTGATTCAACATGGTTTAAAAACGGTCTTTGTTTCAATTTTGAAACGTTGACTGAAGAAAGTGCTAATTATGAAAAATTAGGAAAATGTTTAATTATGGGTGATTTCAATGATCTAGTCTAAAACACCACACGAGTCAGAACACGAGTGAACACGAGTGAACACGTGTGAACACGAGTGAACACGAGTGAACACGAGTCATCAGAGTTGGAACACGAGTGAACACGAGTCATCAGAGTTGGAACAAAAGTGAACACGAGTCATCAGAGTTGGAAAACGAGTGAACACGAGTCATCAGAGCTGGAACACGAGTGAACACGAGTCATCAGAGTCGGAACACGAGTCATCAGAATATGAATACGAGTGAACACGAACGAACACGAGCCACCCAGATACGGTAAGCAACAGGAGCCATAAAATTAATGTCGCAGAACAGAACAGAGCAGAACAGATACGGTAAGCAACACGAGCCAAAAAATTAATGTCGCAGAACAGAACATAACAGAACAATGGATATATAATAACAAATAATGACAAATAGTTTGTCTTTCAGAACAGAACAATTGATATATAATAACAAATAATGACAAATATATGCAATAAGAGAATTCTACATAACAAATGTAACATTTAATTTGTCATTCAAAACAGAACAATGGATATATAATAACAAATAATGACAAATATATAAAATAAGTATGTTTCTCATTCAGAATAGAACAATGGATATATAGTAACAAATAGTGACAAATATATGTAATAAGAGAATTCTGCATAACAAATGTAGCATTTAGTTTGTCATTCAAAGCAGAGCAGAATTAAAAACGCTTTACAACCATGAAAAATTAGTGAAGGATCAAAAATTGAGCATCAAGACAATAGACCTTTTCAAAGAGGTCTGGGTCGACACGACAATTTTCTGGAAGATGACAGACATCTTGAATAATGGAATCCGCTCCTCGTGCAACGATGAAACACAACAAAACTTCGTCATTTTTCAAAAAACTCTTCTCTTCCTAATTTTACAACATAGTTGCTCTTAACAGCTTGAGTCCGCATTCCAAAACTCTCCTTCGCAGCATCCTCACACTCCCCCCTCCTAAACGATACGTATCCTTATTACCAAAAATAAACTACAACAATAATAAACAATAAAAATATTAATATACTGTCTCTTTTTTTTGTCCATTTTCTTCAATTTTTGTAGTCCATTAACCATTTATATACAAAGCAAATTTGAAGAGTCTCTTTTCTCCGTTAAAGCACAATATAGCAGTTTATCTCAGCGATTCATTCTTCAATTTTATTGTCAATAGTCGTACACAGGTACACCATACCTTTCTGGTTCTCTTCTGTTCCTCCGAAGGTTGTATGGTCTAACTACTCGCTCGGGATCTTCATCTAAACGAATTGGTTGCTCTCTTCGTACAACAGGTTCAATTAAGAGATCTTCAAACTCGGAATCATCTTCGGATTCAGGTTCTAGAGCAGGTTCAGCTTCGTTAATGTCCTCTTGCTGTAATTCCACATTATAATGTTTCAGAGCGTTATGATTCACCATTTTACATTTGTTATCACGCAATGATTGAATCTCATAGGTTCCATTCATCACCTTCACAATCTGAAACGGTCCAATGTACTTTTGCGACAAACCTCTCGCTCGGTTATCTTTCAGCAACACTAGATCAGCTAGTCGGAATTCAATACTTCGAGCAACTTTGTATCTCAAATCATACTCGCGTTTTTGTCTCTTTTGTGCTTTCTCTAGTCCCTCAGATACAGCAGTACGCAGCTCTTCATGTTTATCTCTCAGATCTTCTAAGTACCTTCCTGGACCTTGTATCGGTGTTGGAAGTCCATCGGACGGGCAAACGCTAAACGAAAGCCTCGGTTGACGCCCATAAAGCAACTGAAATGGTGAGAAACCTGTTGTTTCCTGCTTGGAAATTCGATATGCTAATAACACATGCGGCAGTTCTTCATCCCGATTGTCTTGGTCTTTATTTACTCTTGCTCTTAACAAAGATTTCAACGTTTAATTAAACCTCTCACATAGTCCATTTGTCTGAGGATGATGGGATGATAGGCAGTTGTTCTTCTCTGGTCGATGTTAAACATTTGGCACATTGTTTTTACTAAATTCGATTGAAAATTGCTGCCTTGATCTGTAAGTAGAACTCCAGGTAAACCGTGTCTTGAGAATATTTCTTCTAGTGCTCTTGCAACCGTTTCTGCTTCTTCATTTTTCATCGCAATTGCTTCGGTAAATTTCGTGTAATAGTCGATAGCAACAAGAATATACTTGTTTCCTTTTCTCGTTTGTTTCAAAGGGCCCACAATGTCTACTCCTGTCATGTAGAATGGTATTGGGATCACTGGCAATGGCTGCATCGGCCAACGCGGTCGGGGAACTATCTTCCCTCTCTGGCACGTATCACACGACTAGCAGTATTTATCAACATCTGCATAAAAACCTGGCAAATAATAGTTCGATTGAATTAGCCCAAACGTTTTTCCTGTACTCATGTGACCAACGTTTACATGAGCTCGTTGTAATATCTCCTCCCTGAGTCTCCTTGGTAACACGACCTGTAACCTCCTAATTCCATCTTTCGCACGCCATTCTCGATAAAGCACTTCATTGACAATAAACAAGGAGTTTCGTATATTATACAATGTTCTTAAGCTCTCTGAAGCATCCTCCGGCAATGAAGCA
The DNA here is from genome assembly GCA_014526335.1 of Chrysaora quinquecirrha. Lineage (NCBI taxonomy): Eukaryota > Metazoa > Cnidaria > Scyphozoa > Semaeostomeae > Pelagiidae > Chrysaora > Chrysaora quinquecirrha. Next base: position 2,213,041 of record JACTAT010000009.1, on the reverse strand, counting down.
TCCTGAGCATCATCTCGAATCCATTGAACAGCAACACTAATCTCAGGATCTTCAATCTGCATTGTAGCAATTTCAGTCTCATTCAAGACCTCAACTCGTACGAAATCGACTGGTGCACGTGACAAAGCATCTACATGAGCCATCTGAGAGCCTGGCCTGTGCGCAACAACATAATCATATTGCTTCAATTTCAACAACCATCTAGCTAGCTTTCCATTCACTGATTTCAAATTTCTTAACCACTGTAGGGCTTTATGATCCGTAAAGACAACAACTTTCTGACCATAAACATAAGCATGAAAGTACTGTAAGCCCCATACCACAGCAAAAGCTTCCTTTTCCATCGTTGTCCATCTCTTCTCAGCACCATTAAACGCCTTCGATGCAAAAGAAACCACAAATTCTTCACCATTATCGTCCTTCTGGGCCAATATGGCACCTACTCCCATGTCGCTTGCATCAGTGTACAAAATAAATTCTCTGTCCAGGCATGGAAACACTAAAATTGGACTTGATACTAGCTGTGTTTTCAAACTCTTGAAGGCTGCATCACATTCATCTGTCCAACAAAACTTTGATCCCTTCTGTAACAACCTATGCAATGGGGTAGCAATCTCACTAAAGCCAGACACAAATCTTCTGTAATAAGATGCTAAACCCAGAAATCTTCTCAAACTTGTTTCATCTGTTGGCGGTACATAATCACGAATTGCACGAATCTTTTCTTCATCAGGTAACAAGCCTTGATCTGAAATTTCAAATCCAAGAAACTTAACACTTTTCTTGGCAAAAGAACATTTTGAAGGCTTTAACCTCAACCCTGCACTTGAAATTGCACGAAACACCTCCTTTAAATTCTCAAAATGTTCTTCAAAATCTTTCCCAACAACTAGCACATCATCAATATAAACAAGACACTTGTTATTCAATAAGCCTGCCAACACATTTGACATCAGACGCTGAAAGGTGGGCACAGCGTTAGTGAGACCAAATGCCATTTTGATAAATTCAAACTGCCCGCCTCCTGGAATCACAAAGGCGGTCTTTTCAATACTGGATTTTTCCATGGGCACCTGCCAGTACCCACTCGCCAAGTCAAGTGTCGTGAAATATTTCTGGCCAGCCAAAGTGTCAAGCAAATCATTAATCTGCGGTAAAGGAAATGAATCCTTCACAGTAACATCATTCACCTTTCTGAAATCGACACAAAATCTCCATGTCCCGTCTTTCTTCTTCACCAACACAATCGGACTAGCCCAAGGAGATTTACTAGGCCTAATGACTCCACTATCGAGCATTCTCTTACTTGTTTGTCAACTTCCTTTCTCAACACATTGGGTAAACGACGTGGCAACTGCTTAATCGGATGGCTCCCTCCAGTATCAATTACATGCTCAGCTTTTGGTGTTGTTCCCAGTTCACTGATATTCCTTGCAAAGATGTTTTCATATTGTTTGAAAAGTTCCTTCAGTTTTGCCTGCTGATCTGATGGCAAGTGGCTTAAATCAAAATCAAACTTTTTCAGAACCGTCATCATAACTTAACACGGGGTCTTCTCTCTCTATTTCTATTCCTTGCAATTGTCCTACAGTTTGACCTTTGTGAAGCTTTATTGGGAGCTGTCCTGGGTTTATAATCTGAACTGGAACTGTCTGCTGAATAGGCTTAACCAAGGCCCTAGCTACCATGACACCTTTATCCATCAAGTCAAAATTTGGCTCTAAAATGCACTCTGAAACACAAGGATTTTTAAGACAGGCTCTCCTAACAATCTCATGTCTGCCTGGTACTTCAAAATCTTCTTGCAAAACAACTATCATCCTATTTTGCAACCCCATGACTTGTAATAATATAGGCTCAGTTGTACCATCGGTGAACTTCAACAACTGTTCATTACAATCAACAGACGCCTTCATTTCCAACATCCAGTCAAGGCCCAAAATTACCTCTGAACCCAAACTCTCAACAACATAAAACTCATCCTCCTTTTCTTTATCCGCCACTTGGACTCCAAGGGTAATTTTTCCAAGAACTCCCATTGGTGTGTTTATTGCAGTCTCGGCTACAATTTCAGCAGCTATAAGCTGTTTGTCAGAAAAATCAGATTCCCATTTCTCTTTTGACAACAAAGAGATTGAAGCTCCTGTATCCAATACACAAATAATTTCATTCCCATTGATCTTAGCTTCAACTACAGGTGTCTTTTTATTATCCACTGGAAAAGCACTAGATAACCTGACCTTTGTTTTAGAACCAACATTGGATTTCACACCACTTGCTGAAGGAGTTCCACCTGCTTCACTCTTCCCTTGCAAGATTGCTTCACAATTTCTCGCTATGTGTCCTTTTTCTCCACAACGATAACAAACTACATCCTTTTGTTCTGACTGTCCCTGCATAAAAGTATTCTTGTCTATGCTACTCTTTTTCAATGGGCAATAAGATGAAAAATGGGCTGCTGACAATTAAATCAGATTTTTCCTGGTTTTTGTGCCCTTACCATAGGATTGTAGGGATTAAACTGGCCTTTTCTGCAGTATTTAGCTATGTGCCCTGGCTGATTGCAGTTGAAACAAACTTTTTCAGTACGGACAGTCCTTGCCTTGGGTCTACTGGCATCAGTGTCTTGTCTCAAAGTCTGCATAGTACTTCGCGCAGCTTCAAACCTTCTGGCAACAACTAAAGCTTCGTGCAGTGTCTGTGGAGGTTCCTGTAGCAGCCGAGTCTGCGTTTGCTTATCCAGGAGTCCTAAAATAAATTGATCCACTAATCTATTGCTGTATTCGTTTGCTCCATACTCTCGTAATCCAATTGCGAAAGAATCAACTGTTTCTCCTACAGCCTGATTTCTCTTATGAAAATTATATCGTTTCTCCGTCAAGGTTTGATTCCTTTCGAATAGAGTCTTTAGCTCATTCACCCATATTTCATATTTCCTTTCCCCTTCCATAGCGAATGGTACTCCTTCTGCCAGTCTAAAGGCATCTTCGTTCAAATTAAACAATAAAGCAAGCCGTCTCATTTTATCATCTGCAACTTCGACTGCTTCAAAATACAAATTAATTTTCCGTACAAATAAATCAAAATCTTCTCCGATTTTAAACTTCTCAGGCCTTCGAAATAAACCAAAGCGTGATCTAATGTCCTCATGAGCTTCTTCTGGAGCTGCAGCAGCTCCTTCTGGATTTCCTTCTTGCATTGCGAAGATAAAATTATCCGCGAAATTTCAACAACTTCAAAACAAAGCGCAAGTTAGGCCATGTTTACGTGATATTTACAGCGATATTTACAGGTTTTCAAGCAATAATCCAACTCCCATCCGGGTGGTGCCTCCAAATTTGTGGCGTCGCGAGGCTTGATTACAAATAAAGAAACTTCAAGTCTGCTTTTCTATATCTTAACTTCAACAAACTTATACTTTATCCAACGTGAAACACAACAAAACTTCGTCATTTTTCAAAAAACTCTTATCTTCCTAATTTCACAACATAATTGTTCTTAACAGCTTGAGTCCGCATTCCAAAACTCTCCTTCGCAGCTTCCTCACACAAGTCATATGGATGACGCAGGTTCAGTGCTCTTTGATTGAAGACAAATATTGCTGTGGTTGTTATTCGCATGGGCTTTACTGTAGCAATTTTTTCTTTTTCAACATCTTCTGACAAACATATCTTCAGAATTTCTGGTAAATCTGGCGTCTTTTTGCTATACAAGGGCAAACTCTTATTGTTCTGAAAGTATGACGAACACGATGAAGAAGTTTGTTGAGGGATTCTATCATTCTATTCAATTTCATTGTCTTCAGGCAGAACCTTTTCATTCCCAGTTTTGTCTGGGTGTGGTGTATGGAGTTGGGCACTGGACAAAATGGCAGGATACATTTTGTGGAGTGGAAAGACGTTTTGTGGCGTCGGTCCAGTGATTCGTGGCGGCGCTTTTCTTATGGTTGTGGCACACAATGGAGGGTCACGTGTATTTTGGTTGTGGCTAATGAGTTTTGGTTGTGGCAGCTTGATTGACATGACTTTTGGTTGTGGCAGCTTGATTGACATGACTTTTGGTTGTGGCAGCTTGATTGACATGACTTTTGGTCGTGGCGAAAAAGTTTTGGTTGTGGCAAAAGACTTGTGTCCTTCGAGTCGCTTCATGCATATTCACGTGTAACAAAAGGGTTTTTATATATGATATAAAGCACATATTTATTTTTCATTTAAATTATTCTGTTTTTACTCATGCCTTTTTGACTGAAAAAAAAAGGAATTATGAATATTTGAAACTTGCCTGAGTGAAAACTTCTCAAATTGTTTCACAATGTAGCTGTATTGATATTTGTATTCACTTTTCACAAGTATTAGACCTTCGAAGCGAAACAGCTTACAAATAAGTTTAAATCTTATCTCGAATCGCTTTTAGAAATTTTTAGTGTAGAAAAGGAGCACATTAGTACTGAATGAACATCAAAGAGGGGGTGTTTGGGGGGTCTGGAAACTGGGTCTGCATTTTTGCAATGAACTTTCATTTGCCGTCAAAAACTCGCATACGCTCTTTTTTTTATAAGAAACTAAGATTTTTTTCAGTACTCAAAGTTTCTTAGTTTTTGGACAATTTTGGTACTGAAAGTTTCTTAGCAGTTTCTTCGGGATCAAATTTTTTTAGTGCCAAAACAGGTAATTGACACTTTAATTTGACAAATAGAAGAAACAATACAATTCACGTTTACATGAGCTGTTCTTTTTGTAAAAATAGACCCTTGTGGTGTAACAGAAGTTCGTTTTATTAAACTCTAAAAACTATTGAGACCTGAGAGTTTCTTATCATTTTGGGTCGAGTACTGAAAGTTTCTTAACCAATATTGATCTCAGTACTGAGTTTTCTTATAAACAGGTTTTTTTAAAAAAAAGAGTGTATCAACGGAGTTTTACTCATTACGTAAGCATTACACCATATTGTAATGCTTTGAGAAGTTTTCACTCAGGCAAGTTTCAAATATTCATAATTCCTTTTTTTTTCAGTCAAAAAGGCATGAGTAAAAACAGAATAATTTAAATGAAAAATAAATATGTGCTTTATATCATATATAAAAACCCTTTTGTTACACGTGAATATGCATGAAGCGACTCGAAGGACACAAGTCTTTTGCCACAACCAAAACTTTTTCGCCACGACCAAAAGTCATGTCAATCAAGCTGCCACAACCAAAAGTCATGTCAATCAAGCTGCCACAACCAAAAGTCATGTCAATCCTGCCATTTTGTCCAGTGCCCAACTCCATAGTGGTGTAATAGGTGAATCTTCAGGTGAACATTCCACCTGAAAGCATTGAAATTATTTTACCAAAAAATACTTGATAAAACTCCAACATACCACAGAAAAGTGAAGCTTGCAAGAAAATGACTTCTGGTTTAACCCTATTCTATACGGGCTTTTTCTGTCAAGCCATTATCCGGGGTGGGGGACCGACCCTACATGTCTCGAAAATCCGCAATGAAACTTGGTATATATGGTTAATGATCCTTCATTAGTAACAAAATGACAATTAGGTGCTAAATGGTCACTCTTCTTTTTGTTGACGTGATCCAAATATGGTCGTCTGCAGGTCACGTGATTAAATATATGACAACAAATATAATAAAGTATTAGCCCCAGTAAGTTGTGGAGTTTTTAGCACCTATTGCATTATTGCTGTTCGAGTTATTCTAGAAAATTTGGTTGGGTAGCATAGGGTTAGTTTACGATTTTGAATTCTAAATTTTGGTTTGAAAATCGAAAGGTGCATACCTCGTCGGAAATATTGAAGTGAATATCAAGATTTGAAACGAGCAACTTTGGGCTTTTTTCCGGTTATTCTTCTTTAAATTTTGGGTATGAAGTTGAAGTCGAAGTTGAAGCTTTAACCTCACGGATAAATTCAATTTCGCTGTCTTCGTCACTGTCCGAGTCTTCACATTTTTTTTGCTTCTTTTGTTCTTCAATTGCCAATGAATTACGGTCCATGCTTCTCTTATCGTTGGCTATACGTAAAACTAAACTTCGCTTTGAAAACTAAACTGAACTGAGCTCGAATTGATACAAAAATGCAAATGCTCCTAGAAGTACTGAATTCGGTGGAGATATATCAAATTCGGCGGAGACATGTCTCGGGAGATATTTGCTTTACATGCTGGTTAGAGCACAGCTTGAACGGGGGCGATGCCACCAGGAGCTTGTTTTTTGCCTCGCTTATGTTATATGGACCATATGTATTTAGTTTGAGTTTCCCCCGTTTATCATTGCTACTTTCATGGAGGATCTTTTTACACAATAGTTTTTCCGCCTATCAATAAAGTACGTTATGGGAATGATTATTTGAAATTCTTTGCAAGATTCTATCTCTGTTTCAATTCAGTATTTTCATAGCTTCATGAAATTGGACGGCTCGGACGCGGCAATCGCAATGTCTCTCGCCATGTTAAGTTTTTTAACTTCCTGCCCTCCCTTTAGGTTTATTTTATGTGCATTAGTGTTTGGTTATTTCCCATCTTTTTCAGTGTTCTGATTCTTTCAGGCCCACTCAGTTTCCAGTGTTGACTCCAGTTTACGCGTATTCTAATTTTTATGACTTGTGTTCTTAGTGATTACTCGTGTTCACTCGTGTTCTGTAAATCGGTTTCCCAAATTTGGCCGAAGACTTCCCACAGAAGTAACACAGAAAAACACACGTGGATATAATTTTGGCGAACTTATATCCCATGAACTCAACGGTTGAGTTTAAGTTAAATAAACTGATGAAATGAGCGAACTTAAATACAAAAATGAAGCGTCTAGCCGAATTGGCAAAGAAGTAAAACAAAGCATTGTTACTAATATCGAAAAGAATAAGCTAAACATGATAAAAACTAAAGGTGCCTAATTAACTGAATAACGAGGAGCCAGCGACACATCAGCCATGCTAATAAGGCGCGCAGGATGCCTTATGACCCGCGCACAGAAACTAAATGACGCAAAACAAGCAAAGAAAACCATGGGAAAAACAGAAATGAAAGGGCGCGAACGCGAACGCTGCCAACTAGCAAAGCACTGAAAACTAACCGTATGACAGTTCCAACTTTGATGACTCGTGTTCACTCGTGTTCACTCGTGTTCCAACTCTGATGACTCGTTTTCACTCGTGTTCCAACTCTGATGACTCGTGCTCACTCGTGTTCCAACTCTGATGACTCGTGTTCACTCGTGTTCACTCGTGTTTACTAGTGTTCTGACTTGTGTGGTGTTTTAGACGAGACCGATTTCAATGCTCATACATGTAATTATAATGATTTTATCTACAATGACGAAATTGACGACTTCCTCCCATTAGATGATGAATACGAACCCGACAACAGTTTACATTTACGTATTACGCAAGACCTTGGTAACAGGCTATCTTTAAAACCCGGAATGAGGAATTGGAATCGGAATCGGAATCGGAACCAAAATCGGAATGGCTATATTAAAAACCAGGAACGAGGAATCGGAATGGGAACTGCAATCGGAATCGACATCGATAAATGTAATTAATTTATTACGTTGATTTGTAGGCTTCCTGAAAGATCTTAAGTAGGGACAAACGAAAAAGCTGAACCAGAAAATAGATTGTGCAGATGTTTGTGTAATAGAAATTGATTAATTTCATCACAGATTTTTAAAAAATATCCGAAAGCAAAGAATGTCTTCCCTCCTCAATTAATAGACTCAACTCAATTTTAATTAGGAGCTTTTGAATTCTCATGAACGAAGGTAACAGGAATCAACGAAAGAAAACAGCATTGGCAATAGAAATTCAGAAAAAAGATGCAAAACGTCCAGAAATGTATTACAAACAAAACTTCTAGTTTTTTGTCCTGTTACCCTGTCTATGTACTCACGTAAATCCTTGCAAACAAGAACAACATCGTTTGAGGGTCCAGAAGGCGGATTAGGAATTCCTCCTCCGCAACCAAAGAAGGAAAATTCAAAATTCTCCAAAGAAAATTCTGGAACATTGTACGTTAGCCATTTCCTAATTGAAATTTCCAATGACTTGACATTTGGGCTTCAGAATCGAAAACACGGGTTAGAAATTTCCAGTTTAAAAGGGCGAAATTTTTCTGAACATAAATGAAATTGAATAATGTTACATAACTGCTCCAGTTTCATACGGCTATCTTTAAAACATGAAATGTGGAATACTGCAATGGAATGCTGAAAATGGAATGAAATGGAATGGAATGGAATGAAAACAGAAACAGTATAAAGAGTACCAAAACAGCAAACAGCACCAAATATAGCCAGGAATATGTTAAATCAGATGCCAAATACGATTAAGAATGAATTTTGGTCGTCAGACCAACGTTGGGGCAGATATGGAGGCATTCCATGTTTAAAGATTTTCGATATTCGGCTATATCTCGACTCATATAATTGCTAGAAGCACCAAATATAGCCAGGAATATGTTAAATCAGATGCCAAATACGAATGCAAATAACTTTTGGTCGTCAGTCAAACGGGGGGCAGACATGGGGGCATTTCATGTTTTAAAGATTTTCCATATTTGGCTACATAACCTTTTCATTCATGATTTCACATGTGGTAATAATCGTGTGGGGTCTGTTGGGTCCCGAGTTTTAGTAACAGCTAATAAGGTCTAGCGTGTGAAGCGGTTAAGAGGGGCTTCCGCATAATTTGACTATGTTTGACAATTTGTATTATCCTAATAAGTACCCGGATACTAATTAATGGCTAAAACATCTTTAAAATCTTTAAAACATGGAATTCCCCTATATCTTCCCCCACGTTTATTAGACGACCAAAATTCATTCTTAATCGTATTTGGCATCTGATTTAACATATTCCTGGCTATATTTTGTGCTTCTGGCAATTATTTGAGTCGAGATATAGCCAAATATCGAAAATCTTTAAAACATGGAATGCCCCCATATCTGCCCCCACGATTGTCTGACGACCAAAATTCATTCTTAAACGTATTTGGCATCTGATTAAGCATATTCCTGGATATATTTGGTGCTTCTAGCAAATGTATGAGTCGAGATATAGCCGAATATCAAATATCTTTAAAACATGGAATGCCCCCATATCTGCCCCCATGTTTGTCGAACGACAAAAATTTGATTGGAGCATTAAAATTCATAAACTGTTTGTTGTTTTGGTACTCTTTATACTGTTTCTGTCTTCATTCCATCCCATTTCATTCCATTTCAGTATTCCATTTCAGTATTCCACATTTCATGTTTTAAAGATAGCCGTATGCAACTGGAGAAGTTGTGTAACTTTATTCAATTTCATTTATGTTCAGAAAACTTTCGCCCTTTTAAACTGAAAATTACTAACCTGTGTTCTCGAAATGTCTCGAACGTATCTTTGCACCTGGCCTGAACGAAAATGTCGTCACCAAGAATCAGACGATTAGTCAAATTTGTCACTACGGCAAAAAGTGCTCTGTCTGCTGCAAAGTGTCCGTTCTTTGTCATGCTTGTTCTAGTTTTATTCACAAAACGTGTTCCCGTCTACACAAATGGGAGACATAAAACATTCGCACTATCATAAAAACTTGGCAAGCTATGTTTCCATTCACGAATATAGACGATAATCAGCTTAAAGAACTAACATTCAATTCGAATTTCTTGTGTTTATGCCAAAAACGTCATTTTGAATCTAAAGATTTCAGCCTCCGTGAAAAGCATGACATGTGCAACCTAAATCTGAAAGAGTCTCACATCCTTTTCGAAAATGATTTAGATAACTTTGCGAGTTTTCATTCAAACTTTGACTATTATTTAACAGATGCTTTCCATAAATTAAAGAGCAACATAGCAAATCAATATAACAGTGTGTTCGGGTTGTTTCATTTCAATATAAACTCTCTTTTAAATAAAGAGAACATGGAACATCTTATTTATAGTCTTGATATTGAATTTGACGTAATTGCTGTTTCTGAGACTTGGCACTCAACAGCAAATATGAAAGAATTAAAAAACCTCAGTATTTCAAGATATCAAAATTTCGTTGGACAAAAAGGTAACAGTATATGCGGTGGTTGTGGGATTCTTGTATCTAAGCGCTTTGACTTTAAAGAGAGAAGTGACCTGTCAATGGCGGTAAAAGAAGATTCTTCTGAATTTGAAGCTTCTCGGATTGAAATAGAAAATTCAGTTGGAGAAAATATAGTTATAGGAATAGTACATAATCATCCTCGTATCCTCGTAGAAATTCAACATCCTTCGTTAGCTACTTAGAAAAAATTCTTGAGAAACTAAAGAAAGAAGACAAATTCGTATTTTTTTCTGAGATTTTAACCTTGATTTATTAAGATATGAGCAAATTTCTATACTCGAGTCATTTATTTATACTATATTTGCCAGCTTCTTTCAGCCACTCATATTACAGACTAAAAGATACGTTGGAAACAGTAGGCCATCTCTAATCGATAATATCTTTAAGAATTCTATCAATAAAGTTGCAACAAGTGAAAAAAAATATAAATTCCGCCTTTGTCTCAGTTTGTTTCAGACGTTCATACTCTGAAGAGTGTGAGACGAAAAAAAACTTTTAGTAGGCCTATGCCAGAGAGCGCGAAGCGCGGCAGGCGAAACGACCAATGAAATGCAGTTTTCTGATGTGTGATGCAAAATTCGAATTGCGCTTCGAGGCCAAATCGAGATGTGTCGTGAAATTTTTGTGATATTTTGTTATAACTGTTTTCACTTTAGATCTGGGATAAGTAAGTTTTTTGACTGATTGTATTAGGTTTAATATGCTTTTCTTTTGATTTTTGTGCAAGTTTAACAATTGTAAAACTACATTTATTCGAATTTTAGCCTTTTTAGTACGACGGTGAGACGTTGGTCTAAGCTACAAAAAAACTCTTAGCTGCAGGCGGCTTTCAATTTTCTCTCAGAATGTTAAAGAATGTTTGCGCTTTCAGCATAAAAATGTCAGCTAATGCATGGTCAGTCTATGTGTTTAAACTTTTTTTGCAATATTTTGCCGCTTGCGAGATATTGAGAGAGGAAGGCATCTGAATCGTTTCTTGTGGACTCTGGCCTTGTTTTTGTCGGTTTTTGTATCTTGTTGTTTTTGTATTTATATCAAAGATACTGTGCAAAAAGTAATCAAAATACTCGCAAACAAAGAACGTTATAATAAAAAACCGACATACGGTTATCAGAGAGAGACAGTCTATTAATTTCTAAGGTTTTTTGAAATGAATGTAACATGAATTTGAATTTTAAACCTTTATGATCCCGTACGTAAAATGTGGCAGAACATGAAGAACGCAAGACGCCATTCGCAATTTATATTCTAGTTTTCCCGCCCCGACCCAGTCCTCTGCATCACACATATGAAAACTGTCCACCGGGCGTTTCGCCTCCCGCGCTTTGCGCTCCCTGGCCTATGCCCGAGAAAAATGTTTCCGCTGTTTATCGCAATTCTGAAACAAATATACGCAAATTCTAATGAATCTCATCAATATGAAAAAGCGAGCTATAAATCGTACGACACTTTTTTTAGAAACGAAAACGCCCCTCGAGTTTTCCAATAGGAATTTGGTTGATGCTGTTAGATTACGAAAGGCGAAAGTTATTTAGAAGTTCGGAAATTTTATCTCTTCTTTGTCATTTGATCGACAATGAACTCGCTTACAATTGGTTATTTTGAATGGCTAAGCTGGTTGGTGATCAAATACAATAGCCTCCCAGAAGCATGACCGCTTTGATACTAACACATACCCCTTTTGTTATAAGAAAATAATGCAACAATCCATAAAGAACAATACGACTCCTTGACTTATATACTTGGTTGCTAGGATAGAAGGTCGTTTCAGGTCTTTTAAGCCTCGATTCCAATTTTGACAGGTCGTTTCAGGTCGTTTCAGCTCATTTCAGGTCATTTCAGCTCGCTTCAGGTCGTTTCAGGTCGTTTTATAAATTACGGACACGTTAACGACAATGCATTTCTGGCGGATATAAATTCAGTTGATTTTAGCCAAAAAACTAACTTTAGACAATAAATTTAGCATTTTCCAAGAAATATACTAAAAACAATAAACAATAAAGCACCAATAAAACATCTTTCAAAAAATAACTTAAACAGCGTATTAAACCTTGGATTACAAATGGTATTTTGCAATCAAATTCTATCAAGAAAAAATAGATAATTTTTTTTTAAGTCAAAAGACAACTTCTGGTATCAAAGGTACAAATATCATAGGGATACTCTAAATCACTTAATAAGAAAAAGCAAACGCAACCATTACAAAAACTATTTTAACACAGTTAAAAATAACTCTAAGAAAATTTGGCAAGGAATAAACGATCTAATAAATAACTCTAATAAAAACCAAACAAATAATATCAAAATTAATGTAAATGGAAACCTGACAGATAATCAAAAACAAGTTGCAGACTGCTTCAATCAATATTTAACTGGATTGCCAAAACATGGTTAACAAATTTGGTAAAACTAGAACAAAATTCACTGACTATCTGCATAACCCTAGTACTGAAAGTATAATTAGCAGTCTTGTCTCAGAAGCTGAAGTGTTGGATGAGCTGTCCAAGATGGATGAATCTAAGATATTTGGTCCTTATAACCTTCCTATTAAACTTATTTAAATATTATCAAAAAACAACTATGAATCATTCAATACCGGCCACTAACCTGAACTACTGAAGATTGCTAAAGTGGTACCTATTTTTAATCAAACTCAACGTATGATGTGAAGTATTGTCGTCCAGTATCACTTCTACCGCTTTTCAATAAGCTATTTGAAAAAAGTATGTACCCACGGATCAATAAATTCCTATATAAACACAAGATACTATTGGAAACCCCGAGGGGGTACTTCAATGTGACCATGATTGGTCGTGAATCTGGGCTTTCACAAAAGAACCCATTTGTATCGTAGGAATTTCAAGGAAATCTGATCCATTTGCATGAATATCAGGCAATTTAAAGCCCATGTATATGAATTTGATTGATTTCAAAACACTTTTACAGTGGTAGAATTCACACAAAGTCTCGCAAAATCGAATATGATGGCGATTCTTCGCAATCAATGCAACCGAGCTCTGTTTTTGCTCCTGAGTCATCGCTTCAAAAGTTAAATGCAAAGTAGGAAGGTCGTCAGCCACTTTGCTGTAGGGATCTATTGGTAAGAAAATCCTAAATTACCAATCTATCCACCAGAATCTAGCAGAATATCAGACCCATGTGTAGAGAATTTCAGTTGAAAAAACCCACCCATATGAGCGGCATGTCCAGTATGTCTACATATTAAAGTACACCCCCCCCCTGGGGAACCAAACATTAATATGGCTTCAAGAAAACAAATCAACAACACTAGCGGTTCTGGATTTATGTAGTAAAATTGCACAAGCAATTGAAAATAAACATTTCCAGGCTTTCATGGGAAAGACGTGCGATCGCACTCGCAAGCACTGCCACAAGCCAGTAGCCTTCCAGATGTGCAAGATATCACTCGCCTTGATTTCTTAAGTGACTTGATAATTTGCTTGTAATTACGGTCAAGTGACTTGATAATTTGCTAAACATTTGTATCCTCTATGCAGTATCTAAACTTCAAAGGAACAAGAGGGGAAATGCAATGAAATCATTGCGTTTTCATTTGAAAACTATGTACCAATGTAGGCAGGGCCTCAGGATATGTGATGTCATCGTTTTCAAGAGGACAGGGAAAACGTTCTGAAAAAGCTCATGTAGACACACTTAGATCCAAACAAATAAATGGTCACACACCACCACATCCCTGGCTGACTTTAGGCTTGTGATTACAAGCACACCTGCTACATTATTCTCATGAAAGCCTGATGTATATTCCTAGACTTTGATGCGGTTGACCATAACATATTGATAAATAAACTGGATCACTATGGTTTTAGAGGAAAAGCATTAAACTGGTCTAGATCTTACTTAAAGAATAGAACACAATGTGTATTAGTTGGTGGTAGATTTTTGGAAATACGTACTAATAATTACGGAGTCCCCCGGGGAAGTGTTTTAGGCCAATTACTGTTTCCACTTTAAATGATATCCATACTGCTTCAGTAAATATTCAGTCCCAACTTTTTGCTGATGATTCTAGTTTATTTTACTCTCATAAAAATTTTAATCATATAAAAGAGACTGTAAATTTTGAATTGAAATATATTTATGATTGGCTTATAGCAAACTTACTATAAACAGAAGGAAATACAATTTTATATTATTCAGTCCAAGACAAAAGAAGAATAATCATAAGACAAACCTAACTATAAACAATGAGTCACTTTCTGAAAAAGATCATAATAGATACAATGCCTGCCAGATTACTTGGAACGCTAGATTGAATTTTCTACTCAACGTAACAATTCCCCTCCCCCCTCTGAAAACAATGTTGGTTTACTGTATGATAAAACCTTTTCAGGTGCATATCAACATTCACATCACGCAGTAGCACCCTTCGACATAATAAAACAACATTGTTTTCAGGGGGAGGGGGGATTGAGTCCGTGATCTGTGCTTGGAATTTTAAACACTCTTTCATTGGTAAAAGGCTGGAAATATGATGGGTGTTCCAACAAATTCTGGCCGGCATTGTGTGAAAGCTGAAAATCGTATTTTTGATCATATGTGGTTGAAACATTGCATTTAGGGGTATTTTTGTGCGGAGAATTCGGATATGGCAATAATTTTGCTCTAGAACATCAGTAGGTATATCTAATGACGTCACAATTCATAGATAGGGGAGTTAAATGGATACGCTGACATGAAGCAAGGCATCTGCTAGCAGACAAAGATTAAATGACATTTTTTTACTTGCATATGTTGAAACAATCTCTGTAATACCTTATTATATATATGGATAAATGAAATAAGACCTTTATACACAGTATCAATGTAGCCAAAGAACAGAGTTACCATAGGGGTCTGGGAACTAGTGTTTGAATTTTTATTCTAAAGATGGCAATGTTATTTTCAATGAATGAAAAATGATTCTCAGAGATAATTAAGAGGAATATGTTCGTCTTGAACATGTCGATAATGTGTGATACCATATTCGTATCTTTTTTCGGAATAAAATATATTGATTCACTTGTGATACAGCTTATGAATGCTTATGAACCCGAAAGTAGACAATTGAATTGAATTGAATGTTGAACTGAAGTCAACGGTTTGCACCTAAATTTTGTAGCTACTTTAGAAAAGGAAAATCAATTCTTCGTCTTGTTTTTTGTTCATTTTCTTTCCATGTATAGGTGTACATGTAGCATCAGACTTGTTTCCTAAACTTGCAACTCTCTGAGTTCAATGGTTAGAGAATGATGTCGGGAAGTTTTGCCCAGAAAGCTGCTAGAATAAAATATAATATCACTATAGTCTAATCTATTCTTTTAACCGAGCAGTCATCCTTTTTTGCAATTTACAGCGCAATGGAGTTACATATCTACAAATAAAATTACTTAATTTCGAAAACATCTCCCTGTGCACCCCTCAGTGTTTCTATTATAATAATTCATTAAAATAGGAGTATGGAAATCCTCTCGAAATATTTTTTGTTCAAGGGCTTGCCTGTCAAGCTCTCTTTTGACATTATTGAAGACATTTTCGATAGGATGTAAATCTGGAGAGCGGGCTCGATGGTATTTTGATGATTGTTGCCTGTTTATTACTAAGGGCTTCCATCGCAGCTTTGTTTGCTTGTCTGCGAAGGATCATAGTCCATTACAAACAGTCTGCCTTTAGTTGCGTAGTTATTGTCACTTAATTCATGTAAAGCTGGTCCAAGGGTATTGCGAATGAAACCAGCAAAATACTGTCCCGTCATCTTCTCATATTCCTCTATAAGAACAACCCCTTCCATACGAAATGACAACAAGGAGGTGAAGTCGTCCCCCTGCCAAATCTTTGGAGCCCTTGGCTGTGACAATTAGCTCTTCGTTTGGCTTTCTGAGAATTCTCGCTTTCGGCCTTAAGCTTTCTATATGTGGGTTGTTTTTGTGTACAAAAGATACCGCATCTAAATACAACAGAATTTCTTCGTTCCAGAACTGTTGGTTGTAATTCTTCAGCTTTTGGATAGAATATTTCCTCCGCAGAGATTTGTCTTTTTCTGATAGAATACCTTTCTGTCTCGGCTGTAAACGTTTATAGCCAGCGTCATTGAGTACCCGCACAACCGTTCTATAACTGACATTTGGCATTTTCAACGAACGCATTATGTCTTTAACAGATACGTTGGGATTCTCGGCTCTCATTTTCAAAAATTCCCGAATTATATGGCTGGTATCTCTAGCGCTTAATATTCTTTTCCTGCCCCTCTTGCCGTTATTTTTAGGTATTGTTACTTCTTGCCTGCTCGTAGCGACACGGTAGACCGAGGACACAGGTAGTCCAAGCTCTGATGCTATTTCTCTATATGATTTCGATCCATGCTTTCTTAAACACTTGATCATAGCTCTAGTTTCAGGTGAAATTTTTTTGTAGAACACCATTGCAGAAGACAATATGTATTACGATAGCATAAAACAACCGCCTCGACTCGTATATCAAAACAGTCTAAATTTCATTTCTCAGCTCGTTAACAGTAAAACTGTCTTTCGGTAAAAACTTCTTATTAAACGTCAACGTAACAACTCCCTCCCCTCTGAAAACAATGTTGGTTTACTGTATGATAAAACCTTTTCAGGTGCATATCAACATTCACATCACGCAGTAGCACCCTTCGACATAAGAAAACAACATTGTTTTCAGGGGGAGGGGGGATTGAGTCCGTGATTTGTGCTTGGAATTTTAAACACTCTTTCATTGGTAAAAGGCTGGAAATATGATGGGTGTTCCAACAAATTCTGGCCGGCATTGTAGCTTTTCGTGGACATAATAGACAATAGCTTTTCGTGGAAACAGCATGCTCAACAAGTAAACAATAAAATTGCAAAAGGCCTTGGAGTTCTTGCTAAAATGAGACACTATGTTGCAACTAAGAGCTTCAGAATATCTATAATACATTCATTGTACCACAAATTAACTGTGGAATAACAATCTGGGGAGGGGTTTATCAAAATGTTTTAGACCCCTTAGAGAAGAAGTTAAAAAAAGCAGTAAGAATAATAGCTTTTAACAAAAATGATTCCCCAAGATACTAAACTTTAATGATAATAAAAAATTGGAATGTGCAAAATTTAAAAGTACAATATTTCAAAAGGGAACCTGGAAAGGAAAGGCTATTCTAGACCTTTTCCAATAGTCTCTGAAAGAAACATTTTAATACAAGACAATCTGCTCAGAAACTTCTGTCACAACAAACAGTTAGAGGAAATTACAGGCATCACTTAATTTAGTGTTAAAATTTGGAATGAAATTCCACTAGACTTGCGCAACTCAAAATCAGAAGACTTTTCATAAGAAATTGCAAGAAGTGGCTTTGACTGCAACACAACTAAGATTAGATCTCAGTTTCATTAACAAAGTCGATATTGAAATGGAATAGCTTTCATTGCTATGAAAAACCTAGTACACCAAAATAATGCAGCTTTCTTGCTTTCTCTTTCATTTTTCGTTTATTTTACTTTGATTTTCTAGTTTTATTTTGTTGATCCTTTCTTGATATGGTTACTTTCAAGAATTCATTTCCATTTTTAAGATTTGTTTCAAGCCATGGTACTTGACTCGAAAGCTCTACTTAGAGCTCTTTTCACATTTCCTAAGCAACTATAGTATCTATCTACTGTAGATAGTCTGGATTATGTCAATTAATCAAACTCTAAGCGTTCTTTATGTGTCCTAAAACGTTGCTTGAAATATACTGAAATGAAAAAAATGAAAATGACAACACTGCACCTACAACATTTGTGTTCAAAAAACCATCCACATAACTCCAGATACCTATTTCAAAGCCAAGGCAAGAACAAAATTGGGTAAATAGCAGAAATGGGCACAGGTAGAACACTCATGTAATATTACGGCCTTGTAATAAAACTCTCTGTGTAATGTGATGTCATGTTGCACATGTCCATTATGTTACAGGCACTGTGTAACATTATATTCTTCAAAGACATTTAATTCATATGGGTCATTTTATCTATTGTTTTCATCAAAATTTATTCAAGGATATCCTGATGATTTATTGATGATTTATTTATTTTCTGAAAACATTTTAGATTATGGACGCATGAACAAATTTCAAAAATCATTTGACTGGTGACATTTCAAGTCTAATGAAGAAAAGAATTTGGAATTAATAAAAGCCAAAGTAAGTAAAACAAGGAAGACATTTGTAAATTTAAAGTTTTATTTCTTTAGATTATTTGAATCTGTCAATGTGTTTCTAGTTCGCTATCCTTAATTGGGCCTATTCTTGGTTCTTATTTCAAGTTCTTAACATTCATTAACTTTATTTCCAGGTTGAAATTGATGATATGTGACTGTTGGTGCTCAACCGTTTTAGCAGATTGCATCACAGAAGATTATACAGATGGCATACAGCTCCATTTGCATGGCAATAAACTGAAGAATGAGTGGACATTTTCATTTGTGATACTTTTTGTGTAGAAATATTGTCTTTAGTAGGTACTCAGTTTGACTTTTTGTTATATGTTGATCACTTTGATTTTTGTTATAATTTACCCCTTTACTGTGATGTATTTATTATTTATGGAAATTAAATAAAAAGAGAAATATTACTTGCAGCAAAATGTTTCTTGGCAATTACTCTTCCTCCTGTGTTACAAATCATATTACTAGTACTGTATTATTACATGGCATATTACTCAGACTGTGAAGTTACTAGCCTGTTACTCCAAAGTGTAATATTACACAGCTCATTACTCATGTCATATTACACGTACTGTTACCCACTATCTACGTATTGTTACACAGGGCATAATACACTAAGGGGACAAAAGTATGGAAACGTCTGACTTAAAATGGCGGCAAACAGTGGCCTAGGGCTGAAACGAGTTGGATAAAAAAACAGCGATGAAATAACTGCTTTCTTGACTGTTTACTCAAATTTTTTTAATTATTCAAAGCAAAATAGTTTAAACTTTTGTGTCACGTTAAAATTATCACTCAAAAAAGAAGTTGGCGAGAAGAAATCGAAAATTATTTTGTGGAAAAAGATCCAGGGCCTCTTTTAACATACAAACTGGGGGGGCAAATGCCCCCCCAGTCGTGCTGGCTGCCCCCCCAGTTGAAGCTTTTTATGATGTTTTGCCCCCCCAGTGGAGGTCCCTTTTTTCCCTTTGATGCTTTTATTTTAGCAGTTTCTATTTTCTACACTAAGCAAGAAACCGAAATAGCAAGTAAGAATCAAGAAACCCAGATAAAAAATGCTTTTGTTTTCGAACAAGCCTCCCCTTCGACAAGCCTCCCTTTGCTAAGTCCAGCTTAGATTGCTATGACAATGACTACTGTTATGACAACCAAACAAAACAATCTAAAGAGGTGAAGTCTTTGGAAGATAGACAAACAAACGAGGAAGAGCCTATGCAAAGTGAAAGAAGATCAATCAATCATGAATTTGTAACAACATTTAGGAGAAACAGGGATGCAATTCGGCAAGAGGTTGTAGAGTCTGCAAAGAACTTTCTTCAGGTAAGGTTTAATATATGCATCCCTCGTGGTACTCCTATCATGTGTCCTAACAAAGGAACATATCAATATCTTAATTTTTGCATTGTAGACAAGGCTTGATGAAGAACAAACAAACATTGTCAAATCAATGGTTGAACTAACATCTGCCAAATCCCCCAGAGAATTCATTGATGCAGCCATTCCACTACTGCCATCATGTAATATTGGCAACAAGCAAGAATTTTTGGATGCTGTGTTTGAAAATTTTGATGATATGCTACCGAGCTCTGTCATTGCTGCTAAAGATTATGGAGTCCGCCTTTTTCATATGCTCAGAGGTAGCAAGCAGCCAGTTACAAAGTTGCTGTCAAGCTTTTCGGTTGTTTGTCCACACAGTATGACAGTAGAAAAGTGTGTCTCGACATACAACATGCTATTTTCAGACTTGCGAATGGCTACAACTGAAAAACCCTTAACTCTCGGTTGATGATCCACTGGAATGGAGTGCCAACAGCAAAGTTCAACCCAAGACCAGCAGTTCAAACTTTCCTTACAATGAAGGACCGCAGAATGAATTTGCCAAAATTGACTCATATTGTGAAAGAGACTTCGTTAAAAAGTTCTTTGGTTGAAATAATTCTTCGTTTTTTTCAGTTTACATTTTGTTAAAAGGAAATGTTCTTTTCTACCATAATTTTTGACTCGCGCTCGCCTGCATCATTATTTTGGCAGTTGCTGAAAAATAAAATTTTTTCCTTCGGTAAAACTGAGGTCCCCTTTTTAAAATTTGCCCCCCCAGCTCTGATTCCTTAAAAGAGGCCCTGAAAAGATCCCAGGTAAGTGAAAAAGATCTCATCTACACTCTTTATTTTAATTGAAAGTTGGTGAAATGACAAACATTTCGCGCCAAAGTCATTTGCGCAGAGGCCGCTGAGCCGCCATAGCTTTGTTATGTAAATGTTCTTGTTTCAGCCCTAGGCCACTGTTTGCCGCCATTTTAAGTCAGGCGTTTCCATACTTTTGTCCCCTTAGTGTATTACACAGCATATTTCCAGTATTGCCCAACATTCCGGCATATTACATGTTGTAAAAGTTACACACAAATGTCATATTACACAGCTCATTCTACGTCATATTTCAGAGTATATTACATGAGCGTTTTACCTGTGGGGCATTATTGAGCCTTAAAAGGGCATAGTGATAGAGGCTTACTTTTAGAATACAGGGCCATACATTGGTATTGATTGTAGGCTACCTACAACCAACAGAGTCATTAATATAATTTGAAACAATGCGCTTTTGTTGAATGACAATTGTATTCTCCGCAGGACAATGTGTACTTAACACAGAATGACCGATTGTTTTTAGTCCCGCATTTCTAGAGGACAGCGGTCAGACGAGGTGGACGAGATTTCAGTGGCGACTTTGTTCTCATTTTAGTTGACATAGTCTTGGTTGTAACAAGCTGAAAATAACACGGATATGTAGGACAAGAAAACAGCCTTAACTTGCATAGTTTAGAAATTATATTTTACGGCAGTGAGGATGGAGTTGGAGCTCGTTTTGTGAATGTTAGGCCAGCGCCATGTTGAATGTAGCGTTTTCAGGTGGTCCACAGAGTTCTTCGCTCACTGGTCATGCAGATAGAAGCGAAAGATTTACAAGGGATGGATGGCTTACGCAGGTACAGAACTACAGATTCAGGTTATTTGCAACTTTGGGATATTTAAAATGGCAGAGTAAAAGGTCTGCAAGATTCAACCTGTAATTATTGTCCGTTGTCCGATGTTGTTCAAACAACCTGATGATGAGTCACCCGGCTGCAAATTCTTGGTAGCAAGGGACTTTATAGTTGAAGCAAGAAAGATGTAAGAAAAGTCAGGAATTTATGAGATTGTATGGGGAACCTCTTAGGGGAAACCCTTTTTTGTGCTATGATATTGATAATGAAATTTGTTCTGGTGTTTGTATAAAGCAATGTCAATAGGCCAATGTATCTAGACTAGGTTTCTTTCAAAAAGAACTTTTTCTCTATGCTTTGGGCAAGGCAAATATTATGGATGGGTTTTAAAAATAGCTTTCTCACTTTTGTTGTTTTTTATACCTCTAAACATATATATAAACTTTGAAATTTTCATGCTAGGTTATCTATTGTTTTGACATAAAATAAAATACCCTTTGAAAAGAGTTTAATAGCCTGCTGTGGTTATTTGTTTTTAACACCAAGTAAATAACCATCACCTAAACTGCCCACTTATTAAACATGGAAAACAAGCATTACCCCAAGCAAACACTGCCTGCCTGTTGAGAGATGGACAGCAACTGCTGTTTCAAAAGAATAATTGCCTGGTTAGTTAAGATTGAAAATCAGCCTTAGGCCCTTTGCACACGAGACCTAAGACTCTGGCAAAATTCTACCAAACAGTGGGGCGCATTTGCTAATTATTCAGTTCCGACCATAAATTCCTGATGCACTGATAAATTCTCTGTCAATCATTTCGACTTCTGATGACAGATTTGATAGGGCCCACCTTAACGTCTGAGAAGAATTCTTTCTTTCACCCTCAATGCACCATCAACTTGAATTATATTTATTTTGAAATGGCCTATTTTCGACATTTAGGTATCCCTCCACATTACTGTTAATATCCCTCTACAGTACTGAGCATCCTCCACTCTACTGATGATATCCCTCCACTGTACTGAACATCCTCCGCCGTACTGATGGTATCCCTCCACTGTACTGATGGTATCCCTCCACAGTACTGAATATCCTCCACAGTACTTCTGGTATCCCTCCACTGTACTGGTGGTATCCCTCCACTGTACTGCTGATATCCCTCCACCGTACTGAACATCCTCCACCGTACTGATGATATCCCTCCACCATACTGATGATATCCCTCCACTGTACTGAACACCCTCCACCGTACTGATGGTATCCCTCCACTGTACTTATGATATCCCTCCACTGTACTGAACATCCTCCACCGTACTGCACACCCTCCACTGTACTGCACATACATTACCCAGGGTGCAAACATTGTAGAATAATTCCAAAAGCATAGGGCAAAATGTGATAAAACCTCTTGACGTTCACATGAAAGATATCGGGCAAGATATTTTATTATTTCTGTTGTCATATATTTCATCATGTTACCTCCAAATAACCATATTTGGAGAAATGTCAACAAAAAACTAAACTTATAGCATAACATCCTTGAAACTTTAACATCCTGGAAACTTGTCCAAACTCAATAAACCATACATAAATTGATTTGTCTTCACAAGTATTAAAAGATGGGAAAACCTGCTGCCCAACAACAAACATTCCCCATTTATTAAATGACAGGGAAAACCATTAACACTGCAAGCCTTTACTTCCAACAAACATTCCCCATTTATAAAAAGATGGAAAGGCTACCCGTTATGTCACCCCTCAACTCAACGAATATCGCCCCTTTATTAAAGGGTAGAAACAAGGCCTTTACCCCAAACAAACATTCCCCGGTTATTAAAAGATAGATAAGACATCCGTTACCCCTCAACTAATATTGCCCGTTTATTAAAGGACGGAAACAAAGCCTTTACCCCAAACAAACATTCCCCGGTTATTAAAAGATAGATAAGACATCCGTTACCCCTCAACGAGTATTGTCCGTTTATTAAAGGATGGAAACAAAGCCTTTACCCTTAACAAACATTGCCCGTTTATTAAAAGATAGATAAGACACCCGTTACCCCTGAACAAATATCGCCCATTCATTAACGGGTGGAAGCAAAGCCTTTACCCCAAACAAACATTCCCCGGTTATTAAAAGATAGATAAGACATCCGTTACCCCTCAACGAGTATTGTCCGTTTATTAAAGGATGGAAACAAAGCCTTTACCCTTAACAAACATTGCCCGTTTATTAAAAGATAGATAAGACACCCGTTACGCCTGAACAAATATCGCCCATTCATTAACGGGTGGAAGCAAAGCCTTTACCCCAAACAAACATTCCCCGGTTATTAAAAGATAGATAAGACATCCGTTACCCCTCAACGGATATTGTCCGTTTATAAAAAGGATGGAGACAAAGCCTTTACCCCCAACAAACATTGCCCGTTTATTAAAAGATAGATAAGACACCCTTTACCCCTGAACGAATATTGCCGGTTTATTAAAGGACGAAAACAAAGCATTTACCCCCAATAAACATTCCCCAGTTATTAAAAGATAGATAAGACACCCATTACCCCTCATCGAATATTGCCCGTTTATTAAAGGATGGAAACAAAGCCTTTACCCCCAACAAACATTGCCCGTTTATTAAAAGATAGATAAGACACCCGTTACCCCTCAACGGATATTACCCGTTTATTAAAGGACGGAAACAAAGCATTTACCCCCAATAAACATTCCCCGGTTATTAAAAGATAGATAAGACACCCATTACCCCTCATCGAATATTGCCCGTTTATTAAAGGATGGAAACAAAGCCTTTACCCCCAACAAACATTGCCCGTTTATTAAACGATAGATAAGACACCCGTTACCCCTCAACGGATATTACCCGTTTATTAAAGGATGGAAACAAAGCCTTTACCCCCAACAAATATTGCCCGTTTATTAAAAGATGGAAAGAATACCCCTTACCCCTCAACGCATATTGTCCGTTTAAAAGGACGGGAGCAAAGCCTTGACCCTTAACAAACATTGTCCCTTTATTAAAACTTGGAAAAGGCTGTAGGTTGTAGGTTGTAGGCTGGTAAAATAGCATAGCTACAGAGCTGTAGGTTGTTGGTTGTAGGCTGGCAAAAACATAGCTACATAGCTATGCTGTGGTTGTAGGCTGTAGGTTGTAGGCTGTAGGTCGTAGGTTCGTAAAATAACATAGTTACATAGATATGCTGTAGGCTGTAGGTCGTAGGTTGGCAAAAAAACATAGCTACATAGCTATGCTGTGGTTGTAGGCTGTAGGTTGTAGGCTGTAGGTCGCAGGTTCGTAAAATAACATAGTTACATACATATGCTGTAGGCTGTAGGTCGTAGGTTGGCAAAAAAACATAGCTACATAGCTATGCTGTGGTTGTAGGCTGTCGGTTGTAGGCTGTAGGTCGTAGGTTCGCAAAATAACATAGCTACATAGCTACGCTTTTCGTTGTGTGGTTGTTAGCTGTTGGTTGTAGGTGGTAGGTCGTAGGTTGATAAATAACATAGCTACAAAGCAATACTGTGTGTTCTAGGTGGAGGGTCCTAGCATGGCGGAAAAATATAACTATCACCCTATGTTGTAAGTTCCAGGTTGTACGTCGACATGATTAGGGCTCCCAACCTTCTGTAGGCCACAAATGCTAATCACACATGGGCCGTGTAGGTACATATGCACAGATACACCCGTAGGTTGTAGGCTCACAACATAAAAGGTATAACTTCGAGGTGGTCCTGTATTCTAAAGGTAATCCGTGATAGACCTTAAAACGGTAGGCCTCGTATCGTAACCGCGTAGTAGGTTGTATTAGGTATTGAAAACCTGCTTCGACTGCTTCGACTGATAATATCTAAATAACCAAGCAGTCTAAAAAACCGTTAACCTCCTTACTGGTAACAGAAATTTGAAACCAAAAACAAAAAGGCACACTCACCTTTAACAACAGAACTAGATAGAACTCCTTGCACATGCACAAGTGATCGCGAAGTGCCAGCGCTTCTGTTTCCTTTTGTAATAGGAGGGTGCCACTGGCCGGGGCATGGCCGGGGCTGAAAAAATAAATAAAAAAGTTCAGTGGCCGGGGCTGTTTTTTTTTAATCCGCTATAAACAACACTTCCTGTTTACACTCATAAGAGATTAATATCCTCTAAAAAAGAGGGCTACCCGTCCATATATCAGGACGAAATAAATCACAGGGTGACTAGCCTCTTAAGATGATTATTTTGACTGGACTACGTATTTAGGTCAATGAATGAATAAGTCCCAGAATGACATAATCATAAACACACTAACATATACAGGAAGAGATAGGATACGTAGAGAGTTATAGAATTTGACACAGTTGCCGGGTTTTTGGGTTTCGGGTTGCCAGAATGACATAATCGTAATGATAGCAGTGATATACCATCAGATGGAAAAAGACAGAGAGAGAGTTTTAGAGTCTGACACAGTGGCCGGGTTTCTGGGTTGCAGGGTTGCCAGAAAGACATAATCATAATCAGGACTGAGATATAAAGTTTGAGAGATAGAGAGTTACAGAATGTGGCACACGCACAGTGGCTGTGTTTCTTGGTTGCCGAGTTGCCAGAATGACATGATGATAATCATAACTGAAATATACGGTTAGAGACATAGAGACAACACGACACACGAATGATGAGACAACACGACACACAAATACTTGGTAAGGAAATATGCTGTTGAAGCATAATTGGCAGAATGATATTTACATAATTTGACACAGCCATCCAGGGGGTGGATACATATTTGAGAAATAATTTATATGGTATTCCGAAAAGATATATATGGTATTAACAATTGGTCACAACATTTGCACATCTTTTACACCAAGAGGGGGATAGCTACCATGTTACATATTTTTGATAATTAGAAAGTAAGAAATTGAGAAATTGACCCGGAAAGCTTTTCTCTGGCCGGGGCTGGCCGGGGCCAACAAAATAAATGGAAAAGTTGTGAAAATATCCCGGCCAATGGCTCCGGCCAGCCCCGGCCATGCCCCGGCCGGGGCGCGGGCACCCTCCTTTTGTAATAAAGCTAACAAGGCATTAGAGGTGACCGCAGTCCAATCAGACCCAGAATCAGAATCAGAATGAGACCCAGAATCAGATTCCCAGCATCGGATTCGCAGCAGGGGTACCAGAATGTAAACTACTTATATTTCATTTGGAAGTATTTTTTGTTGTGATTATCAAGACAGCGTTTGTTATATAAAATATTGCTATATTAGATAATTCAACACAATATTTGAACTTTTTTGATATTTAATACTTCAATTTCGTAAAGAAAATTAGTGAGTTCACATGAAAAAATCTTTTTATCGCTGTGGTTTCCCTGCTGCGAATCTGATGCTGGGGCAGTAAATAGAGCCTGTTTCCAGGAATGGAAAGAAAGCGATGTGCAGGTGCACAGGGTGGCTGGTTGGTGCACAAGCTGGTGCACAAAGTTGCAAAAGCCTTGCTTTGGTGCACAAATTAAAAGCTGTTTGATGCTACTTTTTTGATGTGGTGAATGAAGAAAGTTATGGAAGCTGGAATTGTGATAGTTATTTATAATAGATATGAAAACAGCCAATCAAATATGAAAACAGCCCCTGGAACTCCCTAGATGTAGAACCTCCAAATTTTTTATTGTCGTCTAAATCACATCATAACAGATTTTACGTTCTTTTTCCTAAAAAATCTAACAAACTTGCTGAAAAAAGGCATCAGTTTCTTGAAAGTAAAGTAAAAATCGTCATTCTAAGCCATTATCAACGCTCTAAATTCAATTTTTTTCTGGGGGGTGCATGCCCCCAGACCCCCCTAGACAGTGTTTTAGGTTGGCTGTTTTTCTTAAGCCCTAAAGCAATTCTAGCTACCCAATTTTCAAAATCCATGGCTTCATGCCTCTTGACCCTCCCAGGGGACACTTTACATCCGCATAGTATGCAGTTTATGGTAGTACTTAACAGAATTTTTTAATGCAGCTGGTTTGTTATGTGAAATTTAAATAAATATCAACTTAAAACAATATAAACTAAAAGTTATTTAAAACAACAAACATAATACATAACAGAATGCAAAATCCGCCGTTATCTAATGGCGAATTTTCCATTATGTTATGTAATGTAATAAATGATACATAACAGAATGCAAAATCCGCCGTTATCTAATGGCGAATTTTCCATTATGTTATATAATATAATAAATGATACATAACAGAATGTAAAACATGCTGTAATCTGTAATATAAAGCATCGCCCCCCTTTGATCCCATTATTGCTCCGACCCCCTTCCCCAGAGCCCCCTTTCGTCTATTGCATTGAAAAACATGTCGCACTGTGTGTACTGTTACGTGTTGTAGTACATAACAGAATGGAAACTAATGGCATATTAGGCCTTTTGTTATGTACAATAATAAACTATACATAACAGAATGCAAAATCCGCCGTTACCTAATGGCGTATTTAACCTTTTGTTATGTATTGTAATACACTATACATAACAGAATGCA
Source organism: Chrysaora quinquecirrha (assembly GCA_014526335.1). Classification (NCBI taxonomy): domain Eukaryota; kingdom Metazoa; phylum Cnidaria; class Scyphozoa; order Semaeostomeae; family Pelagiidae; genus Chrysaora; species Chrysaora quinquecirrha. The sequence goes on along the minus strand of JACTAT010000009.1, from coordinate 2,185,242 downwards.
AAATCCGCCGTTATCTTTTAACCTTTTGTTATGCATTGTAATACACTATACATAACAGAATGCAAAATCCGCTGTTATCTAATGGCGTATTTAGCCTTTGTTATGTACTGTAATAAACTATACATAACAGAATGGAAAATCCGCTGTTATCTAATGGCGTATTTAGCCTTTTGTTATGTACTATAATAACTATACATAACAGAATACAAAATCCGCCGTTATCTAATGGCATATTAGGCCTTTTTTTATGCACAATAATAAACTATACATAACAGAATGCAAAATCCGCCGTTATCTTTTAGCCTTTTGTTATGTATTGTAATAAACTATACATAACAGAATGGAAAATCCGCTGTTATCTAATGGCGTATTTAGCCTTTTGTTATGTACTATAATAAACTATACATAACAGAATGCAAAATCCGCCGTTATCTTTTAGCCTTTTGTTATGTATTGTAATACACTATACATAGCAGAATGCAAAACCCGCCGTTATCTTTTAACCTTTTGTTAGGTATTGTAATACACTATACATAACAGAACGCAAAATCCGCCGTTATCTAATGGCGTATTAGACCTTTAGTTATGTATTGTAATACACTATACATAACAGAATGCAAAATTCACCGTTATCTAATGGCGTATTTAGCCTTTTGTTATGTACTATAATAACTATACATAACAGAATGCAAAATCCGCCGTTATCTAATGGCGTATTAGGCCTTTTGTTATGCATTGTAATACACTATACATAACAGAATGCAAAATCCGCCGTTATCTAATGGCGTATTAGGCCTTTTGTTATGTATTGTAATACACTATACATAACAGAATGCAAAATCCGCCGTTATCTAATGGCGTATTAGGCCTTTTGTTATGTATTGTAATACACTATACATAACAGAATGCAAAATCCGCCGTTATCTAATGGCGTATTAGGCCTTTTGTTATGTATTGTAATACACTATACATAACAGAATGCAAAATCCGCCGTTATCTAATGGCGTATTAGGCCTTTTGTTATGTTCTGTCATACTGTAGAAGGACGACTTCTACAAGTTGCGTGAGTTCCAAGATAAAATAGATACCAACGAAATGAATTTACAAAGTTTCTCAGCAAGCATATAATTTCATAAAGTACAATGACGATGCATAGATTCGACAACAAAACAGCTATTCTTTCTTTTAACTTTATATAAAACACTATGAAACTTTCGCAAATACAATCTTTCTCACTCTCGCCTAAATCAGCTAAACAGATATCGGAACACGTCTAAACTTAGCGACTAAAACATAACGACTGATTCAATACCCTAACATGAGAAAATCAATAATAATAACAAAACAAAGATGATGACAAGTGATAATAACAACGGAACCTATGAAAGAAAGGAAACTGAACAACAGGACAAACTCTGCAATGTGTAAAAAGCTGAACTTGAACCAATATGAATCACGCGATTATCGTTCAAGGTTTATCGATGTTCATAGCTAAGAATTACAATTTCTGTCCTCTAACAATACACTATACATAACAGAATGCAAAATCCGCCGTTATCTAATGGCGTATTAGACCTTTTGTTTTGTATCTGATAAAATTGGGATTGAATTTTTAAACCTTTTTCATCCATTAATAGAGGAAGCAAGAGCATGATACATTATCTCAGTTTTGTAACTGAAATTGCACTACTGAACTTTTAAACTTACATCAAATAAATATTCAGTTAAAATTTTAACAAATTTCTGATCAACTGAATCGTCCTTCTTTATCAACTTACTTTGTCCGGCCTACTAGATGCAAATGTACAAAGATTTTCAAGATTACATACTGCACGGTTGAGTCATGCGTGAAAATCGGGACATTTTGTAAATCGGATACTTTTAAAACTATTAAAACGATTAGAATAACTGCTTTTTTCTTTATCGCCTATCGCGTTTGAATTAACTTGGAAATGGGTTCTTATTTTCCACAGCTTTTTTGAAAATTAATTGTTAAATACAAAAAAGAAAGTTTAAATAAATCTTGTATCGTTCGTATCAAGATTGTCCAACCAATCACTCCATTTTCCATCCTTTTCTGTTTCTTCAAACTCAACGAAATAACCATCACGTCGATTAAAGGCAACAATTTTGCCTTTGAACCAGCCAAGGTACAATCCTCGTCAAAAATATTGGGGACAGTATGTTATAAGTATGTTTTACCTTAAAAACCCCGTCCCATTACAACATATTTGGGTAATAAGACCCCCCTTCCCTCCGTCTCAATGTTGGGACCATGGTCAACATCGATTTCACCAACATTGAGTCGGGGGGAGGGGGGTATGCGTGTTTAGAGCGAGAATTTTACAAAAGTTCGAGGTGTCCCAGCCTTTTTGACGAGGATTGTCTGAATTTTGAGTAATCACAGCAAAACAGAAGGTCAGAAATTCTGTTATAAACAGTAACAGGCAAGGACGCCTGCGGTGGGGGGGGCAAGGGGGGCAACTGCCCCTCCTGCCCTTATCCAAGGGGGGCAAGGAGGGGCAAGATGTGCCCTCAGCGACAACAATTATTTTTATAATAGCTTTAAAGTTGTCTGATAAATATTGTAGGATTGTAGAATAGAAGAAAGGCAAGAAAGGACCATCATACATTGAGTTCATTATTTGTTTCTGGGTCGAGGGAAAATCGATGTGAAACTTGTCGCCCGTAATTTTTCAAAAATTAATGAACAGAGAAAATCATTTTTCGAAAACCAATAGCAACATCATATTACTCACCTTTATGACTTTAAATACATAAGAATTCTTCAAAAAAAAGATTGCTCTTGCAAAAACGAGTAAATCTTAAACAGTTTTATTGTCAATGGAAAAATTTAAAGGGCGTTTCCCACGTTTTCCAGGCTTCTAAAGGGCGTGGTAGCTTAAAATTTTCTTGGGGCTACGCCCCCAAACCCCCTTAGTTGCCCTTCTTCAAACCTTTGCCCCCCTTGCCCTCCATAAGTGCAGGCGTCCCTGGTAACAGGAGGGTTGTAAATTTACATAAAACAGTTTGAATTATGTTGTCTCGAGACGAATCTAACTATAAACTGAAAACTTTTGATCAAAGCTCATAAACTGACTCCACTGTTTAGCAGTGAATTATTACGAAATTCAGAAAATGAAACGAATTATGCAGGCTTGATGTACTTGCTTTCAAGTGTTGTTGATCTTCACAACAGAGAACGGAAGAATGCTAAAGTAAGCATAATTGGCATTGTTATTTGATGGACTGCGAATTTGAATAAGGAGCAACCAAGCGGGATGCCAAGTTCTACAGTTCTCCACACAGTTCTCCCCACAGTTCTCCATCTTCAAATTTAAATATCTCCTCGTTGCTTGAAAGGCGGCACTTGTAACTTTGTAATTCTGTATTATTTCATGTCTACTTTAAGATTTTTAACAGAGTTCGACTGCCAATGCATGGCAAAGTATATTTCTCACAGTTCTCCACCTGTTTTTAAAGATAGGTTTTCACCAGCTGTATTGTTTACTTACTACTAGTCCGGGTGCTGACAGCCAAAATCGGGGTGACTACCTGCAATTTTAGCGGGACTTTTAATTTTTGCACAAATGTGTTCAGTATCACATCCTAAACACGATTTTACCTGTTGGCCATCGTGAATTTTCTTGTGAGACGCGTCCAACCCGTTTTTCTCTAGCCAAACTCACGCAGTGTTCCAGCAAGAAACCGCCATTTTCATCAACAATTTGTAAGGAACTAATTGAAGCGAGTCTTGCTATCAGGGTGTAGGTTAGCGTAAAGATGCTTTTTATGTACAAATCAAAACATAATTACTAAGACAAAAGGCAAAAATTGTACCCCTTCTTTGAACAAATTAATTGGATAATTGTCAAAAATGAAGTTCCATGTGTTTGTTAATTGCTCTTTGTTCTTGTTTTCTGTGCTATGAATTCTTAATGTTGGTTGATACCCCCCGATGGAGTTATGCTTTGGGAAGTGCAATAAAATCCAATTCCGTGGAATCGTGGAATGAGAAACCAGTATGGAACCCCGATATTTAGTAATATTGGTCTTAAAACCTCAAATAATTTCGTATATAGACAAAATGAATCCTCCTTGTGATGTTTTTATAACTAAATTGTGATGAACATGTACATTCTGCCTCCTATGACAGGTAATGCAACAAACGTAACCAAAATCAATGCGCAAAAGATTTGCTAGTGCCAAGGCAACTACATACTTGAGACTATTCTACATTCTAAACTCATTAGGAAGTTATTCTGCTTTACTATTTTTGCCCCATTCGAGGAAAACACTAAGACTCAATTTCAAACCGTTATACCCGATGAAGGGTAAAACTCTTGAATTTGAAAACTGGAACGTTCCGCCATTTGGGCCCCTGCGTTGAGCGCGAGACACGTTTGCAATGTCAAAGTGAAAGCTAATCCTTACCAACGCCGCTTAATAGCCCTTGAAGGAAACTCCGTTTTAAAGATCACATTGACCGAAGACTCTAAAGCTAGAACGATGATCTTATGCTCTTTTGCAACAAGCGCCGCACCTACGGCTACAACAAGCTTGAGAGTAGGAGGAACCGACTTAAAAGCCTTTGTTCAGCCCAAGCGGGAATCGCAAAGAGCCGCTCATCTCCATCATGATCATCAAAGAAGCCTCCGTTTTAAGAGCTATTAGAACAGACATGATCCAATATGTTCAGAAAGCTGCAGCTGATGGTAGCACAGGGCGTAACACTCTTTCGCAGCAGGAATCAAGTTAATTGATGTAGTGGAAAGTGGATATAGGGTAAATTAACAACATGTTAAATCTTTAGACTCGTTCCGTGGGGGTTCCGTGGGGAATTCAGCGTTCGAAGAATCATCCGTTTCAGACGATTTTGGTACGGACATTAGCCCAGAACTATAGGGCGGGTGACACTCTTTTTACTTCGTAGCACCGGCACCACATCGACATAAAAGAGTAGTACGGCAACTATGGGATATTGTCCAGACATAACTATCCTACCGATCATTGCTTCCAATAAAAATATATCGATTCGTCGCACTTCAAACTTTGCTTTCTGTTACTTCCAAGTTGCCTCGAAGTCACCTCAAAGGTTGCCTCCAAAAAGGCATACATTATGCAAGAGAGCGAGAAATTGTAAACCACGAGAATGCGCAAATACGTACAGAATGCACCGCGGCATTTGGAGATTGGAGCCTGGGAAACCTGTGCTGCATGAAAGAGGCGAGCGTCACGTACTGTCAAGAGGTAGCAAGCGACATAGAACAGACACAAGCGCTGGCTTCGAAACATAGCATTGTGTTGACGCTTTCTTAAAGTTCGAGAAATTATTTTCAGAAAGAGCAGATAGAGACAAGTTTTCAGATGATAAAGACCAAATACTTCTAGGTTTTTGACATAGTGTTTGGTTATGAACCATTCCTACCACAATGCGCTTAAGAGTGTATGCTTCGTTTTGGCGAATTGACCTCGTCTATCACATTTTCTTCTCTTGCTCTTCCGTGATGGCTTTACAGTGATCGCTGCTAATAAGATTTCTAACGCCTTTTTGATTGGTAGATTAGCACTAGGCACAATGCTTAACTCGACAGGCAGATTGAACAGTAAAAGGCGAAATTAAGCAATGGGACCACATTCTTCCTCTCGATGCGAAAACACCTCGTGATTATTTTTTATTTTGTACGCCTTGAAGAATTCGAATGAAATGTGCGTATACGTTTTCTTCTCCATTAATGACACTTTTGCATTTGGACTTCAGCCGTTGGATCATAAGGGAGGAGGACTGCGTCTCATAGAGGAGGGGGTGTGCGTCTTAGCATTATTACGGCACATCTTTGTTACGGCCATTTGACAGTGTGCCTCGCGCGCATAGCAATGGAAAAGGGGTAGAAACGAAAGCTTGTTTTGCGACCCTTTTATAAACCTAGAGACCACATAGGTCTTGTGCAGAATTCTGCGCAGGCTATAGCTATAGTATAACCTTGTTCTAGGGCAAATCATCTGCCTCCATCTTGTGGTCAGTTCTTTTCATTACGGAAGTCAGAAACAGCCTCCAGCATAAGGGTAATAGACGTAGAAGTTGACGATAAAGATTTTGGATCAAACCCGCTTTGCTTAATGATGCAAACTACTGTAACCTAAATGGAGAAGAAATTGAAAGCGGGCAAACACATCAGTTAAAAGCGCGCTTCTTGGGGCAAAAAGTGAAGAGCGCGAATCGGCTCAACTTCTAATAAAAATTTTAGATGTGACAATCTGAGAGGGTGAAAATTAGAGATGCGAAATTTGATGGAATAAGGTATTTTTTACAAAAATATATGTCGAAATTGTTCTTATAGGACGGAACCATATGACCCTATGATATACACTGTGCCTTTTACCACGACTCACTTTTGATTCATTTTGAACTACTTGTTATGAGCATCTAAAAAGCTTCAATCGATTTTATACACTCAACAATAATATTATTTGCATAAACTAGTCGCCCGTTTCACGTTTTCCGTACGTTTTTGCGTCCAGTTTCATTTACTTCTCTTGCGGACCCCCCGTCAACACTGTAAAAGTGTCAGTGTTCCCCTGGATTTGCGTCTCGATGGGTGCTTCGGCTCAGTGATCTCTATTGAAATCGTTGAAGAAAATGGCGCTTTCGAAGCAAAACAGGCCTACTTCAGTCGCAACATAAAATGCACAATGGCTATACCGCTAATACAACATAAACAATTCAACGAAGCTCTACCAAGCAGCTCAATGGAAAACATACTTGGACACGGTTTACACTTTCAAGATGATCATCATTTTATCGAAAAAAGATATAAAACTTGCACGCATTTCTTGAAAAGTTATTCTAATAGGTGTAGTGGAGGGTACTACATAGCATCATTGAAATTGTTGAGAAATCGATTCAGAACACGATGTAGAAATAATTGGCGAAAGCTGCATCAGTCTCTTTTAAATATGAATATGACAGTCATGTTATTTTAATGCCTTGGTGCTGTTTGTGACAAACATTGGCAAGTTAGGCAAATTCCGCGGCAATAAAGCACCGGTTTTATTGTTCAGTAAGTGTAACTGATACATGTACAGTTGTTAGATGTGAAATGGCAACTGTTATTATTAAAATTGCAGAGTTATTCAGAGGTAGGAAAACCGTAAACCGTGGAACTACGGAAAAACTTTACAGTTTGAAGATGACGTAATGAATTGCTCTACTGCTAAAGAAATTTACACATTGCTAAAACTGACATATGACGTCACATCTTCGTCGAAATATCGATACTGTTCTGTGTTTCTTCGCATAACTACATAAGATGTTGGGCTTGTACGAAACTTATACTATTTTCACGATGTATTTTACCTAAACAAAAATTCAAATCAATAGAAAGTTACATATGTTGCGTTTATTTGCAATTCTTTGTGGAGGAACCGTAAAATTTGGGCAAAAAATTAACAAAATTGCCAATAATGACGTCAAATGGGCAAATTTCATAATTTTACCTATCACCATTGAATTCAGCGCCCCCGAAAACCCCCTGATACAATCACTATCCAGCATTTTAGTCAGCCTTTTCGAAGAAAAATTTTTTACAATGGCTGCCAAATGTAGTTGGAACGCCCAAGATTTTTTGGGTGAATCACTGACATTTTCCGTAAATCTAGCATATTCACGAGCTTAAGCCCTCCCCTCCCCCTCAAACAATGTTGAGACTATGGATGATTCTCTTTGCAATCGCGCGAGTCCAGAATTAGCTGGAAATTGTAGTGTTAAACAACATTGTTTGAGGGGGAGGAGGGGAGGTGAAGCAATAGTAGGCAGTGAAAGAGAATTTTAGCACAGGCGTTCCAACACTTTCGGCAGCCATTGTCTTTTTTTTATCCAGTATGCTAGTTGATTCCTACAAAAAGATTGTCGACTTTATAGGGTTTTCGGGGGTGCTGAATTCACTGGTAACATTTTTGACACTGTAAGTTCTATAGATGACGTCATAATTGCCCTATGCTCTGATTTCCGTTGTTTTGCCTGGCTTTTTTGTCATTTATTCTTGAAACAACATTAAAGCTAGTACCTATATAACTTTTTTCGGGCTAACGTAGTATCCTTGCATGCTTTGTGGCAATACTGCCGAAAAAATACGCATTAACTAAGTTATCCTTTCAGAAAATGACTGCTGAATTCAGAAAAAAAACCAACATGAAAACGAGGCTAGTGGCATCCATTCCAGAAGTCACCCTTTTATTGCTTAATCCTTATTCATATAATGAATTATTCGTTTGTCATATAGTGCACTAGTATTACGATGTTTATTTATGAACTGGAGGCTCAATTTTTCAATTAAAAACAAGGCAGCAAGGATGCAATGGCAATGGTAGTTAAAGGTAAAATCGATGCTAAGACGTCAGGTTATATTTTTCATTTTCATAAACGGTAAATGGTCATTTCAATTGGTCTATGATGCAGCTGAATAAAAGGTTTCTTTATTTCCAGTGATCTCTTTGTAAATGCAAATCATTTACAAGCACAACTTTAATGAAGGGTAACTAATGTTAGTGAAATAGGTACTTCAAAGGACAATGCACCATAAAGTTACCATTGTGGAATTTCAATAAGAGAGCACAATGCCTATACCGCTAATACAACATAAACAATTCAACGAAGCTCTACCAAGCAGCTCAATGGAAAACATACTTGGACACGGTTTACACTTTCAAGATGATCATCATTTTATCGAAAAAAGATATAAAACTTGCACGCATTTCTTGAAAAGTTATTCTAATAGGTGTAGTGGAGGGTACTACATAGCATCATTGAAATTGTTGAGAAATCGATTCAGAACACGATGTAGAAATAATTGGCGAAAGCTGCATCAGTCTCTTTTAAATATGAATATGACAGTCATGTTATTTTAATGCCTTGGTGCTGTTTGTGACAAACATTGGCAAGTTAGGCAAATTCCGCGGCAATAAAGCACCGGTTTTATTGTTCAGTAAGTGTAACTGATACATGTACAGTTGTTAGATGTGAAATGGCAACTGTTATTATTAAAATTGCAGAGTTATTCAGAGGTAGGAAAACCGTAAACCGTGGAACTACGGAAAAACTTTACAGTTTGAAGATGACGTAATGAATTGCTCTACTGCTAAAGAAATTTACACATTGCTAAAACTGACATATGACGTCACATCTTCGTCGAAATATCGATACTGTTCTGTGTTTCTTCGCATAACTACATAAGATGTTGGGCTTGTACGAAACTTATACTATTTTCACGATGTATTTTACCTAAACAAAAATTCAAATCAATAGAAAGTTACATATGTTGCGTTTATTTGCAATTCTTTGTGGAGGAACCGTAAAATTTGGGCAAAAAATTAACAAAATTGCCAATAATGACGTCAAATGGGCAAATTTCATAATTTTACCTATCACCATTGAATTCAGCGCCCCCCGAAAACCCCCTGATACAATCACTATCCAGCATTTTAGTCAGCCTTTTCGAAGAAAAATTTTTTACAATGGCTGCCAAATGTAGTTGGAACGCCCAAGATTTTTTGGGTGAATCACTGACATTTTCCGTAAATCTAGCATATTCACGAGCTTAAGCCCTCCCCTCCCCCTCAAACAATGTTGAGACTATGGATGATTCTCTTTGCAATCGCGCGAGTCCAGAATTAGCTGGAAATTGTAGTGTTAAACAACATTGTTTGAGGGGGAGGAGGGGGAGGGTGAAGCAATAGTAGGCAGTGAAAGAGAATTTTAGCACAGGCGTTCCAACACTTTCGGCAGCCATTGTGTCTTGTTCTTTAAAAAATAGCAACGCTGTAGCAATGTCCGAAGGACGCTGATGATGATGATAATAACGATGAAGATGATGATAATAATGACGACGATGACGAAGAAGAAGACAACGATGATGAGAATGATGATTTTGTTGATAACGATGACGATGATGATGATGATAATGATGATGATGATACGTTGATCACGTTGAAGACGAAAATGATGATGACCGTCTTCAACATGTTCATCATCGTCTTCAACATGATCATCATCTTCTTTAACAATTATGATCATGTTGAAGACGATGACTAGTGATGATGATGGTGATGATGATGATGATGATCTTTGAATCGAAAATAGAACATCTGAAGCTACGTATACTGTACTAATAAATTCGAACTCATGGGTTAAACTGTGTATGTAACAAATAACTCCATTCAGTGCACCGAAACCTGTAATCTTCATTTCAAATGATGAATTTAATTGTAGAACCTTCAAAAGCTATCATAAGAATTCGCATACTATTCAGATGTCTTTATTCGATAATTAGTAGCACTTAGAAGAAATGATTGGCAGCTTTGAGTCATTCATTTTCAGATGATTCTGTTTTGAAAAAAATTCTTCTCTCCAACTTTGCAACAATTTCTACTGTGCCACAATCTCCTCCTCTCTTCACACGAAAATATCTTACACGTAAGACGACTTCTAGAAACTTCTGACAATAACAACCCAATCAAAATTGTATAAAAATATTTCTAAATAAAAAATCAAATCAAATTAGATTCGAGCAACAGTTTGCAAAATTGTAGTCAAACCGTTTTTAAAGCTCGACCGAGCCGGATTTTTTGCGAGAAAATCATAGTTTCAAAGTTTTATTTTGGAAAATTTTGATGTAAAAGAATGCTCCTGCATCGTGGATCGAACTCACAACCGTTAGCCCAAGGGAGAAGCGCATTATTCCACTGCGCAACACTGACAGTTGATTCTAATTGATGTTTTTGGCAAGCAATTGCATTTTGTTAATTATGCCCACTAACGACAACGCTTACGGCGACTTCAAAGTTTAATTCCTATCATTTGTGTTTTATCTTTTGTTACGCGGTTTGGCAGGAAAAAGCGTCTATATGCCTATGTACCTATTTTCTATGCATACATGCGTTCCAGAACACCCTCTTAATATGTCCTTCGGACATAAAAAGAGTTTCTTAGTTTTTCATCCGAGCCTCGACAGGTCGACAGTTCCTTAAAGTTCCTTCATTATTTGGGAATTTTCAGCCTCGAGTTCCTTATAAAGGTGTTCCTTACATATGTTTTCGTTGAGATCCCTTCAAAATCCTTTTGTTTTCCTAAAAGACTCGTACACAATTTGGAAGAGTGAATGGCCCTTTGATATGGATCGTATTGAGGGATACAAATCTGACACCGAACGTTTTGTCAATAGCACTTAATATGATAACCAAGATGATGAAGTTTGCTGTTGAAGATCATAAGATCGAAACTTTCAAATACATATGCGTCTGTATTTTAGAATTTCTTATGATAACCAAGTGTAGAAAACTCGGACTCGTGCAGAAATTTGGAAAGCCCTCCACTGCACTGATGATATCCCTCCACCGTACTGAACACCCTCCACCGTACTTCTGATATCCCTCCACCGTACTGAATATCCTCCACCGTACTGATGGTATCCCTCCACTGTACTGATGGTATCCCTCCACTGTACTGTTGATATTCCTCCACAGTACTGAGCATCCTCCACTGTACTGATGATATCCCTCCACCGTACTGAACATCCTCCGCTGTACTGATGGTATCCCTCCACTGTACTGATGGTATCCCTCCACTGTACTGGTGGCATCCCTCCACTGTACTGATGGTATCCCTCCACAGTACTGAATATCCTCCACAGTACTTCTGGTATCCCTCCACTGTACTCATGGTATCCCTCCACTGCACTGCTGATATCCCTCCACCGTACTGAACATCCTACACCGTACTGATGATATCCCTCCACCGTACTGATGATATCCCTCCACTGTACTGAACACCCTCCACCGTACTGATGGTATCCCTCCACTGTACTTACGATATCCCTCCACTGTACTGAACTTCCTCCACCGTACTGCACACCCTCCACTGTACTGCACATACATTACCAAGGGTGTTTACAAAAAGTACCCTTTTTGGGCCTAAACAAAAGTCACTCACCTGAAATTGTTGTCCACAAAATAATATCTGTTTTCTTTGTGAAAACTACTTTTCTCAGTAAAAAGTTTAACATGGAACAAAAGTTTCAGATATTTCGCTTTGAATAAGGCAAAAACTTTGAATAAACGGTCAAAAAAGTAGTTATGTTTATTGCTTTTTATCAAGACAACTCTTGATATTTTTCGCTCAAAATCTGGAAGGCACTGCTTCAAAGTTTTTTATTATTTTCCACAAGAAGCAACAAATAAATCGTTTAACTTTTACTCTAAATGAAAGTCAATGAAATCGTGAACATTTTCCCGCTTAAAGCAAGTTGGACGAAGCCCCTGAGCCGTCATTGCTTTGTTATGTAAATTTTGTGTTGTTGGGCCTACGGCTAATGTTGGCCGCCATCTTAAGTCAAGCGTTGCAATACTTTTGTACCCTAAGTGTAGACCTTAACCCTTTGCCAATTGGCTACATCATATCCCAAGTCATTCCAATTCCCCTGGTTCCGTGTAATAGCCTTGCGTAATGTTTTTTTGCACACAGCAACACAAGAGGACCCGACAAAATGGCCAGGTGGAAAACACTGACATCACTGACTTCACTGATTTCACTGACTTTTTTCCTTTTTGAAAACATCTTCTTTTTTTCAACTGGAAACAACATTAAAGCAATCAGTGGTTAAATTAACTGATTCTGCTTTATAATTAAGACAATAATAGAGAGGTCAGTGTTTTTCGGGTCAGTGTTTTCCACTTTTGCTATAGGCAAAAAACGAAAACACTGACTTCACTGACCCGTGTTATCAAAGTTTACCCTGTTGCCTTTTACGTGGATTTCTTTAGTTCTTAAGCAGTATCCTGTCCGATAACACGTTAAAAATTTTAAATTTTTTCAATATACCTTACATTGGAAAAAGTCAGTGTTTTTAGGGTCAGTGTTTTTCCACTTTTGCTATAGGCAAAAAACGAAAACACTGACTTCACTGACCCGTGTTATCAAAGTTTACCCTGTTGCCTTTTACGTAGATTTCTTTAGTTCTTAAGCAGTATCCTGTCCGATAACACGTTAAAAATGTTAAATTTTTTCAATATACCTTACATTGGAAAAAGTCAGTGTTTTTCGGGTCAGTGTTTTCCACTTTTGCTATAGGCAAAAACGAAAACACTGACTTCACTGACCCGTGTTATCAAAGTTTACCCTGTTGCCTTTTACGTGTATTTCTTTAGTTCTTAAGCAGTATACTGTCCGATAACACATTAAAAATGTTAATTTTTTTCAATATACCTTTCATTGGAAAAAGTCAGGGTTTTTCGGGTCCGTGTTTTCCACTTTTGCTATAGGCAAAAAACGAAAACACTGACTTCACTGACCCGTGTTATCAAAGTTTACCCTGTTGCCTTTTTCGTTGATTTCTTTAGTTTTAAGCAGTACCCAAACCTATAACACTGAAGGGCACAGGCCATCAGAATCGGAAACAAGGACGAAAACTAATAAGTAATATATGGAAGAGAACTTGAATTCATCCATAAAAATACTTGCATAAACATTGGATTCACGCTAACAGTACAATTTTTCTCAGGGATACCTTGCCAACAAAACAGAACTTGCAACTACACAACAAAACAAAACAGAATTTGGTATTAAAACAGAATAGAAAATAACCCCTTTATTGTTAGAGAGTGGGGTGCTTATTTTTGTTTCATGGCTTCAGGGGCTTATTAAAGAGGGGGCTTAATAGAGAGGGGCTTAAAGCTTTCACGGTAAGTTATGACACAATATTGCTTCTTCGATACGATCGATACCTGGGAACTATCGTAAAATTTCAAAAATTGCCAATGAATAGACCTATTTTGATTAGCCAACCCATATTTTGAGTCCAAAATAATTATGCAATTATTAAGATACATTACTGTCAAAACTTATTCCATAATAGTAGAGGAAAATACCAGGAATCCGTGACCAATTTACGCAGTTTTGAAGATGTTTTTAATATCAGAAAAATGTACTGAAGAAAATGGGCTTGGGGGACCCTTTCAAAAATTTGAGTGTTTTTGGCCGTTTACAGGCAAAGACGGATAACGTGTGTTCCCTAAACACCGATGTTGCCAAAAAGGTCATTTTAGGATATGTTTGCTTGGGGAAGGCACCTTATTGGTCTTTGCCTGTAAGTTTGCTTTTTTTCCATGTCAATTTCATTCCTTTTACAGCACAGAATCGATTGCTGTAGTGATTTCATGAGAAAATTTGTACCATTTTATACATAAACTCCTGGCCAAAAACGCTCCAACTTTTCAGATGGTCCCCCAAGCCCAATTTGTTCAGCACATCGTCAAAACAAGGTCTGCGTAAAAAAATTGGTCACGGATTCCTGGTGTTTTCCTCTACTATAATATCGCTATAAATCTTTTTGCTATGATTGCAATATTTTAATCCATTCCTGTGCCGCTCTGTTTATATGGGCACCCGTCTTTCATTAAAAAAACCTGAAACTTCAATCTAAATGTTCAGCCTAAGACGGGTGCCCACACCCAAACGCTGTTTACGGCAAAACAAGGTCAGCTGACGAAAACGTTCGAAAATCGAGCGATTTTGTGCCGAGTGGTGGCCGGAGCCTAGGGAGAAAGTAAATTTGAGTAGACTTGCATGGGAAAAATGGGAAAATATTCAATGATAAAGATATCTGAAGTTGAAACAAAGTATTTGGGGCTTTAGTTCGATAGTTGAGGAACATTTTGATATGCGTTTGCAGACATTTGGAGCAACGATGCTGGAATGCGAGCGAATCAAAAACAGTTTTTGGGTTTACACTGAGTAAGAAGTTTCACTCCTTGTATGGCTGCCGAAAGTGTTGGAACGCCTGTGCTAAAATTCTCTTTCACTGCCTACTATTGCTTCACCCTCCCCCTCCTCCCCCTCAAACAATGTTGTTTAACACTACAATTTCCAGCTAATTCTGGACTCGCGCGATTGCAAAGAGAATCATCCATAGTCTCAACATTGTTTGAGGGGGAGGGGAGGGCTTAAGCTCGTGAATATGCTAGATTTACGGAAAATGTCAGTGATTCACCCAAAAAATCTTGGGCGTTCCAACTACATTTGGCAGCCATTGTAAAAAATTTTTCTTCGAAAAGGCTGACTAAAATGCTGGATAGTGATTGTATCAGGGGGTTTTCGGGGGCGCTGAATTCAATGGTGATAGGTAAAATTATGAAATTTGCCCATTTGACGTCATTATTGGCAATTTTGTTAATTTTTTGCCCAAATTTTACGGTTCCTCCACAAAGAATTGCAAATAAACGCAACATATGTAACTTTCTATTGATTTGAATTTTTGTTTAGGTAAAATACATCGTGAAAATAGTATAAGTTTCGTACAAGCCCAACATCTTATGTAGTTATGCGAAGAAACACAGAACAGTATCGATATTTCGACGAAGATGTGACGTCATATGTCAGTTTTAGCAATGTGTAAATTTCTTTAGCAGTAGAGCAATTCATTACGTCATCTTCAAACTGTAAAGTTTTTCCGTAGTTCCACGGTTTACGGTTTTCCTACCTCTGAATAACTCTGCAATTTTAATAATAACAGTTGCCATTTCACATCTAACAACTGTACATGTATCAGTTACACTTACTGAACAATAAAACCGGTGCTTTATTGCCGCGGAATTTGCCTAACTTGCCAATGTTTGTCACAAACAGCACCAAGGCATTAAAATAACATGACTGTCATATTCATATTTAAAAGAGACTGATGCAGCTTTCGCCAATTATTTCTACATCGTGTTCTGAATCGATTTCTCAACAATTTCAATGATGCTATGTAGTACCCTCCACTACACCTATTAGAATAACTTTTCAAGAAATGCGTGCAAGTTTTATATCTTTTTTCGATAAAATGATGATCATCTTGAAAGTGTAAACCGTGTCCAAGTATGTTTTCCATTGAGCTGCTTGGTAGAGCTTCGTTGAATTGTTTATGTTGTATTAGCGGTATAGGCATTGTGCTCTCTTATTGAAATTCCACAATGGTAACTTTATGGTGCATTGTCCTTTGAAGTACCTATTTCACTAACATTAGTTACCCTTCATTAAAGTTGTGCTTGTAAATGATTTGCATTTACAAAGAGATCACTGGAAATAAAGAAACCTTTTATTCAGCTGCATCATAGACCAATTGAAATGACCATTTACCGTTTATGAAAATGAAAAATATAACCTGACGTCTTAGCATCGATTTTACCTTTAACTACCATTGCCATTGCATCCTTGCTGCCTTGTTTTTAATTGAAAAATTGAGCCTCCAGTTCATAAATAAACATCGTAATACTAGTGCACTATATGACAAACGAATAATTCATTATATGAATAAGGATTAAGCAATAAAAGGGTGACTTCTGGAATGGATGCCACTAGCCTCGTTTTCATGTTGGTTTTTTTTCTGAATTCAGCAGTCATTTTCTGAAAGGATAACTTAGTTATTGCGTACTTTTCGGCAGTATTGCCACAAAGCATGCAAGGATACTACGTTAGCCCGAAAAAGTTATATAGGTACTAGCTTTAATGTTGTTTCAAGAATAAATGACAAAAAAGCCAGGCAAAACAACGGAAATCAGAGCATAGGGCAATTATGACGTCATCTATAGAACTTACAGTGTCAAAAATGTTACCAGTGAATTCAGCACCCCCGAAAACCCTATAAAGTCGACAATCTTTTGTAGGAATCAACTAGCATACTGGATAAAAAAGACAATGGCTGCCGAAAGTGTTGGAACGCCTGTGCTAAAATTCTCTTTCACTGCCTACTATTGCTTCACCCTCCCCCTCCTCCCCCTCAAACAATGTTGTTTAACACTACAATTTCCAGCTAATTCTGGACTCGCGCGATTGCAAAGAGAATCATCCATAGTCTCAACATTGTTTGAGGGGGAGGGGAGGGCTTAAGCTCGTGAATATGCTAGATTTACGGAAAATGTCAGTGATTCACCCAAAAAATCTTGGGCGTTCCAACTACATTTGGCAGCCATTGCAGTTTGTACGGAAAAGGAACAGAAGTACAATATATTTCCCATCGTTCTTCCCCAAAAGGCTCCATTAATACTTAAAGTTAGAAATCAAGAATAGTTTCTATGAATTTGCTGTAAAATTAGTATTTATACATATCCCACGACAAGGAACAGTATAAGGAACTCTCAGCCTCATTTTGTTGAAAAATTAAGGAACTCCAGCCTCAACTTAGACCAAAGGTTCCATAAAAAAAACGTGCAATATGTATTCACTGACTTTATCTAGTATTCTCGATCAAAATTTTCTGGTTCTTATTGAGAATGTGTCTATATTACGGTTTCAACAGAAATGCGACTCGTTATTTGTATCTACCTGTTTTAAAAATTAAGTAACTCTTCTGTATGGAATAAGAAGTGAGAAAGCTACGACACTATTTCCGTTTATAAACTCAGCCCCGAATTCAGCACTTTATTTTACTGATGTGGTTAGTGAAATGTTTGTGTAGAAATAATGCCATATTTTAACTGCTGAGAACATGATCCTGCACATTAAACAGCTTTGGAGAACGAATTTCATGAAGTTTTCGAAATTTCGAAATTTTCGAAGTCAAGAAACTCAGAATCTCTAACTATACTACTGTAATTGTGGTTTGAAGTTTTGTATTTCGAGCAATTAAAACGACAAATCAAATTTGTTTAATAGCTAACCGATAGTTTAATAAAGAAAATTGGATGGATACAAGTTGTTTCATTTCATTTGATACAAGTTATGTTTACCACATCGAGTGGCAATTCGTTCCTTTATTAAAATCTCGTGCAATCTAGCTGGAAAACCTTTTGTTCTAATATAAATCCCATACAAATCCATTGTTTTCCTAAAATTCTCGTACAACATTTTGAAGATTGAATGGCCCTTGGACATAGATTGTATTGAGGGATACAAATCTGACAGAGAAAGTTCTCTCAATACATGGTTGTAGAAAACTCGGACTCGTGCAGAAATTTGGAAAGCCCTCCACTGTACTGATGATATCCCTCCACCGTACTGAACACCCTCCACCGTACTTCTGATATCCCTCCACCGTACTGAATATCCTCCACCGTACTGATGGTATCCCTCCACTGTACTGATGGTATCCCTCCACTTTACTGTTGATATCCCTCCACAGTACTGAGCATCCTCCACTGTACTGATGGTATCCCTCCACCGTACTGAACATCCTCCGCTGTACTGATGGTATCCCTCCACTGTACTGATGGCATCCCTCCACTGTACTGATGGTATCCCTCCACAGTACTGAATATCCTCCACAGTACTTCTGGTATCCCTCCACTGTACTCATGGTATCCCTCCACTGCACTGCTGATATCCCTCCACCGTACTGAACATCCTACACCGTACTGATGATATCCCTCCACCGTACTGATGATATCCCTCCACTGTACTGAACACCCTCCACCGTACTGCACACCCTCTTTATCAATATTTCAACCCGCAAATTCTTCTCTAACTGTACACTTCAAGCGAAAATTTAAATGGTAATTACAAGTTTGAACTATTTTGTCTCGAAAAACCACGAAACTTTGTAGCAAAAGTCACGATAAGTTGTTCATACATCGCTGTTTTTGAAGACAACCATTGAAATATTTTCCAGAAAATTTGGAAGGCAATGCTTCAAGGTTTTTGACTATTTTTCATCCCAAATGCGAAATAAATCGTTTAACTTTTATTCTAACTGAAAGTCAATGAAATTGTGAACATTTTCCCGCCTAAATCAAGCTGGCCGAAGCCCCTGAGCCATCATGGCTTTGTTATGTAAATTTTGTGTTTGTTGGGCCTACGGCTAATGTTGGCCGCCATTTTAGGTCAAGCGTTGCAATACTTTTGTACCCTAAGTGTATCACTATTCCCTTTTAAGGCTCAATAATGACCATTTCTTCTATTTACCCAATTTTGTTCTTGCCTTGGCTTTGAAATAGGTATCTGGAGTTATGTGGATGGTTTTTTTGAACACAAATGTTGTAGGTGCAGTGTTGTCATTTTCATTTTTTTCATTTCAGTATATTTCAAGCAACGTTTTAGGACACATAAAGAACGATTAGAGTTTGATTGTTTGTCATAATCAAGACTATCTACTATAGTTGCTTAGGAAATGTGAAAAGAACTCTAAGTAGAGCTTTCAAGTCAAGTACCATGGTTTGAAACGAATCTTAATAATGGAAATGAATTCTTAAAAGTAACCGTAACAAAAATAAGGATCAACAAAATAAAACTAGAAAATCAAAGTAAAATAAACAAAAAATGAAAGAGAAAGTAAGAAAGCCGCATTGTTTTGGTGTACTAGGTTTTTCATAGCAATGAAAGCTATTCCATTTCAATATCAACTTTGTTAATGAAACTGAGATCTAATCTTAGTTATGTTGCAGTTAAAGCCACTTCTTGCAATTTCTTGTGAAAAGTCTTCTGATTTTGAGTTGCGCAAGTCTAGTGGAATTTCATTCCAAATTTTAACACTAAATTAAGTGATGCTTGTAATTTTCTCTAACTGTTTGTTGTGACAGAAGTTTCGGAGCAGATTGTCTTGTATTAAAATTGTTTCTTTCAGAGACTATTGGAAAAGGTCTAGAATAGCCTTTCCTTGGTTCCCTTTTGAAATATTGTACTTTTAAATTTTGCACATTCCAATTTTTTATTATCATTAAAGTTTAGTATCTTGGGGAATCATTTTTGTTAAAAGCTATTATTCTTACTGCTTTTTTTAACTTCTTCTCTAAGGGGTCTAAAACATTTTGATAAACCCCTCCCCAGATTGTTATTCCACAGTTAATTTGTGGTACAATGAATGCATTATAGATATTCTGAAGCTCTTAGTTGCAACATAGTGTCTCATTTTAGCAAGAACTCCAAGGCCTTTTGCAATTTTATTGTTTACTTGTTGAGCATGCTGTTTCCACGAAAAGCTATTGTCTATTATGATCTTTTTCAGAAAGTGACTCATTGTTTATAGTTAGGTTTGTTTTATGATTATTCTTCTTTTGTCTTGGACTGAATAATATAAAATTGTATTTATTTGCTATAAGCCAATCATAAATATATTTCAATTCAAAATTTACAGTCTCTTTTATATGATTAAAATTTTTATGAGAGTAAAATAAACTAGCATCATCAGCAGAAAGTTGGAACTGAATACTTCCTGAAACAGTATGGATATCATTTAAAGTAAAAACAGTAATTGGCCAAAAACACTTCTCTGGGGGACTCCGTAATTATTAGTACGTATTTCCGAAAATCTACCACCAACTAATACGCATTGTGTTCTATTCTTTAAGTAAGATCTAGACCAGTTTAATGCTTTTCCTCTAATACCATACTGATCCAGTTTATTTATCAATATGTTATGGTCAACCGTATCAAAGTCTAGGAATATACAGTAAGAGAAATCAGGCTTTCATGGGAATAATGTAGTAGGTGCGCTTGTAATCACAAGCCTAAAGTCAGCCAGGGATGTGGTGGTGTGTGACCATTTATTAGTTTGGATCTAAGTATGTCTACACGAGCTTTTTCAGAACATTTTCCCTGTCCAGTTGAAAACGATGACATGACATATCCTGAGGCCCTGCCTACATTGGTACGTAGTTTTCCAATGAAAACAATGATTTCAGTGCATTTCCCCTGTTGTTCCTTTGAAGTTTAGATACTGCATAGAGGATACAAATGTTTAGCAAATTATCAAGTCACTTGACCATAATTACAAGCAACTTATCAAGTCACTTAAGAAATCAAGGCGAGTGATATCTTGAACATCTGGAAGGCTACTGGCTTGTGGCAGTGCTTGCAAGTGCGATCGCACGTCTTTCCCATGAAAGCCTGGAAATGTTTATTTTCAATTGCTTGTTCAATTTTACTACATAAATCCAGAACCGCTAGTGTTGTTGGTTTGTTTTTCTTGAAGCCATATTGAAAATCGGTTCCCCAAGGGGGGGGGGATATTTTAATATGTAGACATACTGGACATGCGGCTCATATGGGTGGGTTTTTCAACTGAAATTATCTACACATGGGTCTGATATTCTGCTTGATTCTGTTTGATGGATTGGTAATTTAGGATTTTCTTACCAATAGATCCATCCCATTATGATTTACTGCAAAGTGGCTGACAACCTTCCTACTTTGCATTTATCTTTTGAAGCGATGACTCAGGAGCAAGAACAGAGCTCGGCTGCATTGATTGCAAAGAATCGGCATCATATTCGATTTTGCGAGACTTTGCATGAATTCTACCACTGTAAAAGTGTTTTAAATCAATCAAATTCATACACATGGGCTTGAAATTGCCCGATATTCATGCAAATGGGTCAGATTTCCTTGAAAGTCCTACCATATAATTGGGTTCTTTTGTCAAAGCCCAGATTTACGTCCAATCATGGTCACATTGAAGTACCCCCTCGGGGTTTCGAATAGTATCTTGTGTCTATTTAGGAATTTATTGATTCGTGAGTACATACTTTTTTCAAATATCATATTGAAAACCGGTAGCTGTGCAACTGGACGATAATGCTTTACATCAAACGTTAAGTTTGATTAAAAATAGGTACCACTTTAGCAAGCTTCAGTAGTTCAGGTTAGTGACAGGTATCAAATGATTCATAGTTGTTTTTTGATAATATTTTTTAACCATTTAAATAAGTTTAATAGGAAGGTTATAAGGACCAAATATCTTAGATTCATTCCAACACTTCAGCTTCTGAGACAAGACTGCTAATTATACTTTCAGTACTAGGGTTATGCAGATAGTCAGTGAATTTTGTTCTAGTTTTACCAAGTTTGTTAACCATGCTTTGGCAATCCAGTAAAATATTGATTGAAGCAGTCTGCAACTTGTTTTTGATTATCTGTCAGGTTTCCATTTACATTAATTTTGATATTATTTGTTTGGTTTTTATTAGAGTTATTTATTAGATCGTTTATTCCTTGCCAAATTTTCTTAGAGTTAATTTTAAATGTGTTAAAATAGTTTCTGTAATGGTTGCGTTTGCTTTTTCTTATCAAATGATTTAGAGAATCCCTATGATATTTGTACCTTGGATACCTGGAGGTGTCTTTTGACTTAAAAAAATTTTTTATCTCATTTTTTCTTGATAGAATTTGATTGCAAAATACCATTTGTAATCCAAGGTTTAATACGCTGTTTAAGTTATTTTTTGAAAGATGTTTTATTGGTGCTTTATTGTTTATTATTTTTAGTATATTTTCTTGGAAAATGCTAAATTTATTGTCTAAAGTTAGTTTCTTGGCTAAAATTAACTGAATTTATATCCGCCAGAAATGGATTGTCGTTAACGTGTCCGTAATTTATAAAACGACCTGAAACGACCTGAAGCGAGCTTAAATGACCTGAAATGAGCTGAAAAGACCTGAAACGACCTTCTATCCTAGCAACCAAGTATATAAGTCAAGGGAGTCGTATTGTTCTTTATGGATTGTTGCATTCTTTTCTTATAACAAAAGGGGTATGTGTTAGTATCAAAGCGGTCATGCTTCTGGGAGGCTATTGTATTTGATCACCAACCAGCTTAGCCATTCAAAATAACCAATTGTAAGCGAGTTCATTGTCGATCAAATGACAAAAAAGAGATAAAATTTCCGAACTTCTAAATAACTTTCGCCTTTCTCCAACTGAATTTTCTATTTCAATCCGAGAAGCTTCAAATTCAGAAGAATCATCTTTTACCGCCATTGACAGGTCACTTCTCTCTTTAAAGTCAAAGCGCTTAGATACAAGAATCCCACAACCACCGCATATACTGTTACCTTTTTGTCCAACGAAATTTTGATATCTTGAAATACTGAGGTTTTTTAATTCTTTCATATTTGCTGTTGAGTGCCAAGTCTCAGAAACAGCAATTACGTCAAATTCAATATCAAGACTATAAATAAGATGCTCCATGTTCTCTTTATTTAAAAGAGAGTTTATATTGAAATGAAACAACCCGAACACACTGTTATATTGATTTGCTATGTTGCTCTTTAATTTATGGAAAGCATCTGTTAAATAATAGTCAAAGTTTGAATGAAAACTCGCAAAGTTATCTAAATCATTTTCGAAAAGGATGTCAGACTCTTTCAGATTTAGGTTGCACATGTCATGCTTTTCAAGGAGGCTAAAATCTTTAGATTCAAAATGACGTTTTTGGCATAAACACAAGAAATTCGAATTGAATGTTAGTTCTTTAAGCTGATTATCGTCTATATTCGTGAAAGGAAACATAGCTTGCCAAGTTTTTATGATAGTGCTAATGTTTGATGTCTCCCATTTGTGTAGACGGGAACACCTTTTGTGAATAAAACTAGAACAAGCATGACAAAGAACGGACACTTTTCAGCAGACATAGCACTTTTTGCCGTAGTGACAAATTTGACTAATCGTCTGATTCTTGGTGACGACATTTTCGTTCAGGCCAGGTGCATAGATACTTTTGAGACATTTCAAGGAAAACGCAGACTTCGAATACTCAGACTTTGACGGAATTTAAACCCGTCATGTATCATAGATACATTGACGATACATTTTGCCTATTTTCTGAGTCTCACCATCCCGATAAGTTTTTGCAATAGATTTACAACCAACACAGGAATATTTCTTTTACCATGGAACTTGAGTCTAACAACACTTTATCATTTCTTGATGTCCTAATGTCTCGTAACGACAACCACAGTTTTTCTGCTAACTTTTTTCGTAAAAAGACCTTCACTGGCCTCTACACTAATTTCGGTACTTTGTTTCCGGATATATGCAAAATTAACCTCGTCAAAGCTCTTATCTACTGTGTTTTTACATTTGTTCTTCCTATCATAATTTTCATGCTGAAGTCACTCGCGTCAAACATATTCTTTTGCTTGATTGCTATCCGTCTAATCTCATAAACAGCATCATTCGTAAGTGTCTTAATCACAAATTTCAAAATAAACCCTCCCGTTGTCCAAATGACGAAGAAAAAAACTAGGCTCATTTTCTGTCTTTTCTTTTTCTTGGATCGTATAGCTTATAATTTAAAACCTATCTAACTCGTCTTATCAAACGGTGCCATCCTCAAATTAAACTTGATGTTTTTTTTTACTTCCCCCAAGCACATATCCTCTCTCTTTCCCTTCAAAGACGACATTCCTCCCCGAATGTCCTCTTGCGTCGTTTATAAATTTAAGTGTCCTGGCTGCAATGCCTCGTACTAACGTGGAGAAACCATAAAAGTTACTCTGTCAGCTATTCTTCACCGTATTAACCAAAGTGGCCATCCTGTGTCTCTTGATGATTTCTCTGTTCTTAATAAAGTGGCAACTCTTTTGACCTCCTTATCCATGAAAGTCTTCTCATCCTGCACGATCGCCCGTCTCTTAATTCTCAATAGTCCCCTAACCCTTTAGATTTGTTTTAATGTCCATATTTTTTCGCGTTTCTCTCGTTCTATTAGGCTCTATTGACCTTTGTCCTTTAGCATTCCTCTTGCTTTACTTCGTTATTTCTTCATTTTTCGTGTCGCGAACGCGTAAATAAGGTTGCAACGACAAATATAATCTCACAAAAGTTTGAGTTTTCAACTTATATTTTGTCTAACCCAACATAACACAACTTCTCACAATCTCAATCTCAGACCTCGTTCTTTTTCGACGCGAAAAGTATAATTTGCATAACAAAGGAATAATAATAAAATTGTTCAAAGTTCAACCAATTTACGTCACACTCCCCCCCATTGAACGTTTTTAACGTTAAATGTAGTTCATACCTCATCTCCAAATCCCTTATCTTCATATATGAAAGTCGGACCAATTCAATTAAATTCAAGTCTAATTTTTTCGTAAAATGCAAGTTTACAAAACAAATAGTTACTACCAAAATACTTGTATTCTACAAGACCCAAGAGAAGCAGAGCTTATTGAGCTTGGGCCGCTAAATTAAAGTTTAAAAATGCAATACAAATATTGAAAATACACAAGTAACAATAACTACTTAGATAACAATAAAGAAGTGGATAAAAGCAAGAGTGCAGTAAAAATTTAAAACTACTCAACGTAATATAAAATTTTTTGTTTGTTTTTTTTACCAAGTCATCTCTTCCATGTATTGTTTTCCATTTTCAAAGTCCTTTGCTCTTTTCCGAAGATATTTATTCTGAATAGTATGTAGCTCTTCGTTCAGAAGTGCGTTTTGTCTTCCAAGTATCATCCAATTTGGTGTTAATTCTGGCAACTCAATGTCGTCCTCTACGTAACTTAGAGGCCGATTGTTCAAGATTTTCTCCACATCCATCAACACTTCCTTCAACTCCTTTAGTTTCAGACATGCTTTTCCCATAACCTTATATTTTATTATGTTCATATGAGCTTCCCATTCCATTATAATTGTTACGTGATTCTTCTTACCCTAAGCTGGTGTTTTTGCAACAAAAATACCTCGGGTGCATGACGTAAATCTGGATTTTCATTCTCTCCATATTCGATTCAAATTTCAGTCCCATAGCCATTAATGGATAGTCAGGTGATCCTTTCTACTCTGAGTAACAATATTCGCGACTGATGCCTGTTGTCATATTCTCCATAGGAGATTCCCATTCCAGTTGGATGATCACATGCTCTTTTTCATTCTCTGCCGCAATGCTCGCAACTAAAATCCCTTTGGTGGGCTTTCAATCTGGATTTCCCTTCTCTCCATAACAGATTCTTATTCCTGTCAGATTGTAACATGATTTTTTCACCCTCGGAAAATAGGTTACCAATTAAAGTATAATCCTCCTGCTGCATCACGCCAGTCTCTCTGCTCTGATGACTGTGGGGTAGGCGTATCACACTTTCGTTTTTTGCAAACTGTCATCTCTTCTGAGGTAACTGGGGCTAATCCTTCTTTGATGCGCATCATTGGTGCCTGTTCGAACAATCAACTGATTGTTTTCTGTAGGAGGATTATCACTAACTTTAAACAAGGCATCTTAGGCGGCGTGTCTTGTGAGCCGTAATGCTTAGTCGGGAGTTCGACTCCCCTCAGGAGAAAATCTTTTCCTTTTATATCTGTGATTTTCGTGTTGGAAATGTTTTCAAAAAGCCGAGGGGACGTCTGGTGACTGCTTTTTTAAGTTCATTAGACATTATTTTTTAACATGCTTTCTTTTTCCCTTTGATGGATATTGGAACCAGTAGGAGATTATCGTTCGATTAAGCAGTACGACTGTATAAGCGAATGATTAAATGCTCGCCTCCTACACTGCATGGCTGAAGTTAAAATCCCCTCGAGGGCGAATTTTTGGTTTTTTTTATTTAAATGGTCTACAATTCTTTTTAATGTCTAAAAGTCACTTCAACAAAACTAGAAGGCTTTCTGGAATGACTCAAATCTTAAGATCTATATTTTCTCATATCTTTTCAATTATGAATTTATTTTCAATTTCTCTCTAACTTTCATTTTCATTTGGTTTTTATTTCAGTTTTCATTTAATGTTTGATTCTAATTTCAAGTTTTATTGCAATCTCAAAATTATGCTCAATTTAAGATTTATGTTTAAACAGCTGAAGATTAAGAATAATATTAACATTTATTTCAAATTAATGATTAATTTTCACTTTTACTACTATTAACATTAAGGCTAATATGAAGATGAATTAAGATGATGATAAAGTTTGAGATGGAGGTTATTGTATGTGGCGATTAAGAATAACATTAAGATTAAGAAAAACATTACGTTTCAATGTTATTTCACATTTGCATCAAGATTGACATAAAGGTTTAGATTAAGACTGATTTAAAATTGAGCTTCAGTTTATAAATTAAGATTAACTTTAAGTTTAAGTTCCAAATTGAAAGACTGACACTTAGACCAAGACTAACACAGACTAAGACTAATTTTAAGATGGATTTCAAGATTAATTAAGACTGAGAATACTATAAAGATTTAGATTAAGATTTAAGATTGAGATTAACATTAAAATTAAGATAAAGATGATGATTAAGTTTAAGATTAAGATTAAGATTAAGATTAAGATTAAGATTGAGACTAAGATTCAATTTTAAGTTGAAGACTAAGATTTAGACTAATGCTAACATTAAGATTAAGATCATGATCATGATAAAGATTTAAGATAAATATTCGGATTAAGATTCCAATTTAGATAAACAGCAATGATGGCCACCTCAATGCACAATGCCTTTGAGGATAGAGTTCATGGGAGGCGGTGGTCCTCATGAGGTGGTGGTCTTAGACGGCAAGGGCTAGTCTGTATATACTCAAATGGTAAGTGCCATGGCAACCGATTTTGTCTTAGCAGTTCCCCCGAGGTTGGGAATGGTACACTTTTCCAACTTTTACCTTGTTCTGCCCACCGTGGGGTAGGCGTGTCACCACCAATTCGTTATTTGTGAACTGCCTTTGCTTCTGGGGTAATTGGGGCTAGCCCTTCTTTGAAGTGCGTCATTGGTGCCCGTTTGTAGATTTCAATGAATAAAAATGAAAATGGTATGTTTTTAAATTTTAAATTTTAAATTTTAATTTAAATTGTGCTGTTTTCAAGTTCAATACAAGCTTGAATTTCAGTGCGTAGGGGTCTTCCCCCCTGCAAGGCAAATATAGTTTCGTTTTTGCGTCTTTTTCGATTTTTAATTCACTAAGTTTATAAGGCACAAATCGTATTAAGATAAAGAATCACCAGAATCAATAATACATTTCAGAAATATTTAATGCAAGTAAAAGGGCGCTTTAGAAGTTTGCTTTTTACCGCTCTGGAGTCCTTATTTCCTTTTCAAATTTCAATGACCAAATAGGAAAATTGTAAAATTTTTGGTATTCAAATTTTCAAATTGAGCCATTTTCAAGTTCAATACAACTTCGAGTTTCTGTGTGTAGGGATCACAATTTTGTTTCCGTTGTTCGAGTTGACATTGTTTACATCTTAGGTCAGTCAAGCAGCATTCTCTTATCATGTTATTATCGCGTTGAGCGAAGGGCATTTCAGGGGCAATTTGTACGAAATTTCTATCAGAACAAAATGATTTTCCAAGGATTTTCATTTTCATGACAACAATCCGATTTCTAGCTAAAGTGAAGGAGATTTCCAAACGCTGAATCGCCCCTCTGCGTCAGAGAAATAACAAGTTTTTTAAGGTATTCATTCATGTTCATTCAAGTGGGATATATTGCTTTGTGGAAAGACTTTTCTAGGATACCCCATTACCTAATTTCAAAAGGTTATTGAAAACAAGAAAGTGCATTTCATGGCTAACAAAGCCCTTCAAACCCTGAGAGGAAGAATGATGTTTTCAAAAACCTGGACCAACAAACTGGTCCAAGGACAACACCGAGGAACGGAACTTGAGAATGGACAAAGGAAAATGAAGTTTTGTTTGTCTGAAATTGTTGATTCAAATTTGCGAACTGTCTATAGTAATACAATTATTTTGAATATTATCTCGATTTATTGACTCTGGACGTTGAGCTAAAGAAGGGGTGTGGCTAAAATTTGCAAATGCAGAAAGTGGGAAGAACCTAAGCAACGAGTAGCCTTTTACACCAATTAATAGTACATTGACATCGAAAGGTATAAGGTTACAAACAACTTCGGTAACTTTCGACATCGCAAGATATAAATTTTGATGCGAAAATCGTATAAAGCACCCAAAAATTAGTCTAGGTGCAAAGTTTAACAACCTCAGCGATTGTGTTATCGATTTAAGGAGCGTTTAAAGTTTACGATTTTATACGGTCTTTGACCGAAGTTTTTTCTTGACTAAGTTTTAGATAGGGACGTGCCGCCCGAGCAACAAAATGCCTTGCCACATTTATACCGAATTCGGGAAATATATACCCAAAATTATACGAAAATATTAACCCCTGCACTACTTTATGCTTAAATGAAAGCATGAAAGATAAGTGAAGACCAAGGAAAAGAAGACCGTTTTTGATAAAGTTGGTACCGATATTCGAGAAATCGATACCCTAATTTAAACCAATTTTTATAATATTAAGACCCATGTTTATACCAAAATCATGAAAGCGATACCGTTTTGGACAGCACGTCCCCAGTACCAAAAATATATTGATGAGTAACCCCCCCCCCTCGGGAAAAGTGACAATACTAATAACATATACCCTTTTCATAGAGGAAAATATTGCATAATTTTCCTGAAAACATTCTTTGTATCTGTTATAGATGTTTCAGCTACCGCAGATCCCGAAGAAAACTCAACGAAGTGGCCCCCAGTTGCCTTATGATGGCATGCCCTGTTTCAACTTGAGCGAATTTAAAAGGAAGTCACTAATAGGCTCTGGGGGGTATGGAAAAGTTTTTCATGGCAGATATGAAGATTCTGATGTTGTGGTTAAGGTTCTAGCCGACGTGGATGAGAAAGAGGTCACTAGAGAGGCAAGGTTTTTGCATAAACTTAACCACCCAAACGTTGTACGTTTTATTGCAGTACGTCTCCCAAAAAAGGCCATCATGCTTGAGTACATGTGCATTGATATGTCAGACTTTGGATTAGATGACAGTGTTTCCAGTCTTGCCGAACTTTTGGAGAAGCTAAATGAATGCAAGTTTATGGGGTTTGAGCACTTGATACCATGTGCAGCAAAACAGATTGTTGATGGCTTGACATATTTACATTCCCAAGGTGTGGCGCATAGGGACTTGAAACCAGGAAATATTCTAGTGGATTCAAGTCATCTACGGAAAGTATCTGAAAAGGAGAAGAAGTTACTTTGGCTATACAAACCCTGTGTTACTAAGCTTACTGACCTTGGGGAGAGCTGGGGTAAGATTTGTCAATCCGCACATGCTGCCTGCTCATTTACTGTCAATAACTATAATGGTACACCGGTATTTATGGCCCCAGAGATAATCGATCCTTCTAAACGACCTAGAGAGATGCGCATAGAGCAACTTCTACGTGCAGATATATGGAGCCTTGGTATGGTGTTCTTTTGCATGCTGAACCCAAGTGCTAAAGCACCTTATTTTGCTGAGCTGAAAAAGCAGCACGTAGAGGGCAATTGGCAGGAATTTGTAAGAAGGCAAATTTCAAAAGGGATAGTCCCTGAAGGTGACGAATCGTACTGGCATATACAGGCATCTGAGTGGATAGGTATCCTTGATGCATTCAAGGGATGTATACAAAAGCATCCAGAACAACGCTGGTCGCTAGAAAAAGTTCTTCAAACACTTCACAGGTAAAACATTGGTGAAATTCGCCGTTGAATTTGGTGTGAAATTAACTGTGAAATTAGCCGCTGTGGTGAAATTCAGTGTTTAATTTCGTGGCTAATTTCACAGGGATAGACATTGTGAAATTCGACAATTAATTCTACTACAAGTAGAATTAGACGCATGATTTTACAAACAATTTTCGGAAAATCCAACTAGTGAAATTCAGCATTGAATTATGCAGTGTGGTAAAATTAGACGCAGCATTTTGCAGATAATTTTTATGCTCCTCTGCTAGTGAAATTCAACGCAAACGACAAAGAAACAAGAAAGTACTTCATGTAACATATCAATTCATCTCATAAAAATCGAAACACAATCCATGTAAAATTAAATTACAAATCGAAATTAAGTCAACAAAAAAAGTTTCAGATATACTGTGAGCTGAAAATTTTTAACTTGTCCGTTTTACGTTCTTTGTTTTCCATGAGTCTTCACCAGAAAAGAGCTTATCCTTGAGGAATGGTGTTGAGTTAATCATTTGAAGCTTGATGTTCATGTTGACAGCATTAGTCTGAAAAAGAACAGATTTTAAAATGTTTAACAACGTTGCAAGCTAACTTTTGGCATTTAAAAATCATATATGATCAAACCACTTGCATGCTCCACTCCGACGTTATTTATAAAAGTTAAACCCACCTGAACCCACCTGAACCCAGCTGAACCCAGCTGAACCCAGCTGAACCCAGCAGTAACCCACCTGAACTCACCTGAACCCAGCAGTCAAAACCGCCGAACCCACCTGCTCTCACCTTAGAACAATGAAATTTTAATTACGCTTTCGGGAAAACGCACCTCGTGTTTGTTTACAAATCGGGGCTCTCTAGAAAATCTCGCAGGATATTTACGGAATTTGGAATGCCTCAGGGGAAATGGCATTTTAATCAACGAAGATGGGTATAAACAAAGAAACACGTTTGCGCGAAACAGATATATACTGTCATGGTTCAGCTTTTTCACGAACTAGTTTTTGAGAGCGTTCTGCGGTAGCTACGTCACTAAAATTAACCGTTCGATATCTCGCCAAAGTTACAGAGAAAAGCTGCAGCAAGGATAAATCAAGTAAGTACAATTTTATTTACTTATACTATTCAGTTCTTAAAGGCTTTTTTGTCAACATTCGTGTTTTTAAAAAAAGTAAGCTTGTCCTCGTTAAGCTTCACTTTTTAGATTTTTTCCTGCTTAAAGTCGTTTGCCACTAAAGTTAAAGAGCTACTTAGAGTCCGATTTTTCAGACTGGTCCGAGTTTTAAGCCAGCCAAATCGAGTTCATTTCGAGGGAAATAGCCAATTCCATGCAAATCTCGCGTGTATTTACATGGGAGAGGGCGAAATGAAACTCAAACTGGCATGAGTTCATTTCGCTTTTCAAGAACTATCTAGCCGTGTAAAATTTCGTTAAATGTCTCGTCACATGCGTACCGACGAATTTTAGCCTTTCTTTCATTTTCATCTCAAACCGGTTTGAAAAACACAAATTAGGTAGTAGAGCTCGCTAAACTAAGACCGGTTTGAAATTTCTTGCCGGCGTGAGTTTCATTTCGGGTCTCGTGTATAAATGCACTGGCAAAAAGGAAGGGCAAATAGAACGAAAAAGCAATAAGAATATACTTGTCCTGCATATCATCGAAAATAAACCTGTCAATATTTCTAGGTACACGCATTTTTTTTATAAGGAAGTGCTTTATAAGGAAGGTAGTACTCGGGCTGGCAAAAACTTAAGGAATTTCTAGTACTGGACCGCACAAAGTAAGGAGTTAAGGAATTGCTAAGGAATATTGAGTACTCAATTTTCACCCTCAGTTAAGGAATTTTCAGTACTGACCCTGAGCCGAACTTCCTTATAAAAAAAATGCGTGTAAGCCCTTTATGTATTTGTTTATGTATTTTTCGAATGAAAACTGTCTTTAAACATTGGGGGCACTAAGAAAAAGCCGTAATAAATTGCCGAAGGACCCGTAGTTCCTTTTTTTTACATCTATCGGAAAATCACAAAAATTCTGAAATACTTAGAATTCAAACACCAGCTTTTTTGGCAACTTTCCTTTCACTTTCACTATTTCCAATTTGTCTGAACGTTAACTACAAGGGTTTCAAAAAATCCTACCACTTCGCTCGATGTTGTTATTGTTGTTAACCGCTCTATTAGCACACTCGGACGCTGAAACTACTAGTTTGACTGAGCAATCTCGGTTTGGTGCAGTCTCGGGCTGATGAGCGCTAAAAGCGACACTTTATACGCCTTTGGGCCTTACGAAGTTGATTTTATGGCGATCCAAAGTTTGAAAATTTATAAGGGATTTGACCGTGAAAAGTCGCTCGGGGAGAATTTTACACCCTGAGTTATTTTTCACGGTCAAATGCCCTACAAATTTTCAGACTTTTAATCGCTACAAAATCAACATTTCAATGACAAAGGCGTAAAAGTTTGCCTTAACACTAAAAGGTTGGTGCTGACAGTCGTCTTTTTCGCCAGAAGAAACGATGCTAATTCGTTGTTCGAATCGACTAATTAGCTATAAAAAATTTCAGAAACACATTTAGGAGATTACCAAGGCACGAATGACCCCCGATTTTCACAATAGAAAACTTGTTCATCCATGCTAGAAAAACTATGACTTTAATCAAAATCCCTTGGAAATCCTTTTGCCTTTACGGCAAAATGGTAGGTCTTATAAGGGATGCATTACGTGCATTAATGGCCGAAAAGTGCATGAGATTTCTGCCTGAAATCTCTCAAAATTAACTTGAGATTTCTATATTTCTTTGGATTTGATGGATTTACAAGACTTGATTTTTCCTCATTTTTGATTTTTTCTCTTCAAAACCACGCCCGTATAAATTGTCGTTATCCATACCGAACCAAATGTGATTTTGATCGGCAGCATGCGGCTATTAGTTACTCGCGATTCGAATAAAGCGAGGAAAGAAACGCAAGTTTTTGCGTGTTAACTTTATTATTTTTTTTAAAGAAAAGCGCAAAGAGGTTTCTAATGAGAACGAATATCTTGATTATGACCTTAGAGAGAGCCCCGATTTGTAAACGAGCCCTAATTGCGTATTCCCGAAAGCTTTTTAAAGCCCATTAACAAGTTTCATTGTTCTAAGGTGTGAGCAGGTGGGTTCAACAGTTTTGACTGCTGGGTTCAGGTGGGTTCAGGTGGGTTACTGCTGGGTTCAGGTGGGTTCAGGTGGGTTCAGGTGGGTTTAACTTTTATAAATTACGTCCACTCCGATACTTACCAATCTTTCATTGATCACATATCTGATAGGCCTGAGAGGGGTTAAAAGAAAAAAAGTCTTTTTTGCATAGCAAAGTGAAGTTGCTTAGCATGCACTTACCCAAGGACAAATAAACATCTTCAGTAATATGAAACATGTATACTAAGTATTTAAGTCTTTAATCTATGAATATTAAAACGATCTCACCAAACTCTTGCGCTGCGTAGAATATCAATTCAGAAAACTCTAATTTTTGTGTGTGCACCATAATATTTCAAATTCTAACTAACTAAAATCTATTTACAATAATCAAATAAAACGAGGCGGTTGTTAAGAGATGCAGAGATAAATAAAAGCGAGTGTGAAGTAAGGAAAAGCGCAAGTGTTAACGAGGAGAAAGAAGTAAAGAAATGTGAAATAAAAGAGAATGGCGTGCCTAGTAACAATGTTACCATCGCTACACATCCCAGCAGTTTTCTTTCAAACATCTTCTTTAAGGAACATCACATATTTTTCTTGGTCTGAAATAAAGGATTAAACAAAAGTATAAGATGTATGGGCCTAATATTTACTTTGCATTGATGCACAAAAATGAGCAAGTTTTTACAGATTTGGATTTAGAAACTCAATACTTATCTTTTATTGCAGATATATCATCTATCATTTTTGCCAGTATTTCCACTCTTCTTGCACTGAATTTGAAATATCTTCCTTGCTGACACTTCCTGAAATTTTCAGTAACCTTAGCCTAGCCCGACAAACTTGTAACTGTCAATTTTTTTCAAAATTTAAACTTTAATTAGAACAAAGAGTTTCCACAATACATTAGTTCCCAGACCACCTGGGACTTGAATTCCCAATGTAACACCAAAATAAAGATAATTGGAACAATAGATTTTTCATTTGAAATTAAACATCGAATTTCACTCTTGTCTGATTTCACCACATGAGAAATTAGGCTGATTTTTGTGTGGTAGAATTCAGTGTTCAATTTCACTATAGCTTATTTCCATCTATTGTGAAATTATGTTTTTTTTCATCAACCAACTAATTCTACATTCAATTTCACAGTATGTCTAATTTCACCATAGTGAAATTAGACATTAGCAGGTTCACTGATTAAGGGGTAGCTAATTTCACGTTCAATTTCACAGGGTGTCTAATTTCACCAGTGGCTAATTTCACCAAGGTTTTACCTGTGTACTAGGAAAGACAACTCGGAAAGTTTTCCTTTGCGAAACCACCAAGGTTCTTCACAGGAACAGGGAAATATTGTGTTTATCCAAAATACCCTGCACACGAAAAACAGTGATCCACTGCATGATGGAACAAATTCCTGCGTATTTCTTTGCATTAAATGTATTGAAATCATATTGACAACGCAAATAGAATCGTGGAAAGAGCTAACCGAAATTGTAAGCAACGTGATCGAAGTTTTTCCAGTTGAAATAAACGAATTTCGATCAAAAGAAAAATTATATGGGGCCGATGAAGCATATGCAGAGATGATTCACAACCATTTAGTGAAGCCGCTAGTGCTACACAGCAAAAGTCTGGGGGCTATGGTATTCTCAGAGGGAGGAAAAAATGAGCTTTTACAAGAATTGTTAAAGGAAACTGGTCTCTGTGTAATGACAGTGGAGCCATATAGTTTTTTTATAGGAAGACTAAATGCAGGGCCGTCGCGAACCATCCTTGTTTGGGGGGGTGATGGGTGTAGATTTACCTGATCAAGGCATAATTTACCTGAAATTTTTTTAAGAAAAGTGATCTTTGTGTTGTATATTAGCAGTTTCAGGTAGCTATAATTGGATTAAAGTTTTAAGAATGCTCTTTAGTTGTAAGAAGAGTAAAAGCATCATAATGAACATCCTTGAAACAAGAAACTTTCTTAATTCTAAAAGGTAGCACCTTGGGTACCAGAGCCAAAAAAATGATAAATAAATAGAAAATAAAAAAAGAAAATAAAGGAGAAAGCTGGCTCTGGTCAAATGGTGACATTCAGTGTAGGAATTGACCAATGAGAAGCCCATATACCCAAACAGGTATATTGATTTGGTTAAGTTTGATTGGACAGCGCGAGTCACATGACACGGTTACGATTATGATCAGAAAATATGATTCAGACGTTTATCAGTAAAGTGATCGACTACCTTGCCTCAAATCACAGCAATGACAGATGTTTTACAGCGAGCTGTGAATGTCGGCCTACATGAATGGTGATTGAATATTTATTTTCGAACAGCAAAACTATTCGACAAAAGCTTTCATTTTGTATTAGCGGATATTTTGGCCTGATAGCTTGGCGAGACAGGCTCCAGTCCTTTGATCATACTGTAGGTAAAAAGTCCTTCAGCGATATCTTAGTTCTTTGCCTAGCTGCAACATTCTAAACATCCATGACAAATGAAACTAATCCCCCTAGGAAGATAGGAGCACATTACTGCATGAGTTTGATGATTTAGCCCACACCAAATCTATGTAATGACTTCGACGCCATTCTGGCTTTTCCTCCTCCCAGATGGTCCTTCTTATTAATCTTGAGGCTCTGGTACCCAGGGTAAAAGGTAGCTACTTAGACAATAACAAATGTAGTCTCTAAGTTCAAGTTTTAATTTATTTTTCTCACGACGATTCTTTAACAGGGACCACTTTTTCGCAATCTTCTTGAGATCAATCTCGTCCGTTATGTCTTTTTCATTGAGCATGCAGTCATTCAAACGATCACCAGACATGCTGTTGCGAAGATAATTTTTTACTCTTCTCAAAACGCTAAATGACCTTTCATTTTTACACACTGATGGAGCAGCTGTCAAGAAAAGCTGGTGCAGATTTGCAACTGACTTGAAAAGATGGCGATCATGCAAATACTTCAACGCTAGATAACCGGCCTCGCTTATCGTCATAGGACCAACATTCGATTCTTCGCACTTTTCCTTTTCTGCTTCTTCTCTGTCTATGGGAATATATCTTGAATATCTGGAGCTTATTTTGAATAGCTGTGTAGGATTCTTCTGTAAATGTTGCAGGGAACTTTTCTACAAGAATCTTGGTACCAACATCAGCAACAGTTCCTGACCCTTCCGGATCCACAACTGCTAGGAAACAATCGAACGTGTCTTTCACTATAGTGGGGGAGCTTAACACATAAAAATAGTGCAATCGTGCAAAATGTGATACCAGCATGAAACTTGGTAGAAATAGGCAGTTTGATACGCTGAAAAAGATAGGATGTAGACCCACCCTGAAAAATGCCCCCTTTTGCTATTTTTAGACTGGGGTACTAGCTCCCAGACCTCTAAAAGGAAAGTTGGAATACCTTTGCTGTATATCAAGATAAGAACATGAAACTTGGTAGAAATAGACAGTTTGATGCGCTGAAAAAGATAGGATGTAGACCCACGCGGAAAAATGCCCCCTTGTTCTATTTTTAGACTTGGGTACTAGCTCCCAGGCCTCTAAAAGGAAAGTTGGAATACCTTTGCTGTTTATCAAGATAAGAACATGAAACTTGGTAGAAATAGACAGTTTGATACGCTGAAATAGATAGGATGTAGACCCACGCTGAAAAATGCCCCCTTGTTCTATTTTTAGACTTGGGTACTAGCTCCCAGGCCTCTAAAAGGAAAGTTGGAATACCTTTGCTGTTTATCAAGATAAGAACATGAAACTTGGTAGAAATAGACAGTTTGATACGCTGAAAAAGATAGGATGCAGAGCCAAAACGAAAAATGTCCCTTTGCGCTATTTTTAGACTGGGGTAATTGGTTCCAGACCTCTACGTAACTACAACTGTAGTCCTAATATGAATTGCACATGCATGAAACTTGGCGAAAAAGGGGTAGTATGAGACGCTAAAAAGGATAGGATATGGACCACTACTGAGACATACCCCCTTGTGTTATTTTTAGACTGGGGTAATTGGTATCAGACCTCTACGTAACTACAACTGTAGTTCTAATATGAATTGCACATGCATGAAACTTGGCGAAAAAGGGGTAGTATGAGACGCTAAAAAGGATAGGATATGGACCACTACTGAGACATACCCCCTTGTGTTATTTTTAGACTGGGGTAATTGGTATCAGACCTCTACGTAACTACAACTGTAGTTCTAATATGAATTGCACATGCATGAAACTTGGCGAAAAAGGGGTAGTATGAGACGCTAAAAAGGATAGGATATGGACCACTACTGAGACATACCCCCTTGTGTTATTTTTAGACTGGGGTAATTGGTATCAGACCTCTACGTAACTACAACTGTAGTTCTAATATGAATTGCACATGCATGAAACTTGGCGAAAAAGGGGTAGTATGAGACGCTAAAAAGGATAGGATATGGACCACTACTGAGACATACCCCCTTGTGTTATTTTTAGACTGGGATAATTGGTATCAGACCTCTACGTAACTACAACTGTAGTTCTAATATGAATTGCACATGCATGAAACTTGGCGAAAAAGGGGTAGTATGAGACGCTAAAAAGGATAGGATATGGACCACTACTGAGACATACCCCCTTGTCTTATTTTTAGACTGGGGTAATTGGTATCAGACCTCTACGTAACTACAACTGTAGTTCTAATATGAATTGCACATGCATGAAACTTGGCGAAAAGGGGTAGTATGAGACGCTAAAAGGATAGGATATGGACCACTACTGAGACATACCCCTTGTGTTATTTTTAGACTGGGGTAATTGGTATCAGACCTCTACGTAACTACAACTGTAGTTCTAATATGAATTGCACATGCATGAAACTTGGCGAAAAAGGGGTAGTATGAGACGCTAAAAAGGATAGGATATGGACCACTACTGAGACATACCCCCTTGTGTTATTTTTAGACTGGGGTAATTGGTATCAGACCTCTACGTAACTACAACTGTAGTTCTAATATGAATTGCACATGCATGAAACTTGGCGAAAAAGGGGTAGTATGAGACGCTAAAAAGGATAGGATATGGACCACAACTGAGACATGCCCCCTTGTGTTATTTTTAGACTGGGGTAATTGGTATCAGACCTCTACGTAAGCTATAAAAGTAGTTCTAATATGTATTGTGATACATATATCAAAGTGGTGAAAAGCGATATTTTGACACACTGAGAAAGATAGGATATTGACAACGACCGAATAATGCCCATTTGTACAATTTTTAGACTAGGGATATTTATAATGATAACATCCAACATAACACGAAGTAAGTACAGTGAATAAATATTTAGAGGGATGAGACGGAGTACAATATATCAAACGACCAATGGTTAGCGTTTTGAGCAAGTGAGATTTCTTTTAAATTGTGATTTTTATAGCTGTCAAGCGAGGAAAAGTAACCCAAGAGTGACTGATCCTTATTTTCAGGTCCCCTAAGGATCTTCTTCTTCTTCAAGTAATGGAAGGACTCGTCTGCTGCTTGTTGCATGACCGTGATGTTGAACCCTTGCCTTACTTGCCTTTATTTCTATTCTGGTCTTTATTTCTTCTCCTTGTTTCCGGTCCTACCTAACGAAGGATCCAAGGATTTTGAATAGTTAGACCTGTTTTTGCTGCACGCCGTTTATATCGATCTTGCACTTGGGAACGTCTTTAAGCTTTGTTAGGACCATCGTCTCGTTTCTCTCTGTGTTAAGTTCCACTCGTGCCACCCCAGCATCATCATTCTCCTTAACGTAACAATCTACTAGCTTCTGTAACGTCTATGTCACCAGCGTATTTGATGTTCATGATGTTAACACCACCGATTTTTACGCCGTCGTGGTTTTCCAAAGGCCATAAGGTGGGTTAACTGTATATATTGTTGTAGTCTGTTGATTTTAACCGTTTCATGCCTGAATTATGATCCAAGTGAGATAAAAAATCTTTCTTTATGGTTTCCTACATAATGTTAGGTGGAGATTTCAGAAATAATTGATATTTTTGAATTCGGGGTAAATTTTGAGGAAATTGGGGGCCGGGCCATATGGCCCTTCCAGGAATTAGAGGTATGACTTCGGAAAGTTTGAAAACTTGCTAAGTCCTTTTTCTTTCATTTCTAATTAACTTTTTAGCAAGAGGATGAGAATACAACTTGAAAATACCACAGCAACGTCGAACCACTACTTCGAAAATTCTATCTCGTGCTCAAGTACTTTATGTCAGGCTCATGAAAACATGGATAATTGCGCAGTAGGCTCTGAGCAACCTGCCTTTACAGGGATTCAGGGATATCTTTTGATTGGATGATTTTATACACTTCGAAACATGAAAGGGCCATATGGCCCTTCCCGGCATGAAAGGGTTAACCAGCCCTGTCTTACACTACGCGTGATGGCAACCCTATCGGTTCGCTGATGTTGTTGGCTGGCCTGAAAGGACCGTTGTCACCGATTTATGGATGTACCTATTTAATATCGCACGCGTTTTGTGATGACCCTTAGGGAAAATTTGAATGTGTGACTCATGAGTATGATTGTTTGAAGCTTCACGCACTTGTTCCCAGTTTCTTTGGAATGGTTTCTTTACCTTATTAAACAGCCCCTTTTCGCAAAGTTTGATGCCCGAATTTCATTTTACAACAAAACTACTGTTATCAGCTTATATTGTTATCAAATGGCCCCAGGCTAAAAATAGCACAGTGAACGGGTATTTTTCAAATTCGGTCCATATTCACTCTTGATCGGCGTGTCGAGCCACCTCCTTTGCCAAGTTTGGTGCCTGTAATACAGTTTATAACAAAAATACTGTTATGGCGTACGTGGCTGTCTGATACCAATTACCCAATTCTAAAAATAGCACAAAGGGGCATTTTTCAGTCGTTTTCCATATCCTATCTATTTCAGCGTGTCAAACTACCCCTTTTCACCAAGTTTCATGTTCTTATCTTGATATACAGCAAAGGTATTCCAACTTTCCTTTTAGAGGCCTGGGAGCTAGTACCCACGTCTAAAAATAGAACAAGGGGGCATTTTTCAGGGTGGGTCTACATCCTATCTTTTTCAGCGCATCAAACTGTCGTTTTCTACCAAGTTTCATGTTCTTATCTTAATATACAGCAAAGGTATTCCAACTTTCCTTTTAGAGGCCTGGGAGCTAGTACCCCAGTCTAAAAATAGAACAAGGGGGTATTTTTCAGCATGGTTCTACATCCTATCTTTTTCAGCATATCAAACTGTCTATTTCTACCAAGTTTCATGTTCTTATCTTGATATACAGCAAAGGTATTCCAACTTTCCTTTTAGAGGCCTGGGAGCTAGTACCCCAGTCTAAAAATAGAACAAAGGGGCATTTTTCAGCGTGGGTCTACATCCTATCTTCTCAGCGTATCAAACTGCCTATTTCTACCAAGTTTCATGCTGGTATCACATTTTGCACGATTCTAGTGTTAAGCTCCCCCACTACTAGCTCAAACTTTTCTTCCAGGTCATTTATTAACGTATCCATGAAGATGAAAAATTGAGATTTATAGTAAACCTTGACTGTGTCTATCTCCGTTGAAGCTGTCTCGGGTCTATAACGATTTTGTTTGCCTTTTTTTGCTTTTTAATATTGCACGGCTCTGCATTTTTTGTTTGGATTAATAATACTCAGTTTGATTAACTTCAATTTCAGGCAACAATGTACCTGAAATTTTCTCAAGTCCGTTTTTTTTCAAAGAATTTACCTGAATTTCTTTCAAGAGTTTTTGTTGGGGGGTGCCACCCCCCGGTCACGACGGCCCTGAATTTAGTATGAATTTAAAGGCAATGAACAGCATTTTCAAGCAAAGATTATTGCATTATTATTTAAATATAAAAAAATTATCGATGAGGACTTTGCTCATTGTATTGTGAAAGAAAACTACAAAGAATTATTTTACGATCATTCAGATAAAGAGAATTTACGCGCTGCAAAAGCGGCTGAATTCAGAAAAAGAATGAAAACTGAATGTGCACAAAAACACATGCTTGACAATTTTGACTTCTAAGCATTGCAAAATATGTAAAGTTTTTAATAGAGACTTTAACTTTAGTTTAACAGAAATTCTCTATTTTTTTTCTTATTAAAATATTTTGATATTGAAAAGTAAACAAACATCGTTGTTCTAATTTGCAAATTATTTTTTCCATTTGTTTTTCATAAATTTGCATGATATCGTTTTTCTTCATATGTTGTTTTATATAGTCATACATCTCTCTCTCTGTTTTTAATACACTATCTTCAATTTTGGCTGCTCGATCGTCCATTTTCTCGCACTTTAAAAGCAATGCTTCATGATTCTCAATTTCTTCTTCTTCTATCATATTTTCAACAATAATCTCTCTCGTATTGATTGTCTCTTCCAAAAAAGCTTTCAGTATTTGATATTGCCTAAATAAGCGTAAATTTAATTTATACTCTCGTTCAGATAGAATTTCACTTTTACTTGAAGACATGATTGAGTGTGTGTGAGTGTGAAGAGGAAAGCTTAACTGCATTTATAAAACAATCAATCAATCAATCAATCAATCATTTTTTTGACAAGCTGTCAATCAAATAGAATAGAAATTATGATATAAAGCGGCAGTGGCAGTACTAGCGATTAATTCGATTTTGCAGAACAAATAACAAGATGTCGCTTTTTTTTGCTCAATATAGAGAAGCGAGTGATAGCGATAGTGATGATGATGATGTCGATGAAAATAATTTTGAGATTGAAAGTGATGATGATGATGATAACTTTGAAGATTGTTGCTTACCTTCAATAAGGTCAATCATTTCTGATTTAACTGTTCAGCAAGAAAAATATGAAGAAGATACTGCATTACTATCGGCTGAAGAACTTAATTTAAACCGCGAAGTTTAATTTAAACATATTATCTCCAGATGATGAATTATAACATGGATTTTTCTAATTTAGAAGCTTCTCGAAATTTGCAACGAAATGAACTAGAGTATGAGGCTCTTAATGATAAAATAAAAAAAAAGGATTTATGAATTTATATTATAAGGAAAATATGAATGAGATAGAGCATTGGCGAAAACGTGTCGATTTACAATTGAAGGAGAAGAATAAAGCACTAAGAAGGGAATTGCAGAAGCTTAATTTATCGTGATATGCTCAAATTAGTCATTTGGAGCTTTTACAAGCAACTGCAAGTTATATGTCAACAAATGTGCTGGTTTATAATGTTGCGCAACTTGTATTTCCGCGTCAACTTGATGAAGCTGACGGTTTTTTCTTTTGTGAATTTACAAAGAGAGAGGCGACAGCTTCAACTTTACCTTCGATTTCCTTTAAAGTCATGAAAATTCATCCTTTACATCTTCCAAAGTCAACAGACATGAAGTCAAAATTTTTCTATCACACGTATTATTTGCAAGATGAAGAAGAAGAAGAAAATATTATTGCCAATATTTTTGAAGATGATGATGATGATGAAGATAATGAGCTCTATTAAAAAAAACTCATTGATACTAATACTTTAGTTATAGTACATTTTACTGCTTAATCATAATAATACTGTTCATTTGAAAGTTCTTGATTATTATTAAATAAATGAGCATAATTATCAAAATCGTATTTTCTCGCTTCATCTTCATCTTCTTCATCAAACTGTTGTTGAAAATCTTGATTTCTCAAAAAGTATTCGTGATCTTGATAAGGATGATATTCATAATCACGCTGCTGTTGGTGCAACTGCTGCGGCTGCTGCTGCTGCTGCTGCTGCTGTTGATCTTCTTCTTGATTTTCTTGAAGACTTGCTGCTTGATTAAAGGCTGGCAGTAAATTTCTTTTTTTCGACAAGATATTGGAATGAATAACACGAGCCTTGCGAATATGCCTCATAGAAGCTTGATTTTTAGCAGCTCGAAGTTGCTTTTTATGTACATCTTTTGAATGGTAGATGTAACCTTCTTTCTTTAATTCTTTCTTCAGATTGTTGTAGCGCTTAGAAGCATCTCTTATATGATCAGAAATTGTCATAATTTCTGGATGCATTGTAACTGCAAACTCTGGAATTGTTCGATATCTCCAGAGAAAAAAATTTCTTGTTTCCAATACTTGGTACATATCAAGTAATTCGAAACATACTTTAGTTATCTCCATATTCTTATTTAATTCACCATTAGCATATAGAGCCATTTTGCTTTGATTCTAGAATGAACTTTTTTTTATTAATAAGATTTATATATACAATATTATTGACATTGATTGACAGCTGTCATTTACGTATCAAATAGAACAATAGCTGTATAAAAGTATAAAAAGCGCTAACGCTATTTCATTTTCATTCACATCTTTGCCATCGACAAGTAACAAACAGAAAAAAGAGAACTTACAAGATGAGTGATGATAGCCTTACTTATGTTTCGCCAGCTGCAGGTGATGTTTTGAGTACAGTGCAAGGTAGTGACGAAAAAAGTTAGAAGTTTTAAAAGTCGTGGTAGTAAAACATAAGACAAAATGGAAAGATGGAAGAGAACCAGAATTAAAATTGGAGAAAGAAAAGTTATGCTTCGCTTTCAAGTTAAAACCAGAAGATTACGATCCGCGAGAGTTTGGAGATAAATATGATGATAAAGATTCAAGTAAGATTATTTCCATATCGAAGAAAAAGCTGCAGACATTGCTGATTCATATTAAAGACATCAGAGGAAAATACAATGATTTTGGGTTGGAAGAAAAATTGGCTAGAGGAAATAAAGAAGAAATAGTTTCGATATTGGAGTTCATGAGGAAGCAAAAGTGGTATCCAGGCAAAAAACTGGCAACAAAAGATTTAACGCAAGAATTTAGTTATCCTGATAATGAAAAATACAAGGATGTGGTGGACTTTTTTTTCACAGAAATGCAGAGGAGCATACTTTTGGCATAGCTTGTTTAATAAAACGAGTGAATCAGACAAGTGGTGCTCTCATAGATAACAAGACCATGAATCTCAATGTGGCGGAATTAGATGCATTTAACAGATGGTTATGGGGAACAAAGTTAGATAGATCAGATGGCAATTTGTATAAATATTTTCCTACATTAAGAGATACTGTGAAGCCTTTGATGATAAATACAGTAGTGAAGGAATTGTCGAAGAAGCCCCATCTGCGGAAAAATATGTGCAAGGTAAGAAAAAAAAGAAAAGACATGATATTCAATTTTTTCTAAATATATGTGTTACATGTCATTAAACTAATATTTTTTCTTTTTTTATAGCTATGTTTCCAGAGCATTTAAACAATTTGTCCGCTGAAACATGGGCAGAATGATTTCTTAAGAAGACTAATTTGCTGGCTATTGATTCGCCAAAAGCTGTACCTAAAAGTAAATTGCCTTTTTCAAAGAAAATTAGCGCTATTGATGAGTCAGTTGAAAATGATGTTGCAAAGATTGCGAAGAGAAGATATG
Source organism: Chrysaora quinquecirrha (assembly GCA_014526335.1). Lineage (NCBI taxonomy): Eukaryota > Metazoa > Cnidaria > Scyphozoa > Semaeostomeae > Pelagiidae > Chrysaora > Chrysaora quinquecirrha. Next base: position 2,140,456 of record JACTAT010000009.1, on the reverse strand, counting down.
ATGAGGATGGGAATGGCGATAGTGAGCATGAAGTTATCATAGAAGTCGCTCAAAAGAAAATCTGCAGTTAAAGTTAAGAAGTCTGTGAAAAAAAGGAAGATTTTGGAATCAAGTGACGATGAGGGAGAAGATGTTGAAGATTGATAAACTTTTTTTTAAAGACTTGAAAGAAAAGACTTGATTTTAATATATCGTTTTAATTTTTTATATTTTTTTGTATATAGCTGCTTATTAATAATAAAAGAGAAGACAGATAAAAATTTTTGCTTTTTTCTTGTGTTTTACTATTATGGCGCAGTCTTCTACTAACAGCGCTATTATTGCTAACAAAAAAGACAAGAAGAAAAATGAAAAAAAAGCTGAACAACAAAACAACGAATAAAATGAGAAGAAAACAGTTGGAAAATATCAAATTTAGGTTAAGTGGAATAAGTCCTGGAATTTGGAGTGATTTGAACTGAAAAAATTTGAAAAATTAAAAGAAGTAATTTTTAAAAAATAATATAATAAATAATATATAAGTCACTTTGAAATGTTGTAATAATTCATAACGGCTTAAACATGGCAGATTCTTTGATGACGCATCAGCAACTTATTGATTATCTACAACATGCACCTGTGGGAAATCTGCTTCATGTAATTGATATTATTTTCAAACGAGAAATAATCAATGAGACGCTGTTGCTTGAATGTGAAAGATATGGCGGTTGGTATAAAATCGACTGGTTTGGAAATAGAGAAAAAGAAAGGCAGGATAAAAATGTTAAACGCAGGCGAAGAACATCTCCAACGAATAAGAAAGTCGTAACAGTGCAGAAAAAAAAAGAAGAAAGATGAAAATAAAGATAACAGTTTTCCTACTTCATTTCAAATGTCAAATGAATTGATGATAGACGAGCAGACATGTCAAGGCAGTTTTTCTCCTGAACGACATTTTTTACCATCTACAAATTCCATTTTGTCTTCTGGTGATTTGATTGACACTAAAAGTCAATAAACAACAACAACAACATTAAAATAAACTATAAAACTTTGAGCAATGTAGTTTAAAAAATCATTCTTGTCTATATGCAATCATCTTAAAAGCACAAATAAAGCAAGAGAAAATAGAAGAAGAAGAAGAGGAAAATTCAAGTTACAGAAATCAATGTGCAAATATAGAAAGTTTTAAAGGGCGCAAGAAGTTTATGATCGAACAAAGAAAAAAAATTTTCGATGCCAACAGAATTTTGAAAAAAACATTGCAGCGAATTAAAAAGAAGCTAATTGTCAACGGAGTCACGCTTGGAAACATAAACTATGCAATATTTCATAACAAGTAAAACTATACATTCTGCAGATACTATAGCACGCTTTTAGTGCTTTTAATTAAATCATTTGGTATTCTATATTAATCAAATTGGCACATCTGTTGATAATTTACAATTGGACAATCTTTTTCATAATATACTGATTCATGATAATAATTCTTTAGCAACTAAAGAAATTAATAAACAGTATAGAAAAGCTGTGAAAGGTTTATTACGTAATACTCATGTAAGTGATTGATTGATTTATTAATAGTTCTATTGTTTTATTTTGATTGATTGACATGTGTCATAAAAAATGGCTTATTTTCTATAAATGGCTTAATCATTTCTTTAAATCTTCATTTTCAACTTTCATATAATGAAAACATGGCAGGTCAATCGAAACATAAGCAACCTGCTAATAGCAAGCAATTTACATGCTCATATTGCAAAGGAGTATTTGGCAGTAAAAGGGGTTTGACAAGTCATCTTTATCACAGCATGGAGAAGTTTACAAGTGCGTGATCTGTGGAGAAGGCTATCGCACTCAATCGAAACTTAAAGCTCATGTAACTAAATGTAAAAAGAAAAAGCAGATTGCATACCCTTGTCCTTATTGCTCGCGTGTATTTAAAAGTTTTAAATGCAGACAAAGTCACGTAAATTCATGGCATAATAAAGGACAATTGCGTTTACAAAAAGCAGCACTTGATTCAGATACTTTTGCAAAGGAAAAAAAAGCACGCAAAGAAAGAAAAATCAGGAAATGTGATATGTGTAATGAGAAATTCGAAAATAAACGAAAACTTCAAAATCATAAGTTTATTGCACACGATAAATGGGATTGTATGAGATGCGGTAAAGTTTTTCCTTCGTACCAAAGTTTGTATAGACACTTGCAAGAACATAATTCTAATCAGCATCCTTACAGATGTGACTTTTGTAATGCACCGTTTAAATATTCAACTAACTTACAAAGACATCGAATTGCTGTACATGGACGATTAAATATTTGTCAATATCCCCATCCTTCAATCGGACATATTCGCACATTTTGGAATGAATGCCTTTATCTCCATCGTCCATGGGATAAAGATTTGACAGTAAATGGGAATAAATTCACTGGAGTTGAAAAACGTGAATTAATCGATCATTATAAACAATATATCGATCGTATGGCAAGTCATTCTTATTCACATTCACTCGATTGGGTGTACAAATTTAATTTTCATTTATTAAGAAATGAACTTTTACATGATCAAATTCAAGACCATTTATGGAATATATTCAACGAGTTTGAAAATATGTTACCTATCAGAATGGGAATATCATTTGGCTTTATGCTACAAAATAAAGAAACTAGAGCATTACGATATTTTTATGTTTCAGATTACTCTTTAAATGGTTCAGATAATAGTTCGCTTGGAGAAAGCAGTAATATTCATTTTAGCGAATTTGAAATACGTAATAGACAAGAAATGGAAGCGAACATAGAGTCGATATGCGAAATACCTTTCATTGATATTATCAAGAAAAATTTCAAGACAGTTCGTGGGGTTTAATCAGAGCTACAAACATGAGCGTTTCAGTGATAAAAGTCGGCAAAAATGGTCCGAATGTGAAAATTAATGTATGGAAACTTTTTACCTATGTGCTTAATACGCAATCCAAGTATAGACATTAATGGCTTTGCACAAAATAAAACAAATAAAAGAACAATGCTAGATAACGCCTGTTTCTTTCGAGCTATAAGAAAAGTAAAACTTGACTATGAGGCAAAAATGCAAGCTAATCTGAGTGCTAATGATGTGTCGAGTTTAGAAGAAATGATACAAGACTATTGTCAATTTGCTAACATCGAAGAATTTGACGGTTTCTTTTTACATCATATTCTAGATATGGAATATAAATATAAAATAAAGATAAATGTTAACAGAGGTAAATTTCAAACTGACGAAGAGCAAAGAGATATTCGTTTGATTGGATTGGAAGACATATATATTTCTTGTTTAAGCTACAAAACTGATTTGAAATTGAATCTATTGCTTTACAATGACCATTTCTGCATCATTAATAATATGGCAAAAATTGGCATTGAAAATTTTATATGCTCTAGATGCTTGAATTGTTATAGCACATTTGCACATTTGCAGCGTCATATAAAAAAATGTGAATTAAAAACAACAGAAATAAGATATCCGAAAGGGAAAATACCACGACATATTGGTACTATTAAGAATATATTAAACACTTACAATATACCTAAAGAAAAATTGGGTTTGTACGAAAATGAAGATATGAAAGAAAAGAACAATGAGTATCTATACAATGATGCATTCGCTGTTTTTGATTTTGAATCAATAAACTCTAAGACAACAGTTCCAAACTCTGATTTGTTCTACGGAAAAGAATTTTTGTATGGCGGTGAGAGTATTATTAAAGATGATAATGGCAATAGTCATTTTTTTGATGAAGATAATATAGCTTGCTATCAATGGTATGATGATGAAGGTAATGTTACATTAGAACGAGATTTTATAGCAGAACAAGTATTGAAAGGTCAAGAAGATTACTTTAAAATTCAAATACCGGTTTCATTTGCTTTGTCTAAAAGTTTTAACGAAGAAAATGATGCTGATTCTGCAATATTTGAATTGAATGGAGATCCTGATAAATTAGTCGCTAAATTAGCTCAACATCTCTTAGAATTACAAGTTCAAAAAACAAAAACTTGCTTTGCAAAACACAGTGCTTCATTAGATGAAATTAAACATTTCTTTTTCGACAAGAAACTTGTGATGCTTGCTGAGGATAAAATATTTTATCATTTTGATGAATTAAAATATATGTCCAATGAAGATTTTGTTCGCATTAATGGTAAAGTAATGAAAGAATTGACTAAAGAGCAATGCATCTCAATATATTCATTGAGAAATATAGATGTTACTGAACTTTTAGAAGAAGAAGAAGATGATGCAGCTTGGCATAATATAGAAGATCTTTTATTATCCTCTCCAGAATATGATTTTGCTGAAATTTACGAACATGAAATTTTTGTTGACGATGAAGACGAAGAAATTTTAACAGGCTTTATTAATGAAAATGAAGATAATCCAAATCTCGAAAATCAAGTTGCTTCCCAGAAAAGAACATTAGTATTTAAAGCATTGAGATATCGCATGATGGCAGTGTTAAAAACATACTCTACAAATTTCGAAGCATATCAAAAACTATTCAATGAGTGTGTTACATTGCCTATTTTCGGTTTCAACAGCAGTGGATATGATTTGCCATTAATAGCAAGTTGGTTATTTCCTGAAATGTTAAAAAAAGAGGGATGGCAGCCTAGAGCAATAAAAAATGGAACTAAATATAAATCAATTGATTTTGATTTTACATTTGATTGCGATGCTTCTCTACCGCTTCGATATGAACGATCTAATTTGACAAGGCGATTAAGATTTCTTGACATTTCAAATTTTCTGGCGGCTGGTTATAATCTCGATACATTTATCAAGTCATTCACTAACGGTCAAATTGAGAAATCCTTTTTTCCATATGAATATCTTGATTCATATGATAAATTATATATTGACGATTTGCCAACATATGATAGTTTTGTTAGTTCCTTACAACAAAATCAAAATACTTTAGAGATCCAATATAGCAAATTTGAACAAGAATTAACTTGTATTAAAAAAGATAAGAACTATTCTGGTTATAGTGTACAGGAAATGGAAAAAGAAGCTTTAGCTCGTTTGAGATGGAAGAAAAAACCTTTGACTGGAGTGGAAAATTATGACAACTTAAAAACTCTATGGAGAAATGAAAACTGGAAAACATTAGCAGATTATCTGAAATGGTATAATTGCAGAGATGTCATTCCTTTTAAAGATGAGGTTAAAGTTTATTCAAAGGAATTTCATCGATATGATATCGATAAGCTTATGTATGTCGAAGATAAATGGTCAATGGATTTTTATAAAAAACACATAGTTGGAGGGCCGTCAATTATATTTGATCGACATGCAGAAGGATCAATAGAAAGACATGATTGTGCTGCTCTTTATCTAGATTGTCTAAGGCAATTAATGCCTACAAGAAAAGCAACTATTTGGAAATTACAAAATCCTGAAACAAATATATTATATCGAGAAGAAGCTCCTAAAGGTAATAAAATTTTTTGAAAATAAATGACATAGCAACAAATATATTTTCATATATCTCCAAATTGCTTATTTTTTCTACTTTTTTTCTTTTTAGCTGCATGCAAAAGCAGAATTGCAGATGAGTATTTAAATTGGATAGAAGAAATTTCTTTTCATGAAGATGATGATTCAAAATTGTATTTCAAACGTGAGCATCTATTTCGCATTTCCATTACAGAGAAGCAAGAGTTCTTTCAAAACTTTCCAGATATAAATCATATATATGTCGATGCTATTGATGAACTAACTAGAACAGTTTATGAATTTGACGGATGTTATTTTCATGCTTGCGAAGATTGTTTAAACAATAAAAAAATCTCAGGCTTTGCTCAACGTAAAGACAAACATGAAAAACTTTTTACAGCTGCAGAAATAAGAGAGATGGATAAAGCAAGAGATAGATTTTTAGAAAATAGAAAATATAATGTAATTCGCATGAAAGAGTGTGAATGGAGACAATTGGTAAAGAGTGAGGCTGGAACAGAAATACGCTTATTCAAAGAACAAAATAAAATGCATAATAGCGATAAGTCTTCACTAACTTTAGAAGAACTACTGGATGACATAAGTAATGAACGGGTATTCGGTGCACTAGAAGTGGATATTCATACTCCAGACAATTTAAAGGAAACTTTTGAAGAATTTACACCGATATTTAAAAATGCTACTGTCTCTTTCGGCGATATTGGAGAATATATGCAAAATGTCGTTAAAGAATGCGGATTTTCTACTGCAGATCGCCGTTTATTGATTAATTCTTACTTTGGTGAAAAATATGGATTAAATAGCGTCTTAGCAAAATGGTACCTTGATCATGGATTAAAGATTACGAAAATCTATTCTTTTATTCAATACAAACCTAAAGTGATATTTAATGATTTTGTTGAAAATATTGCTAAAGACCGCGTGCGAGGTGACAAAGATCCTTCTTCAAGTATGCGAGCTGAAACATCTAAATTAATCGGCAATTCAGCATTTGGAATAACGATTATGAATAAAACAAAACAGCATGATGTGAATTATTTTGTTAAGGGTATTCCAAATGGGCGTAGCTTAAATATCGGACAAGTACTAAATGGACAATTAATGAAGCATGGAGTAATTGAAGTCATCTCACCGAAACGAATTATAACAGAAAATCAAGCACATTACATCGGCTGGAATGTATTTTGTTATGCAAAACTTAGAATGTTGCAATGTTACCATGATTTTTTTAAAGTTGTGCTCATTCCCGGTTCGTTCAAATTATGCGAAATGGATACTGACAGTTTGTTCATATGTTTCAGAAATGGTAAAAAATTTGAAGATAATGTAAAGCCTGAATTAAAAGAAAATGGAGTCTATGATAAATTAAAACAAGAATATTTCATAACTCCTTCAGCAAAATTTGGCAAAAGAACGCCTGGAAAATTCAAACTAGAATTTGAAGGAACTGAAATGATTAGTCTAAATAGTAAAACATATATTGTTCAAAACAAGAAAAATAATGAATATAAATTCAGTATGAAAGGTATTCAGAAAAAACAATTTGACGGAAAAAATCCTTTTGAACTATATAAGGATACTTTGGACAATAAAACAACTATAAATGCAACTAATCGCGGGTTAAAAAGAAAACATTCAAGTATTATCCAGTATGAACAAGAAAAAAGAGCTTTAACTCATTTTTATTGTAAACGTATAGTATTAGAGGACGGAACAAGTACAGTACCTTTAGACATTTAAATAGATTATTAATGTAAGTGAAATGAATTACAGAGATAAATGGCAATTATTTGTCCTTGGAAAAGAAAGAATATGGATGAAGCAAAAACTTCAAAGAATATTGAATAATGAATTACGTCAAATTAAAAATGATGTTTGGGGAACTTGTATACTCTTTTCATTACATAATTATAACTTATATTGTAAGAAGCATGAAGAGTTAAAAAGTAGAATGGACTACTTAAACTTGAATATTGAACAAGATATAGAAAGTTTGCCGAATTTAGATCAAATGCATAATTTTGATATTTTAAATGATGAATTAGATGCTGAACTTGCCGGTGTACGTTTTGGCGATATTCCAAATGCAGAGTATATTGAATGGTTAAAAACACAAATAAAGCTACTGAAGGAAGGAAAATAGTCATAGAATACTTCTTTTATATTTTGATTATTTCATCAGATGTATCTTTTCTAAGATCTGTATCTTTCTAAATATCGATATATCTCTACATGTTGATATACTATCATATTAATAGTGTTTATTTAAAGATTGTAGTCTTTTTATTTTAGTGTTTTTCTTCCTCTTTTTCTTTTTGATAGCATGGCGAGCTCTAGCATAACCTTTACCCTTTATTTTTTTCAATGCTGCATCGCCAGCAAATCCAACTCCAGCTGCTATTCCAGCTTTTGCCGCAGTCTTTGCACCTTTTATCGCCATCTTGTTTAAAGCTTGTTTGGTTAAATTTTTAGCAGCAATCTGACCGCCTTTTCTAACAGCTTGTCGAAGACCTTGACGTAGTCCTGTTTTTATTGCAGAACGAGCTAATGTAGAACCTATTGCACCCATCTTGGATAAATGACGTTTAAAAAATCGACCTTTAAATTTATACCCTTCTCCCATCATATCATCCACTTCTTTTCCGCCATCATCCTTTAACATTTCGTCAATTACCATAGAAGCTATAACGCTTGCCGCTAAAGAAGCCATTTTTTTAAATTTCATACAATAATAATAAGCTCTGTCATCTAGTCCTTTTTTAAGTCAACTAATTCAAGAAACGAATTATTTCTTTTTTATTTTCTTCATAATATCATCGGCGTATATAAATTTATCTAATTTTTTTTTTGATGCGCCAGCAGCTCTCCAAAATTCTCTCGGCAACATCTGTAAAGGTTTAAATTTCTTTTCACCTTTCATTTTGATCATGGGCTTTAAAGCTTTTTGCAATCGAGGAATGCCTATCATTTTTGTTCCAGTTTTAAGAAACCAATGTTGAATATTATCAAATAAGCCATCTCCTTTTAAATTATGTCTCCTATCTCTTGCATCTCTTAACTTACATATCTTATTTTTTCTGCGCTGTTTTTTTCGCCATTATGCTTTTTTATTAAGTGCAGACTTACACAAAAATAATACTACCAGATTTTTTATTCCTTCATATCATTATATAAACTTTTTACTTTGTAATAATTAAATTTTTTTTGTACCCAATCTCTCACTTCTTCATCATTTATATAAAACTGTCTATAGTTTTTAAATATATCTCTTTTCTCAGTCTTTTTATCCGGTAACGGTAAATCACTTTCTAATACTCGATAGATGTCTAATGGATTTTTTAACTTATTAATCACATGTAGAAAATATATACAATATTCTCCACATACTTTAGTATTAAATGCTTGAATTTCTCTGCATAGTCGATGCAGCTTAAAGCGACGCTTGTGAAACTTATTTATTTTCTCACACCATTTCAAATACAAGCTTTTAGGTTTATGTCCATATGAATCAAAATAGAAACAATTCCCGTCAACATCAAAATAAACCGCCTGCCAGTGCTTGCCTCCTTCTTTATAAGTTCCAGTATTCAAAATAAATGAAGCAGGAAACATAAAAGGTCCTTCTTCTTCGTGAAGCTTTAATAACAAATCTTCATCTAAATCAACTTGTAATCTTATATCATCCTTAGCTAATATACCCTTAAAACTTCTTTTTATATCATCATCTCTTTCTTTACAAATCTCTTTTATTTGATAACCTTGCATTATGGAATATAATCCAAAACAGTGCCACCACCAGCAACAATCTCCATATGATTGCTGAATATGCCAGTGCATGTTATTATATATTTTTCAGTAAATTCTGTATTTAAAGTTAATTTCAACTGAACTTGACCAGTACGGCTATCAACAACTTTACTTCCATCTTTTTTATATCTGGTTGTTGTTAATTGGAATGGATATAATGCATAGCCATTTTTCTGTAAATATTGATCAGCATCAAACATGTTGCTCGATCTTTGAAATAAATCATAAATTCCATTCAATGCTGATTCTCTATCAACATATTCTGCAGCGCTAGCTTGAGATTCATGATTGCTAAAAACTTGCAAACTGAATTTATTTCCTGGAATATGTTTATAATTGAATGGATTCACTTGAGTGCTTCCTGCAGTAAAAGCTCGACTTCTGAAAGTTACGATCACCATATCGGGTATACTTCCATTATACAAATTTTGTATATGGATATTGGTCAGCTTTTCATCTTGCGGATAATAATTCATAACTCTATATCTTTGCAACTGATATGTTTGAGTGGCTTCATTCACATTATTGAGATTAATGTACTCTTTTAATTTCTCTGTTGATGGAATCAAGGTTTTCAGCTGAAGTTCAATCTTTTTTATGTCATAAGACCATTTACCCTTTTCAGCATCTGGACACAAGACCGACATTGCACAATCCACTCTCTGCAATTGCAAGTGAAAAGACTTTCCTCCATCTCGAAACTGACCATTACACCAAGTAGCCAAAGTCGGAGTGAAGTAAAATTTCCTCACTTGATTATCTCTAAATAAGGCATTTCTTAGAACAGCGCCAGTATTCTTATTCGTGATTTTTGGATTTTCACCAGTAGTTCTTGTAATCCGATACTCGTCAAGAATGTCATCAGTGGCAGTGTTAAGTGGATCAATATTTGGATCGAGAAAAAAAAACCATCTCGAAACTGCAGTTCATGTCCCAATGCATCTATTCCTCTCGCAATCAAATTGTAATTGTAAGCTTGCCATGGATACAGTCCCTCTTGCGTTTCTACCTGACTGTTTTCTTGAGTGTAATTTATATTTTTAAACATACTTTGCGAGACATTGTCATGAGGTACAAACAAATCTTGTTTAGCTCCATTATATCTCAACTGTACTTCCATGTGAATTCGACTTCTTGACAAATCATAAAAAAGTCCAGCTTGAGGGCGCACATAGAAGTCAATATTATTTTGACTTCGGCCAGGTACAGGAATTGTCGGCACAATAATTGAAGTGCCATATTGTTGAATAAGATTTTCTAATATTTCTTTATGATCATATTCAAATCTTTGATCAACATCAGGCGCAAATTGCGTTGCAGTCCTAATATCGGTAATTTGATCAGGTTTAGAACCAGCATTTTTAATAGTTGAAAACAATCCAGCTCCTGAAAGTGGATCGTGCATATTTAGTACTCCGCCATGAATACTATTTCTGTAGAAGCCGCCATTGCTGACATGTCTATCATGCGTTAAAATAGTCATTTTGACTCTTGTATTCTTTTTTTGCGAATGAATAAGTTAATAATTACTTCTCTCTTTTTTACTTTTTATTTTTATTTTTAATTATAATTATTTATTATCTCAAAAAAAATTTTTTGTGCAAGTCTAACCCTGACTTTTACTTTATTTGACCTCACGACCCTATACCCCCAAAAAATTTTTCCAATTTTAGGAACAAAAATCTGGAATTTCCTCGTGACCCTATATCTACTACTCATCTGCCATCAGAAGAACACGTCATCCATCATTCACTGGAGCTAAATGGATCATAACTTGTTTCAAAATTAGACTTTTCTTAAGCGTAACACCAGTTAACTGTCACCAGAGATCTGTACTATAACCACATTCACTACTTATCCTAGCTAGGCTGTATAGGTATTAAAGACTATCGGACATTTTTAAGCGTTTAAACTTTCCAAAACACTCTTAAACAAGTTTTCAATGACTAAAAGGAATAAGTAACCTTGTTGATGATATCATAGTCTTTGCTTCCAAAGAAGAAGGATGCACTGAAGCACTGAAAGCTTGTCTTCATCGACTTGAAGAACAGAATTCGATGCTCAACCTCAGCAAATGAAAGTTCGTGAAGAATAATGTTGAATTTTTTAGCTTTTTCACTGAGAAAGGAACACAGCCAGATGCTAAGAAAAGTTCAGCATTCGTAATCAATGAAAAACCAGCGATTAAGCTAGCAAAAAAGCCTAACGATTTAACAAGATTATGGAAAATGGAAATGACTTAAACGAAGAGGATTATCCACAGGAAAACTAGCATTGAATTAGATGCAAAGGCTCCGGAAGAAAAAGCAGTCAAACATCAGCATGGCCGAGAACGCAAAATTGGCTATGTTGAAGCAAATTAACTCGATTTTGATTTCATAATTAATTTCTTATTATCACTATTGTTTTATTTTTCCTCAAAGACATTCGGGGAGTGATATAGTAATCTAACAATTACGTAATTCGAACCCAGACTCCTTGTGTACCCAATGCGCTTGAAAGATTTGTTAGTTGCGTTATGTTGATTAAAAATAGCGTTTCTCTCCGCCTCTGATTCTCTTAAAGATAACATTATCTTAAAGATAATAACTACAGAAACTGTCAATGCGTATAAGATTATATACAATTTCATCTCTAGTTCTTCCAGTTTGTTTTTGTTTAATTTGCTTGATCTTCATTACAGCCAACTTAGCAAGATAGATTATTGACTTACTTATTGTCATATACAAATGCAAGATATAACAATTATGATACGTTAAAGTGTCTAAATATGTTTTTCTTTTTTAAATGTGTCCCTAAAAGCATAATGTGTCAGTGCCTCCTTTTACGTCATCAGCTGACTGACTGGGCTTAGCAGGCTGTAGCGGATCAAGTGCAGGTCCAAGCTTTTTTATATATTTTTCGTTTTTCTTGACACAGTTTACTAGCTCAGCTTTGAACTTTATTGTTTTCTCATTGTTGCCTCCGATCATTTCGTCAAGGTTTCTTTTCCAACAGTTTTCATCTCCTGCTCTGGGATTGTTGTTGTCGCTATCTATGTCTTTTGTGGCGCATTGCCAGATGACACGGTTAATTAGCTTGACTACATCGGGTTTAAATTTTTTACCATCAGTGCATGCATCTTCGACTCTAGCACTTAAGATGCATTCCAATATCTCCTTCTGAAACCATTTCCTCTTGCTAGTGCAGAAGCCATCCTCATCCCACTCAATGTTTACATTACTTGCACCAAGAAGGCGATGAAGACCGAGTAAAAATGCGGCATCTTTTGCTTCATTTGGACCTTGCGACTTATAAGTAATGTCCCAGGCAATGGTCAATGTGTCAATGTTTGACTTTTCCTTTAGCACCCACTTTGCAATTTTCCCAGAACACCCATCTGGACATTCTTCATCTTTATTGCTTCTACAGCACGGACTCTTCCATGAATACAAGTACAAGTTCGGTTTCTCACCATTATTATTTTTACTGTATTTCTTGATTAACTCTTCAGCCTCCTTGAGGATAACCTCTTCTGTATGGACCCCCTTCATATCAAGTCTTGGTTTCTTAGCAGGGGGCTCATCCTTGGCTTTTTCTTTGAGATCTTCATCATTATAGTATCTTGCTGCAACATAATAATCACCTTTATCTATTAAGGTATCGATTGGAATTGTGTCAAAACCTTTAGCTTTTGAAGCATAATTGTCGTCGCCAATCCACATGACGGCAAATTGTCTTGTTATTTTAGTGCTTCCTTTAGCAGAAGCATAGTATGCTTTGCACATATCTTTGAATTTTGTAGAAAGAGTTCTTTTCATTGACGACTCAATCTGAGATGTTGCTTCTTCATCCTTATTCAGAATCTTCGTTAGATTGCCTTGAGAGAAAAAAGTTCAAATACATATCAAGATGTGTGTCTTCCCTCTGAAACAGTTGAGTCACTTGTTAAATTTATTTCAAAGGCAAAACTAACGCTGTGTTAGGAGTTGTAGAAGAGGTTATTTGTCATTTTAGTGAGAACGAGTAACAATAATTTCTGGATGCTCCCCTATGCGAGGGGGCAAGGACATGCACGCATGTTTTCGGATAGTTTTTCGTCTCACTTTTTGCGCGATTATATACTATGCAAAAGTATAAATTCATAGTCTAAAAGTATATGTTGGAACAACATGCAATATGCATAACCCTCGCTTCAACCTTGGAACAATTTCGCGTCTTGTATAGAAGCCGAAATACCGTATCAAGGCTGATCAAAATGATCCTGTCCATCTGAAGGAAGACACATTGAGAATACTTTACAGTATGTCATTGAGTTGTTGAGCAACTGCTTCTTTAAATATAAAAATTTACAGGATTTTTAGAAATCAACTGATGGGATGGGAGAAAATTTACTGATTTTCTGAGGATACTTTCATAACAGTGAAAGATGGAATCATGCGCACGCGGAGTTCATAAAATTCAGTAAATTTCGGAAAACTGAGTTATGTATTCAATTCTGCAAGGGGGCCTAGTGGCGTCCCGTATACCTCCTGTACAAAACACCCCCATAAAAAGGCAGAGAACTGCTTTTCGAAGGGAATTCTTGCGAATCTTGGAGTCTTTGGGAAATGTCGAGGAAATTTTTGGAATCTTCAAAACTTTTTGAGGATTCCGGGAATCTTGCAGGGCATTTTTAAGGATTGTTAACTAGTGGGGCAAACTTGTGAAAAGGGCCCGAAAATTCCGGTATTCAAAAAATGGTTTAAACAATGCATAGATTCTGAATAACAACACAAATAGGTCTGTATGATTGTTGTTATTACAGAACAGGCATCAAGTTTACATTGAAAATTTTTATAACAGAGTCCTGTTCCTTGTATAGCTTCAGGGCCGTCCCGATAGAACATGTCGAGGGGGATGGCCGTCTCGATTTGCCGACTAAAGTCAAACTAAAAACATCTTTCTGATTCATCAAATGGGTGTAGGAGGGTACTTAAATTTTGATTCGCACGAGCAAAAAGGGGGCACTTCAGTAGAGCGTGCGCCAAAGGTGCACCCTATTGCGAGGATCAGGGCATGCCATGCTCCCCGAAAAATTTTGAAGAACACTGAAGCTAGAATCGCTCTAATGGTACTTTCGGAATTCTTAAAATGCAATTTTCTTGGAACTTAATCGTGGAGTTTGTACAGAATTCTTATGGTCTTTGAGTCGTACAAAACTTCAAAATTGTAATAAAAAGCCAAACATCTGTGAACATCGAAATTCTTTATGAATCCAAACGAGTAACTAATGTTATTGCTTGCTAAAGAGTCTAATTGATACTGCATTGCATTCAGGGGCGGACTGGCAGGGATGCTGGGCTGCAATTGCAACCCGGGCCGTCATGTATCAGGGTCCTTATCAATCTGTAGAGAACTAAAAATACAGAAGCAAGAAAATATGGAAGCAAGAAAATATGAAAGCAAGAAAATATAGAAGCAAGAAAATATGGAAGCAAGGAAATATAGAAGCAAGAAAATATAGAAGCAAGAAAATATGGAAGCAAGAAAATATAGAAGCAAGAAAATATGGAAGCAAGAAAATATAGAAGCAAGAAAATATGGAAAAGAATAGATGTTTTATAGGGAGGCAAGCCGCAACTAAAAACAAATTTGCTATAAATAGTAAATACAGGCCCCTTTTATTGGAAATAGCAGCCCTCGAGATTCGATGCCAGTCCGCATCTGATTGCATTCAATGAAAAAATTTCATGATTTGTTTCTCTGGAGAATCGTGGCTGGGGAAACGTCAGACCTTGTCAGAAAATGGAGAAAATATAGCATATTCCGATATTCCCAAAAATTTTGATTGTATAACTTCGATCTGTAGCATGGAAAACAATTGCTGAATACTTCGTATATAGCTATTTCTTATTCTTCACATATAGAGTTACAAGCGACCAAGCATCATGAAAGCAAAATCGTCAGTACATATTCAACGCCCAGTTAACACATAGTCCACAAACAATTATTCTTTAGAGTTTAAGATCATTTCGACCAAAAGGGGGCCCATGTTTTGGGGCAAATAAGCTGTTTTTTTCTTAACTACTGGGGCACAAAGAAGGGCCTACTGGGGCAATTGCCCCAAAAAACCCCCTTAAAAAATGCCCTGCTTTTGTAAACAGTTTAGAACTCTGTCGGGTTGCTGTTTCCTTCAGCAAGCAAACCAAAATATTCAAATTATTAAATGCCATGTTTATCGTTTTTTGTCTACCCTTGTGGACAGTACTCCTTTAGACTTATATCCTCAGTCACTGATTTCATGTATCTTGCCTCAAAACACGAATAAAATTCACAATCCAAGGATAAAAGAGACAAATTAGTAATATAAAACAACAGGGCCTAGGCAGTCGCCCATTTCACAGGTAAAAGAGCCAACACCTAAAACTCCTAAAAATAAAATGATCGAAAAAGATCTCGAGAGTAATCACTTGTCATATTCTTGTGTACCACTTTGTTTTCTTTTTTAATTTTGCTAAAACTGAATTTTGTTATTTGATTTATGCTATCAAATTCGGCCTACATACTTACCTATTTAACGTGACAGACAAGTCGCAGAACCGAAGCTGCTCTCGTCTCGAGTGTCGGCTAGAGAGAAGGCGCTTAGGCCGCTTAATAGATAAAAACAAAATTAAAACTGCAATCTTGGACAAAATATACCCGGACTGTTTGTGATCAATGTTAATATTCCACCCCCCCCCCCCACCAATCAATGTTGCTCTATTGTAAGATTTCAGCGAGAATGCACCTGCTCTCATCAAGCCTTAAATTCAAAGTCAATAACAACATTGATCTTGGGGCGAGGGGGGACTGGAAAGGTCCATGAGAAGTCCAGTAATTTAAGTCCACGATTGTAGATAGGGGTCTATCGCAAAATTCCATTTTCTTCAGATTCTTTCAGAGCTTAGTTGGTTTTTACGATTCAGTCTACCGAATTGCAGTGAAAAACATTTCCTATACCAAGTCATCCATTTTACGGCTGGACCAGAAGTCGCCCGTTTTCTTGCTTGCCCATTTTGCGTAGCTTTCACCATTTCTAATTAGTGCAGTAGGTTACCAATAAACTTGCGCACTTTGTGATAAAAGCATGAAAGTTGGTACACAAGGGTAATTTAACATGCTGAAAAAGATAAGATGTAGACCCAAGCTGAAAAATGCCCCCAAATGCTATTTTCAGAATGGGGTACTTGGAGCAACACCCCATAATAACAGTATTGGAATAAATGTGTTACAAATGGTAAAATGAAAATGAAAATTTGCATTTATGCACATTTTGATACGTAGAAGACGATGAGATATAGCCCCAATTGCAAAATGCACCCAAATCTATTTTTAGAAGGGGTACTAGTTATCAGACCCCCAAATATGAACACTGCAATAACAGTGTAATAAATGGTAAGATGTATATGAAATTTTGCAGTTATGCACATTTTGATACGTAGGAGACGATGAGATATAGACCCAAATAGGAAAATGCCCCCGATTCTATTTTTAGATTGGGGTACTAGTTATCAGACCCCCTAATGCGAACATTGCAATAACAATGTAACAAATGATAAGATGTATATGAAAATTGGCAGTTATGCACATTTTAATACGTAGAAGACGATGAAATATAGCCCCAAATAGGAAAATGCCCCCGATTCTATTTTTAGAAAGGGGTACTAGTTATCATACCCCCAAATATGAACACTGCAATAACAATGTAATAAATGGCAAGATGTATATGAAATTTTGCAGTAATGCACATTTTGATACGTAGGAGACGATGAGATATAGACCCAAATAGGAAAATGCCCCCAAATCTATTTTTAGATTGGGGTACTAGTTATCAGACCCCCTAATGCGAACATTGCAATAACAATGTAACAAATGATAAGATGTATATGAAAATTGGCAGTTATGCACATTTTAATACGTAGAAGACGATGAGATATTCAGATATAGCCCTAAATAGGAAAATGCCCCCGATTCTATTTTTTGAAAGGGGCTCTAGATACCAGACCCTTAGGACGAATACTATAGTAACTATATAACAAATGATAAAATATAAGTGAAAGTTTGCAGTTATGAAAGTTTTGATACGTAAAAGACGCTAAGACGTAGCCCGGGGAAAATACTCCCAAACTGTATTTTGATAAAGAAGAACTGGTTTTTTAAAGTATCAAATAGCATTGAATAGAGGCAATAAAAAAAGTAAAATAATAGAATGCAAAACAGGAAAATGTGACAGATTTTGCACACAGATACTTCCATGCGAAAACAAAGCAACACCGTTGCAATTTCTCAGACAGGTTGCACACCCACCACTGTACTCATAGCATCCAAGCAACGTACTGATCATATTCCTCCGCTGTACTGCGCAACCAGCGCTGTATTGCACAACCGCTGCTGTACTGCCCATGCGTTATGTGAGGTGATGTTTAAACAGCAGTATTGCAATTATTCGACATTCTAATTTTTTACTTCTTTTATTGCCTCTACACGCTTTTTTTTACATATGAAACTAAAACATTAATCTCATTAATCCAATACTGAAAGTTTCTTAAGAGTTCCTTGAATATCCATTTTTGCAATATAGTTTTTCTATCCGAATGATGTTCCAGGCCCATTTATCTATCTTATTTGAATGTATTTGGGATTCGTGTTTGTCTGCTTGTCACAGAAATGTGTTATTGCAAAGGCAACATGGGGAATAAGAGAAAAAGTTTGGCTATCTGGGGTGAAAAGTTTCTTATGTAAAAAATTTCCAGTACTGAAGTTTCTTATATTTTCTTGCCATTCGAGAGTCTAGAGATAAAAAATACGTGTATTCAATGCTATTTGATACTTTAAAAAACCAGTTCTTCTTTATCACAATACAGTTTGGGGGCATTTTCCCCGGGCTACGTCTTAGCGTCTTCTGCGTATCAAACTTTCATAACTGCAAACTGTCATTTGTATTTTATCATTTGTTATATAGTTACTATAGTATTCGTCTTACAGGGTCTGGTATCTAGAGCCCCTTTCTAAAAATAGAATCGGGGACATTTTCCTGTCTGGGCTATGTCTCATCCTGTTCTACTGTACATAACGAAATGTGTATACCTGTAAGTTTTATTTATATCATAACATTTGATACATAGTCATTGTAGTCTTCGTATTAGGGGGTCTGATAACTAGTACCCCTTTCTAAAAATAGAATCGGGGGCATTTTCCTTTTTGGGGCTATATCTCATCGTCTTCTACGTATTAAAATGTGCATAACTGCCAATTATCGTATAGATCTTATCATTTGTTACATTGTTATTGTAATGTTCGCATTAGGGGGTCTGATAACTAGTACCCCAATCTAAAAATAGATTTGGGGGCATTTTCCTATTTGGGTCTATATCTCATCATCTCCTACGTATCAAAATGTGCATAACTGCAAAATTTCATATACATCTTACCATTTGTTACATTGTTATTGCAGTGTTCATATTTGGGGGTCTGACAACTAGTACCCCTTTCTAAAAATAGATTTGGGGGCACTTTCCTATTTGGGTCTATATCTCATCGTCTCCTACGTATCAAAATGTGCATAACTGCAAAATTTCATATACATCTTACCATTTATTACATTGTATATTGCAGTGTTCATATTTGGGGGTCTGATATCTAGTACCCCTTTCTAAAAATAGATTTGGGGGCATTTTGCAATTGGGGCTATATCTCATCGTCTTCTACGTATCAAAATGTGCATAAATGCACATTTTCATTTTCATTTTACCATTTGTAACACATTTATTCCAACGTTAATATTATGGCGTGCTGATCTAAGTACCCCAGTCTAAAAATAGCATTTGGGGGCATTTTTCAGCTTGGGTCTACATCTCATCTTTTTCAGCATGTTAAATTACCCTTGTGTACCAATTTTCATGCTTTTATCACAAAGTGCGCAAGATTCATTTTTCAGGCTGCTATGCTTCTACACTAAATGGGCCATCAGTCGGTAAATCTGTGTGTCCAAAATGTTTTGTGTCATCATTGATCATGTATGTATAGTATATGATAACTAACATACATAACAATGCCAACTCTCCATCATGTCTCAGTCTCCCCAGGCTATTTTGCTCAAAAGCCTATTTTTT
The DNA here is from genome assembly GCA_014526335.1 of Chrysaora quinquecirrha. Taxonomy (NCBI): domain Eukaryota; kingdom Metazoa; phylum Cnidaria; class Scyphozoa; order Semaeostomeae; family Pelagiidae; genus Chrysaora; species Chrysaora quinquecirrha. The sequence goes on along the minus strand of JACTAT010000009.1, from coordinate 2,121,055 downwards.
TTCACGGGAATCCCTTGGAAATCCCTTTGATTTAGTAAAAGTCTCGTACACCTTCTTGAAAAATGTAATGCCCCTCAGGGCCTCTTTTAACATACAAACTGGGGGGGCAAATGCCCCCCCAGTCGTGCTGGCTGCCCCCCCAGTTGAAGCTTTTTATGATGTTTTGCCCCCCCAGTGGAGGTCCCTTTTTTCCCTTTGATGCTTTTATTTTAGCAGTTTCTATTTTCTACACTAAGCAAGAAACCGAAATAGCAAGTAAGAATCAAGAAACCCAGATAAAAAATGCTTTTGTTTTCGAACAAGCCTCCCCTTCGACAAGCCTCCCTTTGCTAAGTCCAGCTTAGATTGCTATGACAATGACTACTGTTATGACAACCAAACAAAACAATCTAAAGAGGTGAAGTCTTTGGAAGATAGACAAACAAACGAGGAAGAGCCTATGCAAAGTGAAAGAAGATCAATCAATCATGAATTTGTAACAACATTTAGGAGAAACAGGGATGCAATTCGGCAAGAGGTTGTAGAGTCTGCAAAGAACTTTCTTCAGGTAAGGTTTAATATATGCATCCCCTCGTGGTACTCCTATCATGTGTCCTAACAAAGGGAACATATCAATATCTTAATTTTTTGCATTGTAGACAAGGCTTGATGAAGAACAAACAAACATTGTCAAATCAATGGTTGAACTAACATCTGCCAAATCCCCCAGAGAATTCATTGATGCAGCCATTCCACTACTGCCATCATGTAATATTGGCAACAAGCAAGAATTTTTGGATGCTGTGTTTGAAAATTTTGATGATATGCTACCGAGCTCTGTCATTGCTGCTAAAGATTATGGAGTCCGCCTTTTTCATATGCTCAGAGGTAGCAAGCAGCCAGTTACAAAGTTGCTGTCAAGCTTTTCGGTTGTTTGTCCACACAGTATGACAGTAGAAAAGTGTGTCTCGACATACAACATGCTATTTTCAGACTTGCGAATGGCTACAACTGAAAAAACCCTTAACTCTCGGTTGATGATCCACTGGAATGGAGTGCCAACAGCAAAGTTCAACCCAAGACCAGCAGTTCAAACTTTCCTTACAATGAAGGACCGCAGAATGAATTTGCCAAAAATTGACTCATATTGTGAAAGAGACTTCGTTAAAAAGTTCTTTGGTTGAAATAATTCTTCGTTTTTTTCAGTTTACATTTTGTTAAAAGGAAATGTTCTTTTCTACCATAATTTTTGACTCGCGCTCGCCTGCATCATTATTTTGGCAGTTGCTGAAAAATAAAATTTTTTCCTTCGGTAAAACTGAGGTCCCCTTTTTAAAATTTGCCCCCCCAGCTCTGATTCCTTAAAAGAGGCCCTGATGCCCCTCGCCTTAGACGACCTACTGTTTGTTCTGTGTGAATTTTAAAAGCAAAAATTCTTCTTTTGTTGAAATCCGAAATATTCAACAGTTAATGAAATTTAACTTGAAATGAAATTATGGAAAATTTTTTCCTTTGGCTTTGAATTAATTCTTAACTCTAAGACTTAATTTACCGTTGAGCGGAAGATTAAGGGCACCCACTAGCCATGTTTGAAGAATGAGATCATGCCTACGAGATCGCAATGAACAGAATAGAATTGCCAAAAATTTCGGCTCTGTTCTCGCTTGTTCACCCTGATTCCAACTGAATCAACATTCAGCTGTGCTTCCTCGACACCTCTAATTCCTAACAGATTTCACATTGTTGCCCGTTGATAGCCGCCTGACCTCCCTTGTTTCACATTTAGCAATAATTTCCACTGATTGCCTTTTGTTCCTGAATATTCCACTAATTCCCACTATTCCCTGCTCATTCCGGATCGTTCCTGTCTTCATTCCTTGAACACATTGCGTTGAGTGCAGTAAACAATATATCACCGTCTGATGTATGATGAAAACCAAACACTTCAAAATCAAGATCAAATCGAAATTTTGAACACACTGCTGGACCAAACACATTTTGAATAATACGGCTCGCACATTTTGGGCAGAAAAGGCTTCGTTCAAAAAAGAAGAGCGTTTCTATGCATAAAAGGGCGGGAAGCATTCATGAACATTTGTTTATGAGGCTAAGTAAGAAGCCATAACAATGGGGAACTCAGTGATTCAATGAAACGATTGTGCAAATAGAGAATTGAAATTCCTAATAGCGAATATAAATTCCTATCTTTTGTTACAACATTCCTGATTCCTAGGCATCTACAATCCTCGCGAAAGATATTGGGAACAGTATGTTATAAGTATGCTTTACCTTAAAATCCGGTCCCATTACAACATATTTGGATAATCAGCCCCCTTTCCCCGAATAAATGTTGGGACCACTGCCAACATCGACTTGACCAACATTGACCAACATTGACTAACATTGATCAACATCGACTTGACAAACATGGACTTGACCAACTTGACCAACATCGACTTGACCACCATCTTTAGAGTGATAATATTAAAAATATTCCTTGTGTCTCAGCATTTTTGGTGAGGATTACAGGTAGGTCTTTTTCCTTCCAGCTTGCCAAAAACATAATACGGTCAAACATAAACACAGGGACCCTGTCGCGATGAAGAATGCTGTTATGCTGGTGCACTATAAATGCAGCAGAGGGTGCGCATGTGGGACTGGATTAAGCAGCGACGAGATGATGATGATGATAAAATGATGATGATGATGATGATGATGATGATGATGATGATGATGATGATGATGATGATGATGATGATGATGTTGAAGATTATGATGAGGATGATGATGATGATGATGATGATGATGATGATGATGATGATGATGATGATGTTGAAGATTATGATGAGGATGATGATGATGATGATGATGATGATGATTATGATGATGATGATGATGATGATGATGATGATGATGATTATGATGATTATGATGTTGACAGTCTTCGTCGTAATAGGTTGTTGTTGTTGTGAAAAGGTTGTTCTTACTTTTATAAGATTATTGTTTGCACAGGGTTTGAGCCATCTTTTGGCAAAATTTGCGAGTAAGCTCCGTCGGACCAAAGCAAACCAATCTGGCCAGCCTGTTTTTTGACGAAGCCGTTTGGACTGAAGCAAACTCACTTTGAACCAGAAGTTACATAGCGATCTCCCATATATGTAACCAAGGTGTTATGAATAAATAAATAACGATGATAATAAGTATTCCCAGCTGGTTCGCTCTAATTTCCACTTGTTCCCACTTTTAGTTCCTGAATTCTACTGATTCTCACTGATTCCCAGTTATTCCTGCTTGTTCTGCCTTTATTCCATGTTCATCTTTTTAGAGATGTACAGAAAATTGCATTTAAATGTGTCACAAAAATGGCATCACTCTCTTCCGATTGTTTCAATTTTTTGCATTTTCAATGCAATTAAAATTGATAAAATGCCTCAAGCATTGTCTGATTGTTGACATTAAGAAAAGAAATTCCCATCTTTTGTTATATTAATTATTTGCACATTACGAGGGTAATTGCACACCAGATTAAATACTCTCTTACTAATCAAAGCAAAATTTCTGAAATTGTTTTTTGTGGAATTGCTAATTTTGAAGTGATTTGTATGGCGAAAAGCAGAAAACTTGCATGCAAAGGGGGTGATGCTGGAATCCGTCACCTCACTACATCATACATCATTTTGAGAAAAATTCGAAGCATTCTTCTTCGTACATAAAAATGAACCCCAGCAGGCAACAACAAAGAAATCAAGAAGTGCGAATAAATAAAAAATCCCAATTTTGAAACGTAAAACAGATACTTTAATGTGCACAGACAGACAATAGCAAGGAGATTTTGGAATTATAGTTCTTCTTAGTTAATCTCTCTGGACAATAGCAATATTTGAAAGCGTGGATTGTGCAAAACACTCGTAAAGCAGTATGGGTTCTGGTATAAAAGGGATAAGTGTCTACATTAATTTTCCCTACTCATCTCATAGCTTCTCTTCACCGCAAGTGACGGATGCAAGGTGGATCCAATGAGTCACTGGATCCAGTCAAGCCAGAGTAGCTATAAAGCTATTTATAGATTATTAAAACTGTAAATTACCACAAATGTTCAAAATTCGAAAATTTTTGATTTTGTCGCCAAATCGTTTTTGGAGTTTCACTTCACGTTCGAAGTCTGGTCCGATGATTATACGTGTTCATGTGTCAATGAGCACCCAGTATCAAATTACAGTGTTATGGCAACCCGGTTTACACGATATCGGTACCACACTGGTACGATATGACACCGGTGTGGAATCTTTTGTTTTTACACGAGCAGTTTACACTATATCCCACCATACCGGGATAAAAGGTAGCCACACCAGTTCGACTTCATACCGGTGTGATAGCAACATCGTGTAAACACCCATACCGGCATGGTACTGATACGGTTTCATTTCCATTGCTTTTTGGATGGAAATTATACTGCAATATTTTCTTTATTAATTGTTTTTCTGATTAAATATGATAAAACTTGATTTTTCTTGTCAATTGAAGTAAATTTAGTTGCTTTTTCTCGTCTGACACTTGGCTGTATTCGACTTTTGAGACAGCATTTTCGTGTATTTTTTTTTACATCGATGAAATAGTGGTTGCAAAAATTGGATTGCCTCGAGCAGCGGGGACTGTTTGCAATTTGCTCTCTTGGTTTATTTTTGGTTTTTTTCTTTGTTAGAGCTTAGGTCATGGCCCAAAATCACAAAATTAAGCTCTGTGATGTCACATCCATTGTTTAACCAAAGCGACATGAAATCATACAGGTATTATGTAAACGGGATTACAAAAAACACATACTGGCATGGTTTCATGCCGGTGTCTAGAGAAAGTTTCCGAGGGGATGTTTGGTCATCTCGTAAGAGAAACAACGCTGCTGTTAAGCTCATGCCAATAGACATAACAAATAATGGATGGATCCCTGTCCAGTAAGTAAGATTAAATTCATATATTTTTCAATCTGTATTCAGTATGATTATGATTTTGCTTATTCATTCATGTTTTATTTCATCATCATATTTTTATATCGGTTTTGTGTCAATATTTCTATTGGTATTGGCTTCAAATGATAAGCCATGCAATAATCTATCAAATTTTACCATACCTTTAACTTTAATGGTGTCAACCAAAGCTACGGATCATAAAGCTTCATTTGTTAGGGGTGCTGAGTGAGCTCAGCAACAGCAACAACATTCTTCGCTTCGTAGCTTTTTTACATTAAAAACAGATATTTATTTGTGTATTATTAATACAAAATATCCTAATTCCAGGGCCTCTTTTAACATACAAACTGGGGGGGCAAATGCCCCCCCAGTCGTGCTGGCTGCCCCCCCAGTTGAAGCTTTTTATGATGTTTTGCCCCCCCAGTGGAGGTCCCTTTTTTCCCTTTGATGCTTTTATTTTAGCAGTTTCTATTTTCTACACTAAGCAAGAAACCGAAATAGCAAGTAAGAATCAAGAAACCCAGATAAAAATGCTTTTGTTTTCGAACAAGCCTCCCTTCGACAAGCCTCCCTTTGCTAAGTCCAGCTTAGATTGCTATGACAATGACTACTGTTATGACAACCAAACAAAACAATCTAAAGAGGTGAAGTCTTTGGAAGATAGACAAACAAACGAGGAAGAGCCTATGCAAAGTGAAAGAAGATCAATCAATCATGAATTTGTAACAACATTTAGGAGAAACAGGGATGCAATTCGGCAAGAGGTTGTAGAGTCTGCAAAGAACTTTCTTCAGGTAAGGTTTAATATATGCATCCCTCGTGGTACTCCTATCATGTGTCCTAACAAAGGAACATATCAATATCTTAATTTTTGCATTGTAGACAAGGCTTGATGAAGAACAAACAAACATTGTCAAATCAATGGTTGAACTAACATCTGCCAAATCCCCCAGAGAATTCATTGATGCAGCCATTCCACTACTGCCATCATGTAATATTGGCAACAAGCAAGAATTTTTGGATGCTGTGTTTGAAAATTTTGATGATATGCTACCGAGCTCTGTCATTGCTGCTAAAGATTATGGAGTCCGCCTTTTTCATATGCTCAGAGGTAGCAAGCAGCCAGTTACAAAGTTGCTGTCAAGCTTTTCGGTTGTTTGTCCACACAGTATGACAGTAGAAAAGTGTGTCTCGACATACAACATGCTATTTTCAGACTTGCGAATGGCTACAACTGAAAAAACCCTTAACTCTCGGTTGATGATCCACTGGAATGGAGTGCCAACAGCAAAGTTCAACCCAAGACCAGCAGTTCAAACTTTCCTTACAATGAAGGACCGCAGAATGAATTTGCCAAAAATTGACTCATATTGTGAAAGAGACTTCGTTAAAAAGTTCTTTGGTTGAAATAATTCTTCGTTTTTTTCAGTTTACATTTTGTTAAAAGGAAATGTTCTTTTCTACCATAATTTTTGACTCGCGCTCGCCTGCATCATTATTTTGGCAGTTGCTGAAAAATAAAATTTTTTCCTTCGGTAAAACTGAGGTCCCCTTTTTAAAATTTGCCCCCCCAGCTCTGATTCCTTAAAAGAGGCCCTGCCTAATTCTACTTGAGTACAAACTATTTCCAACTCTCTTTAGGTCCTCATCTGATGGTAACTGTATGTTTAATTCGATTTTTAACTCACATAGTGGATCTGAATCGCAAGCAAGACCAATTCGCTTATTACCAGCTATTGGACTTTTCGAGAGCTGTGCGTTTTATTCCCTTCATCCTTACCTTGAAAAGGCTTCGAAAATGAAAGAAACCCTTTTATGAAGAAGAGAGCGATGTTTTCTCAAATATTGTCAGATCAGGCTCTCGAAACATGCAAGAAGTAATTGGAAAGTGGCAAAGAATACGTCAAAGTGGAAGCCAAATTATGTGCCCAAGGTAAAAGCTGTTCATCAGTGATCTGCATGATGTCTGCTGCATCCGTCCTTGGGGTAGAAATCGAATCCATATATTCGAAAGATGCACGAATGGCCTTTCTTTCTTACAGAATAATTCTACCAAGACAAGAAGTTTTCGACAAGGGTAAACAGATTCGATTGCTTTGGGTATCCACTTTTGTCACACGTGACAAGCAATTTCATCCAAACCATTTCGTTTCTTTGGAACTCAGACCAGCAGAAAGGACGTCTGTCAATCCACTCGACAGTACACCATGTAAATCATACTCTAGATGATTTTTTTGGAAAGAGAACAAAGCAAGCTAGTGAAAATACGGAAGAAAATGAGAAAAACTTGCAAATTTATACTAATTACAAAAACAGATAATGATATGGGAATTATTTACGCTAAAATTTTGAAATAGCAAAGTAAAGCGAGAGGAGCGCTAAAGGACAATGGTCAATATAGCCTAATAGAACGAGATAGACCACAGGAGGCCCAGGAGGGTGAATATTTAATGACAAATAAATTTATTATTCTATTAGTTGATCATATCGTAATTTGTTTGTTGTGACTCTTCTTTACTCGATCTTTTATTGAATTGAATACTTTTCGAATATGTTGCTCGAATTTCTCAGTTGACTGTTTGTGTTTATATATAAAAATACAAGGCGTGAAACTTCTCATTCAGTGCAAACCCAAAAACTGTTTTTGATTCGCTTGGATTCCGGCATCGTTGCTCCCAATGTCTGCAAACGCATATCAACATGTTCCTCAATTACTCTTAGGTGCCTAATTGCCGTCCCCCCCGCTAATTAATTTTTGAAAATTTTTCCAACCCCCCGCTCTTATTAGGACCCCCCCGCTTATTAAATTTTTCAACTTCGCGTAAGTGACGCGTATTGAAAATTCATATCAGAGTATTCAAAATCACAAAATAAATAGATACCAGTCTTGCATAGACAAAATAAGATAAAAATTGAGTCTGGGGAAGGAGAACAGCTTTGAAATACATTCAACAAAATCCAACCCCCCTGCTAATTGGGACCCCCCGGCAATTAATTTTCAATTTTCAACACAAAGTCCACCCCGCTAATTGGGACCCCGCCGGCAATTAGGCATCTAAGAGTTATCGAACTAAAGCCCAAAATACATTGTTTCAATTTCAGATATCTTTATCATTGAATATTCTCCCATTTTTCCCATGCAAGTCTACTCAAATTTGCTTTCTCCCTAGGCTCCGGTCACCACTCGGCACAAAATCGCTCGATTTTCGAACGTTTTCGTCAGCATACCTTGTTCCGCCGTAAACAGCGTTTGGGTGTGGGCCCCCGTTTTTTATTAAAAAACCTGAAACTACAATCGCGAAATGTTCAGCCCAAGATTTGATGACGCCTAGAAAGATTTTTCAGTTCGACTCTAGTCGGCGAATGGAGACAGTCACACCCCCCTTGAAAACTTTTGTCGGGACGGCCCTGTATTTGGGGTCAGTCCCTTAACCGATAGCAAAATGTTCCATATTTCGTTGATTACGGTTGGCGTAGAACAGAAGGAGAGGAAGGGATGATGACTCCAATTTGGACACTGATATCCGAAGCGTCACATGCCTGCCATGAACTGGTTAATGCGGTTGCAAACGGAGTTGTACAACCAGGTGCAAGTGCAAGCGCTATGGATTAGACTGCACGGAATTGTGTGGATGCAGTGGCCAATGTTTTGACTGAGATAATATCAGTAGACCGCCAATCGTTCTGTACTATTTGGTTCGTATATCATATGTTTTGTCAAATTAGAAATTGGTTAATAACTCTGTAGACTGGGACCGGTGCCGTGACGGGAACTGAAATACTAAATTTCATCGTTACACGGGTAATATAACCTCTTCAATCAATTTTACGGTTATGAGGATTGGGATCCAGCCCCCTGTTCTAGATATAGAAAATAGGGTAATTTATCGACCTGATTTGATGTTCATGACATTGTGCATGTCAACTTACTTAGGAATTCTAAATTTCATGGTTATACCGGTAACCAATGACTCCAAAATCGATTTCATCATTCTGAGGACTGGGGCTAAGCCCCCTGTTCTAAAAATAGACCATATGAGCATTTTTCAGCTTGGGTCTGTTTTGCATCGTTTTCTACGACTCAAACTGCATATTTTGTGAAATGTTAATGCTGGTATCATATTTTGCACGATTGTTGTGCTTTCAGACCGGACTAGAAGTGCGTGCCTTCCTATTGAACGCTCCGCTCTAAACCCACAGCCCCCCAAACTAACCCACCGATCCCACCAAGGTAACCCCTTTAATAAGAATCTTTATCCATCCACAATTTGATTGAATTTTTTGGCCAAGAATACCCCCCTGGCTCCTGTTGCTAAAAGGACTGCTATCATTATGAATAAATAAGTCCCTCTCTATTTCTCCCAAAACCCCCCTGTATCTCCGAAAAGCCCCCAGAATCACCGATCAACATCCAGATTCGCAATCTACGCCAAAAAGTGACCCAGAAAATTTTTATCCCATAAAGTCCCAGCTCAGGTGGTCATACTCCCCACTCACCCTCTGGACTATCGTCAACGTATTTACGATACATGACGGGTTTAAATTCAGAAGGGCAGTCATCAAGGTACTGTTTTTCAAGAAAGCTCATGAATATATTAACAAAAGAGGAGCCAAGGGGTGTGCCCATGGCTACACCATCGGTTTGATCATAGAGGTTATTATTAAAAATAAAATTATTGTCTTTAGCGGCGTGAATAAGAAGATTTCGAATTTGAGAGCGATTAAAAGTGCATTCGCTTTGCCTGATATTTTTTGAATCAGAGAAAAGTACAGCAAAAAAGAGACAACATTGGTGGCATCGTGGGTACGGTCATTCTTCGCGGCAAACAGAATCTTGCCTACCGTGGAAGACGGGATGACTCAAAGAATTATAAAGGTACTTGGTTCGCAGGCAATTTTCAAGCATTTCTGTAGTACAGGCCCAGAGGTGGTGACAAACTTTTTAAAGAACATTTAGAATCGGCAAGTAGCAACGCAACATATCGCTGAAAAATAATCCAAAGTGAATTCATAAACCTATGTGGAGACTATATGCGTGATCAGATTTTAAGCAAAAAAAGAGCACACGTCTTTGCTGTGATGGCAGATGAAGTGGAAGATTCAAGTCATGTGGAGCAAATTCCAATTGCAGTGAGATACGGCAGTAATCGTAAAATTTCAGAGGAATTTCTTGGATTCACTTGGCTTCCAGAGGGTCTATTAGGAAAACCAATTGCAGCTAGCATTCTCTCTACTATTAAAGAGTGGGGACTTGACACGAACAAGTGCTGTGCTCAAGCCTATCACGGAGCTGCTTATATGAGTGGTAAATGCATTGGAGCTACAAGCCTAATAAGCAAAGAATATCCTAAAGCAATGTACATTTATTGCGCTTTGCATCTATTAAGTCTTGCTCTGTCCAATCAGTGCACAATATGATGGCCAATGTCAAGAAAGAAAACGATTTCTTTTATAACTCACGGAAAAGAATGCAGTTTTTCAACGAAATTTGAAAAAATTACTGCCAGATGTAAAATATCAAAGAATAAAAGATGTAACGTGTAACTATTCCTATTGGGACCATTTTTGACCGCAGATTTTTGTTTTGTTTTTGTTTAAGTTGTGCGTGTGACTTATTTTTTAACTTGCGACCTGTAATATGTGAGAATTTGTTTATTTACTTCAGATTTGTATTTCCGTTTTTGTTTGCACCATATTCGGTAAAATTTATTTCTAAATATGATATTCACTAGTGCCCAGCAATAAGTGCCATTGCGCGGGTTTCTGGGTGGAGTCTATTAAATCAATCGTAGCAGTAGGAAAGAAGACAGAGGAGACTGCGGTACAACGTCAAGTTGTTCGTTATGCCAGCAGAATTTTTATTGCTACAAAGGCAGACAGACTGTGAGTTTATTTTGTTAAAGTTTACCTCATACAGTTTATAGCATAACTTTATTTTCTACAATCTATGTACTGATATATTCGTGCTATTAAGAGAAATTATTATCTGTTTGCTATTGTTCGAAATTTTTGTGTTACCTCTTGTAACAAGCAACTTTATTCTAGTTTGATTTAAAATTGATTGTTAAATTTATTTTAGCAAATCACAGTTCCAGCTCAATTAAGTGCAGTTGTTTTCTTTGTTCAGCGGGGTATTCTGAGGACTGGGGGTAAGTTGTTCTGTCCTGTAGCCGAATTTGGTGCTACAGAAGACGTAGGTAGAACTCGTTGGATTGAGCTTATTGATGGATTAGATCGCTTCGAAGAAGATTTCAAACATATGATATCTGTTCTAACCATGATGAGAAACAACGAAGATGACCTTGAGGAGGATGAAGATGGAAAAATGAATGGAATCCAACCAGCCGAAGTGACCTGATAAGAGCATCCTCCAACTTTGGCTTTATCACGGCACTCGTTGTAACAAGACGCATTTTCGCGTTTATAACACAAGCATCTGTCCTACTTCAGCGTGAAGAGATGGACATTGCAAAGGCCTACGAGATGATAGGATTGTTATCTGAAACCATTGAAGATGTCTGTAAACACGTTGACGAGTATCACGATGCTTGGTTTGTGGCTGCTCAAGAATTACAGTTGACATCCGCTATCTCGACTGCCCACTATCTCGAACATTCGCTATCTCGAATGATTTTCCATTTCCCTTCGTTTTGGTATAAGGGTTTGTATAGAAAAATCATCTGATATCTCGAACCCCGTTATGTCGAACATTTTTTTTTAATCAATCTTTATACACGATACTCTTTCAGCAAATTAAAATACATTCTAAGTAAATCGGTGTCTCGAACCATTTTCGATTTCTCTTGGAGGAAAACCTGCTCTTTATCTCGAACTTTGCCAAATTTTCTGCTGAACTGGATAAAGAGACAAGCTGAAAATATGTATAAGTTCGCCAAGCGGAGTGGGAATGGCAGCAGCTAAGTGATATGCTGCTCATGTATAGAATAGATGAAGCTGTGCTCTTTCGAGATGCGCTGCATCGTCATTATCTCAATTTCACCAATAGTAGGGATGAAAGCAGATTAGCTTTGATTCCCATGTAAAACATACCTGACTTGTTTGATGAAATTTGGGATCAATAACCCTGCATGTTAACAGGCGTTCCTTTTCTGACTTTAAAACTATAATTTTTTATATTTATGTGGGGCATCCGTTATTTCGAACATTCGCTATCTCTAACAAATTTCAGTTTCCCTTGAGAGTTCGAGATTGCGGATGTCAACTGTAGCTGCAAGTGTTGTTGAAAAGCCTTCAATATCAAGATGCTGTGCTCTGCAGAGAAATCGAGCTAATCCACCTGCCTCAACAGTACACGAATACTACAAGTGTAGTATTATCATTCCAATGCTCGATCACATGCTTGTTGAGCTTGCGAATCGATTTTATTAGGAATTTAGCTTCATTTCTTCTCACATGTTTGAACAGAGGCAAAAAATATTGAACTGTGGAAGGCAAATGTAGGCAGTATCATTACTGCATATGACGATGATCCACCAAATGTGGTATCCATGCATGCCGAGATATATATTTTGATGAAGCGCTGGACAAACAATAAGAGCAGCGGGGATAAACTCCTAGATAATGTTGCAAAAACATTGCTTTTAACAGATCCTCATGTGTTCCCAGTGATGATCAGAATATTGCTGGCGTGGTGGTAATCTAAGTAAACGACCAAACCAAGACAGTCTTCTTTTGAAAACTGTAACACTCCATAGTGTCATTTGGGTGTGATTGTAAAGGTCTCCATTTGATATGATCTTTGGCCATTTGATATGAAGTACTTTTTTTAGGATATGCTTCTGAAAGATATCAATGGTGTTTTCCAATGTTTTGGTAAAGGTCCATAGTTCAGAGTTATACATGAAAATGCTTTCGATGTAGGTTTTGAATATTCGAAACTTGACCGTTGCACTGGTATATTTGCCATAAAAAAACTTCCAGTGATTTGAAAGTGTCTGTAATGAGGCATTTTCTATGTTTAATATCTTCTTCTGTGTCTAGAAAAGATCCTAAATATTTGCATTTTTTTCAGGAGGTGTTTCCGTTTCTTGTGATATGGAATCTTTCTGTTTTGCCTTTGTTAACAAATTCGCCTTCTTCTTTTAACATTTGGGGTACAATTGGTTCAATTTGATTTATTTTAGATTCATCAGTGCGCAGGAAACATATACAATCTGCGTATTTTATGTCTATGTTGACTTTGTATTTATTTCGAGAGTGACAATTACTAAAATTATTAGTGCATCTTTTAACACTGGTATTCTTTCAATTGTTTAAATCATGTCGCCATGTCAACCTTGTTTTGAAAGACAGGTCAGTGACGATGGTTAGAAACTTGGTTCAAAAGTGATTTAAAGTGCTCTAACGTATCGAAAAACGTAAAATACAGTAATTTAGCCTATTTTTGCCATATTGGTGAACATTATTAGCTATATTTGTTGTGACGCCACAATTACATCATAAAAATGACGTCATGTTTTGAAATAAAAATATAAAATTTCGCTTTTTATTCCCGTTTTTGCATTTCTATACACGTTTTCAATATTTTTGAGAAGTTCAAGGTCAACATTACTCGAGATTTTTGAAGTGCAGAAGAAATAAATTCATGCGCGGACCTTGATTTAAAAAAAGGCCATTATGCCAATTTAATCTCCAACTCAATTTTGTTGGGCCTTTCCTTGTTTAATGGCTGTCAAAGTAATGGGTAAGTACTAGTTTCTCCCCTTTTTCCATCCCAAGCAGATAAGCATCCCAAAAATTGGATGAAAATCAAATTATTTTTAGAAATGGAAATAACCCTTTCTAGGTTATAAATAACCTCTTCTAGGTTATTATTATATTATTATTATCCTTTATCTGTACGCGAAGTTTCATTTAGCTAGGGGTAACTGTTTTGGAGATACAGAGGGGGGGCTTTTTTAGCCCATCCCCACAATTCAAATAAAAAATTTACATTGAGGGAAATACTGAAAAAGAGTTAAAGGGATTGATAACGTTTGGGAGTTCACAGAAGGTCTATCATGAAGAATGAGAAGGCTTTAATTAATGAGGAGGTCAACACTATTATTGGCTTTATTGATACTAATAGCATTTCAATGGAAGAATCATTGTTGCTTTGAGATAAGTGTTCTGTGATTGAAGAAGCGGTGGTCTTAATTTTTTGGTTGGTAAAGCGTTTCAGAAGCAGAATACGAGATCGTGACTCTTTAATTTTACAGTAAACACTTTTAAGCCTTACCTGTACCTGTTGTAGGATGCTGATTGCTAAGATCGGCATTGACAAATAAGAGTGAATGCAAGATGAAGACCAAAGAGAATGTAGGCAAAATAAATTTCATTTTCTTTTTCTAATTTTGGAACAAAAACCACTCAATTAATTTGCTTGTACAGGTCTGCATAAATCCTTCATAAGATAACAATTCACATTTGAAATGTGTGATTATAACATTTACTGAATAATTTATTTGCTTTAACTATCTGGTTCAAAAGGTACCACTAATTTTCAAGAGGAAGGTCGCTTAAACCAGTAATGGTTTTGGCAGGTATCAATAACTCAGAGCTCTGATCTTTGACCGGATACATGATCAATCAAATGAACAGAGTATATTATTGTAAACAAACACATCACTACACTAAATGTGTTGTACCTTTATAGGAAAAAAATGCCTGAAAAATAAAGGGCTGTTAATGAAGCAATGACAACTTTAAGCGATAATGAGAACTTCTTGTTTGGCTAAAAATTAGCTAACACGTGGCAAAAACATAAGAAGAAATAAAAAAATAATAAACTAATGAGAAATCTATATGTTAGAAATTTTACTTCTGGTGTGGATATTCTTGTGTCACGTCACATTAAATTTAAAAACAGTTATAACAAACATCAGAGAGGAGATTACAGTACGTGAACGGTAACGATAACGTCATAAGGATAGCAATTTTACTTATTCAATCACTCTTTTATGTTCTTATCAAGCTTCACCTTTATTTTTAGGGTTCTTAAAAGCGTTAACTTTTATTGAAAAACCGTTGCAAATTTGCATTTTTTCTGGGTTGTTCAATAACCTTAGGGTTTTTAAAAGGTAAGTAAACCCACAGAGGTTTCATCTGTGCATGGGAGAAGCCCTTCGGGGTTCAGTCCTGAAAAGGGTTTTTCAACAAGCGGTTGGGGTTTTTCAACAGAAATTCTAGAATTATGCCTAATGAAGAAATTGTGGCACAGAATGATGCGTGAGTATATGAGAATTTAGAAATTTTTGTGAAGCGATACCACATCTGCAATTATACAAGCAAACATTGAAAGGTTGTAGCGCAACATTTCATTTCATTTCATTCGACGGATCGCCCTTCAGCAAAACACTGGTTTTCAAGGGGCCCTGAAACCAAGTATTATCGTTTCTTGTTTCATTTTTCCGCTGGCCGGGGTCTTTGTTTTACAGCAAAAGCAGAAATTATGGCTATCGGTCACTCGTCCTTCCTTTTCAAGTGCAGGCAGTGAAACCTTCAAAGGTTCATTTAAGAACCCCTGAAGGATATTCAATGACAGAGGTGGAGCGGAGGGATTTTTTGGGTCTCTATTCATTGATCATAACTTAAATACCAAATATAATGAAATCGAGGAAAAATCTCGAACCTCGAAAGCTCGACAAGAAATCTCGACAATCTCGAAATCTCGAATCTCGAATCTCGAAATTTCGAATCTCGAGATCTCGACAAGAAAATTATTAATTTTCAGGAAAAAAAACTGACTTAGAAGGAAACCAAATTCGATGTTCCCGTGTACAAAAACATGGAAAACCATGTGACCAATCTGAAAGCTCTCTAATTCGTTGGTTCTCCTTGAAAAGTTTAACGAAGTTCTTGTGAAAAAAATTTCTTGTCTGCAAGTATGCTGCTAATTTTGTGCTGTTTTTTTGCAAATATTTGTATATTGGTAAGTATATTGCTTCTCTATTTCTATTCAGATTTTTGTAATGCTTGTTTTGTACAAGCAACAATGTTTCTCAAAATCCGTAAGTCTTATTAGTTATTTTCATTTCTATCTTTCAAATTAAGTTTGTGCTCAAAGAAGAGCAAGGATGCACGACATCAGGCCTCACCAAAACTTCAATACAATAATTCAGTAATAATGTAAAAACGAGCTGTAATTATTTGATAAGTGAGGACGCTAGAGCATAGAAAATTAAAATAGGAGATTGAGTAGCCTGCGTGCAAACTTCACAAAGACGGAATTGTAAAGTCTGCGAATTAGCGTCTGTTTTCGAGTTCTGTGATCTTTCGCAATAAATCTGCTCTTTGTCTGGGGATTGTTTCTCCAGTGAGTGGTTTCAGATTTTGGTGACCCAATCAAAAACAAGAACATCGTCACGTGTCTTTCAGTCTCCTCGAGACAAGTGAAGGAGTGACTACAACAAAAATTACCTGTATTCAAGATGGAGGAAGTAAAAATAACGATTTGAACTTACCGCAATTTTTTAATCTCTAGCCTGCGTGCAAACTTCACAAAGAGGGAATTGTAAGGTCTGCGAATTATCGTCTGTTTTTGAGTTCTGTGACTTCCATTTCCTCCTTCACAGAGGAGGTCGATCTTGCGCAAGAAATTGCCTCCGCATTACTCGTCTTAACGTCCTGCAGAGCAGACACGCACTGATCAAATTGAAAATGTCGGATGATGGAAGATGCTGTCTTTGCTTCGAAGAGACTGTTTTAAAGCACGATTGAAATCTTGTGGAGGAGATCTGGCGTTTTTAATCTGAGACTGGGAATTCTTAGTCTCGATTTCATTTATTTGCTTCCACTTTCGAAATATGTTTGCGAAAATTGTGTTAATTTGGTTGAAGAAGAGAAGGAGGTTAAAAGACAAACTGGCCAATGCCAACGAAAAGCTTAAGTTAAAGAACAATAAAAAAGCAGCAGCCACTGACATAGTTATTGGGTTTGGCGAGGACGAAGCTCTGCCCATATCGGAGCGCCCTTCGAAGATAAGAAGGGTTTTGTTATCGTCGGAGGCAGTGGGAAATGACAGCAGGGACAGGCCTATTACTAGGCCTACAGCATCATTAATTTTGATCAAATTTTTGTTTTCGTACGAACTATATTGTCGGACATTTCTCGTACACCACATTGTTAGAAGTAATTGATCTGACCAGAGAAAATGTCCCCCACAAATTTAACTTTCTTTTGCATTGTGATTCTCACTTTTATGATTGAATTGTTGTAGAATAATAGATATCACATTTTGTTGTGAAATAAATGAGATTGTGCAAATGACTTCGAACACGTGCTCGACAAACTCAACCTTCTCTTTGGAAGCTATGGTGAGCTGCAGGCATTTTGCCAATTGGAAATAACCTATTTGTTGGTTAAGTACAGTAGTAGTTCAAACCTGACATTTGTTTCAAAGGTAAGGTATCTTAATAGTCCATACGCTGAGGTCGAATCCGTAGGAATTTTTTGCCCCCTAAATCACCTTGCACCATCGTCAACTACCCCATTTGGCGATCCTAAAAATCGAGGGTGGACATCTGGGGGCGTGGTAGGTCCTTCACAAATGACCTTTAAAGTTGACCCTTTTGACCGTATTTGAGCATAGGCCTACAGCAAGTTTTGGGGTGTTTAAGTTAGTTTTAGCAGCGCTTCTGCGCTAAATATACGTCTTTCTATTATTATTTACAGATTAATCAAGCTACAACCTGCGTAAAATGAGAAACTCCGCACGAATTTCTGCGCATGCGCAAGCTTGTTTCAATGAAAATTGACTCTAAACACCTGAAATAGCTACTTTTTATGGAATCTCGATTGGTGGCACCGTTTGCAATAGTTTAGAAGGGCTTCCAGTGACAGTGAATAAATAGTCATATGAAAATTGATGAAAACCGATTGCGATAGATTGCGATAGGTAGAATTAAATCTGAAGACATTTGCACAACTGAGATCAGCAAAGAATGATGACCTGAGGTCGACTGCAAAGAAAAGTTCCCATCAACGGGTCATTGATATCGCTCGTGCTAGAGGGACTCCAATAGAACTGTTGCTGCAGTTTGACGCCACTCCGATTCCAAGCCTATTCACAGAAGACGGGATGGTAAAAAAAGTGACAAAAAGTGATCTGTTTCGAGAGCTGGAAAAGTCTATGGTAGCTTCAGATGCGAACCGCACCCCAATGCTTAAAGAAATGCCTATGCACACAACGTACATAGTCGACATGATGGCAAGCATCCGAAAACTGAAGACATCGTCTTTATCTGACTTTGGGGTTTTCTGCAATGCAGCTATCAATTACATACACAATACTGCTAGACATGTAGACAGGATCGACTGCGTATTCGACAAGTACAGAGACGAATCAATTAAAGATTCAGAGAGAGCTAGAAGAAAAGGCAGCCCTCCAACCAACCTCTCGATGATTAATGCCAAGACGCCAATTCCTGTAGAAATGAAAACTTTTTGGGCATCGAACAGTAACAGATTATTGGGCATAGAAGTGCACTAGAACAGCAAACCCCGACACAGAAAGTTGTTAGTCATATCCCCGGCACTCCACCATCCCCATGCATCTCTGTTTTTCAAGGAGAGTTAACATATCTTCAAGAGCTTCACGTAGATGCAGAGGAAGCTGACTGCCGTGCTATTCCCCAGGCAATGCATGCTACGACCACTGGTACAAAGAGAATAATTGTATTATCGACAGATACTGATGTCACTGTGATCCTCCTGTTCTACAGGCAGAAATTAAAGCTACATGGGTTGAAAGAGCTTTGGGTCGAAACTGGTGTAGGTGACTCTACTCGGTTTGTGGCACTTCATGAACTGGCGACTTCTCTATCACATGATGTTTGTGAAGTTTTACCAGCGGTTCATACTCTGACAGGCTGTGACTATACCAGTAAAGTTGGGTCAAAGAATGCAGCTATCGAGTGTAACCCAGCTTACTACTTGCAGAGCTTTGAAGTTATGGATTGATCGTCGTTGGAAAGGCAGTTTAGTAAAGCAGAGGAGTACTTATTTAAAGTCCTGAAGAAAAATACAGCATGCAAAACAATGGACGAACTAAGGATATGGATGTATCACCAGCTCAAGGGAAGAAGTCTTGATGAACTCCCCCCTACCAGTCACGCAACAAGAGCGCATATTTTAAGAGCTTTCTTTGCAACAAATATCATAACAACGCTGTAAGATCACCAGCCCTCAGTTCTCGACCCTGCCGTTTATGGTTTTGCAATGAGGATGATTTACTGGTCCCGGATGTAGGATTACACCCTATTCCAGAGGAGTATTCTCTATTTTGTAAGTGTGGAAAGTGCTCAACGGTACGATGTACATGTCGAATGAATGGCCTACCTTGTTGTGCATTTTGTAATTGTCAAAGCACTTCTGCAGACGATGGCTCAAACTGTAAGAACCCATCTGGTTACATCCAGTGAGCTAGCCCTTTCTAACACCGTTTCAGTTTGACTTTTTATTCAAGTTTGGACATATACATAGAGAGTGTTTTGTTTAAATTTACGTTTCAATTAAGATTTTTAATTAACTTTTTCACTAGAGAACTATTATACCTATAGTTGAATGCACTTCTAACGGAAATCCTTAAAAAAAACACAATAGTTCAAGACTTTAACGATCAATTTGTGTTGACAATTGCTCGCGCATGCGCAGTAGTCTTTGCTAGATTTCTCATTTTACGCAGGTTTAGCTTTCTTTATCTGTAAATAATAATAAAAGACGTATATTTAGCGCAGAAGCGCTGCTAAAACTAACTTAAACACCCCAAAACTTGCTGTAGGCCTATGCTCAAATACGGTCAAAAGGGTCAACTTTAAAGGTCATTTGTGAAGGACCTACCACGCCCCCAGATGTCCACCCTCGATTTTTAGGATCGCCAAATGGGGTAGTTGACGATGGTGCAAGGTGATTTAGGGGGCAAAAAATTCCTACGGATTCGACCTCAGCGTATGGACTATAATATAAATTATCTGTTATTCATTGACTTAAAATTCCGTATTACTTCTTTCTTTCAATTATATTTTCAAGGACCAGTTTAACATTTGTGAAGTTGAACTAGCAAAATTGACTCGGTCAAACTTTAACTCAATGTTGCGCCTGAAAACATTGTTCAATAATGTATTAAGTTAAATGAGCAAGTTAGCCCTTTCCGAACTTATATAGATTTCTAATAATACGTAATTTTTGCAGGATTCTTAAAAAATCAGATCAATTCTTGCAGTCCATATTTCAAGTTTGGTAGTCTCATAATGGTAAGTATCTTAACTGTAAATACTAATGCATCTCAGAATGAGCAAGTTAACCCTTTCCGAACTTATATAGATTTCTAATAATACGTTATTTCTGCAGGATTCTTAAAAAATAGATATGTCTCAAATATATTTCATCTTCTTATTTGAATTGGTGCACTTTTAGGAACTGTATATACCCAACTTTACTCACTACACTACGTGCAACGTTATTCGTGTCTTGTTGTTTTCATATAAACATGTTTCAATCACCTTTAGGCTGATTTGTTCCTAACCTTACATTACCCAGTACCTGTGTACTACTTAGGTAGGCTTATGTTTCTTGATCTAATTTTGCACTATTGTATTGATCTTTCATTGTTGAGGCACTGGGCTAGTATACAGTTGTTTGTTATAAGCATTATCCTTATGATGCCTCTACCTCAGACTAAATCATTGTGGGATACAGATGCCTAATCCTCATGTCCTTAAAACTTGTTTATGATGAGGCACTGCATTTATACAATGGTGCAATGGTGTAAATTGATGCTTTTGTTTAGATATAATGAGTCACTGCATAGACCTGTTTTTATTAGCCATTATGGTTTGTTTATGATTGATATACCTTGATTTATGCATTTGTTATGATGATGATTATGACGAGGCACTGCATAGACCTGTAATTATTAATCATTGTGGCATGCAGATGGCTGATATACCTTAATTATGCATTTTTTATGATGATGATTATGATGAGGCACTGCATAGACCTGTAATTATTGATCATTGTGGCATGCAGATGACCGATATACCTTAATTTATGCATTTGATATGATGATGATTATGATGAGGCACTGCATAGACCTGTAATTATTAATCATTGTGACATGCAGACGACCGATATACTTTAATTTATGCATTTGTTATGATGATGATTATGATGAGGCACTGCATAGACCTGTAATTATTAATCATTGTGGCATGCAGATGACCGATATACCTAAATTTATGCATTTGTTATGATGATGAAAATTATGATGATGATGAGGCTCTGCATAGACCTGTAATTATTACTCATTGTGGCATGCAGATGACCGTTATACCTTCATTTATGCATCTGTTATCATAATGATGATGATGAGGCACTGCATAGACCTGTAATCATTGTGGCATGAAGATGATCCGATATACCTTAACTTGTTATTATGATGATGATGCCCTGAATAATCCTGTAATAAATAATCATTGTGGTATGCAGATGACCTTTGTACCTTAATTAATCCATGTGTTATGATGAGGCACTCAGTGATTAAATGCTTGCAGATAACCAATGTACAATTTAGTTCATGTATTTGGTTCATGATTGGTACTTCTTGACCTGCTTTTTTAAAAATCATTGTGTCATGAATTTGTCATGATTTTCCACTGTTCCTTTGTTTGGCATATTTATTTCTACTATCCCTTGAATAATTCAATGTCCCATTATTTAATGATCCAGGCCTAATTATGAGGCTCAGCATTGATTCGTATCCTTCATGGTTTTATAGCTCATAAGGATTATAGCAATTGTCCTTTTGCTAAAATATACGTTATTCAATCTGGATTTCATGATTGCTCTGGTGTAAGGACATACAATTTTTGGCATTATGATGTGTTCACTGCAGTTTTGTGTACCAGCCTTTCCACATTACAGTTTTGCTTTGAATTTTTGTGAAGTCAGCTATCATTTGCAATCAGTAATGTTTCTCATTTTTTTTTATTAGTTTACTTCTTTTTGTTATCCGTTGCATGTTCTTTATTTTGCTTCGTTTCTTTCTTCCTTTTCATACCACTCTCCTATTTATCCTGCCACTATAAAATTCCATCTTCCCTCCTTCTTAGCCACTCGTTGGCTTATCTAAAGGCCTTAATACGCTGTCTCTGACTGTCGGTCTGAGTGGCTGGGTTGGTGAATTTTCTCATTCCTTTGCTATTCAAATCTCAATTCTTACCTTTTCTTGCTATCTTCAATTTACTTTCGGCACTAGATTTGCGTTTATGACGTGTTTGTATTTCACATATTTTTTCCGAAGCTGTTTTTTATTTCAACCCAGCCACTCAGATATCCTTTTTACATGTCAAGATACAAAGTATGTGCTCTTCTTTTTATGCTCAACAATTTTCTGACTCATCTGATGCTTTAGTTCATGATTTTATTTTGCATGTTGTTTATGCAATGGATCTCATTTTTCATTGATTGATTTTTTCATTGTTATATGCACTTCCTTTACCTCCATCAATTAGTGGATTTGCTGATAACTGGTATGTAATATTTATGTAATTGTCTATATATTCTTTACTTGATCTGATATTCCATGATATTTCTGCAGGGGCGTAGCATGTTCTTCTCATCTTTTGCAATTTAATCCCTGTGGTTGCCAATGATAATAATCTCTCTTATTGCAACAATTGCTTTCCTTTTTCTTATTGGTTTATTTGTTATTTGATGTTTTTCATTAGATTTTGTGATTTTGTTATATTTTTACTCTTCTCTTATTCATTTTTCCACTCTTAAATTCCATCTTCCCTCCTTTTTAGCCACTTTGGGGCTTATCCCAAGGCCTTAATACGCGGTCTCTGACTGGTGGTCTGAGTGGCTGGGTTGGTGAATTTTCTCATTCCTTTGCTATTAAAATATCAATTCTTACCTCGTTTTGCCTTCTTCTTCTTAATCTCTGCACTATATTTGCATTTATGCCGTGTTTGTATTTAACATATTTTTTTTTCAGAAGCTGGTTTTTTATTCCAACCCAGCCACTCAGATATCCTTTTTTACATGTCAAGATACAAAGTTCTTTAAATTTTATTGCTATCAGATATCCTGTCTTTTGCTATGGAGGGAGTTGTCTACCAATTGAGGTCTTGAAAGGTCCCATACCATTTTATACAAGGCATGTGTAGTTTCCTATCTTTGTTTCATACAAGGCTTTTTCTTTTTTATGCTGCATAAGAGTCACCTTATATGATTCTATGTTTTATCATATGAATCACACCTACATATACAAACTAGGTTGATTTCCATATGTATTGCTCAGGACATGGTGTTTAGGTAGGTTGTTTGGAATATATTTATTGTTGTGCTCTAATCTAAGTTCACTTTTGATTTTCTTGTTCCCCAGGGTCACTCTGTTTCCTTTTACCAATTATTACTTTTGTTTGTCTTACCAATCAATTGTTGAATTGTGCCTTTAGCACATTGGTTCTTTTTTCCCACCTGTCATTTACTAAAATTGTTTGCATCTGCTAACCAGGATTCATGTTATCTTAGTTTCGAATCAAAGGGACATTGTTTTGTTTTATTGCTTTGCCAAAATATATTACATTGTAGAAACCTAACTGGTACTTCCCTGGATTTTGTAAACCATGCTTTTCCAGTGTCAAACCTTTACTTTTCAATTGTTATGTCTCAACAAACTTCGTTAACATAACTTAGTCGTATCAACAAAGGTGTAAAAATTTTGTTGTTATTTATCCAGTACTGGCATCTACAACAAATTCTACAGAAACAACAGAATTTACCATTATTGGGTGGTTCATTATCTCCTTGGGGCATCCCTTATCCAATGTGTTTAATTACCAATAACCTTGTATTCCCATTACTTAAACTTTGCATTCTGCAAAATGTGTTGGATAGCTTAGAGTAGATAAAGGATGATCGTTAGGGATAGTTTCACCTAAATTCCCCTAACTGAATTTTTCGCGTTGGAATTGTATTATAAATTCGTTTGCTTTTCTCTTACTCAGCATCCAGGGCCTTATACAAATGATAGGTCTGATCATTCATCATAGCTTTATAGGCTATCTTTAAAACACGGAATATGGAATGACGGAATGGAATGACGGAATGACGGAATGGAATGACGGAGTGACGGAATGGAATGAGGGCCTATTTAGTAAATACCTTGAATTTCACCCGAAAATGCTTATAAATCTTTGTTTCGGCTTCCAAGTAACAGATAAATATCAATAAAACATCGAGATCCATTGAATTGTACGTTTTATAGCACCATTCCATGTTTTCTAAAACGATTCCGTGTTTTCTTAAACGATTCCGGGTTTTCTAAAACGATTCCGGGTTTTCTAAAACGATTCCGTGTTTTCTAAAACGATTCCGTGTTTTCAGAAACGATTCCGTGTTTTCAAAAACGATTCCATAAAAAGCTTGGAATCCCCTTTTGTCTGCAAAGTGATTGCCGGAAATAGCATGTAATTAAATCTTTGTTTTGTCTAACCTGACATTCAACATATGTGGTCCTTTGCTGTGTTTCTTTTTCTGTGATGGACTAAGTGCTGGAAAGATGTCCCTGAGCAAATCATTCAGGGTTCCAAAACTTAAACCCAGAGCGGACGATTTAAAGACCTTCAAATGGGAAGAACAAACGTCCATTTCCACCTTCGCTTGGACTGTGTTCGTGCGAGATATCCAGAATTCAATTCTACCTATCTACACGTTCCAAGAGAGTATATAGACTTTCTAAGGCCAGAACATTATCAACGGCTGTTTACAGAGTTCGGGTTGTTATTGTGATTATACATAGCTTATAGTGTAATTTAATTGTTTCAGATAAATATTCATTTTGACCCCTTAATTTAGTGGCGTAATGCCAAATCGTGTGCATTTTCCTATGATACTTGAGAAATGCTCTTTCTTGTGCTGCACATTTTCCCATGAATTCTGATTTAAACATTGCAAACTGCAATGAGCTCTTTCATTAAGTGGGTAGCAAGCTCAAAGTCAAAAGCTCACGGGGTTGTGATATCCCTCGATCATTCAAATCAGTCAGTCAGGCTGTCAGTCTAGGAATAGGAAATTATCCCGAATATCAGGTCATATGGCAAAAGTGTGCAGTCAACTGAGCCAGGTCAACTTTAATGTTAGAATTAAGGGGATTTCGTGCCCCTTCCACACTTTTAGTACGCTGGATTAATTTTTTTCTTAACCATTTCGGTACACGATTTATGAGACATTTATGTGCTAGGGGCAGACGACCGATTCCTTTGTAGATGGACGAGGATTTTTCAATTCCCTAACAAGAAAACATTTTTCACAAGAAAACACTTGATTTGCTGAAGTCCTCCGAATAATTCTACCTCAAAGTACATGGAGCTCTACTGTTCTATCGTCAGATACTTTTATATTACTTATACTCAATGTATTGTCATTTTCGATCGACTTTTTCATTACTTATACTCAATGTTCTGTTATTTTCGATCGATTTTTTTATTACTTATACTCAATGTTCTGTTATTTTCGATCGAGATCTTGTTTCAGTTCCAAGCAATTTAAGTAACTTTTGACTGTTCTGTTCGTCTTTTTACTATTCGCCTTTTTGCTATAGCTTTTCGATATAAAGAAGCTGTACAGTAAGAAATATTCATGCTCCTTCCTTAATACCTGATTACTTTTTAATGCGCCCCTCCAATTTTGTACCTTCATTAAATGCGCCTCTAACTTTTGTGCAATTTCTTGTTCAACCTTATTTCTTGATTTAGCTAGGATTATATCACAAAATCTACTTTTCTACAAATACAATGTGGGGGTGAGTTTGGCGAGTTTAATCCAATAGTTAATACGATGCAATTCAATGATCCCGTACAAGTTCAACTTCGCCTTATAACCAAGTTCAACTTCGCCTTATAACCAAGTTCAACTTCGCCTTATAACCAAAACAACAGCAACAACATCAACTAGGCCCAAGCTATGGGGCATTTATTGCGTCTGGTGACCAGAATAAAGACTTCGAATGCTTTCAAAAAGGAAAATAATCACTCAAAGGAAAATCGAACGAAAATTACATAAATCAACATTCTTTACAATCCATCGACATCTACACAGCTATTTTAAAGGAATTGCTCGCCATTAAATTGAATGAGTGAGACATGAATGAGACAGTTTTGTCAACACTAAAATTCTCTCACAATCACTTTTCAGACCAAAGGGGATTCCCAAGCATTTTATGGAATCGTTTTAGAAAACACGGAATCGTTTTTGAAAACACGGAATCGTTTTAGAAAACACGGAATCGTTTTAGAAAATACGGAATCGTTTTAGAAAACCCGGAATCGTTTTAGAAAACACGGAATCGTTTTAGAAAACATGGAATGGTGCTATAAAACGTACAATTCAATGGATCTCAATGTTTTATTGACATTTATCTGTTACTTGGAAGCCGAAACAAAGATTTATAAGCATTTTCGGGTGAAATTGAAGGTATTTACTAAATAGGCCCTCATTCCATTCCGTCATTCCGCCATTCCATTCCGTCATTCCGTCATTCCATTCCGTCATTCCATATTCCCTGTTTTAAAGATAGCCTAGCTTTATACGCTAACCAGACTGCCTTATCAGGTAGTATTTCATTTCATGTGCTCCATTTAGGTCTTGCAGGATTTCATTTGTATTCGCTGCACTGTCTACTACAATTATTTCACTTCAGTTCTTCATAAGGTTACTGTTAACTAGGTTGAATTAAGTTAGGTTAACTTAAGTTAGGGTAACTTAGGTTTATTTAGCTAAATCTAGTTAGGTTTTATTTAGATTTAGGTAAGGATTAGGGTAAACTCGTTTCATCTTGATATTGTTTTTATGTCAGTCTGTTACTACTTTACTGAGCAAAGTGCCATGTGCATTTCGATCTTATCCGTCCTCCGCGGGGGTTTTACTCTATTTTTGTAACCCCTTAGAAGGGAGTAACTTCATTCAATCCTTCTAGGTTTTCGTCGCGTTACTAAACTTTTATCTTCTTCCATTACTTTGTTTTGTTATCTTTTATCTTATCATTTTCTTGAGGATTTCGGTGAGTTCCTCTCGACACCCTTCACGACAGCCAGTTGATGCCGATCGAAACTTCATCATCATTTTCTCTTTCAGCCTTATGTCTTGTCAGCAGATTTCCATAGGTGGCCATTTCCCAGCAAGCTAACATTTCTTTTCCTAGGTTTGGCTTGCTCCTATTCCAATGTTTGCTGGCAGAATGCTAATTCTCAGTTGGAGTAATATATTTTTGCTGGCGTACATTGTTTCTTAGAATGTTATTTTTAGTATAAGATTTTTTCGTTGTGAATGCTGTGTCTTCTTTCTCTGCTGGATATTATACGGACACTCCAACATTTTGGGGATTTTAATCACGGCACTTGTTATCTTTTCTACAATCCTTATTGGGTTTCGGGCTTATCCCTTTGGGGTTTTTCTCTTACCCCTACTCCTAATACCCCTATTTCCAATGCTCCTATTCTATTTGAGTTATGGATGTAAGGTGTATTTTCCTATGCTTTCCCTTGCAGTAATCTTAGTATATTAGGGTATTCTGCCTGTATCATACTGCTGCCTCCGGAGCACTCTCCATATCTCAGCCAATTGAAAGGAAGAGAGTAGGATTCGGTGAGGACAGGTTACTAACGAATGTCTAACTATCAACCTTTTGTTGCAGATTGCAGATGCCAAATCACGTTAAGCTGATGATTATAAAACCAACTCCTTCAATGGTATGACTAACACGGTTCTTTATGGCCTTACCAACCAGGATACTCGTTTGGCTTTCACAACAACGACCTGATATAATATGGCCTATCGCACTTTCAACATAAACTTTTTAACGAAGAGAGACACTATTTCCAGACCAAGCAAAGTTTAAACTTTGTATGCTCTCGGAGAATGAAAATCCTATGAAAATGTGAAGTAGATTTGTGCATATACAGCTAATTTGTACATTTTGATTATTGATGAAAAACTTCATCGACCTTTCTATATGGTCAGAAGTTATGATCGCACTAACCCTTTCCACGATTGTCTGAAAACTTTGCAGACTTAAAAAAATTCTGACTCCAATAGAAACTTCGAAACACCAATTATTTAAGTTCGATTTGATTGTACTGTATCTTGCAGTGATTGAGAAAATAATATCGATTTCTTTTGGCTAGCTTCTCTTGTTATATGTTAGAGATATAATGATTCAAGGAAAGAAAAATGGAAGTGGTATTATATGTATACTTATCCATTTATATATCTTGGTCCGCAGTCCTCAACTATAATAAATCTCAATAATCAAGCAAGCATATAAGTAAGAACAAGCATAAGCCTATTTGTGACCTTGGTAGATAAAGGTGAATTGATTGTGTTTATCAGATATGAAAAGACAAACAGTAACGTTACAAGAATCAGCAGATATTGCAGCGCATTATAAGGCAGATATCCGGGGGCAAGAGTTATTGAACTTGCTTCCACGGCTTTCAAAGTCCACAGTCTATGAGCACGAAAAAAAGAAACGTTGGACAGTTGCATATAGATAGAAGACATAGCAACAAAGGAAGACCTCGCAAACTGCATGCAAGGGAAGAAAGAGCCATCATTCGACAAATACCATTATTGCGACAACAATACTGGTAGCTTCACGTCGAATAGAGTATAGCTTGAATCTGGTGTAAGCAGCAAGGTTTGCAACAGAAAAGTTCGCCCCTGCTTGAACAGACATGGCTATGGACACAGGCGAAGGAGAAAAAAAGGACTCCTTCACAAAAACGGCCTTTCTAAGCGCATGAAATTTGCTACTAAAGTTAAGAAATTGTTACCTTCCAAGTTTTGGAAGACTTCTGTTAGCTTTTGCTTTGATGCTGTTGGGTTTACTTTTAAGAGAAACCCTAGATGAGGGAATGTCTCCGAAATCAATGGTATGACCGCGTGCCAACGAAGGTTTAACACCAGGCTGTACAGCAAAAGGAAAGAAGGAAGGCAACAAACAAGCCCATTTCACAGCTGCATTTTCTTACGGTAAAGGATTCACTTGTTGCAAACAGTATGAGGGCAAAATGTCCGGGAAATTATTTCCAGATTTCATCAAGGATCGTTTCCAGCAATTCTTCGAAAGAAGCTCAAATGCACGCGTAAAAAGATTTCTACAAGATGACTGCCTGAGCCAGAATTCTCAGGCAGCGAGAAAAGCAATTCGTGATACAAATGCCATGATGTTTTCCATACCAGCAAGAAGCCCTGATTTGAACCCAATTAAAAATGTTTTTCATTTAACCAAAAGGCAACTAAAAAAAGATGCTTTCGACAAACATATCCCACACGAGACATTTGAGCAGTTTTCAGCGAGGGCAAAAAACATCATGCTTAGTTTTCCTGTCTATGTAATTGATCTTATAATAGAATCTATGGACAAACGGGTGGCACTAATAGTGAAAGCAAAGGGACAACGAATAAAGTATTAAGTATGAAATAATTGCTCTAATTTCAACAAAACTCCAGCCACTGTTTTCTAAACGAACTATAATGTGTCATGATACACATGCCCAGTTAGTTTTCGCTGCGAACTTTATTTCTTGAAAGAAGCATATAACTACAATATGTGCTTATATCTGTATTGTATCTATAATTGATAAGTTAAATATAAAAGTGATTCCCGAACTTGACTTCTCGGTTCTCACGTTCAGTTCAAGGGTTTAAAGTTTGCTTTCAGTTGGATTCTATAAGTATCAGACAATCGTCTTATATACAAGATATTAAAACTCTTAATGCACACGAAAACCGTGGTTTGGTGGGTGGTGTCAAGCCACCAACAAATGCCATCTTTGCCTGAACGAGAAACTGGAGATTGCGAACCAAAAAGGGGAAAACATTCTGAATAAAAGAACTGAACTCATTTAAAAATGTAGGCATGTAAATAAGTTCTCTCTGTTACGCCATAATTCGATTGATTCGAATCTTTGATTAGCTGTGTTTTTGTGACGAATTCGAAACATAACCAACAGAGGATTGTCGTGAACAGACGGCATGAAACTCCGAGTATTGAAAATGCAGTAGTATTTCTTTGTATCTACTCTTCATAATTATATTGCTCTGCCTTTTCTCTAAGAGGCATCGAGCACTGTTCTTTGAATAAGAGAATATAATTTTCATGCGTGGTAACGCGTGAATTCCTGTATAAATATATACCCTTGGGTGGGAACGCGTTGAATAACGCGTTGGTAACACGTGGGTAACGCATCAAAAAGCTAGCCACGACTCTCATTGTCCCATCAATATCAGTTCTGCAAACCAACGGCCACAAGGGGGCATTTGCTTTTGTTCGTTCTGAGGAATTTGATACTTGTTGGGAATGGCTTTGACGCAGCAATCAAGCGCCATTAGCAGAGTATACACGCCCAACCAGGTTTGCCTGCAAAGCTATGTGCGTCAGTCTTATGGTTATTTTCGTCTATGCTAATTAATGCTTTTAATTTTATGGGGATAAAAGAGTTGTAAGGGAGGGGTAAATCAGTTGTTCGAGTTTTAGTTATGCTATAGTCTTTACTTTGAGTTGTTTTTCGCTATGGATTCTTTCAGGCTTATTAATCTTCGATTTTATTAGAACGGTGTGTTTTCTCGTGTTTTCTCTGTTTTTACTGCCATAGTGCTGCGTAGGGGGCCTGTTTGATAGGTTTCCCACAATACTAAAACTCTATAACCCTCCATCTTACAGACATCATTTCTGTTTCACGTTGATCATATGTATTATGTTTCCCTTCGAACTTTATTATGTCCTTGCCTGTAGCAAAAATAGGCGTATCATCATTTATTACAATATCCCCTTTGTAATGACTTGCTGGGGCAGGGTACTTGAACGTTTCACCTTCTAACAAAAGTAGTAATTCCTTCCATGAGGCAATTCTCTACTCCAACGGAAGTCTTGCAGTACTATCACTTCGGCTTTGTCAGCTCCAATCCAAGCATACTTATCGTTGGATGGGTTACTGAAAGCGTGAAAAATTTTTTTCCAGTGGTTTCAATATGAAAGTTTTGGCACAGTTAGCAGGTCCGATTATCGCTATATTGCGATATTTACCCCTCCCCCTCACTAATACTTCCCGCATCAGTTCAGCGTAGAAGTTCTCGTCAATCCCATTATTTCTTAGTAACTCAAGTGCACATTGAAGCCATTGTTTATCATGACATCTCTCTACAAATGACTGCTGAAATTTTTTGTGGATAAAATCAATTCTTGCGATCTTTTCGCGTTAAAGAATGCTATCGGCATTTTCAAGACGCCAAGTGTTGTCCAACAATTCATGTAGACTCTTTGAGGATTTAGAAAACATAAAGATTTGATAAATCAGGCTCACCGTCATTGCTGCGCTTCTTTGCCGGAGGCAATGGTTCAGTGTCCCTTCTAATACTATTACGGACTATAATCTTGGATACTTCTTCGTTTGAAAAAAGGTCGAATCTTACTCTTAGGCGCCGCACTTGCAGTGACTATGGAGTGCTGGCTCGATGCACCAGTATAGCGTTTGCGAGACTCACAAAATGCCTTTGTTGATTTATTGGTTTTTGGTGATCGTGCATCCTTAAGGTCTGGATGACTTTCACTATCATAGACGTTAGTGCCCGACTTGCAAACGTATCTATAAGCCACAGCACCCAGGTCGTGCCTGTCAGAAAGTTTAATAGAGCTCTCCGCTTTTGTGCACTCTTGTTCTTGAAAGCAAGCCATTTTTTCGCAGCTGATAACTTAACTTAAGGCATAGATGATAGTGGTAGCCATGATCAGCTGCTCTTCCGCGCAGGGCCGTCCCTACATTGGGGGTGTTGGGGGTGCGACACCCCCCTGGAAAAAGGACCAGTCGGCAAATCGGTAGTTTCGGTCGGCGAAATCACTCTTTTATGCATTCCTGAATCATTGATACAGAGTAAAGGCTAAGTAAAAAACAATGGGCAATAAAACAGAACTACTGCAAAAGCATGGAGCGTCTTTGCTTGACAAGGGAGGGCCGACCAACGAAGTTATACAATCAAAATTTTCCAGAATATGCCATATTTTTTCCATTTTCGGCGGTTCACCGGCCACGATGCACCAGACCAACAAATCTATAGATGTATTAATTGTACTGTAATGTAGTATCAATAAGACTCTATAGCAAGCAATAATATTTGTCAATCTTTTGGATTCGTTTAGAATTCAGATGTTCAAAGAAGTTTCGGTTTTTTACTACAATTTTGAAGTTTTGTGCCACTCAAAGATTCTGTACGATTCTGTACGATGTGCCACATAAAAATTCTGTACGAATTCCACGATAGAGTTTCAAGAAAATTGCATTTTTAAGAGTTCCGAAAGGGCCGTTAGAGCGATTCTAGCTTCAGGTTTTTCCAAAATTTTCGGGGGAGCATGCCCCCGGACCCCCCTAGTGACATGCGCCTTCGACGCATGTTCTAACACAATGCCCGTTTTACTCGCGCCCATCAAAACTTAAGCACTCTCGTAAGCCGATTTGATGATGCCTAGAAAGATTTTTCAGTTCGACTCTAGTCGGCAAATCGAGACGGTCACACTCCCCCATGAAAACTTTTCTCGGAACGGCCCTGCTTCCGCGGCTCATCCAAACAACATGCCCAGTATTCAACCTTGGCTTTTGAACGTCCCACGTTAAAGTAATTCTCTACCATAGAACCAAAGCTTTGTCGTGTGGGAAACCTCTCTAGATCTGCTCTGGAATATGTGACAAGATATGTTCGCCTACCTTTTCCAGTTTTAGTCATTTGCATTTCTTGGAATTCATAATCCTCACTCATATTTGCTTGCATTTTCAAAAGAGACCGATTTCAACCTTACCAAATGTGAACTAATACTTGTCCCCAACTATTTATGAGCATACCGTTACATTAGCTAGGAGCTACGTTACGTAAAAGAGCGTAATAATGTAATGTACTCTCTTTTTACATTGCTTAAGAGCTGTCCCCAACGGGTTTTTTTAGATATTAAGATAGAATTACGTTCAACTCTACCCTATTGAGTCTGCAATTTCTATTATTAAGCGGAAGAAAGGCATCTCGTTGCTATAGAGTTTCAGACGGTACAACAAACTAGACAGCAATTTAATGTTTATTGTGCAAAAAAACGAAGCAACTGTTTTTATCTATGGATATTTACCTATAGTCCAAAGTAGGCATTCTATGTCTGTTCTCGAGTCATAAACTTAACGGATATCACCATTAACCCTAATCCTACCGGGCTTTTTTGATCTAACACAGCCAAGGGGGGATGCTTTCCATAAATTGCTGTCCAGTAGAGCTAGAGTAATCAAACTTGGCACAGGCCAATGTATTAGGAGTAATGTTGGTAAATTGGGCGTCTCCCACTTCTATTATGACGTCATTGTGACATCATAATCAAAACATGCTATAGACGTCGGTCAAAAATCGACCTTCCTTAATATCAATAGAAATCCGGAAATTTCTTTACATTTTGTTGCTAGTAACTATTTTCTCTTACCTTACAAAGATTCAGTCAGTTCTGATAAGATTTACTGGTAGAAATTGGCATTTATATGTGGTTTTTCCATGACTGCTTTCCATATAAGGCAATGTCACGTGACCCATTGTTATTATTTTGGGAATTTTTTGCATCACGTTGTAGCTTATTCATATAGGCTTAAAGTCAGCCTGGTTTGGAAGCTTACATCCATCACATAACAAAACAGTTTCAAGAAAAGCTTGAGGGGGGTGGATTCCACCAACCCCCCCCCGGTAGGATTAGGGTTAAGTAAGTATATCGTTTTCTTCATTTTTTTCTTCCTCATTTTCAGACAATCTTGGGAAAAATATATCCGGACTTGCATTTATCCCATAGATTAAGCCTCCATCCTCCCCCTCCCCCCACAAGCCAATTTTGTGTTTATTTTGTGACAAAACAGTGCCTGCGTTGTCAAAAAAATTTTCCCTGCATTTTTCAGCCCTCGAACAACATTGATCAAGGGGAGGGGGGGCGCCATATGATTTGTAGCAAAAGTCCACTAATTTTTGTCCACGATTGTGGGGGTGATGTATTTGTATCCAGCTAAAAAACTTTTTGAGGTTTTACGAGTAACCAATAAGGGTTGTATGAAAAAACCTTGACAAGATTTAAACCAGGGGTTGTTCTCAAGACCCCTAGAGGCGTCGTATTTGTATCCAACTAAGAACCTCTTGAGGTTTTACGAGGAACCCATAACAGTTTTATAGAAAAACCAATACAGGTTTCAAATTTGGGTTTTTTAGAAAACCTTTACCAGGGGTTTTTAGAAAAACCAAGGGGCTTTAACTAAAACCCAAAATAGTGGTATTTACAAAAAGCCTTTCCGAAGGGTTTTCCATAGCACCTCCAGAGGTTTCGTGTTTGTATCCGTCTAAACAATCCTCAGGGGTTACTCAAAGGACTTTATTTTCTAGGGTGTAAACAATCGGAAAAGGACTGCTTAGGAAATAATATCTCCAGCCTCTGTAAAAGTCTGAAAAGGACAATACATTATACGGCTATTCAACGATGAACTGCAATAGTCGGAAAAAAGACTACACGTTGCGGCTGTTCAATGACGAACTTACTGTTTCGCTATTCGGTATACATACCAGATAGAACACAAAAGAACCGATGATTATCTAAACAACTATCGACTGACTGTACTGATTATCTAGTTACACGAATGGAGTTGCAGAAACCGCAGGCACCAGGGCCTTCATAACAACTATCGGCGCCTCAGCGAGATGTAAATTATCCAAATGATTTGACCACTGTACGCCTGTTCAGCTGGGGCAAGATCCCAATGTGAAAGCAAAGCATTTTCTGACTTGATTTCTTGCAGTGGGCCAGTATTTCGATTATTCTTTTCTTCGATAAACTCGATTTGGTTTTGGCGCTCAACTCCCTTTCATTTCCTTTATAAACTAATAAAAACCTTCATAAAGAAGCTCCGTCTCTCGGTATTTCAACATGAAACATTCGGGAAGCGAGATATAAGAAGATATAAGAAGCTAAAAACGATAATTCCACACATGCCTAATGCGAGGAACAAGAAACGAGAATTTTAAACTTATTACTTGTTTCTGAGACTTACTGAATCGCATTATTGAAGATGGCCCATGCAGTCACTTAAATTTTGAAACTCGGGTAAGCTGGTACTAATTACTACCATTCCACAGTTACTCTCGATTAAGGCACATTTCAGACTATTTAGAAAGTTGAAGGGCGGCGAGAATTTAGACATTTTAAGAAATTGGCTGCATGACACAACTCCAAAATGTAAACTTTTTGCATATTGCGCGAATTGAGGTAAGAATTCAACCTCAATCGGTTTTCTTACTTGTAATCTCCCTGCATTTTGATTTTTAAAATTTTGAATAAATTCTGAAATCCTGATATCACGCCAGCATAGGCACAGAAGTTAAACATTCCTTACCTAATTAAAATATAACTTCGCTTTCCCCTAATATTTAGGGACGATTTTACACACGTTTAGGGACAATTTAGTGTCAAATTTAATATTACGGACAAAATAAACAATCTACCTGAACTTGTAGTCTTGATGTGTCTTACTGTGTGAAGTTGCTTACGGCTTCTTTACATAGCCCTTAACGTTTCTTAAAAAATTCTAATCCAAACTCCCGGCCCTTGTTTATCTACGGGTATAAATAGCATTTTACCATCAAAAAATATTCAAATACTTAATATCAAGTGGTTACACTAAGAAGATATGTTCCGTTACAATATCAGCGTCATGGCAGTGCAAGAAACACACATTCTAGGTCAGGGATCAGAGGAAATCAGAGCTAGCGACGGAAAACAGAAATACCAATTATATCACACAGGTGAGGATAACAACTGTCATTATGGTGTTGGGATAATTGTAAACAAGAACGCTTTTGATAGTCCACAGTTCGAACTTATTTCTGCACGAATATGCACCATGAAAGCACCAATGCACACGCAAGGTAATGGATGCACAAAAAACTTGCTTTTTATATCTGCTTATGCACCCACTCTAGCAAGATCAAAATCAAATCCTGACATAAGAGAGGATTAGACAAAGCAATCAGGGAAAATCCAAATAGAACTTTCTAGAAAATGGGGGAGACTTTAATGCTAAAACTGGATCAGCATGGCGTGAATATCCGAACAACATGGGATCATATGGAAAAGTTGAAATCCACGACAATGGGGAACATCTACTTGATGCAGCGAGAAAAAATGATCCCTTGCTTGCCAGAACCACTTTCTTTCACAAAATTGCACATAGAACAACATGGGTATGTCCAGAACGAATTGAAAAGCATCGAGATAAGGAAGGCAATGAAAGGAGGAACCCATACAGAAACCAGATAGACTACATCATTATACAGAACAGATACAAACAACTAGTGACCAATAAAAGATCGTATAGTGGTATGAATACCAGCACAGATTACAGATTAGAAATGACATCTATTAATCTACAATTGTATAAAGTAAACTATGAGAGAAAACCAACAACCATCAAATATGACATCAAGAAACTGAAGAACAAGATTGCACAAGATGTCTACAAGAATAACGTGGAAGCCAACTATGAAATATCGCAAGATTTAACAGCTCAAGAACAGTGGGACAACATCACCAAAGCTTGTATTGATGCTGCCATAAAAACCATCCCAATGAAAAACCAAAAGAAAAGTGATAATAGTGAAATTGCTGAGCTCTCAAACAAACAGAAGAAAATCAGAATAGACGTAAATGCAAATAAAGACAAAAATAAACGAATAGCACTAAGGAAAGAAAAAATCAGATACTGAATAACATACACAAAATCCGAGCAGAGAAGAGTTATCTCACATAAACAATCTGGTGTCTGTAGTCGGAAATAGCAGAAATGACTCCAATCAAATGTACAACGCGATAAGAGCGCTAAAATCTATCAAGCCCAAAAAATCCCTCATAGTACAAGGAGAAAATGGCCTAGCAACTGATGAAAAACAACAAGCAGATATCATCACTAATCATTTTAACAATGTTTTTGTGAAAGAAGATGAAGAAGAAATTGAGATCGTACAGCCCAACAGAATGACAACACCTTTCACTATTTAAGAAGTACAAGATGCAGCAAAATCACTCAGCAACAACAACAACCTCAATGCCGAACTGCTCAAACACAGCCCAGAGACGGCCAGGTGAATAACGCGGACCCCGCGGACTTTGCGGACCTGCCTGTTTTGGTCCGCGACATGTGCGTCCGCGTTATTCACTTTTACTAGGCCAAAATGAATAACACGGACCTTCTGATTTTGCGGACCTTCAAGGAAAAAGGATTTACCTTCTTCGTCCATTTATGTTTATCTTGGCATAACTTCAGACAAGTAAGAAAAAAAGGCCTCCTTCATTTCTCAGTCAATAAAGCAACACAACAAAATAGCTTGTGGAAAGCAGCAAGATGGCACCATAACCTCCACTGTACTGATGTATCCCTCTATCCTTCCACAGTACTGAACAGCCTCCACTGTACTGATGTTATCTCTCCGCTGTACTGAACAGCCTCCACTGTACTCAATGTAATCCCCCCACACGCATCATGTTATCCCTCCACTGTACTGATGTTATCCCTCCACAGTACTGAACAGCCTCCACGGTACTGATGTTATCCCCCCACATGCATCATGTTATCCCTCCACTGTACTGATGTTATCCCTCCACAGTACTGAACAGCCTCCACTGTACTGATGTTATCCCTCCGCTGTACTGAACAGCCTCCACTGTACTCAATGTTATCCCCCCACACGCATCATGTTATCCCTCCACTGTACTGATGTTATCCCTCCACAGTACTGAACAGCCTCCACTGAACTGATGCTATCCCCCCACATGCATCATGTTATCCCTCCACTGTACTGATGTTATCCCTCCACTGTACTGCACAACCTCCACTGTACTCAATGTTATCCCTCCGCTGTACTGAACAGCCTCCACTGTACTCAATGTTATCCCCCCACACGCATCATGTTATCTCTCCACTGTACTGAACAGCCTCCACTGTACTGCACAGCCTCCACTGTACTGCACAGACATTACCCCGGGTGATTTTAGATGTAGAACGTCTTTGCTTTTGTTTGTGTCTGTTGTCAATCAAGAAGAAAAGAATACATCACATTCCAGAGTACAGGGAAAAGACAGAATTTGAAGTCTATGTCCTTGCATGATATCGAAAATTCCGTGACAATATAAAGAAGGTCAAATCAAACGATAGTTCAATTGAGCGATAAAGAAATGGATAAGGATGACAAGGATGCTGACGCTGCGAAAAGAGCCGCCTCGATTTTGAGGTCTGCTCTCGAAGGCGTTGAACAAATTGTCGGTGGGACAACAGTCCAGGGAGTAACAAGTTCTGCAAAGGTAGCATATCTCTGTATGATTTGAACTATAAAAGAGGAAAATTACAACGCAGATGCTTTTCTTGGATTCTCCGTTTAACGGAACATGAAGCTGGTATCGACTTCATCGGGCTTCATACCAGCTTCTTACCAGGACATGAAGCTGGTATGAAGAGGGGGTGTTTGGGTTTTACGGTTACACGGTTTTGCCAATACTTTTGCTCGGATTTTCGGTTTTCAAATCTCGTCGGTGAACGGTTTCACGGTCTTTCTGGATAATTTTTCCGGTTTTTGATTAATATTTTGCATTTTGGTACTAATTGCCGACTTAGTGAACCTGCAGGTTAGCCCACAATGAAAACTAAATTTTTTATTGAAGGAAAACGTCTCAGAAACGTAAAGTGAACAGTAAAAGTTGACTAACCTACAGCTTTCATAGATTCTCTGCGCAATTTTTGTGAAAATGGGTACTTGAATCGTGCCACTCGGATTTGTTCAAAATATCGCACGGTTTTACGACTTTTGAGCAAATTTTGAGCGGATTTACGGTTTCCAAACCCATTCAAATACCCCCTTTACGAAGTACATAGGTGTGTGGTTATCAAAGATGTGTTCTTTGATAGAATGAATTGATCTGATATGTGATCTAGTGAATAATAAAAAGAGGAAGACAATAAATTTACGTCGAGAACAAGGCCATATTAAGCAAATTATTAAGGAAATCAGTGTCCAATTTAAGGAAAACAATACCATTGCATTTGTCATTCTTGCCTTGTAATTCGATATTGCATAAGAATACCTGACAGTAAAACGCATTAATAGATTGACTGATTAACGCATTTTGTTGTATAGCGGGTCAAAAAGCCAGACCAAGACCCTTGGTCCCGAAATAATTTAAGGCTGTGAATCGTAAGCATTGTTCACGAGAAACCTTAATCAATACACCATGCACTAGGTACCGCTTTCGCGGACACCTTCAAGAAACGCAATGAAAGCAATGTCCTATTGGTTCGAAGGGATGACGTATACTTCAAGAACCCTAATGTTACTCTAACCCAAAAACCCTACTTTGACGATAATCAAATCCAAAAACCCTACCCTACCCCTAGTACTAAGAACCTACTCTAATATAGCCTTGTTTCCTTGTGAAACGTATCGGCTAAACTGCAGTCTAGCCCACTACTGTTTAATTTTTTACTACATTCATGCTTTTGCAAAGAAAACATTTGTTGGATTCCACTACCTACCTACAATTTGTATTTGACATATACTGTATTGTGAAACAGAGATGAAGATGTTCTTTGCTAAAATAAAGATGTTCTTTGCTAACATGAAGCTCTAAAAAAGCCATTAAATATAGAAGAGTTTGAATCCCTTCTGAGTGTGGAAGCCAATTCGTTTGAGCAAAAGCAAGAAGAGAAGTATGATTATCTCCAGCAACCTCTGGTAGGCAAGGAGTTGGTCGGTGGTTCCAGAATTAATGCTCTCCTGGCGTTTTGCACTGGACATAGCCAGCTGCCAAGAAATGGCTTTAAGAACAAAATTCAAGTCCAGTTTCTACCTGATGACGACGAAATCGTACTGCCAACGTCATCTGTCTGTTTGCAAATTTTGCGTCCCCCAACCGTCCATTCAAGCAAATCAAAATTTGACCAGGCAATGGACACTGCCTTGAAGTGTGCAGCTCTAGGCTTTCCCAACCCATAATTAGGTCGGCATTGATTGGTGATTGGTAATTGTGGTGGACATGTTTTTTATCTACAGGGTTGCCCAAAAAAGGGACCCCCTAGTTAAATAATTTTTGAATAATTTATTCTTAATTAGAAATTTCCTGAAGTTAATACTACATGATATTCAACTCAAGTTAGATATTTCGTATAAATATCGAGGTGATACGGGTTAGCATCTCTGAATAAATTGACTTTAAAACTTTGCTACACAAAATCTGCAATTTTATATCCTTGCAGAATAAACAGAAAAATCAATAACTCATTTTTTCAGTCAAATGATATGTTCAAAAATCTAAATGTCTTCCATCCTGCTCAATACCAGTTCTCTTATCTGACTGGCCATGCATTAATGGCCATGACAACTTTGCGCTGGGCTTATGATTTCCATCCACGCACGATCACAGTACGCAATGGTGGAATAGCAACACCAGGTTTTGGGACATCATAAATTTAATGTCTAATTAAGCTAGATTCTTTTCCTCAAAAAAATTCTTCACCATATCGCACTTGAGTTGAATATTACCTCAGAT
The DNA here is from genome assembly GCA_014526335.1 of Chrysaora quinquecirrha. NCBI lineage: Eukaryota > Metazoa > Cnidaria > Scyphozoa > Semaeostomeae > Pelagiidae > Chrysaora > Chrysaora quinquecirrha. The sequence continues at coordinate 2,080,462 of JACTAT010000009.1, read as the reverse complement.
AAATTTTGTGAAACTCCTCCTTGAGAAAAATTATTCTGAAATTATTTACCTTAGATGGTGGGGGAATGCAAGATTGCAAATGTTGTCGTATAATGTTGATTGGCACATTTCGCTTGCAGCGTTGGCATTGTCATTGTGTTATCAACGAGTTGTCTACACAAGTACTGACTTTTGACAAGGAAATATTCGATTGCATTGGCCGTATATAAAGAACTGTTCCTGAAGAGACAGAGTCTCTGAGATATTCGATGGTATATCCCTGGGGAGACATCGGAATGACGACTAAGGGGCAGTGTTTGCCACCTCGCTTTGCCTTCAGCAGCTCAAAGGCACCTGTCTGCGACACAAGCTTTGGAAATATGCTTTCCAGATGTTTGCATACCGCTTTGTGGTCTGCTTTTTGTCCGGAAAGGTTACTTTTTTTCTTCCCAGACCAGCCTCTCTCAGCTGTGTCAATTCAATGAAGGTGGGAACCTTGTTGTGGGCTGTACTGGATAACAGACAAAAATCTCTTGTCCAGGTATCTTTGGGCGGTATAAATATCTGATATCTATTCTTTTTCGCCCTCGATTGTTGCGACTGTTGTGTTGCTGCCATTCTTCTTCCCCCTGCGCCAATGCTAGGGTATGCATTTCTAAGGACAGATATATTAGGTAATGGATTCTTGGATAAGAAAGAAATTACTGTTCCTTAAGAAATAACATTTCAGCTATTATCTGCCTTTCAATTTCAAATGATAGTCTTGTGAAACAGAATTGCAACATATGCAATTGAGTATTAATTCTCTATATATTGAGCCTCACTAAATTTGATCGAGATTGAGAAAGTTGGACGTACATACAGAGAAAATTAGGTCGAAGTCAACAGAATGGACTTCGAATTCAGCTTGAGAGAAGATTTCATTATCTCATTGCTCTACACTTTTTTTTATGAGAGCCAGGAAATTTCGATTAAGGCTGGCTGTTCATAAATTTTTGCCGTTTTTGAGCCTGAAATGTTCTTTATCTGTTCTTAATTCCTTGGTTACTTAGATATCTATATTTTCAATGAATGTCTAGGGTGGTTCTAGGTTTGTGTGAAAATGCAGCATTCTTGTCTATTTCTTTGTTGGCTTGCTTTTTACGATCAGTCTGACTGTCTTGCTTACATATTTAGCTGATATTTTTAGAGATTTTGAAAAGGCCAGCCCTAGCTTGTTTTTAATTTTTTCTTAAAATCTGGGCAAAATCCAGGCTCGTGTTCTTATAAAATTTGTCTTACAAAAAAAGAGAGTGTAGTTTAAAATTTTTCGTCTACCAGGATGCACTAAACACCATCTTCACACAAAGGAAGTAGTACGACACGGCAGCTAACAAATTTTGTAATCATGCACATTCCTGAAATCTCTTGCAACCGCTTGTGTATCAACTGTTCGAGGGGTTGCCGGGTTTGAGGATGGACTGGTGCTGTAAAAGGGAAAAACCTTCTTCAAGCACATTTTCACTAGAGAGTAGCTTTTTAGGCAAAACTCGCAGTATGTATTCATCTCTGTTTCATAATACAGTATATGTCAAATACAAATTTTAGGTAGGTAGTGGAATCCAACAAATGTTTTCTTTGCAAAAGCATGAATGTAGTAAAAAATTAAACAGTAGTGAGCAAGAATGCAGTTTAGCCGACACGTTTCACAAGGAAACAAGGCTATATTAGAGTAGGTTCTTATTACAAGGGTTAGGGTAGTGTTTTTGGATTGGATTATCGTCAAAGTAGGGTTTTTGGGTTAGAGTAACATTAGGGTTCTTGAAGTATACGTCATCCCTTCGAATCAATAAGACATTGCTTTCATTGCGTTTTTTGAAGGTGTCCGCGAAAGCGGTACCTAGTACATTGTGTATTGATCCAGTTTTCTCATGAATAATGTTTACGATTCACAGCTTTCAATTATTTCGGGTCTAAGGGTCTTGGTCTGGCTTTTTGACCCGCCATACAACAAAATGCGTTAATCAGTCAATCTATTAATGCGTTTTACTGTCAGGTATTCTTATGCAATATCGAATTACAAAGCAAGAATGACAAATGCAATGGTATTGTTTTCCTTAAATTGGACACTGATTTCTCTCTTATACTAAAATAGGAGTGGTCATGGCAACCGATTTTGTCTTAGCAGTTGCGCCGAAGTGGCCAGTGGCACGACTTTCCTTCTTTTTCGCTGCTCTGCCGAGCGTGGGGTAGGCGTGTCATCACCCTTTCGTTTTTTGTCAACTGCTCTCACTTCTAGGGTAACTGGGGCTAACCCTTCTTTGAAGTGCGTCATTGGTGCCTGTTTTAACCATCGCCCGATTGTTTTCTGTAGGAGGATTATCACTGAATGGCAACAAGGCACGGTAGCACGGTCGTCAAGGCGGCGTGTCTCGTGAGCTACGATGCGGAGTTGGGAGTTCGACTCCCCTCAAGAGGTAATCTTTTCCTTTTGAATTTTTTTCTTTCTGTAATTTTCGTGTTGTAAATGTTTTCAAAAGGTCGAGGAGACGTCTGGTAACTAAATTGTGCATTTGGTTTAATTTTCAAGTTCGTCAGACATAATTTTTTTAACGTGTTTTGTTTTCTTCTTCCATGAATATTAGGACCACTAGGAGATTATCCTCGGCTTAGCAGTACGGCAGTGTAGCCGAGTGGTTAAATGCTCGCCTGCTACCCGGGATGGCTGGTGTTCAACTCCCCTCAAGGGCAAACTAATGGTTTTTTTGTTTTTGTGATTTTAATAGTTTACAATTCTTTTCAATGTCTAAAATTCACTTCGACAAAACTAGAAGGTTTTTGGAATGACGCAAATCTTTAGATCTATTTTTTCTCATTTCTTTTCAATTATTTATTTATTTTCCATTAATATCTCTTGACACTAACTTTCATTTCCATTTCGTTTTTATTTCAATTCTATCTAATTTCATCTTTGATTTTAATTCAAAGTTTTATTGCAGCTGAAGAATTTAGAATAATATTAGAATTTATTTTAAATTAATGATTAATTTCACTTTTACTAATATCAACATTAAGGCCAATAATCTTTGGTACAAAATAAACTGGGCGTCCAAATAAACGGAGGGCGGTTCGAAAATTCAATAAGCAGGGGGTCGTAATAAGGTCCCGGGCTGGGGAAAGATTAATAAACTTTGTTTAACCCTTTCCCAAGTGAAATCTTTTTTCCACAAATTAATAAATTGGGGTCCGAATAAGGTCCGGGGGGTGGGGGAAAAACTCAAAGTTAGTAAATGGGGGATATTTATTCGGCATCTAATAGTATGAAGATGAATTAAGATGATGATAAAGTTTGAATTTGACGTTATTGCATGTGGCGATAAACAGCAACATTAACATTAATTGTAAGTTTCAAGGTCATTTCAGATTTACATCAACATTAACATAAAGGTTCAGATTAACCTGATTTTAAAATGAGCTTCAGTTTGCAAATTAGGAATAACTTTAAATTTCAGTTCAAAAATGAAAGACTGATACTTAGGCCAAGACCAACACAGACTAAGACTAATATTTAGATTGATTTCAAGATTTACTAAGACTAAGATTAAGATTTACATTAAGATTAAGATTAAGTGTTGGATTAAGATTAAAATTAAGATTCACATTCTAATTAAGATTAATATTTAGATTAAGATTAAGGTTAAGATTCCAATTCAGGTAGAAGTTAAGATTAACATTCCATTTAAGTTGAAGACTAAGATTAAGACTAGACTGAAGACTCATACTTAGACCAAGACTAACACAGACTAAGACTAATATTAAGATTGATTTCAAGATTTGCTAACACTAAGATTAAGATTTAAATTCAGATTAAGATTAAGATTAAAATTAAGATTCAGATTCTAATTAAGATGAACATTTAGATTAACATTAAGGTTAAGATTCCAATTCAGGTAGAAGTTAAGATTAAGATTCCATTGAAGTTGAAGAAGAAGATTAAGACTAGACTAACATTAACATTAAGATTAAGATTTAGATTAACAGCAAATATAGCCACCTTCATGCATAGTGCCTTTTATGTGGAAGTTGTTATTGGCGGAGTTCATCGGAGGCGGTGGTCCTCATGAGGCGGTGTTCCTCATGAGGCGGTGGTCTTACACGGGCAAGGGCTAGTCTGTATATACTAAAATGGTAAGTGCCTAGCAACCGATTTTGTGGCAGCTCATCCTCCCGGGCCGTCAAAGCTGCATCGATCGGACTTTTTCCACTATCTGCCGGCCGTGGGGTAGGCGAGCCATCGTCCCTTCGTTTTTCCCTCTCTGCTGTAGTCTCTGGGGTAACTGGGGCGAACCCTTCTTTGATGTGCGTCATTGGTGCCTGTTTTAACCATCGCCCGATTGTTTTCTGTAGGAGGATTATCACTGAATCACGAATAGGCACAATAGCACGGTCGGTAAGGTGGCGTGTCTCCTAAGCTGCGATGCAGAGTCAGGAGTTCGACTCCCCTCAGGGGGAAATCTTTTCCTTTTGATTTTTTTATTTATGTCATTTTCGTGTTGGAAATGTTTTCAAAATGCCAAGGAGACGTCTGGTAACTAAAATTTGCTTTTGGTTTAATTTTTAAGATCGTTACACCTAATTTTTTTTTAACGTGTTTTGTTGTTGGGAGTTCGACTCCCCTCAGGGGGAAATCTTTTCCTTTCGATTTTTTTATTTATCTTATTTTCGTGTTGGAAATGTTTTCAAAATGCCAAGGAGACGTCTGGTAACTAAAATTTGCTTTTGGTGTAATTTTTAAGATCGTTACACCTAATTTTTTATCGTGTTTTGTTGTTCCCTTCCATGAATATTAGGACCACTAGGAGATTATCGTCCGTTCAGCAATACCGCTGTGTAGCCGACTGGATAAATGCTCGCCTGCAACCTAGAAAGGCTGGAGTTCAAATCCCCTCAAGGGCAAATTTTTGGTGTTTTTGCTTTTAAAATTTATTTTAACTTAAAGATTAATTTCACTTTTACTAATATTGACATTAAGGCCAATACTCTTAGGTACCAAATAAACGGGAAGTCCAAATAAACGGGGTGTGTGGAAACTTTTTTAGAAAATTTAATAAACAGGGGGTTCTTTTAAGGTCCGGGGTGGGGAAATTAATAAACGTAGTTTAATCCTTTCAGAAGTGAAATTTTTTCTTTCAAAATTAATAAATGGGAGGTCCTAATAAGGTCCGATGGTGGGGGAAAAACTCAAAATTAATAAACGGGGGACATTTATTTGGCATCTAAGAGTATGAAGATGAATTAAGATGATGATAAAGTTTTAGATAGATATTATTGTTTCTTTGAAAATTAATAAATGGGGGGTCCTAATAAGGTCCAGTGGTGGGGGAAAAAACTCAAAATTAATAAATGGGGGGACATTTATTTGGTATCTTAGAGTATGAAGATGAATTAAGATGATGATAAAGTTTTAGGTTCACATTATTGCATGTGGTGATAAGCAACAAAACTAACATTAATAGAAGTTTCAATGTTATTTCAGATTTGCATCTACATTAACATAAAGGGTCAGATTAAGCTGATTTGAAATTGAGCTTCAGTTTCCAAATTAGGAATAACTTTAAATTTCAGTTCAAAAATGAAAGACTGATACTTAGGCCAAGACTAATACAGACTAAGACTAATATTAAGATGGAGTTCAACATTCACTAAGACTAACATTAAGATTTACATTAAGATTAAGATTAAGAGTAAGATTAAGATTAGAATTAAGACTCAGACTCTAATTAAGATTAACATTTAGATTATGGTTAAGATTCCAATTCAGGTAGAAGTTAAGATTAAGATTCCATTCAAGTTGAAGACTAAGATCAAGACAAGACTAACATTAAGATTAAGATCAAGATTTAGATTGACAGCAAATATTGCCACCTCAATGCACAGTACCTTTTAGGTTGAAGTTGTTATTGGCGGAGTTCATTGGAGGTGGTGGTCCTCATGAGGCGGTGGCCTTACACGGGCGCCGCTCGGCCGACCGTGGGGTAGGCGTGTCATCGCCCTTTCGTTTTTTGCAAACTTCTCTCGCTTTTGGGGTAATTGGGGTTAACCCTTCTTTGAAGTGCGTCATTGGTGCCTGTAAGAACAATCAACCGATTGTTTTCCAAAAGGGATTATCGAAATCTGAAATCCGTGAAAATAGCTCTGTTGGTAAGGGCTCCTGTTTCGTGATGCAGGTTATCAGAGGCAGGAGATCGATTCCCCTCACGAGAGGATTAGATTTTTTTATTTCTGTGATTTTCCTGTTGAAAATGCTTTCCGGAGGACCGGGAGACATCTCGATCACTAAAACTTGCTTCGGAATAATTTTAAAATTCGTTTGGTATTAATATTATTCAATCAAACAAAATCCATGTTTACGTGAATATTAAGTCAACCGGCTTGAATCCGGTTGTGCAAATGCTTTCAACCCTTTCAATGGAAACAAAATCCCATTACCAGATTTGAAAAGCTTATTCAGAAGTGCATTTCATTCAAAGAAAACAAACAAAAACCCTTTTAAATGCATTTGAAAGCCAACAAAACCAAATGCGATCCTGAAGTATAAGCTGGCTGGATAGCAGTATCTGACTATGCAGTATGAAACAGGACTATCAAACTACTAAAAGACAAACAGGACTACTAAACTACCAAAAGACAAACAGTATCTTGCAGTAAACCCGAGTTCCTGACACAGGACCGAATCTCCATGATAAGACGGAGAATGCGTTCAATCTTTTTTATTGCTACGCCTTTTCACAAGGATCGTTTCAGAGGGAAGGAAACAAGGACGCCAAGAAAGTTAAAACTTTCCACAGAACGAAAAAAATGGACTAGCCAACAGGCTTAGAAACACGCCGAGAAACAGAACTAAGGAAGAGGGTAATGTCAGGACTGAGGAACAGGACTAAGGAATGGGACTGAAGACCATGCGTATTTTCAGGACTGAGAAACAGGAATTAGGAACAGGACTGAAGACCATGAGTAATTTCAGGACTGAGGAACAGAACTAAGGAATGGGACTGAAGACCATGAGTAATTTCAGGACTGGGGAACAGGACCAAGGAATGGGACTGAAGACCATGAGTAATTTCAGGACTGGGGAACAGGACTAAAGAATAGGACTGAAGACTATGAGTAATTTATGGACTGAGGAGTAGGTCTTAAGAATGGGACCGAAGACCATGGGCAATTTCCGGACTGAGGAACAGGACTAATAAATGGGACTGAAGACCATGGGAAATTTCAGGACTGAGGAACAGGACTAAGGAATGGGACTGAAGACCATGGGTTATTTCAGGACTGAGAAACAGGAAACAGGAACAGGACTGAAGACCATGAGTAATTTCAGGACTGAAGAACAGAACTAAGGAATGTACTGAAGACCATGAGTAATTTCAGGACTGGGGAACAGGACTAAGGAATGGGACTGAAGACCATGAGTAATTTCCGGACTGGGGGAACAGGACTAAGGAATACGACTGAAGACCATGAGTAATTTAAGGACTGAGGAACAGGCCTTTACAATGGGACCAAAGATCATGAGTAATTTCAGGACTGAGGAAGAGGACTAAGAAATGGGACTGAAGACCATGAATAATTTCAGGACTGAGAAACAGGAATAAGGAACAGGACTGAAGACCTTGAGTAATTTCCGGACTGAGGAACAGGACTAAGTAATGGGACTGAAGACCACGTGTAATGTCAGGATTGAGGAAGAGGACTAAAGAATGGGACTGAAGACCGTGAGTAATTTCAGGACTAAGGAACAAGATAAAGGAACCGGACTGAAGGCCATGAATAATTTCAGGACTAAGGATTGTAAAAAATAACAATGTTTACGAACTGGACTAAGGAACTGGAGTGAAGACCTTGAATAATTTCAGGACTAGGGACAGGATAAAGGTACCGGACTGAAGACCATGAATAGTTTTAGGACTGAGGAAGAGGACTAAGGAACAAGACTGAAAACCATCGGTGATTTCAGGATTGAAGACGAGGAATAAGGAACGGGATGAAGACTATGGGTAATTTCAGAACTGAGGAACAGGGCCAATGAATGGGATTGCAGATCTGAACAATAACAAGACTAACGAACATGGCCATGGAATGGGATGGAGACCATAAATTATTTCCAGGACTATTTAAGGAACAGATGATAGACAAGAACAACTACTGTACACTAACTTACGAACATCATTGTGGACTAAGGACCTAGGAAAAAAACAGAGGAACAGAACTGGATCGGCACTAGGAAAAGGGACCCTGGACTAGGACCAAGGAAAAATACTCAAGATTAGAAACTAGGAGCTAAGTGGAGAAGCAGAGTTCGTTGAGGTGGATGTTCTTAAGGCAGAGGTCCTTCAGGCAGAGGTCCTTGAGGCGGAGGTTGTACGAGGCGGTGGTCAGAGACGGGCAAGGGCTAGTCTCTATATTAAAATGGTAATTTCCATGGAAACCGATTTTGTAACCTTCATTCCTCCGAAGTTGCGCCAGGTTCGCTTTTCCGACCTGCGCCTTGCCCGGCCGACCATGGGGTAGGCGTGTCATCGCCATTCGTTGTTTTCCCAACTGCTGGTGTTTCTGGGGTAATTGGGGTTAACAGTCTTTGATGTGCGTCATTGGTGCCTGTTTGAACAATCAACCGATTGTTTTCCTAAAGGAATTATCGAAATCTGAAACCCGTAAAAATAGCTCTGTTGATAAGGACTCCTGTTTCATGATGCAGGTTATCGGAGGCAGGAGTTCGATTCCACTCAGGGGAGAATCGTTTTCCATCAGCATTTTTTCTTCCAGTTGTTTTCGTGGTGGAAATGCTTTTTGGAGCACAAGGAGACGTCTTGATCACTAAATCTTGCTTCGGAATTATTTCAAACTTCGTTTGGTATTGATATTTTTTAATCAAAGTTCCTCAAACCAAGTTCATGTTTACATGAAGATTCAGTCAACCGGTTTGAATCGCATTGTGCAAATGCTTTTAACCCTTTCAATGGAAGCAAAATGCCATTACCACATTTCAAAAGCTTATTCACAAGTGTATTTCATTCAATGAAAACAAACAAAAACCCTTTCAAAAGGGTTTTGAAGATTGTATTTGAAAGCCAACAAAACCCTTTCCAATGCAATCGCGAATTTCAAGCTGCCTTGATAGCAGTACCTGACTATACAGGACTGAGCAAGATAAACTACAACAAGACCAACAAGCAGGATCCTACAGTAAACCCGAGTTCTCCGCGATCAGTCGGAGAATAAGTTCAATACATTATTTTGCTGCGTTTTCTATCATGATCTTTGGGGGATCCTTTCAACGGGAGGGAAACAAGGACAGCTAGAAAGGTAAAATTTTCTTCGCAACATAAAAACCAGACTAACGAACTTTTCTAAGGAAAACGACGAGGAACAGAACTGCAGAGAATGAACAATAAATGACTGGGGAACAGGAGCATAGTAAGGGATTGAAGACCACGAATAATTTCACGACTAAGGAACATGAACAATAACAAAACTGAGGAACAGGACCAAGGAATGAAATTGAAGACCATTTCAGGACTGAGAAATAGGAATTAGGAACAGGACTGAATACCATGAGTAATTTCAGGACTGAGAAACAGAACTAAGGAATGGGACTGAAGACCATGAGTAATTTCAGGACTGGGGAACAGGACTAAGGAATGGGACTGCAGATCATGAGTAATTTCAGGACTGGGGAACACGACTAAGGAATGGGACTGAAGACCATGAGTAATTTAAGGACTGAGAAACAGCCCTTAACAATGGGACCAAAGATCATGAGCAAATTCAGGACTGAGGAACAGGACTAAGGAATGGGACTGAAGGCCATGAATAATTTCAGGACTGAGAAACATGAATGAGGAACAGGACTGAAGACCATGAGTAATTTCTGGACTGAGGAACAGGACTAAGGAATGGGACTGAAGACCATGAGTAACGTCAGGATTGAGGAAGAGGACTAAGGAATAGGACTGAAGACCATGAGTAATTTCAGGACTGAGGACAGGACTAAGGAATGGGACTGAAGACCATGAATAATTTCAGGACTAAGGAATTTAAAAAATAACAAAGTTTACAAATTAGACTAAGGAACTGGAGTGAAGACCCTGAATGATTTCAGGACTAGGAACAGGATAAAGGAAAGGGACTGAAGACTATGAATAATTTCCGGACTAACAAACATGAACAGTTACAAGACTAAGGAACAGGACCAGGGAGTGAGATTGAATATATGAACAATAATAAGACTGAGGGACAGGACCAAGGTATGGAACTGACGACCATTAATTATGTCAGGACTAATGAAAAGACTATAGAGAAAGACAACTGCTGTACACTGACTAATTTGTAACTTAACTTAGGAACATCATTGTGGACTAAGGACCTTGCACTAAAACAGAGGAACAGAACTGGGATTGGCACTAGGAAAAAGGACTCTGGACTAGGACCAAGGAAAAATGCTAAAAATTAGAAACTAGGAGCTAAGTGGAGCGGCAGAGGTCATTGAGGTGGAGATCCTTGATGCGGACGTACTTGAGGCGGAGGTCCCTGAGGCAGAAGTCTTTGAGACAGAGGTTCTTGGGGCGGAGGTCTTACGAGGCGGTGGTCTTAGACGGGCAAGGGCTAGTCCTTAATAATTTGCTTAATATGGCCTTGTTCTCGACGTAAATTTATTGTCTTCCTCTTGTTATTTTTCACTAGATCACATATCAGATCAATTCATTCTATCAAAGAACACATCTTTGATAACCACACACCTATGTACTTCGTAAAGGGGGTGTTTGAAGGGGCTGGAAACCGTAAATCCGCTCAAAATTTGCTTTTGAACAAATCCGAATGGCACGATTCAAGTACCCATTTTCACAAAAATTGCGCAGAGAATCTATGAAAGCTGTAGGTTAGTCAACTTTTACTGTTCACTTTACGTTTCTGGAACGTTTTCCTTCAATAAAAAATTTAGTTTTCATTGTGGGCTAACCTGCAGGTTCACTAAGTCGGCAATTAGTACCAAAATGCAAAATATTAATCAAAAACCGGAAAAATTATCCAGAAAGACCGTGAAACCGTTCACCGACGAGATTTGAAAACCGAAAATCCGAGCAAAAGTATTGGCAAAACCGTGTAACCGTAAAACCCAAACACCCCCTCTTCATACCAGCTTCATGTCCTGGTATGAAGCTGGTATGAAGCCCGATGAAGTCGATACCAGCTTCATGTTCCGTTAAACGGAGAATCCAAGGAAAGCAACTGCGTTGTAATTTTCCTCTTTTAAAGTTCAAATCATACAGAGATATGCTACCTTTGCAGAACTTGTTACTCCCTGGACTGTTGTCCCACCGACAATTTGTTCAACGCCTCCGAGAGCAGACCTCAAAATCGAGGCGACTCTTTTCGCAGCGTCAGCATCCTTGTTATCCTTATCCATTTCTTTATCGCTCAATTGAACTATCGTTTGATTTGACCTTCTTTATATTGTCACGGAATTTTCGATATCATGCAAGGACATATACTTCAAAATCTGTCTTTTCCCTGTACTCTGGAATGTGATGTATTCTCTTCTTCTTGATTGACAACAGACACAAACAAAAGCAAAGACGTTCTACATCTAAAATGTTGACCAGAAGGCGCAGCAAAGTATCCGAAAATGCAGGGCTGGAAAGGGGATTCGCGGGGCAATACACTCTTTGGAATTTCGCACACCCTCAGCTGGAATCCCCATTGATTTGTACAAATATTGTAAGAATCCATTTTTTTCAACAGGAATCTTGGAGTGACAGTGAAATGCCCTTCAGGGGATTCACAGGGACTCAACCCCAGTATTTAATTATGTTGAATTTCTGAATGCACTCAGTCAAGGCAGTGGAGCCAAAGGCCCTTGCTCACAACTCAATTTCATTTCTTCCTTATTTAATTTAAATTCTGTTTCAAAGTTACAAGTCATAGTTATATTACATCAAATACAAAATGCAACAACATACATTTAAGTTATAAATATTAACATCGTTTGCTTTTGTCCTTTTCTGCAATATATGGCAGTTACTTTTTTCATGCAACGATTTTGTTTCAGAGGGGTACTTCGGGGTTTGCGGTATTGCGGTATCGGGGTAAAATATGCGCGGTATTTCGGTATTGAAGGAAAAACCTGGCGGTATTGCGGTATTGAAATTTCACAGCGCGGTATTCGGTATTTTACGAACCTTGAAAGGAACAGCTAAGAGCCATAGCAGAAGAAAAAACTTAAGAGTTACCAGACATCAATACAAGAAAGTAAGTCGAAATGAAGAGAAGATTAATGTATTGAATTGTGAAATTCAGCCAGTATAATTGTTTTGGCGCACCGAACCGGCCAAAGATATGACTTTTCGACAGTAATTTGTGATATTTTTCTGTTTACTTCATGACTTTACATTTCTGTTCCACGACGATACATTTTGGTTGCGTTTGGTTAGTTGATTTTACAATTTTTTTTGCGCGATTTTACATTTTCGTTGCGCGATTTTGCTTTATGGTTCCACGACTTAACATCGATGCAGTAGGCTTGAAATGTGAAAAAGTGAGTGACGTTTTGACTGACACTGTTTGCAGTGATGGGTACAGTTTATGCTTCAATGATGATTCCTTTATATTTCCCATGATGTTGGAATATCTAAGGCCAGCACCCGGTGAGCCCTGCAAATAATGTACGCATCTTGATTTTAAGTCACTTGAATGAGCCCTGCAGATGTACCCTGTTCGGTGTGCGCTTTATTGATGACAAGACGTTTGCAATCTTTGAGATCATACAAAAGTTGTTCTTTTAACTGATAAAAAAGGCCAGGAATGAAATGTTAGCTACTAATCCTGTATCGTGTTGTGAGTTCATGCAGCCAGTTGGCATTGCACTGAACTTGTTCGTGTTGTCTACATTTGCGATCTCCAAGTTAACTCAATAAGAATTATTACCAAAATGCAAGAATGTGCGTCTTTTCTTGAGCAACTAGCAGGGGCGGACATCTAGATAATTTTTTGGGGGCGTAAACGTAGATGGGAAAGACTAAGATTTTGGGAACCGTCTGGGCCTCTATAGATGTCCAATTGCCAATGACTTTTCCCGAAAGGAAAGACAGTATACGTAATTAGGCGAGCAACAATTTAAAAAAGCAAGCGTCTCAAAGTGCTCTACGCATTCCCATAGTGATTTATGTTCATCGTTTTCGTCTAAAACGCTGTGTTGGTCCCGTACTGACTATTTTCAAATTCTCATGGGACCGAATTCAATTTTAACTGTCCTGGATCGATTGTTATCGTTAGATATATCAGTTCTTCACTCATAACTTTAAAGAAAGATTTCTGAGAACTTTCCTGGTCCAAACTTTTCAAATTTGTCCAAGTTTTGGACTAACTGCTAATCAAATTTTTAGACTGACGTTGCCAATAAGGTAAAATTTCTGGACCGACTGACAAAATATTGGGGGGGTGTCACACCCACATCCCACTAATGTGCGCCCCTGGCAACTAGGCTACCACTAGGAAGCGTTGTCGGTGCATACAGTGGGAGCAAGATTCGGTCTGAAACGAATTTTACTCTAACCAGGTAAAATTCCAAGACAAACAACAAGAAGACATTCCAAGACAAACAACAAGAAGACAAATAATAACAAGTTAAGCAATACACGGGACCAGTTTTAACCAAAATTTTCTAAAATTTTCAGAGCTCTCAATGTTGTGTCTTGAGTTTTACCCTGGGTTCTTGAGTTTATAATTACGCTCTTATTAAGTTCTTTCCTCCTCATTGACTGTTTCATCTCTGCCAAAACGAGGATATTCTTTCATTTTATCCAAAATAGGGCGTTTCCTGGCACACTAAAGGGCGTTTCCCGGCATTCTAGAGGGCGTGGTCCCAAAAATTTTTCTGGTGGCTAACCCCAGACCCCAAATTTCGCTCTCTTTGCTCGCTAGTCCAGCTTAACATGACCTAACTACGGATCTGGAGGAGAAATGGGACAAATGTATTAAAGATGGATTCAAATTCTTATACACTGGTGTTCTGTGTCATAATCACATTAACAATACTGATATTTTAGTTTTCAGCAATTTGCGGTATTTTGCAATTTTTCGTGCGATATTCGGGATTCGGCGATTTTTGGCCCGGTATTGCGGTATTGGGACCCCCAAGTACCCCTCTTTTACTAAATTTTCAATATCTTTACCACTCAAGTAATGAAAAATTGAATACCAGACAATGTCCGAAAGACAACTGGTGGCACAATACTTATCAACAGTTTCAGTTTCCAGGAGATTCAGTGGATGCAAATATCTCAAAGACAATGCCTTTTCGTAACACTCGGCAGCTTGTTCTTCAAGTCCCTTGGCTTCAAATAACTGACCCATTCTAAAGTGTTGAATACATTTAGCAAAATCATCTCTTTCTTCATCAACCAAACTAACACCATATTCATTGATTTTGCGAGAAACCATCACATTTGCTTTCAGAATCCATTTGGGATTATTCTGAAATTGAGTTGCATGATACAAAATGTCATGACTGTATAAAACGGCATTTCCAGCCGAAGAGACAACATTGAAAACATCGTATCCATTCCCCAGCCCTCCAGCAATATCAACCTCTTTTTTCAATGTTATGCCACTTGAAATTGCTTTCCCAATAGATCCATCATCAGAATGCTTTTGAAAGTAGAAATTATGGCCAAAACCTTCAAAATCATCATCCAAATAAATAACTACAGACAAAAGCCATCTTTTATCATTGTTTGGGCAATGTTGAGCATCTCGTTGCACAGCGAATGTTTTACTTTCAATCGGCATCAGCTTGCTTATTGCAAAAATTGCACTTAGGCCATGAAAAGTCCATTCACCCCTTCTGACATCGAATCCTAGTGGTTGTGTAGTTACTTTTGTAGTCTGAAGCAGATTTTCAACAAGTGGCTTCAATCTTTCCCAGATTTTCATTGAAAATTCACTGTCCTCTATGCAATATTGAAATTTGGACTTCAAATGTGCTGTGGATTTGTCAATTACTGACAATGGATGTGCTTCTTCAACCAATGAAATTATTTTTGCACAAAGTTCTTTCGAAAGGACATTTTCAGCTATAGCAAGGAGTTTCCTTCCACGCAAATTTTGCAGATTTAATGAACAATTTTCTACTTCATTGATCTTCTCAGCTGGGAAGGAAACATTTGTTGTTGGAATAGGAGCGAATCCGCTGAATGCTGTTCCATCCATTTTTTACCTTAAGCATGGAAATAACAGAATTATTTATTTCATCTTGACCTTTTTAGTCATACATCCTGCTTTTAAGCTTAAAAAGTCTATAAGTTTCATAACAGCTGTTTCTCAAATACGTTTCAGTCGTAGGAGCACTATCTTAACCACTGATTAACAGAAGTTTGAAAAAAGTGCGACATAAACATGAAAGGACTATCATTCTCCATTTCAAATTACCCTATTTAAATATATCTGCTTTTGATGAACGTAGGATTTAGTCTACACATAGGAACTATTGCTCTGAAAGTAGTGTATAAAGTAAGTAATATGTTTTCTGTCAAGAACTCTATCTTAAAATGACTTCGTTCGCGAGTTGTTTATCAATTTACTTGTGCAGAATCTAATTCCATCTACTCGTGTTCGGGAATATCTTTCTAGGGATAAGACCTCTCATATTTACAAGCATTTGCAGGTCTCAGAAACCATTTGCATTTCCTCCAGTTAGAGCTGTTTGAAGATCCTAGACTCTGTATAAAGGGACTATCAGCTTAAAATCAAGGAGGCTCCACATAAATTAGCGTAAACCTAATGCTAATGCTCAACTTTATGATACTAATCTTACACTTAGTTTCTGATTATTATTATTATTTTAATATAGTATTATTTTTGCTTTATTGACATATGCTTTTTTGTATGTCTCCTTTGGGTTTTCGTCATCGAGTTTTTCCCTCTCAGCACTCTTTCATTTGCCATTAAATTTTGTTTCAGGACAATACAACTTTAATAAATTGGTTACTCTTCATCAGCAGTTCTTAGGTTAGATTTAGTATGAAGAACACGTCATTCGTTGTAATATTTTGTCAATTCAGACCCCAGTAGAATTAGCATTTTTGTTAAAACAAATATATACTCATCTAGGGATACTTGTTGAAAGATGGAAAAATGTTTTGTCGCTTCAAATTTGTAGTGGTTTTTTTAAGTTAATTTCTGAAATAATATAAAATTCAATCTACTCAAAATGAAAACAACAGCACAGCCACCCAAGAGGTCTGCTTTAGGGTATGGATGACCTAAGACAACCTAATAGCTTGTGTAACGAAACAGCTAAGTGATGCCCAATAAAGGGAAAACAGATGTGAAGACAAAAGTAGCATAGCAGAGCATTGAATGATCTGATATGAATGAAACACTTGCAGCTGAATGAATGGAGAATGAACAACTTCAATAGGAGTGATAAAGATGGCAACAATTGAAAATGATTACATTCAGCATATATGATGAAAGAAGTTGCATAACAAGACAATTTATTGATATCAACAGAATATCAATTCGAAAATTTTGAAGAAAAATAAAAAGAACAAAATGATTAAACATTTAAAACATTAGAGAAAGATTTGAGATTATCAGGAATAATATTTACAGAAATTAAGAGAAAGAACGAAATAAAGTTGGGTCAAAAGTAGAAGGCAAATTAATTACAAATCGATCAAAGGAAGCTGTCCAAATCAGCATTTGCTAGACTGTGGTCTCCATTTTCTTTTTAACGACTATGGTCTTTGTTTTAAATCCAACCTAATTGTTCAATGTAGCCATCTTTAATTATCAAGCTACACAATTCAAGGAAGGGTTATGCTTTGTGTAATCTATTAAGATGCATATCTATCGCTATTTAACTTCTGTGCACCCAAAAACTCTTTTCACAGAAGAAACTTTTCAGCCAGTCAGTCAATCAGTCAGCTGCGGGAGAAGAATTGATACTGATAGCTTAGTAAACAGGGGCGGTGCAACAACAAAATTTACGGGGGCACAGAGCTAAAAATTTTTCGACAGAAGGGAGTGGCTTTCAATTATAATATTTCTCGTTTTAGCTATTAATGTAACCGCACTTTTACGCATTTTTTTGAAAAACACAGAACAAGAAAAAAGCCAAATCTCCATATGCATTATTTGTCGACAAAGGCCAGGTCGAAAACGCGGAACTCTCGGAACTCTCGGAAATCTCGGAACGGAAAAAATTGCGCAAAAGCTCCCAGTTCCGTGTTTTCGAGTACAGCTCACCTCTACTCGAAAACACAGAACTGGCTTTTTTATATCGTAAATATTGTTTTTTATGTAGTTCCGCGTTTTCGAGTAGAGGTGAGCTGTACTCGAAAACACGGAACTGGGTTTTTTATATGAAAATATTGTTTTTATATAGTTCCGCGTTTTCGAGTAGAGGTGAGCTGTACTCGAAAACAAGGAACTGGGTTTTTTATATCGTAAATATTGTTTTTTATGTAGTTCCGCGTTTTCGAGTAGAGGTGAGCTGTACTCGAAAACACGGAACTGGGTTTTTTATATCGTAAATATTGTTTTTTATGTAGTTCCGCGTTTTCGAGTAGAGGTGAGCTGTACTCGAAAACACGGAACTGGGTTTTTTATATCGTAAATATTGTTTTTTATGTAGTTCCGCGTTTTCGAGTAGAGGTGAGCTGTACTCGAAAACACGGAACTGGGTTTTTTATATGAAAATATGGTTTTTATATAGTTCCGCGTTTTCGAGTAGAGGTGAGCTGTACTCGAAAACACGGAACTGGGTTTTTTATATGATAATATGGTTTTTATATAGTTCCGCGTTTTCGAGTAGAGGTGAGCTGTACTCGAAAACACGGAACTGGGTTTTTTATATCGTAAATATGGTTTTTTATATAGTTCCGCGTTTTCGAGTAGAGGTGAGCTGTACTCGAAAACACGGAACTGGGAGCTTTTGCGCAATTTTTTCCGTTCCGAGATTTCCGAGAGTTCCGAGAGTTCCGCGTTTTCGACCTGGCCGTCGACAAAACCTTTCTTTGTGCCAATGTTTCCAACATTGGACTGGTACAGCCCCCCTGTACCCCCTTTTGGAGATGTCCCTGGATAGAAATGCCATACGCATAACTTATTTTGTTTATAAAAAGTTATATGGAAAGTGTCAAGAATACCAAGATTTGGTCATTTTTATTTGTTGTCCAAGAAACCTGACTCTGTGCAGTGTAGAGTCCAGTCATTTCAATTTCTGTGGTGGTACAACAAAGCATGCATAGAGCTTGAGATCATCATCATATGTTAAGGACAGAAATTATACGCTGTCAGTGCTTGGTGGAATATGTTGTGGCCTTTAGCATCTCCATGATGGAGGATTGGAGGCAAGGCAGCATGCATTTGACAGTTGGTGGAATCCTATCTACAGGCTTGATAGTGTGGCTTAAGTTGTTTTAGAAAATTTTGAGCTTGATCATATATAGGCAGAAGGGATGGCAATTGGTACTAAGTTTGCTCTAGTGTATGGTAATTTTTCTATGGCTGATTTTGAAAGGAATTGGTTTGAGGGCACTTGTTGTTTGGTCTAAGTATATTGATGATGATTATTTTTATCTGGAATCATGGTCAGGGTTGGAAGCTTCATGGAATATGTCAGCAGTTACCAATGTGGCCAGGGCCGTCCTGACAAAAGTTTTCAAGGTGGGGGGTGTGACCGTCTCCATTTGCTGACTGGAGTCCAACTGAAAACACCTTTTTATGCATCATTTAAATGGGCTTAGGAGGGTATTTGAATTTTGATGGGCACGATTAAAACGGGCATTGTCGTAGAACATGCGCCGAGGGCGAATGCCACGAGGGAGGTCCGGGGGCATGCTCCCCGAAAAATTTTGGAGAAACCTAAAGCTAGAATCGCTCTAACGGCCCTTTTGGAACTCTTAAAATTCAATTTTCTTTAAACTCTATCGTGGAATTCATATGGAATTCTTATGGTCCTTGAGCGGTACAAAACTTCAAAATTGTAGTCAAAAACTGAACCATCTTAGAACATCTGAATTCTAAACGAATACTAAAGATTGACAAATATTATTGCTTGCTATATATAGTTGCATTAATACTGCATTACAGTAAATGCAATGAATAGATCTATAAATTTGTTGTTCTGGTGCATCGTCGTCGGTGAAACGTCGAAAATAGAAAAAATATGGCATATTCGGGAAAGTTTTGATTGTATAACTTTGACCTTTAGCACCAAAATCAATTATTGTAAACTTCGTTTGGTCGGCCCTCCCTTGTCAAGCAAAGATGCTCCATGCTTTTGCAGTAAAGTTCTGTTTTATTTCCCATTGTTTTTCCTTAGCCTTTACTCTGTATAAATGATTTATGAATGCATAAAAGAGTGATTTCACCGACTGAAACTACCGATTTTCCGACTGTCCTTTTCTCAGGGGGGGATGTCATACCCCCAATACCCCCAATTTAGGGAAGGCCCTGAATGTGGCAAACAGAACCTAGTACATTTAGCCCATTCAGTAAAAGCTTTTAGAATTGTATGTTGTCTGTTTTTTTGCATAGTTTTTGAGTTACAGAACACAAGAATTGCATACTAACAGCAAACCCATTCAAAACTTCATTCACTTTTGCCAAACACCGATTGCTGTAAATCTTCCAATTCATACCCCTTGAATAATCCCTCCCCTCAAATTACCCCAAGGGGTACTTGACTATGTTTCAGATAGGGATGTGCAACCCAAGAAAAAAATGCCTCTGCATATTTATACCAAATTCCTAAAAATATATACCCATGATTAAAGGAAAATATTAACTCATTCACTACATTATATGTTTAGATATAGTCAATTATAAGCAAACTTCATCAAGAACAGTTAAAACAAGTAAAAGATGGAAACTAATTTTAAAGAAATTGATACCTCATTTATACTAATTTTCAGATAATTAAGACCCAAATTTATACAAAATCATGAAAAACTATACCCTAAGGGCAGCATGCCCTCAGTACTTAAAATATACTGTATTCCCCAGGGTAAAATTACTCCTCTCATCCAAGAGTAAGACATTTATTTATTAATGTGCACTCGTTAAATAAGACCCAGCCCCCTGAACTTGTCGTTTTAATTGTAATTGTAGATTTAATATTTTGCATCTTTTTGTTAGCATTTTGACCATGATACTGTATCAAGTAATGACAAAATAAAGCATCCTTAACCTTTTGATGTGTAATGTTTATGCACATAAATTATGTTAATTTATGTTTACTTTGATTGACAACTTAATTATTGTAAATACTTTGTAACCCTGTGATTTATTTAGTTGATATGATATGTGATTCGAATACAGACGTATGCCTCGTCTTTATGTTCCAATGAACATTATATTGGCGACGAAGATTCAAAATGGCACAAGGAAGAATAGATGTTACTCCGCTTCCGATATTCAGTCCTCTCTCAGATCCTACAACTTTGAGCCAAAGATGGAAGATATGGAAAAGACGTTTCGAAACTTATTTAGCAGCCCTAAATATCACAGATAAGAAGCAAAAGCGTGCACTTTTGTTGTACCAAGCCGGTCAAGAGACACAAGAAATCTTCGAAACATTTCAAGATACAGGAGGACCTGATGATTATGACAAGGCTCTAGAGAAACTCGATGCCTACTTTTCTCCAAAGAAAAATGTAGATTACGAAGTATTCCAATTTCGCCAAACCAAACAGCTAACCGATGAAACAGTGGACCAATTTTGCGTGAGACTAAGAAAACTCGCAGTCAGTTGTGAATTCCACGACCAAGAGAAAGAACTTAAAGCGACAATAATTCAAAATTGTCTTTCCAAACGTTTAAGAAGAGTTGCATTGCGAGAAGACAAACTTTCTCTAGAACAATTGCTGGCGAAAGCACGAGCTCTCGAAACAAGCGAAATCCAAGCAATCGGCATCGAAGAATCAGTCAATCCAACATCCAACACTGACACAGTCAATCGTACGTTTACAAATCGCAGAACAAATTTCAAGAAACCTGCTGAAAACCATCAACAAACAAAACATGCGGTAAATGTGGATATTCCTGGCCCCACAAAAGATCTTGCCCTGCTCAAGGAAAACAGTGTGCGAAATGTGGCAAAGACAACCATTTTGCTCAAGTCTGTCGAAGCCGTACTTCACCACGTAAACAACAAGCAAGCAAAACAACATTTTCCAAACAAGCAATTCATAATGTTGAAGTTGACCAGGCCAGCGACTCGAGTACAGATGATGAATATTTGTACACTTTGATTGAGAAAACACCCAAACCGAAAACAGGCTCTTCAAAAACTCCACAAACCACAGTCAGCATAAACACGGTTCCTATTCATATGATAATCGATTCTGGTGCATCCACGAATATCATTGATGAATCAGATTATGAAAAGATTTGTAAACACAAGAAAGTCACCCTCACAAAATCAGCAGCAAGAATTATGGCCTATGGTTCCGAGAAACCACTTCCTACTGTTGGAAAGTTCAGTGCCACACTAGAAGCAAAGCAAAGATTCGCAGTTGCAACCATCCATGTAGTCAAAGGGTGTCATGGATCCTTATTGAGCTATCAAACTGCCACAGAATTGGATTTAATCAATATACAGGTAAATCATCTCAAAGAAAAGCCTCCAGATATTGAACAATTCGCTTCCGTGTACCCAAAGTTATTCGATGGAATTGGGGAACTAAAGAATTTCAAATTAAAGCTACACATTGATCACAATGTACCTCCTGTTGCCCAGCCTCCAAGGAGAATACCGTTTCATTTACGCCGTCAAGTTTCTGCCGAACTTGCAAAATTAGAAAAAGATGGTATTATAGAGGATGTTCAAGGTCCCACACCATGGATCTCACCCCTTGTCGTTGTTCCAAAGCCTAACGGTACAGTAAGACTTTGTATTGATATGCGCAGAGCAAATCAAGCCATTCAAAGAGAGAGACATTCAAATCCTACAGTGGAAGATGTTATTCATGCATTGAACGGAGCAACGATGTTTTCAAAATTGGATCTCAAGTCTGGTTACCATCAAATCAGGCTGTCAGAAGAAAGCCGGTATATTACAGCATTTTCTACCCACAAGGGAGTAAAGCAATTCACACGATTGAATTTCGGGACAAACTCAGCAAGTGAAATTTTTCAGCACGTCATTTCGGAGCGCCTTCGCGGTATTCCTGGTGTTATGAATATAAGCGATGACATACTGGTCTATGGAACAACGCCAGAACAACATCATAAATCGTTGCAAGCTGTCTTCGAAAGATTATCTCTACATGGTCTTACAATCAACAAAGATAAATGTTCACTTTATCAAGACAAACTCAAGTTTTTTGGATTTGTGTTTTCTTCACAAGGAGTTTCCGCCGACCCACAGAAAGTTGCAGCAATAAAGAACGCTCCTCCTCCGCAGTCAATCAAAGATGTGAGGACATTTCTCGGTATGGCTACATACTGTGCGAAATTTATTCACAATTTCAGCGACCTTACAGAACCATTGAGAGATCTCACAAAGAAAAATTCTCAATTTAGTTGGCAAACTGAACATGAAACTGCCTTTCAAAATATCAAAGATGCCTTGACCAGTGATACTGTCATGGCCTACTTTGACAACAAGAAACAAACTGAGCTGGTAACCGATGCTTCGCCTTGGGGACTCTCAGCAATTCTTTCTCAAAAGACTCCTGGCAAAGATGACCGCCGAATAGTAGCCTATGTCAGCCGATCATTGTCAGCTGTGGAAAAGCGTTATTCACAAACCGAACGTGAAGCTTTGGCAATTGTTTGGGCAATTGAGCGCCTTCACCTTTACCTATACGGAGCAAAATTTCAGTTGTACACTGATTGCAAACCTATTGAACTGATTCTTGGAAACAGGAAATCTAAGACATCAGCAAGAATAGAACGATGGAACCTTCGTATTCAAGATTATAACTTCGATGTTATTTTTACAAAAGGAATTGATAATCCATCTGACTTCCTCTCTCGACATACCTCGCAAGACACAGTTACTACTGAGAATCCTGCTGATGAATACGTTAATTTTCTTGCAAATCATGCGATTCCGAAAGCAATGACAATCGAACAAATCAAAACAGCAACAAAACAAGATGCAACTCTGCAAAAAGTTATCGAAATTATTCAAAATGAAAATTGGCATTGTGTAAATATGGCAGAATTTATCGACAACAATCCAAATGTCAATATCGCAGACATAAAGTGTTTCAGAAATATCAAAGAAGAACTTACAGTAAATAGTGACTCATCGATCATATTACGCGGGTCAAGAATCGTTATTCCAGAATCACTTCGAAATCAAGCCCTCACGCTTGCTCACGAAGGACATCAAGGGCTGATTAAAACAAAAAGATTACTACGGGAAAAAGTCTGGTTTCCTCAAATCGACAACATAGCGAAACAGACAATTGATAAATGCCTTCCGTGTCAAGCGAATAGTCAAGCAAACACTCCAGAACCTTTAAAGATGTCTAAATTGCCACAAGGACCGTGGGATACAGTCCATATTGATTTCTGCGGACCTTTTCCTACTGGAGAACTTGTTCTAGTCGTGATAGATGCTTATTCTCGATTCCCGGAAGTCGAAATAATTCACTCTACTTCTGCACGAGCAACAATACCTAAACTTGATCGTATCTTCGCAACCCATGGAATCCCGAGAATAATAAAGAGTGACAATGGACCACCATTTGACAGTACAGAACTATCAGCGTTTATGAAACAAAATGGAATTAAACATGAACGCGTCACTCCGCTATGGCCTCAAGCAAATTCACAAGCAGAGAACTTTATGAAACCAATAAATAAAGCGATAAAATTGGCGTATTGTGATCAAAAGAACTGGAAAAAAGAAATTTATCGATTCTTGCTAAACTATCGTTCAACGCCGCATTGCACAACTGGATATTCACCCGCAGAGCTTCTATTTAATAGAAAATCAACAACAAACTGCCTCAAGTAAGACCAGATATTTCACAGTCAAAATTACATTCTAAGATTGTTGAAGTCGACAAGAAAGCAAAAGCAGCGATGAAAGAATATGCAGATACACGAAATAGATCAAAAGAATCAGACATAAACATTGAGGACGTTGTGCTTGTTAAACAACCAAAACATAACAAGTTTACAACTCGCTTCAATCCTGATAAGTATCGTGTTATTGATAAGAACGGAACTATGATAACTGCTGAAAATTCAAAAGGACATAAGATTACACGAAACATCTCGTTTTTTCGAAAAGTAGCATTTAACTTCGATGAAAGTGAAAGTGACATTGATGAGATGGATGGTCATGATGATGATGATGAATGCAATGAACCACGTGCTATTGAGCGAAGATATCCCCAGAGAGACCAGCGAAGAGTTGAACGCTATGGTCAGAACATATATGACCAATAACTTTGCATATATACATTTAAAAAAAAATACAAAAAAATATGAGATTTTGTTGGCAGAAGGACCCTCTTATGATTTGATTAAAAAATTCCGGAGAAAAGGAGAGATGTAATGTTTATGCACATAAATTATGTTAATTTATGTTTACTTTGATTGACAACTTAATTATTGTAAATACTTTGTAACCCTGTGATTTATTTAGTTGATATGATATGTGATTCGAATACAGACGTATGCCTCGTCTTTATGTTCCAATGAACATTATAGTGTATATCCTATCTAACAAACGATGTTGATTCTAATATGAACAGCTTCACGGATTTCCAATATTACGATAATCACGAATTTCATAAATTAATAAATTCTCCTTCAGTGGAAAATATTGATTCGTCTAGCATTCTCCATACTAACATATCTTCTATATCGAAAAATATTGAAAATCTTGAAATCCTGCTTCAAAACGTTGATCATACATTTGATATTATAGCACTGAGTGAAACGTGGCATACTAAAGAGAATGATGATAAGTTAAGTGAATTAGGTATTCAAGGGTATAAGAATTACGTTGGTCAAACAGGTAGCAACCTTAAAGGTGGGTGTGGGTTCTTAATAAAGGAAAATATTTCCTATCTATCCAGAAATGACCTTAATAAAACCCTTAAAGATAAAGACTGTGAATTCGAAGCTTTTTGGATTGAAGTCCAAAATGAAAAAAGCAAAAATACAATCTATGGGGTGATTTACAATCATCCAAGAAAAGATTCATCTCAATTTTTGGATTATCTACAATCTACTTTTAATAAAATTAATAGGGAAAACAAATTAATCTTTGTCTGTGGAGACTTTAATCTAAACCTGCTGCGTCTTGATACATGTTCAAATGCCGACGCTTTCTTAAATTTGATGCTTTCTAACTTTTTTTAAACCCTTAATCATAAAACCAACTAGAATCGATAACAGATCATCACCAAGCCTGATTGATAATATTTTTATAAATTCTCTGGATCATGAAACAGTGAGTGGTAACTTGATTGACAAAATCTCTGACCACTTACCTAATTTTGCCTTCATAGAGGATAAGTTAAAAAAGAAGCATGCAAAAGAGTATACACTGTTCAGAGATTATAGCAAATTTAACACTGAAGCATACACTCTCGATGCCATGAACCTTAGGCTTCCCCTAAATGATTTTGACTCTAAATACGCGCATTTCCAAAACGAAATTACGTCACTATTAAATAAGCATGCACCTTTAAAGAAAAGATCAAAAAGAATGATAAAACAACAACGCAAACCTTGGATAACGAGCGGAATTCTAAAATCAATTAAAACTAAAAATTTTCTTTTCAAAAAATACATGAACTCTAAAGACTCTTTTTGGTTTGAACGTTACAAAATTTATAGAAATAAACTAAATCATGTCTTCCGACAGAGTAAACGAAATCACTATACGCACTTTTTTCAAACTTTTAAGAACGACTCTAAGAGAGTATGGAAAGGTATAAACGAATTTCTAAATAGAAATAAAACAAAAGTAGATCAAAAGGTAACTTTGGACTTGGGTGGTAAAATGATTTCTGACGATAAAATAGCAGCAAATGCCTTCAATAAATTTTTCACTAATATTGCTCAAAATCTGGCCACAAAACTGGGCCCGCCTAAAGAAAATTATAGAGCGTTTTAAAGGAACCTTTAGCAAATAGTTTCTTCATCACACCAGTCAGTATTGAAGAAGTTAAAATCAAATCATGAATCTTGATGATTCAAAATCACCAGGATCTTATGATATACCAATTAAGATGATTAAATGTATAAGTGATGTACTTTCGGGACCTTTAGCTGATCTTATCAATGAATCTTTTAATACAGGTAAATTTCCAACACTGTTAAAATATGCAAAAGTTTTACCTATTTTCAAGGCTAAGTCTCGATTAGAAGTTACAAATTATCGTCCAATATCAATCTTACCAACCTTTAATAAAATATTTGAAAAAATTATGCATGATAGGCTTTCAAAGTTTTTAGAAAAGCATAGTATAATTTTTCCTCATCAATTTGGATTTCAAAAAAACAAATGCACCTCTTTAGCAATACTTGATTTATACAACCAGCTTACCAATGCTGTCGAAAATAAACACTTTTCTTGTTGCATTTTTTTAGATCTTGCAAAAGCTTTTGACACTGTTGATCACTCAATCTTGTTAAGTAAATTAGAGCATTATGGCATTCGAGGTACTGCATTAAATTGGTTTCAATCCTATCTTTCGAATAGATGGCAAAAAGTAAGTGTAAATGGCGTTTTATCAGAGGCACGTAAAATATCTTATGGCGTTCCACAAGGTAGTGTTTTAGGCCCTCTTCTATTTCTTATATACATCAACGACATGCCAATATCATCCAAAGTCTTAAAATTCCATCTGTTTGCTGATGATACAAGCATTTTCTTTTCTCATAAAGATCTAAATTCTCTAGAATCTACATTGAACAAGGAACTTATCGGAGTTTCCGATTGGCTCTCTGCAAATAGACTAACTCTCAACATTGATAAATCTAACATACTCATCATAACTCCAAAACACACAAAAAAAATAAGAACGGTTAATATAAAAATAAATAATACCACATTACTTGAAAAAGATAATATTAAATATCTCGGGGTCTTGTTTGATAACAAACTAAACTGGAAACAACATATACTGCATGTAAACATGAAAATATCAAAAGGCATTGGTATTCTTGCTAAATTGCGACATTTTCTTCCTTCAAGTACACTACGCAATCTTTATCATGCTTTCATTGCCCCACACATTACTTATGCACTTACCACATGGGGAAGTGCATTGAAATCACACCTTGATAAACTTTGCCGTAATTTGAAAAAGGCAGTTAGAGTCATATGTTTCGAAAAATCCACAGCCAGTTCAAAACCTTTATTCTCACAGCTTGGTATCTTAAACTTTGAAGATTCATATACATTAGAATGTGCGAAATTCATGTACGATATTGAAAACAACAATCAACCACAACTCTTTTGCAACCTATTCCAAAAAACCACCTCTAGACACAATTATAACACTCGTCAAGCTACTAAAAATCTTTTCTCTTTTCCTTCAGTCAGAACTAATGTAAGGAAAAATGCTATAACTTTTAAAGGCATTAAAATCTGGAATAATATACCTCACAGTATTAGAACTAAATCCTCTAAAAAGCTTTTTGGCAAGCATTTTCGTAAATACCTGCTAAATAATAATGCTAATGCCAGCTGAGCTTTCCATAATTCTTCAATACATGAAAGCTACACATCGTAGCCTACCCTTATCGAACTATTGACTCCATATATCAAACTATCATTACCGTGTCCAACCTCTTTTCCTTCTTTCTTTGCTTTATTATTTTTGCTTATGCTATTATTTTTATTTTCTTTCTTTATTCCTATTTTCTCTATTCTTTTTTTATAGTAAAATATTATCATTGTTAATTGTTCACTGTTATTGTTACTGTTATTACAATAAATCAATTTAGATACGTAGTAGTTAAATGTGAATAGGGCACTGGGCTCGAAAACCATTTTTGGTTCTACCCAGTGTCCTAGGCAACAACGTCTTGCATGTAAAATCATTAGGCCTATTGTTTAAAAAGTAGCGTTATTGCTGTCATTGTTATTATTGGTAAACACAAAATTGTAATCTTGTTGCTGAATATAAATGAATTGAAATTGAAATTTGAAAGCTTGCGCTTCAGATATCAACTGTCTGCCTAGGCCAGTCACAGCTACGGAAACTGAAGTACGTTCCTGAACTGACAGCGCCACTGCCAGCTTGCTAAGGTAGCAAATAGACAATTAAATTTATATTCGATTCCTACCTTAACTTTTTTCTTGAAGTTTTGATCGTTATTTAGAAAAGGTAAGCATATTTTTATACTGTACTTTTCTTGACTGTGATTTCAAGTTTGAAACGCGCGGCGTCCACGAACAGGAAACCAAGCTGTCCGATTGTTCTCCATTGTTTATGAACAATTAAACGCGAATTTGAAGAAATAATCGCGCGGCATATTTTATACTGGCTCTTGAAGAAAAAAAACTTGCTTCAGTCAATGTAAAAAATCGACGAATAATCGATAAAAAATCAGGTTCTTCAAAAATGCATTCCGTTTTTGCATGAAATGAAGCAGTAGGCACTACAGTCTCATGGTATTAGGGTCTCCAGTCGACTTGAGCTCTATCTCGAATGTTTCAGGGGGTCAACTTATGACTCCCAGTCAACAAAAAAAATCGATGAATAATCGATAAAAAATCAGGTTCTTCAAAAATGCATTCCGTTTCGGCATATAATGTAGCAGTAGGCACTAGAGTCTCATGGTATTAGTGTCTCCAGTCGACTTGAGCTCTATCTCGAATGTTTCAGGGGGTCAACTTATGACTCCCAATCAATAAAAAAAATCGACGAATAATCGATAAAAAATCAGGTTCTTCACAAATACATTCCGTTTTTGCATGAAATGAAGCAGTAGGCACTAGAGTCTCATGGTATTAGGGTCTCCAGTCGACTTGAGCTCTATCTCGAATGTTTCAGGGGGTCAACTTATGACTCCCAGTCAATAAAAAAAATCGACGAAGAATCGATAAAAAATCAGGTTCTTCAAAAATGCATTCCGTTTTTGCATGAAATGAAGCAGTAGGCACTACAGTCTCATGGTATTAGGGTCTCCAGTCGACTTGAGCTCTATCTCGAATGTTTCAGGGGGTCAACTTATGACTCCCAGTCAACAAAAAAAATCGATGAATAATCGATAAAAAATCAGGTTCTTCAAAAATGCATTCCGTTTCGGCATATAATGTAGCAGTAGGCACTAGAGTCTCATGGTATTAGTGTCTCCAGTCGACTTGAGCTCTATCTCGAATGTTTCAGGAGGTCAACTTATGACTCCCAGTCAATGTGAAAAATCGACGAATAATCGATAAAAAATCAGTTTCTTCACAAATACATTCCGTTTTTGCATGAAATGAAGCAGTAGGCACTAGAGTCTCATGGTATTAGGGTCTGCAGTCTACTTGAGCTCTATCTCGAATGTTTCAGGGGGTCAACATATGACTCCCAGTCAATAAAAAAAATCGACGAATAATCAATAAAAAATCAGTTTCTTCACAAATGCATTCCGTTTTTGCATGAAATGAAGCAGTAGGCACTAGAGTCTCATGGTATTAGGGTCTCAAGTCGACTTGAGCTCTATATCAAATGTTTCAGGGGGTCAACTTATGACTCCCAGTCAATAAAAAAAATCAATGAATAATCGATAAAAAATCAGGTTCTTCAAAAATGCATTCCGTTTTTGCATATAATGTAGCAGTAGGCACTAGAGTCTCATGGTATTAGGGTCTCCAGTCGACTTGAGCTCTATCTCGAATGTTTCAGGGGGTCAACTTAGGACTCCCAGTCAATGTGAAAAATCGACGAATAATCGATAAAAAATCAGTTTCTTCACAAATGCATTCCGTTTTTGCATGAAATGAAGCAGTAGGCACTACAGTCTCATGGTATTAGGGTCTCCAGTCGAGTTGAGCTCTATCTTGAATGTTTCAGAATGTCAACTTATGACTCCCAGTCAATAAAAAAAATCAACGAATAATCGATAAAAAATCGAGTTCTTCAAAAATGCATTCCGTTTCGGGATATAATGTAGCAGTAGGCACTAGAGTCTCATGGTATTAGTGTCTCCAGTCGACTTGAGCTCTATCTCGAATGTTTCAGGAGGTCAACTTATGACTCCCAGTCAATGTGAAAAATCGACGAATAATCGATAAAAAATCAGTTTCTTCACAAATGCATTCCGTTTTTGCATGAAATGAAGCAGTAGGCACTAGAGTCTCATGGTATTAGGGTCTGCAGTCTACTTGAGCTCTATCTTGAATGTTTCAGGGGGTCAACTTATGACTCCCAGTCAATAAAAAAAATCGACGAATTATCGATAAAAAATAGAGTTCATCACAAATGCATTCTGTTTTTGCATTAAATGAAGCAGTAGGCACTAGAGTCTCATGGTATTAGGGTCTCAAGTGGACTTGAGCTCTATCTTGAATGTTTCAGGGGGTCAACTTATGACTCCCAGTCAATAAAAAAAATCGACGAATAATCGATAAAAAATCAGGTTCTTCAAAAATGCATTCCGTTTTTGCGACGCCATAAGCATTATTGCCATTAGACCTTTAACGAATGAAGATATAAAGGTATACATATTGTACAGTAGATTGTCGTGCCATTGATAATAAGTCATGAAGCAATGAAGTAAGCGCTGAAGTGGTGCTAATTGTGAAGACCCAAAAACGTCGTCAAATTCAGGCAAAAGTTTACAAAGAAGACAACGTAGTTCTAAGTGATTTATCTTTCTTTGTTGCCGACAATGCCCGCATTAGAGACAAGTTGCCGACAGGCTTGAGGCCAGGGGGGGTGCCGCACCCCCCCCATAGCGACGGCCCTGACGACGTAGCATTCTAGTGCCATTAGTGCGAATCTGAATTGGCGAAATCGCATTACGGGGATCACTTTACGTTCCTCTGAAGGCAAAGCCGTCGTCCCATCTGGATGACAATAGCATAGAAAAGTGCACAGTTCGCGCAATAACCATAGATGGGTTTACAACAGGGTATCCCTCATTTGAATCATTATCTTCTTTCCTGTACAGTCAGGTAAATGGTACTTACGTTGAACGATTTGCGGGGACGCTGGAGAGGGGAGAACGGGGGGTCAAACGTCTCTCCTGCCCTTTCCTACGGGGGACAAGGGGGGAAGTGCCCTTTCAATGTAAAATGTTAATGGACTTCGACAACGTTAAATACGTTACTATATTTCGGCACGGGAAATTCAACTGAAGGCAACTTTAGACAAGGTATTTTGGCCTGCAATCTAAGGAAGTGCCTAACCTTTGTTTTTAAACTCGATTCCCGGTAAATCGACCACGCTGAATCGTTTTAGACTAGGAGCCAAATCGAGAAATGCTTCTATCACGTGATATACGACGCCTTCTGTTGAATTTCTGGTGCCGAAATACGGTAATGTGGGGCAAAATGCGACACCTAACATATTTAACCTTGTCGAAGTCCATTAACATTTTACATTGAAAGGGCACTTCCCCCCTTGTCCCCCGTAGGAAAGGGCAGGAGAGACGTTTGACCCCCCGTTCTCCCCTCTCCAGCGTCCCCGCAAATCGTTCAACGTAAGTACCATTTACCTGACTGTACAGGAAAGAAGATAATGATTCAAATGAGGCATACCCTGTTGTAAACCCATCTATGGTTATTGCGCGAACTGTGCACTTTTCTATGCTATTGTCATCCAGATGGGACGACGGCTTTGCCTTCAGAGGAACGTAAAGTGATCCCCGTAATGCGATTTCGCCAATTCAGATTCGCACTAATGGCACTAGAATGCAACGTCGTCAAGATAGAAATGACGTTGTGACAGCAACGAGAACGCAAAAACGCACGCAAAAAGACACAAAAGCAAAGTATTAGAAGTGAATTCAAAGATACGTATATGTACACTTTAAATACGGAGGTATTAAAAATTCGAAAATTCGATTTTTTACATTGACTGGAAGTCATAAGTTGACCCCCTGAAACATTGGAGATAGAGCTCAAGTCCACTTGAGACCCTAATACCATGAGACTCTAGTGCCTACTGCTTCATTTCATGCAAAAACGGAATGCATTTGTGAAGAAACTGATTTTTTATCGATTATTCGTCGATTTTTCACATTGACTGGGAGTCATAAGTTGACCCCCTGAAACATTCGAGATAGAGCTCAAGTCGACTGGAGACCCTAATACCATGAGACTCTAGTGCCTACTGCTTCATTTCATGCAAAAACGGAATGCATTTGTGAAGAAACTGATTTTTTATCGATTATTCGTCGATTTTTCACATTGACTGGGAGTCATAAGTTGACCTCCTGAAACATTCGAGATAGAGCTCAAGTCGACTGGAGACCCTAATACCATGAGACTCTAGTGCCTACTGCTACATTATATGCCGAAACGGAATGCATTTTTGAAGAACCTGATTTTTTATCGATTATTCATCGATTTTTTTTATTGACTGGGAGTCATAAGTTGACCCCCTGAAACATTCGAGATAGAGCTCAAGTCGACTGGAGACCCTAATACCATGAGACTGTAGTGCCTACTGCTTCATTTCATGCAAAAACGGAATGCATTTTTGAAGAACCTGATTTTTTATCGATTCTTCGTCGATTTTTTTTATTGACTGGGAGTCATAAGTTGACCCCCTGAAACATTCGAGATAGAGCTCAAGTCGACTGGAGACCCTAATACCATGAGACTCTAGTGCCTACTGCTTCATTTCATGCAAAACGGAATGTATTTTGAAGAACCTGATTTTTATCGATTATTCGTCGATTTTTTATTGACTGGGAGTCATAAGTTGACCCCCTGAAACATTCGAGATAGAGCTCAAGTCGACTGGAGACCCTAATACCATGAGACTGTAGTGCCTACTGCTTCATTTCATGCAAAAACGGAATGCATTTTTGAAGAACCTGATTTTTTATCGATTATTCGTCGATTTTTTTTATTGACTGGGAGTCATAAGTTGACCCCCTGAAACATTCGAGATAGAGCTCAAGTCGACTGGAGACCCTAATACCATGAGACTGTAGTGCCTACTGCTTCATTTAATGCAAAAACAGAATGCATTTGCGAAGAACCTGATTTTTTATCGATTATTCGTCGATTTTTTTTATTGACTGGGAGTCATAAGTTGACCCCCTGAAACATTCGAGATAGAGCTCAGGTCCACTTGAGACCCTAATACCATGAGACTCTAGTGCCTACTGTTTCATTTCATGCAAAAACGGAATGCATTTTTGAATAACCTGATTTTTTATCGATTATTTGTCGATTTTTTTTATTGACTGGGAGTCATAAGTTGACCCCCTGAAACATTCGAGATAGAGCTCAGGTCCACTTGAGACCCTAACACCATGAGACTGTAGTGCCTACTGCTTCATTTCATGCAAAAACGGAATGCATTTTTGAAGAACCTGATTTTTTATCGATTATTCGTCGATTTTTTACATTGTCTGGGAGTCATAAGTTGACCCCCTGAAACATTCAAGATAGAGCTCAAGTCGACTGGAGACCCTAATACCATGAGACTGTAGTGCCTACTGCTTCATTTCATGCAAAAACGGAATGCATTTTTGAAGAACCTGATTTTTTATCGATTATTCGTCGATTTTTACATTGTCTGGGAGTCATAAGTTGACCCCCTGAAACATTCAAGATAGAGCTCAAGTCGACTGGAGACCCTAATACCATGAGACTGTAGTGCCTACTGCTTCATTTCATGCAAAAACGGAATGCATTTTTGAAGAACTCGATTTTTTATCGATTATTCGTCGATTTTTTTTGTTGACTGGGAGTCATAAGTTGACCCCCTGAAACATTCGAGATAGAGCTCAAGTCGACTGGAGACCCTAATACCATGAGACTGTAGTGCCTACTGCTTCATTTCATGCAAAAACGGAATGCATTTTTGAAGAACCTGATTTTTTATCGATTATTCGTCGATTTTTTACATTGACTGAAGCAAGTTTTTTTTCTTCAAGAGCCAGTATAAAATATGCCGCGCGATTATTTCTTCAAATTCGCGTTTAATTGTTCATAAACAATGGAGAACAATCGGACAGCTTGGTTTCCTGTTCGTGGACGCCGCGCGTTTCAAACTTGAAATCACAGTCAAGAAAAGTACAGTATAAAAATATGCTTATATTTTCTAAATTACGATCGAAACTTCAAGAAAAAAGTTAAGGTAGGAATCAAATATAAATTTAATTGTCTATTTGCTACCTTAGCAAGCTGGCAGTGGCACTGTCAGTTCAGGAACGTACTTCAGTTTTCGTAGCTGTGACTGGCCTAGGCAGACAGTTGATATCTGAAGCGCAAGCTTTCAAATATTATTCTTTTGCTTCTAAATGCCCAAAATATGATACAACAGATTGTTTTTTAATTATTTCCAGCTCAAAAACCTCCCAGAACAGCCCAGACACGATATACACTTTTTCGGTCGAATGTCTGAAAAACATTCGCGAATGTCTGCAAAACATTCGTCGAATATCCAACGGACAATCACGAGCCCTCTTGCGTAGGCCCGATTAACTGGTGGATGCTGACCATTCATATGCTGACCATGGAACACTGCTGCTTCTACAGTCAATTCTTCAACAAAAACTTTCAATCGAAACTAAAGAGCAATTAAATTAGTGTAACTTTTTCTCGAGGATACCCTAAACACGGATGTCTGGTATTTGGTGTATGTAACTTTTTATCACTTGACTTGGAGGTATCTTCATATATTTTTATTTTGTTAGCTCACTTAGATATTTTCTTTTCTTTTGATCTCTCTAAAGAAAAAGTGCTACAGACAAATAGGTTGATTGATATATCCTAGATGCATAGATAGATGCAAAGCTTTTCACTGTACTGTTTTTATTTATAGGTTTGTTGTTTATAAACAGCCTTTCTTTTGCATAACTCTCAAATTATCCCCAGTAAGTTTTCTTGCTTGATCAAGGAAAGTCTTGAAATGTAGAGTTTGAACTTTTCTTGGTACTGGACTTACAGTATTCATTTGTTTCAAAGTATGCATCCATCTCAGTCACAGTTATTCTTCAATTAACTGTTATTTTTGTCCTTGGTTTATAATTTTTTGATGAAATTGCCATGAATTTTTGCAGTGTGTTACAAGGATTTTTTTGGTGTTTTGGTAGTTACTAACTTCAAAAATTTGTCAATATTGTAGGCTATGGGTCTGCTCATAGATTTGATTTGACAGACATTTTCTGCTTTTTGGTTAATACCTGTACTGCCTTCATCTTAATCCACAAGCAAGCTGTGTCATTTGCTACCAGTTTCAGTTTTGAGATTTAATTTTAATGACCAAATACTGAGTGAATGTACATTGAATTAAACCATAAAACTAAACCAAGGCACAGATAAATAAGGTACATAGTTAAGGATGGCTTGCAAACTGTTCACCAAATCTTAAAAGGTTAAGTTGGTGTTCTGTTCTCTTAAACAGCACTGAAAAATAATCTGAAAATAATTATGGATGTCACATTATTAGTATCGACACTTCATGTTTTCAGTTTGTAAACATTGTGCAAAAGACAGCTTTGGGGAAGGTTGATGCTGCCCTAGATTGATTTCAAAGCTTTTAAATGGTTGAGCAAATGATTCTAGTTTCTGGAGAAAGACTTAAATTGAAAGAAAATAGAAACAGCACAAACTAGTAGGCACAAACATTTACTGGTAGTAAATCCTTCATAAACTACCTAACTAACATCACAGCTGTTAGGGCTACTTTATAACATGGAAAATTTATTTGAGGAGGTATTGTAATTATTTATACTGATTAAGTTCAATGCATGTAATCTACCAGACAAATCTTACTATCTGTATTTTTTTCTTATTTGTTGTGCACAGGGACACTGGGTGCACCCTCTTCTGATAAGCCAACTAGTAGGCTACTATCTAGTCTAGATGCCCAGAAATAAACAACTCGCTTTGGAAAATCCATGTCGTGCTTGTTTCTATTCTTGGCATGGCTTCAATTGATCAAAATAGTGCTTTTCGTAAGGTAGATCTCCGGTAAACCACCCTTACTCCAACAAAACATTTTCGTGCAGCAACCAAGCAACTCGCCATTAGCCGCAGCACACCTCCCAAGGTAAAATCATAAGAACGAGGCTATACTATAATCACAAAGAGGCAAATGGAATGACGTACCACCGAGTATTTATTTTTGGCAAACAAAACCGACAAGACGAAAGGCGAGTTGAGCGTCGGAAACAGGAGCTTCCGAAGGCTGAACTGGCGAAGAGAGTAAATGTGTTCGTCATGGCGGTGCAAAGGATTCATAAACTACAGATACTCCGACTATTTCTACTTGTTAAGTCTAGAGTTTTTGTTTGTTCCTAGTCCGACTTAGTCTAACTCAGAACGGAGTAGCTATGGAATGCAGGTCCACATCAAAGATATACCCTGTAAGTAGTGGGCCAACAACCTACGGCACTGCACTAGTAGTTGTAGGAAGGGAATACGTCACTGTGCACTAGCAACTGTGAAGTAGCAGCGTACAGGTCTGTGTAGGAGGTCGTAACGAAGCGACGCGTCCGACGATAGGTCTGTGGATATCTCATGCTCCCGACGGGTCACCTGCGACGTGGGACCTATATCATAGGTAGGTATATGTTGTAGGGATGCTACGACCTACGACCTACAACCTACAGCATACCTATGTAGCTATGTATTCTGGCGAACCTATAACCTACGACCTACAAGCTACAACCTGCAGCATACCTATGTACCTATGTTTTTCGGCCAACCTACCACCTACGACCTACAAGCTACAACCTGCAGCATACCTATGTACCTATGTTTTTCGGCCAACCTACCACCTCGACCTACAAGCTACAACCTGCAGCATACCTATGTACCTATGTTTTTCGGCCAACCTACCACCTACGACCTACAAGCTACAACCTGCAGCATACCTATGTACCTATGTTTTTCGGCCAACCTACCACCTCGACCTACAGCCTACAACCTACAGCATACCTAAGTACCTATGTTTTTGGCGAACCTCGACCTCGACCTACAATGTAGAAGCTGGAGCATATGTATGCAGCTATGTTTTCCGTGAACCGGCGACCTCTGACGTACAACCCAGAATCTACAGCATAACTATGTAGGTGTGTTATCTGTTGGGGTAAAGCCTTTGTTTCCATCTTTTAATGAGCGGATAGTATTCGTTCAGGGGCAACAAGTGTCCTCGATCTTTTGATAAACGGGAATGCTTGTTAGGGTTAAAGGCTGTGTTTCCATCCTTTAATAAACGGGCAATATTGGTTGAGGGGTAACAAGTGTCTTGAAATCTTTTAATAAACGGGAATGTTTGGTGGGAGTAAAGGCTTTGTTTCCATCCTTTAATAAACGGGCAATATTCGCTATGGGTAACAGGAGTTTTATCCATCTTCTAATACGGGAATGTTTGTTTGGGGTAAAGGCTTTGTTTCCACCCTTTGATAAACGGGCAATATTCATTGAGGGTAACAAGTGCCATTCAATCTTTTAATAAACGGGAAAGTTTGTTGGAAGTACAGGCTTTGTTTCCATTCTTTAATAAACGGGCAATAGTCGTTGCAGGGCAACAGAATTTTATCCATATTCTAATTAACGGGAAATGTTTTTTGGGGACAAGGCTTTGTTTCGATCCTTTAATAAACGGGCAATGTTCATTGAGGGATAACGACTGTCTTCACCATGATTCCACTAACTGAACAAGATAATATATAAGATTTACACACCACTAATAAAAGACCTGAAATTGCCACCTTAAATGAAACTGAGTGACCACCCTGTAGCTGACATTGGGACTTGATATTATAATGACAGGGTAACCAAACCAACTCAAATATAGGCACTTCAAACATCACAACTGATTATTGACCTTTTAACACCACCTACACTAGCAACAGATTATTGTCAATACACCACCACTCTACACATATCATCACAGGAGCTTGAGTGAAAAAAAGGATTTTTTGCTGGGAGTTTATTCAATGTTTAGGCTTAAGCAAGGGTTATTTCAAAGTCCAGTAGTCCCAGTGCATTTTTGACAGAATAGCAGAGAGACAAAAGATAACCTATCTGTATTGTAAAATCAAAATCAGCTGCTTGCCAAGAGTCAATGCCTGGTTATTTGTTGAATTCATAGTACAACCTTAGATTTATTCCCTCAGTCAGAGTTATCATTACTGAAATGAATCACTTAAACACCGAAACTACCATTTAAGTGATCTCAGTTTGATGTAGCATTGCTCTGAGGAGTGATGTCTGGGACTGAGGGAATAAGCCTAGTAAAACTGATCTGCAGGAGCACTAGCTTTTTCAGTGTAATTAAAGATACATTATAAGCAGAAACAAATTTATAAGGGCTTCGAGTTATTAGCGAAGGAGGCACAGAGGTGACACATGTTGCAGATTATCTTCATTGACTACACATTCCTATAGGCAATAAAATGAAAATGGATGATATTTCTACAAATACGCACTTCATTTCCTTCATACAAGTGTCAACAACACTTTCACAGAGTCAAAATATTTTATTTAGCAATACAGTATATTTGGTTGACATGATTTGCATATGCCATTGCACACAATAAGATACACCTTTTCATATCCCATGGAAGCATGCTGTCACATCAAACAGACATCAAGCCATTCCAATCACTCCACTACTAAGATAAGATGAAGAACAATCCACCAAAGACCAACCTGTGAGAAACATAGGAAATACAACTACAATTCCACAAATTCAAACACAAACTATATAGTGCTTGCATCAGGAACCCTTATTGATAAATCCTAACAACATTAAGACATACAGCAGCCAAAAACTTCATGCTTTCTTCTCAAATCTATAATTACATACTCAGGGTTTTCCTACCCCCTGGCAGGCAAAATGTATAAACATGGTCAAAGTGTAGCTTTCCGTGTGTGTTTGTGTTTATCAATGAAACTATTAATGTCCATGTGATTCTGAAACAGAGTCTGAATTTGGGTCCCAGGACATGAAAGTGATTCACTCAGGTACATGGGATTCATCAGACACTTGAAAAAAATAATGCTGTTGAGTCCTACATACCTCAAAACCCCTAAAACTTAACCCAGACCCCAATAAAAAATGCTTTCTGGGTTTTTATTGGCTTATCAATGTAACTAGTAAGCATTAACCTTTACATGTACGCACAAAAATGAGGCCCAGCGCCCCAGCCCACCCCCTCACCCTACTAACACAAGCTTATGGTATAGGCCTGTCCAAATGTCCCAAATAGTCACCACCAAGCGGTGTGGCATGTAAATCTGCATGGTAACCAGAACTGCGTGGGACATGCAAAGCTGATTTCGACGTAGGGTCACATGTCAAACATCATTTTGCGTATACTCAAGATCGCAGAATAAGGTTTCGCGTTCTCAAAAAATGACCAAAACAACACAAACAAACACAAATAACACATCACAGAATACAATAAAAGTAAGAGATGAAGAAGAAACAGAAAAAACTAAAATACAGTAAGCAATTGTTACTAAAAATTTTGAATACAAAGGATTCATGTAATGATAAACTAACCCAAGAAAACCTGGGGGCATTCCACTTCGGAAGACACGGGGTTTCCATTCATGGAAACAGATTTTTAATTCATAAGACTTTAAAACTTTCGAATAAACAGACGAATTTGTCTATAAGAAACCCTTTACAACAAACCCAGACTCTCGAGTGGTCAAAAATTTAAGCAGCATCAGTGCTGGAAAACTTTTCACAAAGAAACTTTTCATCTCGATTCGCAAAATATTCTATTTTTAATTTCCGTGTTTCGTCTAGGATAAAGTAATTCTCAGGGACAAATTTTAAGTTTTTTGTATAACAAATGCGTTTAACTAAGCAGTTTTTTCGCAATACCACGCAGAATTTCATGACGAAAAATCACTAGCAAATAGCTAAAAAGAGTTTAATTGTATCATTCGAATCGCTAGTAAGTTATAACAGTTAGAAACAGATTTTAAGTTGATAGGACTTTAAAATTTCCGAAAAAATATACCCACGCAGATTTTCTCACATGGCCACGCAGAAATTTATAAGGCTCAGTATGAAAATTTCTGCGTGGCCTAAATCACTTCAAGAAGAAAAAGACCTAACGAATAAAAACAGTTTCATCATGTAAATCGAAGCTTTGCCAAATAATAGAAACAGTTTTTAAGTTGATAAGGCTTTAAAATTTCCTAAAAAATATACCCACGCAGTTTTTTTCACATGGCCACGCAGAAATTTATAAGGCTCAGTATGAAAATTTCTGCGTGGCCTAAATCACTTCAAGAAGAAAAAGACCTAACGAATAAAAACAGTTTCATCATGTAAATCGAAACTTTGCCAAATAATAGAAACAGTTTTTAAGTTGATAAGGCGTTAAAATTTCCCAAAAAATATACCCACGCAGTTTTTTTCACATGGCCACGCAGAAATTTATAAGGCTCAGTATGAAAATTTCTGCGTGGCCTAAATCACTTCAAGAAGAAAAAGACCTAACGAATAAAAACAGTTTCATCATGGAAATCGAAGCTTTGCCAAATAATAGAAACAGTTTTTAAGTTGATAAGGCTTTAAAATTTCCTAAAAAATATACCCACGCAGTTTTTTTCATTAGGCCACGCAGAAATTTATAAGGCTCAGTATGAAAATTTCTGCGTGGCCTAAATCACTTCAAGAAGAAAAAGACCTAACGAATAAAAACAGTTTCATCATGTAAATCGAAACTTTGCCAAATAATAGAAACAGTTTTTAAGTTGATAAGGCTTTAAAATTTCCTAAAAAACCCACGCAGTTTTTTCACATGGCCACGCAGAAATACCCACGCAGTTTTTTTCACATGGCCACGCAGAAATTTATAAGGCTCAGTATGAAAATTTCTGCGTGGCCTAAATCACTTCAAGAAGAAAAAGACCTAACGAATAAAAACAGTTTCATCATGTAAATCGAAGCTTTGCCAAATAATAGAAACAGTTTTTAAGTTGATAAGGCTTTAAAATTTCCTAAAAAATATACCCACGCAGATTTTTTCACATGGCCACGCAGAAATTTATAAGGCTCAGTATGAAAATTTCTGCGTGGCCTAAATCACTTCAAGAAGAAAATTTTTAACGAATAAAAACAGTTTCATCATGTAAATCGAAGCTTTGCCAAATAATAGAAACATTTTTAAGTTGATAAGGCTTTAAAATTTCCTAAAAATATACCCACGCAGTTTTTTCACATGGCCACGCAGAAATTTTTTATGAAAATTTCTGCGTGGCCTAAATCACTTCAAGAAGAAAAAGACCTAACGAATAAAAACAGGCCACGCAGAAATTTACCCACGCAGTTTTTTCACATGGCCACGCAGAAATTTATAAGGCTCAGTATGAAAATTTCTGCGTGGCCTAAATCACTTCAAGAAGAAAAAGACCTAACGAATAAAAACAGTTTCATCATGTAAATCGAAGCTTTAAATTTTTTCAAGTTGAAAGGCTTTAAAATTTCCTAAAAATATACAACGCAGTTAAAAGAAATTTATAAGGCTGTATGAAAATTTCTGCGTGGCCTATTTCAAGAAGAAAAGCTTAACGAATTTTCATCATGTAAATCTGCTTTTAATAGAAACATTTTTAAGTTAGGTCTTTAAAATTTCTTCTTCAAGTAATTTAGGCCACGCAGAAATTTTCATACTGAGCCTTATAAATTTCTGCGTGGCCTAATGAAAAAAACTGCGTGGGTATATTTATTGGAAATTTTCAAAGTCTTATCAACTGAAAAGCTGTTTCTATCAATTCTTAAAAGTGCACTTGATGCGATGAAACTGTTTATGTCAACCAGTTCTATTTCGTCTAGAAGTAAATTAGGCCACGCAGATTTTTTCATACTGAGCCTTATAAATTTCTGCGTGGCCTAATGAAAAAAACTGCATTGGTATATTTATTGGAAATTTTCAAAGTCTTATCAACTTAAAAGCTGTTTCTATCAATTCTTAAAAGTGCACTCGATACTTTGAAACTGTTTATATTAGCCAGTTCTATTTCGTCTAGAAGTAAATTAGGCCACGCAGATTTTTTCATACTGAGCCTTATAAATTTCTGCGTGGCCTAATGAAAAAAACTGCGTGGGTATATTTATTGGAAAATTTCAAAGTCTTATGAACTGAAAAGCTGTTTCTATCAATTCTTAAAAGTGCACTCGATACTTTGAAACTGTTTATATTAACCAGTTCTACTTCGTCTTGAAGTAAATTAGGCCACGCAGATTTTTTCATACTGAGCCTTATAAATTTCTGCGTGGCCTAATGAAAAAATCTGCGTGGGTATATTTATTGGAAAATTTCAAAAGTCTTATGAACTGAAAAGCTGTTTCTATCAATTCTGAAAAGTGCACTCGATACTTTGAAACTGTTTATATTAACCAGTTCTACTTCGTCTTGAAGTAAATTAGGCCACGCAGATTTTTTCATACTGAGCCTTATAAATTTCTGCGTGGCCTAATGAAAAAAACTGCGTGGGTATATTTATTGGAAAATTTCAAAAGTCTTATGAACTGAAAAGCTGTTTCTATCAATTCTGAAAAGTGCACTCGATACTTTGAAACTGTTTATATTAACCAGTTCTACTTCGTCTTGAAGTAAATTAGGCCACGCAGATTTTTTCATACTGAGCCTTATAAATTTCTGTGTGGCCTAATGAAAAAAACTGCGTGGGTATATTTATTGGAAAATTTCAAAGTCTTATGAACTGAAAAGCTGTTTCTATCAATTCTGAAAAGTGCACTCGATACTTTGAAACTGTTTATATTAACCAGTTCTACTTCGTCTTGAAGTAAATTAGGCCACGCAGATTTTTTCATACTGAGCCTTATAAATTTCTGCGTGGCCTAATGAAAAAACTGCGTGGGTATATTTATTGGAAAATTTCAAAGTCTTATGAACTGAAAAGCTGTTTCTATCAATTCTTAAAAGTGCACTCGATACTTTGAAACTGTTTATATTAACCAGTTCTACTTCGTCTTGAAGTAAATTAGGCCACGCAGATTTTTTCATACTGAGCCTTATAAATTTCTGCGTGGCCTAATGAAAAAAACTGCGTGGGTATATTTATTGGAAAATTTCAAAGTCTTATGAACTGAAAAGCTGTTTCTATCAATTCTTAAAAGTGCACTCGATACTTTGAAACTGTTTATATTAACCAGTTCTACTTCGTCTTGAAGTAAATTAGGCCACGCAGATATTTTCATCCTGAGCCCTCTTTAAAATTTCTGCTTGGTGAAACTTGGTATTTTTTCCTAAAAAAAACGTTTCAAGTGTGGAGCCGTATTTTTGCATCTTATTCATGTAATTATGAACCGTGGTTTGTGTCCTTTTAAATTCTAGGCTTGATTATTATTCACTTCCTCTATTTGATACGCGCATGCGCTTGAAGAATTTCCCACAATCGATTACAATGCGTGAAAAAATCCTGCTTGTATCTTCATTGAACCTATATATTATGTGAAGCGTGAAAAAGCCTGTTGCATAAGCGCATATTGCGCTGTTGCATAAGGCCACGCAGATCTCGGTAACCACGCAAAATCGCATACTACACCGGTAGGCCTACAGAAGTTTAGGCCGTTACGCTTTTCCAATTAAATATAGGTAATATCATAAGATGTCAAGGATCTACTATACATCTGGTCTAAATTAAATAAAGCAAAAGGTTGAAAAAACAGTAGGATTTGAGTGAATGCTAATAAAACCTTGCATTAAAATCACAAAATAGTTAACAAAACACAAAATAAAAAGCCAAACCTGGGTTTTGAAAAAGTGTTTTTTTATTCTAACAATAACTTTGTAATAATTGGGTAGGAGTAAAATCACTAATGTTAGAGTTAGCCTGCTAAACTTTAGTCAAACCTATTTTAAACAATAGATTACTCCCAGTAGAAAAAACTCCTGTTAATCTCAAGATATCAAGTTTTCAATGCAAAAATTGTATAACCGAGAGTTAGTCAAGGTTCAAAGTTTTACTAGCTCAGTGCTTGTATTATTGATTTTACAAGTGTTTTAAGTTTACAATTTCATAAGGACTTAGACTGAGTGGGGCAAAAGTTTC
Source organism: Chrysaora quinquecirrha (assembly GCA_014526335.1). Classification (NCBI taxonomy): domain Eukaryota; kingdom Metazoa; phylum Cnidaria; class Scyphozoa; order Semaeostomeae; family Pelagiidae; genus Chrysaora; species Chrysaora quinquecirrha. Next base: position 2,036,289 of record JACTAT010000009.1, on the reverse strand, counting down.
AAGCACGCATTCGCCATTTTGTTTTGGCAAAGAAAGTGATCGCGCGACGCAAACCAGCCGTGTCTACGCGGCGCGACTATATTAAAACAATGAAATTAGCACTTGACCAATCAGCTCTGGTTGGCAGTTTTCTGCCAACCGGAGCTGATTGGTTAATAAACAATAGACAAACAACAGATTTACCGCCTGGGTTCGTTTGAAAAAGAGGCCAGTACAAGCTTTCGTTCATTGTTGCGCAGATGAGTTGAGGCTGCACGCAGGCTAGCATTTCCACACGCTTACACTTTCAAATGGTAATGCAGCAGCAACAACATTGATGAATAGATTTGTGATGGAGCATTGCTATTGGCCTTCACCATTCTGCACCATGCAGAAAACACATTTGATTGACCTGCGTTGTTTTGAGAGAATCATGATTGGCCTGCGAATTATCCTTTGAATCCAAAATTAACATGTAGGCTGCTCTGCTCCAACGCAAGAGCAGCGAGGTAGAATCCAAAATTAACCGAACGTAGTGACGGGTAATTTGGATTCTATGAGCTGTGAACTGCAAGGAGCAGTAGACTACATGAGATCGCGTGCACGCGCAGGAAGAACACTATTTATAGAGCACGGAAAGAGGACAGATGTTAAATGAAATCATTGTACTGAATTTTGAAGTTCAGCTACTCTCTAGTTGTATATTAATGAAGGGTGGGAATGGGCGTGGCATGTAGTCTACTGCTCCTTGCAGTTCATAGCTCATAGAATCTAAATTACCCGTCACTACGTTCGGTTAATTTTGGATTCTACCTCGTTGCTCTTGCGTTCGAGCAGAGCAGCCTACATGAGACTTTAAAGCGCTGTCTGAATGGAGTGCAAAGCTGCGGATATCCTGCCAAAGGTGCTGCTGGTAATGCAGGTTTATTTAACTAATCGAAATACAAATTTTCCCCCCACTTTTTGTGTATTTTGCATGTATCAGAACAAGTGAATAAATGTTCAAACAAAGCAAGGCTGCTTAAGCAGTCCTGGTTAACAAGGAATAAGTAGATCATCAATTAACATTAGACAGCAATGTCTCAACAAAATCGTGGTCTGTTTTGTCAGATCCAATTATGTCTTTATCATAAAATGTTTTAAAAGTGTTATCATTGCTCCAGCACCCTCTCTTGAGAATATCTTCAATTGAAATCCCAAGCTGTTTTGCTTTGCTAGCTGCAGCTGAGCGACAGCTATGTGCTTGGAAAATTTTTATATCTATTCCGGCTTACTTCAGGTCATTCTTTATCCACCGAGAGATGGTGTCTATTGAAGCAGGTTTATGCGGGCTGCCATATGTGATGAAGCGCGGTTTTATATCTTTTAAAACCAAGGAATAACATTTTTTGAGGTAAACCTTCATGCACTGCACTACGTAGAGCTTGCCATTTGTCTGTATCTTTTATAAACAATGGGTTCGATCGATTTCCCTGGCCTTGTGTGTTTCAAGACCTCGTGAGGCAGTATTATCCGTTTCAGTGATATTGACATTGTCCGAGATGGTTCGCAGTGAGTTTTTCCTTCTCGCTCCTAGTAACATGAGAAGCATTGCAGGTTTCTGTGTGATATCCTTTAGAGACAGTTAATTATTCTCTGAAAGACTGTTATAGAAATACAGTACATTATTTAAATCCCAAATTTTGACATACTTTGGCAGAGGTGGATGCCGGTTGTAAATTCCTTTAAGAAATCTGGTGATCATGGGGTGCGCTGAGGTAGAGGAATACCCTGATATGGTAACCACTGCTGCTAATGCACTGCGTGCTGCACAGAGTCCAATATACAAGCATCCTCCTTTGTAAAGTTGCAGGAAAAAATTCAACTCATCTATTTACTGTCGGATGAGTGGGATTTTCGCCAAACTCATCACAGAAGGACTCCCAGCGTCTGAGCACTGAGTCGTATTTAGATTTTGTTTTATCTCTCCAGGAATCCATAATGATCTCGTCAACCTCCTTTGAAAATTGTCCGTTTTTTATGTATCCCTTGATACCAGTGCTGCAATAAGCTTTGATTTTGATTTTGGTATTAGCGGATGTCTGGCATCTGGGTTGAATGGCAGTGTGATCAGTGTTCTGATTTTTGGTAACAATATGGGCTCCTTCACAAGCATTTTCTTCATTATTTGGTACCAATGATGTGTGGGCCAGTCTGGTATAATTATGATCCCCGTAGCATGCTCTTTTGCTACTTTCGATAGCATTGCTCCAATTAGGCTAAAATGAGGATATGCATAAATTTGAATATCTACCCAAGATATTCTAAAAGCATCAACGGCAATAGAGTCTGGATCTGGTGTCCAAGAAACATATTGGTCTACTTGGTGATTTAGCCTAGATGCAAACAAATCAGTATCAGGTAGAAAGTTTAGCTTCAAGACTTTTTGTTGAAAAATGTTGGGCTTTAGCATCCATTTAGTTTGGTCAATGAATTCACGTGACATTTTGTCTGCAGTGGCGTTATCTTTCCCTGGAATGTAGGCTGCAGAGACAGAGAGCCACGAGAAGTTCCTCTACAGACTCCGAGGGTAGCTGTGGCAGTTTGGTCTCAATGTCTCCTTTGGCTAACCTCAATTGTTTTATTTTGAACCTTTCTAAATTTCGGTAGTGCAACTGGCCAAAGGGGATGGCTGGAAAAGTTGAAATCAGGGATCCTTAACCGAGGATAAATGCCTAATGGTCCGATGTTTCATTTCTCTGAACTCTGTTATCTTCTGAATAATTTTCTCCCTTTTCTCCTCAGAAAGTTTGACAGTCATTGAACTTTAATCAATAATGAAACAAAGGAATTCTATGGATTGAGTTGGAGTGAGGATGGACGTTTTTGCATGTACAGTGAAACCGAAACCCCGCAACAGTGCAACCGTTTCAGTTATTTTTTGCATGCATTCATCATAACTGTTGCCTTGTAAATATGTATCGTCTACAAAGACGACTGAGGCAAAGTCACATTGTCTGAGTTGGCTGAAAGGGGGTTTCAGCATTTTAGTGAAAATTCTCATGGCTTCAGCATATCCGTTAGGCATATCCTTAAATTGGTACAGTCTATCCTCCCATAAAAATTTGAGATTTTTCTGATGGTCCTTATGAACTGGGATTGTGTAGAAAGCATCTTCTAGGTCTACACTGGCCATCCAGACCCCTGGCTGTATAATGTTAAATACATTATCCAGGGATTCCATTTTAAATTTGTTGTAGTAAACATTGTTGTTTAATTTCTTAAGATTTAGAATCACGGTCTTTCATTGTCCTTGTCAATATAGGTGAGATAAAATCTCCTGGTTCGGCCTGACATTCTGAAATGACCTGTTTTTGTATTAAGGTCTGTATTTCATTGTCGATTGCCCTACATTCATCAGTACTGAACTGAGATGAATATGTGTTTGTTGAGCATGGCTCACCAAATAGGTCTATGGTTAGTCCGTTCTGGACAATATCAAGAATAAATTTGTCTTGTGTGATGTTGGTCCAGTTGGCATAATTGTCACCTATTTCCCCCGCCTTAAAGGCCAACATGTCTAAAGTCAGTTGTTCAATTGACAAGGTACTCACCCCAGATGTTTGACTCACTACTGCTGCAGTTGTTGTCTTCTCTGTCTCCGGTAAACACCCTTCTTCCCAGGGCAGGGCTTCTCTGGGGGGTGAAATTGTTTTTTGGACCAGACTTGTTTTGGTATTTGCCATCATACGGTTTTGTATATTGCTGCTTTGAGCCAGAGTTGGTTTTAGATAGAACAGTGTTAGTGGCCTTTATTCTTGAAATCCTCTTTCAAAGGTCATCTCCAAACAACAATTCTGATGCTGGAGGGACATTTGATGACAGTCCCTTCAAATAGGCAGGGAGACTGGGCTTGATTATGTCTCGCCGCAGTTGATGCAACTCCTGTGAGGTATGTCCAAGGAAGGCAATGGCATCAGTGGCCGATATGACTACGGAATTCAGGGGAATGTCCTGTAAGGATTCACTATCCTTTATCAGTTGATGGCCAATATTGGCAAGTGCTGAAGCAGCTTTATTAAGCAGATTTAGATTCTTCTGAAGTGCGATGTCTTGCAATTTCTTAGCTGAGGCCAGCGTCCCCCAGATTTCTGGGTTGCATTTAGCTACAGCCACACTGTTGCAATTTTTAGGAAGTGGGTATTTTTCAGTTTTTTTTTATCTTGTTATCTTGCATCTTATTGGCATAGAGGTTGTTTATAATCTTAGCAAGCTTGGGGTTAATATCATCCCCCTGGCCTTCTATGATGAACCATTCTGCCTCTAGAGATGCAAGTATTTCCTCGTCTACCCCTTTTTTATCAGGTCTAGAGTCTTTTCAGGGTGGTTTTCAATTAGATCAGCAAGATCATTATCAAGGGAGTGTGCATCAGGTATGCTTATGCTGTCATCATCAACATCCTCATTAGATACTTAGTCTGACATGGAGTATGTCTCACGCTCTTCTACCAAAGTACTGGCGTGTTTATGGCTAACATACTCTGCATCGTTGCCTGCATGGCTGAGCCTGGCAACTTTGGTTGCAGAAGAATCTTCTGATGATGCATCAGACTTATGTTTTCTCTCGCATGAGGCCTGGAAAACTGTTGTTAGCAAGTTTGTTAGCTTGCTGAACGAAGATTCGATTCTGTCGGATGCGAATTGCATTTGTTCCCTTTGGGAGTTACGAATTAGGTTGACTACGTCTTGTGTCTCCGAAATTGTAACATTCTCTCCAATTGGTGGAGTTGGAGACTGACGTTCTTCAGTCATATTACGTGAAACACAACGATTACGAAGATATTAAAAATAAAAGTTGTACTTATCTTTTGAAACGTGCTTCTTCTTAGCTTTCTTCCACGACCTGGTTGTAAGCGTTCTTCCTGCGCTTGCGTGCGATCTAATGTAGGCTGCTCTGCTCCAACGCAGGAGCAGCGAAGTAGAATCAGGGAGGGGCTACCCCGAAAATTCAGTTCATGTCTGTGAGATCAAGAACAAAGAGAAAGAGCCACGCAATCAAAGGTCTTAGGTCCTCATTTTCCTTCTGGTCCGGTTATTTAAAACTGGGAAGAAAGACGCATTGTGCTTTGGAGAAAACGTATTGAGATTTCATAAGAATGCATGCTGTGACCTCCGGTGCTATCTCTATGATCTTTTGATCCAACTGCTGTTGTATTATCTGGTCTAGTTGATCTAAAAGAAAAAGATGTGGGTTTTGCTTGAGTTTTCAAACCAAACTGGACAAATGACCAAAGCTGCCAGCTTTGTTGTTCTCCAAAGGGGCAAGGCCAACTTTCCACAACAAACCTGTCTCGTACCAACCTTCTGAACTTCGTGTAAGCTGCTCTTGAAATTCACTGTATACTGCATGCTGATCAGCTGAAGGTTTGTCCTCGATGGAAGAGCTTCTTGAGCTTCTTGAGAGATAGAGGCTGCTTAGATCCGCTTTCTTTCCCGGAGACATTATGGTCCAACCAAAAGCTGTAACTTCTGCAACTGGATCACCTGGATCTCCAATCTTCGGGACTGTCTTTGTCTTGATCCTTGCGTGATCACTTGCGCCAAGCACTATATGAATTGGCAGCTCGGATTTTGTGTCCAAATCTTCAATCCAAATCTTCAATAGTCAATCGAACTTTGGGCTCCACTAATTCTTTTAGATAAGAGAATTTTGCAACTTGGCCAATGTTAGCTTTGTCGATCTCGTCTTCAAACTGATTCCAGAAGCGCTGCCAGTCGAGGTGTGTACCTCGAAACTTTGTTATTTCCAACTTTGGAAGCTTCACTCTGATCTTCTGTTCTGATTGTATCTTGTCTCTCTCTTGATGTTTAGCTTCTTCGAGTTTGACTTCATAATCGAATTGACGCTGTCTCTTTTCCTTTTCAATGGCTTCTTCTCTTTTCCTCTGCTGATCTCGGTCCTTATCTTTAAAGTTCTTCAACCATTTCTCCATCTCTGTTGTATCTTCGTATTCAGCAATGCTGTTCTCAATATCATTAGTCCAATCTGCCACTTCTTCTAGCATGCTGCCGCTCTCCATCTTCAGCTTCTGCATATTAAGCTTTAAGATATGAATTTCGTCCAGTTGACTCTCGATGGCGTTCAGATGACGTTCCACCGGTTTTAATGCATTCTTTTCAATGACTCTCGGTGTCTCTCGGCATGTAATTATCAACAGCTGATCAACATGTAAGAATCAACAGCTTGCTTCACGGTCTCCATTCTCTTCTTTCTTGACCCAAGATTCTCCAATAGTTATGTGATGTTTATTTACTCTGCTCTTACAGCTTCCAGAATCTCTCATCTCGGGTGCCACGTTGTCGGGAATTAGTATAGTTGTCCGCGACAATAACTCAAAGTAGATGAACATTAAAATCACAGATACCTCTGAGAAGGTACAAACCCACTATTGAAAGTCTCTCGATAGCTCTAAGACGAGCGCCTTGACCACTCGGCCACACAACCTATATATTTTATCATTATTTATAATTTATAATATTTATAATATTATTATTTATAATAATTATTAAAATAATCATCATCATCATCATAAGCATAATCATAATCATAATTGCACCGCATAATCTGCTGCACGGCAAAGTTCTTGGTGCACAAAAAATCTTGGGCACAGGATCCATTTTTGTTAGTGCCAAAAATAACTACACCTTGCTTGATGAATAAACAAACAGTTCTTTATTTCTAACAGTTTCATTGAGCGAGAGATATTTCTCTCTCACTTTCATTTGCTTTCACTGAATGATGGACCTATGGATAAGGATATTGAGAAATAGACATGGGGCAAATTTAAAAAATAATAGTGTTACCTTACTACTGATAGCAAAATGTTTAAGCCTGGTTCACACTGTTTCTATTTGCGCTTATCGGGTCTATCTTCAACTAAAATATTGCTGTTAGGTGCGATAAACACAGTTAGAACACTCGGTGTACTTAAATCCGAGCGTCTATATCTGCGTCTACAAATCAAAATGTCCTGACGAGACTTAAATCCGTGTCTAATAAGGTGAATATAGAACGATCTAGAACATCATAGAACATCTTAGCTATACTTATGTTTGCTCTTTTACATATTTTATCCGATTTCGAGTAGTTATTCTTTATTTGTTCGCTTATGTAATAATATCTAACCGTAAATAATAATATTCTATATTATTATTATAATTATTATGAATATGATTATGATTATGATGATGATTATGATTATGATTATGATTATGATTATGATTATGATTATGATTATGATTATGATTATGATTGTGATTATGATTATGATTATGATTATGATTATGATTATGATTATGATTATGATTATGATTGTGATTATGATTAGATTTTGTGCCACTTATGTTTAGTACCTACTGAATATCCGAAGATATATCACCTCACCTGTTCGTTGGAAGCACTGCTTTTTGCTTGATGTAGATTATTCCTGCAAAGAATACTTATTATACAAAGCATTTAAAAATTTTCATTCAAATCTTATCTACTAGAAACACGCACTGTGTTATCTGGTCTTTGGTTCATTCTAGTAATTTCCTTATGCTTTTGCCATTTCGTTCTATTTGTAACGACAACGACACGAAAGGAGATTGACGTTTTTACTGTTCACCAAAGCAAATTTATACTCCTGTATAAATTGATTGAACAGTCCGAAGATAGGTAATTTTTCGAATGTTTAAGAAGGCCAATAGCCTTGGGGACCTTGGAGTAGATTTGTTTTATTTGCTCCTTGCAGTCAAGGTTTTGGTCAATTTGCAAGCTCAGATATTTTGTCTTTTGGATGAACTCTAATTTCTTACCCCGGACTTTGAAATAAAATTTTTCTTCTAATCGTTCTGCCGCGTGGAAGATATAATCTATCTAAAGCATGAATGACGTAATGGCGTACGTTAAGTCTATATGATCGTGCGTTAAACACTTTTGAAATGACAAGCAACGCTATGTAGGAGCCAGCCGTTCGCAGGCGCGCCAGTGTTTGAATTAGATTTCCAGCAATGGCGGCTAGGCCGAAGACTTGCAGCAGAGAAATGAAAGAAGAAAGACTTCATCATTGAGGTAATGATCTTCAACTTTTAAGCTACACACACGGCGCAATTTTGCCCGTTTCCAAAGAAGAGGAAAAGGTTAAGCTTTTATACCATCATCTTAGATGTATCGTTTAACGGCCGAAGGATACCAGCAAGAGTTTATTACTGGATAAAGAGAATACATCTTTCGTTCTTGACTGAATAACAGTCTGTACATGGTGAAAAAATTATTATTGAGCAATCAGTTGACATAGGTTTCATGCGATGTTCAGTTTTTCAGTTTTCATTTATTTTCCAACTGATTTCTTCTACTCTTGATCTCCCAGTTTATATTGGTAGCTATATATCTTGTCTCAACGTTATTATAACCAGAGTTTCAAAACTAGTTATTGTTTTACCTCGATTCAGATATAAATAAAAGAAAAAACAATTTTAAAATAATGTAATACATTTTCCTTCATGAAAAGTGTCTCTAAAAGCATAATGTGTCAGTGCCTCCTTTTACGTCATCTGCTGACTGGCTAAACGTAGTAGGCTGTAGCGGATCCAGAGCTGGTCCTAGCTTTTCTAGATAATGTTTTTCCTTTTCCTTTACACAATTTTCTAGCTCAGCTTTGAACTTTTCTGTTTTTCCATTGTTGCCCGTGATCATTTCGTTGAGGTTTTTTTTCCAACATTCTTTATTTCCTGCTTTGGGATTTTTGTTCGTTTTACTTACTGCTTTTGTTCCACATTGCCAGATGACACGATTTATAAGCTTGGCTACATCAGATATGAATTTCGTTGCATCATTGCATGCATCTTCAACTTCCGCCCTTTGGATGCATTCAAATATCTCCTTCTGAAGCCATTTTTTGTCTTTAGTACAGTAACCATCATTACTCCAGTCAATTTTCACGTTGTTTGCTTTTAGAAGGCGATAAAGACCGAATAAAAACGCGGCATCTTTTGGTTTTTCGGAAGCTTGTGACTTATAATTATTGTCCCATGCAATCGTCAATGTGTCAATGTCTGACTTTAGTTTCTGCGCCCATTGTGCAATTTTGTTAGAACAACCATCGGGACATTCTTCATTTACAGTTTTACCGCAACACGGACTTTTAAAGGAATACAAATAAAGGTTCGGCTTTTCACCTTTATCAGTATTGTATTTCTTGATTAACTCTTCAGCTTCATTGAGGATGGCCTCTTCTGTATGGACCCCCTTCATATCAAGTCTTGGTTTCTTAGCAGGGGGCTCATCCTTGGCTTTTTCTTTGAGATCTTGATCATTATAGTATCTTGCTGCAACATAATAATCACCTTTATCCATTAAGGTGTCGATTGGAATTTTATCAAAACCTTTTGCTTTTGAAGCGTAATTTTCTTCGCCAATCCACATAACAGCATACTGTCTTGTTATTTTTGTGCTTCCTTTGGCAGAAGCATGATATGCTTGGCACATTTCTTTAAATTTCGCAGGAATAGATCTCTTCACCGGCTCTCCAGCTGTTGTAGCATCTTCTCTAAATTTTTTCAATATTTTCATTGAATAGCCTTGAAAAAGATTCAAATGCATAAAGAAAAAATGATGGAAAAAATCCAAAGAACCTCCATTAGAGTATAAAAAAAAAACAAATATGTATTTCGGATCCCAAGCCAAAAAATTCTACTAAGCGAAACAGCGCAAAAATGCATATTTTCGTCCAAATTGTAGGTGTTTCATTTAAAATGCATTCATTTTGCATTTATTTTGCATTAAAATTGTATAGAGTGCACGGCTGTCACGTGAAAGAATAAAATGAAAATGACAACCGTATTAGACATGATAGTCACCACTTATCATGACAAGCCTTTGATATTTAGTAGGGCAACGTTTCGGGAGAGATCCGTCTCCCATCATCGGTCAATGAGAAATGTAGTTTCTTTCCTATATATTGCAAAGGTCGGATCGAAAGGTGTGAAAATAACCTGACCTGCAAGGAAGCTCGGGAATTTCTTTGCTGTTATTCAACCATTTTTATGGACTTCCCAAAATACACAAAGAGGGTCTTTCTATCAGGCCTATAGTGTACTTTAGTGGTAAACCACTAGAAAACTTATTAAAGTATATTGCGGAAATCTTGAAACACTACATCAAGAAAAGGGGACATGCAAAGAACTCAAAGCAAAAAGAACCAAAAAGTCAAACAGCGGTCATATTCCTACAAATATCTTAAAAAAATGTCTAAGAATACCATCTGCCCGTTCTTGACAGACTGCGTACACGCAGCTCTAAATGACTGCTCTTTTTCAGATATATTGAAGGAAGCAGACTTCACACCTATTTTTAAGAAAGGAGATCCATGGGAAAAAGCAAACTATTGGCCAATCAGTGTGCTATCCTCGATATCTATTTTTTGAACGAGTTATATTTGATCAGCTAAATCCTTATTTTACATCCTTATTTTCCCTTTACTTTCGGGTTTCCGCAAAGGATACAACACACAACATGCTCTCTTCAGGGTAATTGAAAATTGGAAACGATGTCTTGATAATTCGTGTATAGTAGGAACGATTTTAATGGACCTGTCAAAGGCCTATAACTGCATCCCACATAGCCTACTTATTGCAATGCTTGAGGCATATGGACTTGACAGAAATGCCTTCAAATATATTTACGGCTACCTTTCAAATAGATTGCAAAAGGTTAAAGTTGGCAGTTCATGGAGCTCTTACAAAAATATCACTATCGGGCGTTCCACAAGTGTCTATAAATTATACAAAACTGTGTCTTAAAATTAACGAAAGTGAGATTTAAACTAGTGACTGTATGAAGCTTTTAGGAGTTCATATCGACGCTGAACTACAGTTTGATACACATGTAAAAGAAATATGCACAAAAGTAAACAAAAAGATTAGCGACTTTAGCAGACTACGCCCTTACCTATTAACACAGAGAGCTAAACTCATTCTTAATTCGGTTGTAACTTCTAATTTTACATATTGCCCTTTAATATGGATGCTCTGCAGCAAAGTTGCAAATAATAATATAACCAGGTGCCATAAACGTGCACCGAGAGTGTTCTACGAGGATACCGAATCATCATGTGATACATTACTGGAGAAAGTGGGTATACAAACAGTTTGCAAACCCTCATTACTGAAATCTATAAAGCAATGAATAATCTCAATCAAGAATATATGAGGAATTCTTCATTTCAAAAGAAATAGCCTACAATCTCCACACCAAAATACTCTGCAAACTCCCAAAAGATTTGGCACGAGATGGTTACCCTTTCGAGGGGGCATCCTCTGGAACACTCTCAGTGATCAAGTTAAAACGACAAAATCTCTGAGTGAATTCTAAAATCTAATTCGTAAATGGAATGGTCGAAATGGCAACTGCCATATTTGTACAATTTTCTCGTTTTAAGGATCCCCCAAATTTGTAGTGTATATAGCAACTTATTAATTTTAGTATTAATAAGAAGATTAATTGCAGATTTTAATTAGGTAAATAGTTGGTGTAAATTAGTTTTTTAAACTACAATACCATATTACCAACTTTAAAGAAATTTTAATTATTATTATTAATATTATTATTATTATTATCAAAGGAATTTTCAGAATTCATCCGTAATGTTGAGATAAAAGACGATGAAATGATGATATCTTTCGATGTCACTTCGCTATATACTAACGTGCCTATAAAGGACTTTTTGAGAATCATAAGTGATTTACTCCGAAAAGACAGAGATCTAAGCAAAAAAACTCCTATACCTGTGGATAAGTTGATTGAAATGATAGAATTCGACTGAACTACCACTTGATTCAAATTATCTCACAAACAGATCGGGGTAGCAACTGGAAAACCTGCCTCTTCTGTTTTTGCTGAGATTTCGATGCGAGAAAAAAATTCTTTTGCCCTCGATTTATACATTGAGAAACCAAAAGTATGGGAGAAATATGTAGTTAATCTGTCGTGATTATGAAAAGGAACAGGAAAGAAGATTTCTATAAGCACATCATTTCCCTACATGTGAAATTGAAGTTCACTACAGAGGTAGAGAATGATGGAAAACTAGCCTTCCTTGACACTGAGATTCAACGGAATGCCAATAAAAGTCTAAGCGTATCAGTGTACAGGAAGCCCACTCACACTGACCAATACCTGAATGCGAACTCGCATCACTTAGACAGTGTCAAAACCAGTGTCATATCTTCTCTCTTCAACAGAGCAAAATCAATCACGAGCAATCTTGATGATCTAGATAACGAGTATAAAAGGATCTCAAGTGTTCTAAAGGCCAATGAACATAAACAAGGAATATACGCAAGGTCGCGAGAAAAATCTCAAAGCACAGACAGAATACTGAGGCTGACAAAGAGGAGCCTAAATGTTCTATGAACCTGCCATATATCAGAGGGACAAGTGAAAAAATCCGTCGATCTTTGTCTAAACCAAATAAAAGGGGTACTTTTTATCCTCTTAATACACTTAAAAAGTCGCTTTCAAGGCCAAAAGACAAAGTTGACGATCTCGAAAAATCAAACGTGGTATACAAAATACCATGTAGAGATTGTTCTTAATCATATATAGGACAATCGGAAAGAGAGACAAGAACTAGGCTCAAAGAACATAAATCAAATGTGACCCATGGTCGAATTGACAAAAGTGACCTTGCCAATCATTGTTTGACGGAAAACACCTGATAGATCGGGAAAACATGTCAGCGATTGATGAGGATAAGAACTGGAAAAACAGACTTGTTAAAGAAAGCATTCACTCAGTTCCATCAACTGCTTGTATCTGCCAGAAATCTGGTTGAATAACATCAAAAGTTTCACTGAACGCAATTTTGGCGCCACAAATTTTAGAACATAGCAATGCTGTCGCAATGTGCGAAGGATGGCGGTACAACGCTTACCAAAGAGTGTTTGCAAGAATTTGCAACAATGAAACAATTATTTGACAAATGAATCCATGTCCAGCAATATAACAGCTGCAGAAAAAGCTGATCAGGATCATGATTATCATGATCATCACAATGATCATGACCATGACCATGATGATGATGATGATGGCCATGATCATCACAATGAACATGACCATGACGACGGTGATGATGATGATGACCATGATAATCACAAAACTATCATAACCATGACGATGATGATGATGAAGATGATAATTAACATGATTATCACGATGATCGTGACCATGACGATAACGACAACGATAATGATAATAAGATGCTAAAGCTGACGGTGATGATGTCAATGATTATGATCATAATGAAATTGGTGGTGTTGCTGATCGTAGTTTCGTTCGCTCGAATCCCCCGAACACATCAACTTCAATTCTAGACATCACTGGGCCCAGATTCCTTGATCGTGGTGTTAATAATGTTTGCAATGCTAAATGGCAACATGCCAATGTTAATGAAGTAAACGACTACAATTCATCAAGTCTTTTGTTTTCACAACCACGGCACTTCGGCTATTTCTAAACGTGATAAAAATTGGCACAGATGTTGAAAATTTGACATACAGCATTTCTAGAAATACAGACTAACAAATCCTAGATATTTATGCTTTCAAGTTTTTCATGGAATTGTTTGCCTTTGAATACTGCATCGATTTTTTTGGATTTGTAGACATTCACTGATTGCTCTAATTTTCTCGATTCCCAAATTTTCATACAAAGTTTTAAGATTTTGTGTTATTTTCAATAAAGAGGAGAGAACCGAGAGAGCTTGTGGCGTAATGCAAAGTATTGCCAAGTTTATCGACATCTTAAGTGAAGATTCTCGAGACCCTGGCTTGCATAAACAAACAATCTATCTCCCGACCTAATTGCCAATTAAGATTAAGATTATGATGAACTATGAAGTTCACGACTAACATTAACATTAACATTAAGATTTACATTAAATTTAAGTCTGAAACAAAGACGAAAACTAAGATTAAGATTGATAAAGATTAAGATTAAGTAAGATTAGGATTCACATTAAGATTAAGATTCAGGGCAATTGCATAAAACAACTTAAAGGGTCAGTACCCAATGGCTCATATGGTAATGATGTGGAAGTCCAAACGGGCAGAGCCCTTGGAATTGGAAGTCCTTCCGAGGCGGAAGTCCTTGCAAAGCGGAGGTCTCACATGGGCAAGGGCTAGTAGTCATATAAAATCGTTGAGAATAGAACTGCCTTCAGTTTTCATGGCTATTCATCTAGATAAGTTCGAAAGTGGCGATTTTGACTCTGGGCTTGGTCTGTTTTAACGTTTTGTGACGGCCAATGGTTGGGGAGACACGCAAAAGCTCAACAAGTTGCCTGCCTATCTCAAAGTTAATGCTGAAAAGTCCTATGCTTTGCTTACAACTGCTGAAAACGAGACTTACACCTCACCAACTTGTCCCCATGGTGAACAGGCCTCTACGTGAAACTTCGCTGTCTACATTCAACCCTGGTATCGGCCTTGTCTATTCGCAATTTGATTGGCTGTTCAAACAATAGAATTTTTAAGTGACGTCACAGTTTCTTCAAAACTTCACACCAAAATGGGTCGAAAACTATGTAAAAGCATCTATCAAAACCAAAAAATGATGCTACATGAGATATTGTATCTTGCCATACAGTTATCAATGAAATTCTTTGCATTTCCTTTCTAAGAACATCTGCTATCGGAATTTACATCTTGGTTTTATGCCTAGGCCAAAATTGCCAGTATTTTGGCAGATTTTGTGGCCGGTACCAGGGGCAAATCGATTTGACGGTTGAGATTCGAGGAAATTCGAGTTAGAGCCGAGGTTGACACCTCACTTATTTCGAGCCTTCCCAGATATTTTATTCCTTCGGTTTACCGTAAATATCATTATCAAAGATTTCAGAGCAGACTTAATACTTCCGATGAGGGCTCGTGCCTTAACGTGCTACAATTACAAAATTTGTTGGCATAAGCAGGTCAAGATTTAGATGAATCCGCTAGAAATGCCTTGGTTCTTCGACATTTCATAACATGTTTACCAGAAAAGTACAAATTTGCCTATTTGAGAAAAATCCAACGCCCAATTTGGAAGAAGTCGTTCGTTTCGTTCTGCAATCGTGTGCCATTCTTTCCATAGCCTGCAGTGTTTTAAAGAGAGCGTGGATGACAAAACAAGAAGACACAATGTCTCGCACAGTTGCTGATCTCCGCATGACAGTTGCGAATCTGTTGAAGGGTCAAGACTTGCTTCAGGAGTCCATCACTCAAATGCAAGCCTTGACCATTTTTGTGTTCTCCATGTATGGCCTGGGGCCATCATAGTAATGACCGCCCAAATTCGTTTTACATGCCAGATGACTTTGTTCATATTTCTACTTTTAATACAGGGACCCCAATCTTCCCGCGGGATGCCCCATTGGATGTAAACAATGGTGAATTCCCGCGAATTTTTGCAATCCAGAATGTGATTGAATGCGGGGCATCTTTCTTCTCCTCCTCACAACAGCCGTTGATGTCTTGTAATGTAAATGGTGTTGCCGTGAGCGCTTTAATTGACACGGGGTCCATGAAGTCATTTATTAGTTCCCGCGTTTATGCAGCGCTTAGGCCCAGGCCGTCAATTGATGTTTTGCCGGAAGTAGTTGTATCTCTATTATGGGTCAACCATTAAGCGTTAGGGGGGTAGTGCAAACTAACGTACAGTTGTTAAGTGATGAAAACTTGCAACCTCCGCTTGAGTGTATCCTTGGGTGGGACTTTTTGAATAGAAATGGCCTTTATCATAGCCGAGGGGGTTATTATTTGTTGGCAGAATCTCATGGCAGTACTCCATTTACTCCCACAGGATTTGCTTCGGGACAATTGGCTGCATCGCTTGCTGCTTTCGAGGGTGAAAGGGACGCATGTGCCGTGACTCTCACCCAATCCCCGTCAAAGGGACCGGTGCTTGTGACTTTGTCTACTAATGTTCTGATTCCGAAGAAGGTAAAGGTCGTCCTTCCTGGCTCAGTTTCTAGAAATGTATATGAAACGGTGGGTATGATTACACCTAGGCTAGCTGCTAATTTACATTCTTCCTTACAGGTTGCATAAACAGTATGTAATGCAGGTAGAAGTGGTAATGATATTCCGATCCGGAGTATGAATACAGCAAACTATGATATTGGAATGTTTTCAGGCCAGAGAGTCGTTGTTTTTGCACTCTTGTGGAATCTCTACAGGGTCCTTCTTCTGATAGCGATATGTATGTAGTACTGCAGAAATTAAACCAGTTCAGGATGAATTCAAAGCGGCCTTAACCCTTTGTTTACCGACGGGACATCTGAGTTGTTATATGTAATTGCTCTGAATCTTAATCTTAATGTGAATCCTTAGACATCTAAGTCCCGGCATGGGAAAAGAGCTGTGAAAAATTCCAGTTCGAAGGTCCAGATTCCATTCATGTATTTTTACATGGTCATTATATTACAACTTCCTCCCTGCTTTTCTTTTTCATAATGGCTGAATATTTCAACATTTCTTTTCTTTCGGCCTAAATTGCCAATTTTCAGCCAGAAAAATTTTTGGCCTGAAAAGAAAAAGTATTATTTTTCTGAAAGTAAACAACATACTGATGAAATTGATGAAGAGAAAAAGGCCACGAACTGCAGACTGTCCCGTCGGATCTTTCGATTCTTGCGGCGAATGAAATGAAATAAAGTAAAGAGGCAGTAACGCTGCAAAGCGACGAGAAGACGAAGCAAAAAAGACGGATTTTTTAAAAACTGATATTTCGCCCCGGCGTTCAGGGCTTCATCAGAGTAATAAACGAATCAAATATTTTACATAAATTCAAATTTGGTGGTTGATTGTGATTGGTGGAGCTCAGTGGGTGGTGCGTAGGTGACGTAATAGTGGAATACGACAAAGACTTGACTGCAATACCACTAACGTCATCTACATGCTACAGTGCAAGCGATGCTTACAGAACGGGACTAAGAACTGCCAGTGCATTGGACAAACGGGAAGACGGTTACGAGACAGATTTAACGAGCACAGACGAGACGTTATAAACAAAAGACGTGACAAATCCGGGGTGGCAGAACACTTCTGCCATCCTGGACACAAATTACACGATTTACAAGTTACGCCTTTACTACAAATACATGACAAACGAGAGAGTGTTAGACGAGCCAAAGAACAATACTTCATTGGCTTGGCTAACTCTCTTGCACCTAACGGACTTAACAGAACTACAGACCGCTAACCCAGTCTTTTTTGCTTATTTTTGCTAACAGCTAACTATATCAATCATAATTAATTACTCATATTCACCTTCGCATTTCATCTCATCTTGTGCTTTCCTGTCCACCTCATTTTATTTCACCCTGCAACTACATCCACTATTACGTCACCTACACACCACCCACTGAGCTCCACCAATCACAATCAACCACCAAATTTGAATTTATGTAAAATATTTGATTCATTTATTTTTCTGATGAAGCCCTGAATGCCGGGGCGAAATATTAGTTTTTAAAAAATCCGTCTTTTTTGCTTCGTCTTCTCGTCGCTTTGCAGCGTTACTGCCTCGTTACTTTATACTTAGGAAAGTAAGTACTTTTTCTGCAGCTTTTTGAGTGCACTTTCATTTTTTGAGATTAAATGATGACAAAAGTTATGGTGGTAATCGATATCAAGTCTAGGGCTTTTTGGAGAAAAATTCATAAAAAATTGCCCTTTCCCCTCTGAACATTTTTTTCACCGATTGTGTCTTATCTTCACACATATGTATTTTGCTGAACCATTTCAGTAATGTTATCGTAAATATTTCTTATTGTGGTAAACAAAGGGTTAAGCCCTTCGCTATCCTCGCATGATAAAAGCATTCCATTAGATACTTTGCTGCAATATAGAGATGTTTTCCAGCCGGATTTAGGCCATACAGATGTAATAACGCATAGGATTAATACAGGTCAATCATTTTCAATCCGTCAATACCAAAGGCGTTTGCCATACGCGTATCGTGAAGAGATGAGCAAACAGATCTCAGGGATGTTACAACAGGGGGTCATTTACACCCTGTCGTAGTCCTTGGGCATCCCCAATTGTTCTCGTGAAGAAAAAGGATGGATCTTGACGATTCTTCGTGGATGATCGCAAAAACCACAACAGTATAATTATCCAAGATACCCACCCTTTGCCCAGGGTAGGTGATTTATTATATGCGCTACATGGTTCTAGTCTGTATCTTCATGTCAAAAAAATGGGCTCCGTGCAATGTTCGTGTTAAAATTGATATTTCAACTGACTCCTATGTAAAATTAGACGCTGATTCTAAAAATCAATGTTCCCAAGCCGAAAAAATGCCTGAAGACATACGTTTTTGGCATGCGTCAATACCTCCTGATGACGTCATAGCAAAAGGCTGTAAATTAGGTTACAATCATGTTATGAAAGCTAATTTTAGGTAAAAATAACAGAGTTGCGATGTTCAATTCGAAAATCAATGTTAAATCCTTAGAAAATGTCTTTCCGGTGTCGCGTGAAGTTTAGAGATGATGCTATACATAAAATAACGCAATGTATAAAAAAGTGGAACGAAAACAAAAGTAGACGATTTTGTGCAAGACTTCAGCATTATCTGGCGCGACAAACAAGACAAACAAGACAGCTCTTGTAAACGAATGATTTTGGGTTCTGAGATGTTTGACCAAGCAAGACATTCCATGAACTTGAGGCCATTTTCCATCGCATCTCACTGAAGGTTACAACACTGATGATCTTCATAAATCATTAATTCTACGGGACCTAATGTACTCCTCACGCAGTCAAAATAAACAGCATGCCGGAATTTGATAACACAGGACCCTCGGAAGGACCTAGGACCAGAACCCATGAAGAGGACCGAGGACCTATCTCATTTTATATAGGAATCAGTTGTAAAATCAATTTTAACAGGTAGATTGCACGAAATGACCAAACGACACAGACCATCTAGGATATTTAGTACCCTTGAACTCCTCCGGGGCTATTCGCAGGTAAGTGTGCACCCCGAGAACAAAGAGAAAACCGCTTTTGTTACCCCGGACGGATTATTTGAATTTGTTAGGCTTCCCTACGGTTTGTCTGGAGCTCCTGCGACATTTTATAGGGCCATAGACATCGTTGTATCTGGACTGCAGTACGATACGTGCTTATGTTATTTTGACGATATAATAATACCATCCTCAAATATTCAAGAACATTGTGAGAAATTGATATTGGTCCTAGACTGCTTTCGTTCACATAACTTTTCGTTCGCGTGAAAGCGCGTAAATGCCGTTTTGGTGCAGAGAAAGTTTTGTATTTAGGACACGTACTTTTAGCCGATGGAGTTCACACAGATCCAGTGAAAATAGAATCTGTTAGCAAAACAGCTACACCACAGAATGTAGCCCAGGTCAGATCCTTTTTAATATTGACAGGATACTATTGCAGGTTCTTCCCTCGTTTTGCTACATTGACCTATCCCCTTATCGAACTCACTGAGAAGGGCAAACCTTTTGGACAGAAATTCACGACAACGCGCTTTTTCAATAATGCCTTAGTTCTAGTCCTATCCTCGCTTTTCCTGTACTTGATAAACAGTTTATTTTGCAAACAGATGCCTCGCATGTAGGTTTAGGCGCCGTCCTTACACAGATCGACGAGAACGGAAATGAAAGGGTTATTTCGTACGCCAGCAGAAAACTTTCTGGTAGTAAAAGGAACTATTCGTCTACTGAAAAGGAGTCTCTTGCGGTAGTATTTGCAGTAGAGCATTTTAGGGTGTATCTCTTGGGCCGCAGATTCCTTTTATCAACAGATCATAATGCGTTGAGATGGTTGCATTCTACGGAACCAAAGGGGATAATGGATTTACAAGAATATGACTTTGAAAAACAACATCGCTACCGCGTTTCTGTGTTTAACAATGCTTGCAACAGAGAACAACCTTCAGCAGGCACAACACAATTAGTAAGACCATCTCAAGAGCCAAAGGAAGTTGTATCGGCGAATTTGTCCAGTCTTTTGAGATATGTGGTGAAATCAAGTAATCTTCGAGCACTACAAAGGCCACCTTGCGTCCCATTAATGTGAGTGAACAATTTGTGTTCTGGGCGATGAACTACATGCGGCCCTTGCCTGCAACATCTAGGGGCAACAAACACATTCTGGTTATCATGGATCATTTCACCATATGATGCCAAGCTTTTCCTCCAAGGACCAAAAAGCTAGGACAGTGGCTAACATTTTAGTATCCGAATATTTTCTAGGTTCGGTCCACCAGCTGCTACTTATTCCGATCAAGGGGCTATTTTTGAAAGTAATCTTATTCATGAAGTCTGCAATAATGAATAACCACAAGTCCCGTACCCGTAGTATCATCAGCAAGGTGATGGCCTCGTTGAACGGCAACATCGTACTCTACAGGACATTCTTTCTTCATTTGTCTCTCAACATAGGGATGATTAGGATTTATGGATTGATATAGCCGTTTATGCATACAATACAAGCCCACAGGAATCGCCCGCCAACCACTTGAGCAAACACTAGGTATTCCGTTAAAGAATCCTTCTTCCCAATCAGAGTATGCAAGCACTCTCAGAAAAACATTGGAATCCACTAAACTTGCAGCGAAGGGCCACCTTGCAAAACTACGAGACCAGAAGCCACAAAGGTATAACCTACAAAGCCGTAACCAAGACCGGAGAGATGGAGGTCGTAGAGAGGCCCCAATAGTCCAATCTGTTAGTGAAACAATTTTGCATTTTATGATAACAGCAAAAAACTTGGCGGACAGGGGCAGTATGATGCGCTGAAAGAGATACGAAATGGAACCAAACTGAAAAATGCTCTATTGTGCTATTTTTAGACTGGGGTAATCAGTACCCGACCTCTACATAAGCTATAAATGTAGTTTTCTTTCAAATTTTGATACAGGCATTAAAATTAGCAAAAAGGGGCAGTTTGACAGGCTGAAAAAGATAGGATATGGAACAAAACCGAAAAGTGCCCTCTTGTCCTATTTTTAGACTGGGGTATAATCAAACCAGTACAAGACCTTTACATAAGCTATACCGGTAATTTTGTTGCAAATTGTCATACAGGCATTAAAATTGGCACAAAAGGGGAAGTTTGACACGCTGAAAGAGATAGCATATGAAAAAAATCGCAAAATGTCACCTTGTGCTATTTTTAGACTGGGGTAATCAGTACCAGACATCTACATGAGCTACAAATGTAGTTTTGTTGCAAATTGTCATACAGGCATTAAAATTGGCAAAAAGGGCAGTTTCACACGCTGAAAAAGATAAGATATGGATATCAACTGAAAAATGCCCCCATTTGCTATTTTTAGACTCGAGTAATTGGTAATGAACTGTAATACAGGTACCAAACTTTGCGAAAAGGGAGCGATCGACAGGAATTGTAATACAGACATTTCCGACACTGTTAGCGTAATGTTCAGAATCATAACATCAAACATAACATAGGTGTAAGTACAGCGAATGAGTTCAGATAACGATGAGACGGAGTCGATTGATCACCTAACTACCAATGGTTGCCGTTTTGCGCAAGTGGGATTTCTTTTAAAATTTAGCTGTCTATTGTAGGGATCCACCAAAGATCTTCTTCTTCTTCAAGTACTCTGTTGAAAGACATCGGCGAGTCGATCTGTAATAGCACGCATTGAAGAGTTTCTGCAACGATCGACCAATCCATGATTTTATCTGGTCTAGAAATTCGTCCTTTTCTTCCTCGGCAAACGTTGGAAGCAGCTTCCGTTGATAGGCTGCTGCTTGTTGCATGACCTTTCTCGTCATCCACCACCTCAAATCGATTTTGGTCTGCTTTACGGTTAATCCAGGCCTCAGAGCCATACCATAAAAGTAGCTAAACAGAACTCGGCAGTCTTTTCTCGGTCTTTTGTTTCTATTAGTCCGAATGCTTTTCATGGACATCAACCCTTGTTTTGCTTTTGATATTCTGGCCTTTATTTCTTATCCTGGCCTCTATTTCTTTTGTGGCTTTTCTTCAGACGATGCATGATGTAGTAGGTTGTAATACAGAAGCTGGATAATGCGAAGGCGTTGGTTGAAGACATCAAGGGCGGACGGCAAGAGCATGAGATCTCCGTGCTTGATACGTTCAAAGCTTTGATGCTGTCAGTAAAGCTGTCAGATGAGGTACAGGTCATGGTTGACCTCGAAAAGTGCTAGTGTTTGGAACTTCACGCCTTCGATTGCTTGCTGTTTTTTTATGAAGTGCGATAAATTTCAAAGGATCTTACTTACCTCTACATCAAAACATTTTTATGAACAATAATGTTGGTCTATATCTCCCCTTTTTTCAGCATGTTTAACTGCCCCTATTGGTTCACAAAGTTTGATGCTTGATGTGGTTTATTACGCTTGATGCGTTGGTATTTTTGCGTACTGTGGTGGGTGAGCACAACTATCGCCAGTAGTTATGCTTGATGTGGTGACATTCTTGCATATTGTGATGGATTTTGTAGTTTTTCTTGCTTCATTTATAGATTTTTGCTATGATTTCGTACCCACCCTACTGTGCTAAAATAACACCACAGTATGCAAATCATCTCATCGCAGTTGTTTGTATCAACCACAGTACGCAAAAAATACCACCACATCAAACATAATAGCCCACCGAAGTAGTGCGTATCTACCACATCACGCAAAAAACTCACAAAGCCAAGCTTAGTAACCCATTTGTGCTTAGTGTTAGAAAATCTGGGACCAAGTGCAATTTTCTTTAAATAGAATCTGTTGCATTTAGAATATTCATGCAGAAAGAGGATTCAATTTTTAGAGTAAATGTGCATAATTTTTATGTTTGAAGAATGAAAAACATGATGTAGGGGTTTTCGACAAACCGGACGAAATATAGGAATCAGGAATGTCGTAACAAAAGATAGGAATTTCTATTCTCTATGTAGGCAATTACATTCTCTGTGTACACAATGAAAACAATCGTTCACTGAATGGACGAGTTCCCCATTGTTCTGCACCCCCGTACTTAGCCTCATAAACGAATGTTCATGCGTAGCTCTCGTGTTGTACCAAGAAATGTGCTTCGTTTTTGAACGAACCTTATCTGCGATACAGGGTAAGCAGTATTTTTTCTAAACGTTTCTGGTCTTGTAAGTTGTTCAAATTTTAGATTTTCTCTTTGTTTCGAAGTGTCTAGTTTTCATGGCAGTCATGTATTGTTCCTTGCACTCAACGCATCATGACTCTTTTATTCTGCTTAATTTGTTTACTTTTAACTTGCCAAACAAATGTGACGCTGCAGGAAAGCAATACGTATTATCAACAGTTGCTTTGAAAACGCAAGAGTTTACTAGATTGGAATCGTTTGAAAACGCAACATTTCGACGACAGAACTTTTTTAAAACGTACGCGTGTATCCGACTACACAGGGCCGTCATTATCATCATCATCACCACCACCACCATCATCATCATTATCATCATTAACATTCGACAAAAAGAATGACAGTGTAGGCATTTTGTAACAATGCTTATGCTCATAAAATCGAGCTGAATGCCATGATTTCTTTTTGTGATGCTTGCCATGACACTGTGTACACGACATATGAACATAAATTCCACTGATATAATGTTGGTAGAGATTGAACAATGCATATTTAGTAGAAACCATTCTGGACTATTTGTTCCATTTTTCACAAAACGGAATAAAGGAATACCACGATGAACAGGGGAACGCATTATTTGTCCATTTGTTCATTGCACTTTGGAACTTGTCATCGTTGATAAGTGTTCCCCTGTTTGGGAATAAAGGACCATTGAATTCATATGAGGAACGTTCCTTTATTCTTTTATTCCGAAATTCCGTAGTGCCCCTGTTCTTTAGTTCCTATGTTCCAGAATTCCCAGATTAAGTAAATGATGTGATAGATGCTTTACTATGACGGCAACAGCTATTGTTACATAACTTCCCTTACATCAACAGTATTTTTTTAAAATAAAAAGATAAGAATGTAGATAATAGAGATAACAACAGCAGCTAATGTTACATCATTGCCTTTACATCAACAGTATTTTTTTAAATAAAAAGATAACAATGTAGATAATAGTGATAACAATAGCAGCTATTGTTACATCATTGCCTTAGCATCAACAGTATTTTTTTAAATAAAAAGATAACAATGTAGATAATAGAGATTACAACAGCAGCTATTGTTACATCATTGCCTTTACATCAACAGTATTTTTTTAAAATAAAACGATAACAATGTAGATAATAGATGTAACAACAACAGCTATTGTTACATCATATCCTTTCAATCATCAGTATTTTAATCATTCTAGTCCTTGTTGATGTTGTTGTTGATTTTACATACATGTGATCATTGCTGACCTTATATGGCACACTATGGAACATGAAAGAGACGAACGGATATGAAATTCATTAACCATATTTAGGTAAAAACACTTTTTCACAGTTTTTTCAATAGAATATTTGCACGAAGCAAGACCTGCACGCATTCACCTTAGATTTCCCATGAGAATTTTTGAGATGTATATATTCTAGCTTATTGAGTGTATCAATCAGTTGGGATTTTATGTCCAAATGGAATGGTGGAAGAATTTTCCTAGAGCTGCTAGCATACGGAGAAGGCTACATCTGACACCAAACCACGATGGCATATACAAATGTCCTGTTGCAGAATGCAGACATGAAGGATTTCGCAGGCAAGAGGATGCAGAAAACACATCACTAATTCGCATACTTGGTACTACTACTTTGAAAACTATCCTGAAGATATATTGGATGGCAAAGAAAAATCCGTGCAAGAAGACCCAGAAAAGACATTGAAAGGTAACAAATTATCTTGTAATACGCGGGAAGTTATATTTGCAGAGAAGTTCAAAGAATGGATGTGTAGTGCAACTGGTGGCGGACGCACGATATCACACGCAAATCACATCTGTTCAAGGGCAATAAAATTCGTATACTTTTCAATTGAAGACACATCAGTCGACATATCAACGGATGATCGTGTTGATTACTACCTTGGATCTATCGAACATATAAGCAACTTGATACAACACTTAGACCAGGAGAAGTCAATTGGCTATGCTGGTAACGTAAGCTATATCAGTGCAATGATGGAATTAATCGAGTACAGAAAATTCAAAGGGGTGTCTATTGGTGTTTTGAATAACTTCAGCGTGGCCGAGATATTTCTGAAAAGAGCGAAGAAATTCATAGCACGTAAAATGCGTGTACAGTGGAGTGAACAATTAGACGTGGACACGTTAGAACGTAAAGGACATTGGGCAGCTATGCAGGATTTGCAGAAAGTCATACCATTTCACATGGAACGTTACAAGAAGTTCCTGGATTTATGCAAGAGTGGTGGTGGTTCAACTGTTATGCCGGCAGACTTGACTTTTGCAACACGATTTATTACAACATTTCTCTTCCTTCGTGTTAAAGGTACACGCCCAATGACGTATCAGTTTTTAACAAGAAGAACGGTGGATTCATAGATCAAAGAAAATTCAAAAGTGCTGAAAAGTACGGATTTGATTCGCTGATTATAGACGATGCATGCATGCAGTTTATTGATGCATATTCAAAACACGTAAGGCCATTGTTGAATCCCAAATGTAATTTTCTGTTGGTTAATCGTAATGGATCACAATGCACAAGAATTCACAACGCAATGGGCATGATGGTTTATGAAGCTATTGGCAAGTACATTCATCCCACGAGATACAGACAGATAATAGAGACAGAAAGTGCAGATAATTTAACAACAGAAGAAAGGGACATGATTTCACAGGATCAGAAGCATACGTCCAATGTTGCAAGAATACATTATCAAAAGAAAAGATCAAGGACAGTGGCTGAGAAAGGGAACGAATGTATTAAAAAGCTCAGAGGAGATGATGGCATTCAAATGGACAATACTTTGCACGATTTCATAACAAAGGCAGCACCTGAATCGTCCAATAAAGTTACTTGCAATGAAACAGTAAAGATTCAGCCTATATCTTCTTTTAATACAATAGATAATGATAATGTTGTTAACGACAAGCGTCTCTTGGTATTTAGTGCTTTGGAAGATGCGCAGTTGGTCGAAGGAATAAAGAAACATGGATATGGTAAATGGTCATTATTGGTAAAAGAAATATTTGAAATTCGCTTCCGGTAGAACAACAAATGCATTGTTAAGAAGAGCAAGAACAAGCAAGTTCCAACAACTATACAAAAGAACATGTGGGCAGACTTTGTTTTAATTCAATAATCTCATAGATTTTATTGTCAATTATCAATTATCTGATCTTGAATTTATTTATGATATCGTGAATTTTGTATACAAATGTATAGGAAATTCTGGGCTTGGGCTTATTCTCTATAAAGTTTTCATGTTTCCAGGTGAAATAAGCCCAAATATAATATACGAGAACGAGGCCAGATGCCCAAGCCCATTTGCCAATACTTTGTTAATGGGATATCGACAGACATGAAAACTTTCTAGAGAATAAGCCCTAGCCCAAAATTTCCTATACATTTCTATATAAAATCAATGATATGATAACGAGGCAAGAAGCCCACCTATATCTTTTAAACGTGCATCAAAATGAGGTTAGAAGCCCAGAATAAGCCCAAATTCTGCATAAGAATATATAGGATACATAACTATGATGAAACAAAAAATAGATTACGACAACAACAACAACAACAATAACAACAACAGCAACCTTTTTTAGAAAACACGACATTTTTGACACACAACGCACATTCATACGATACCTGAATAAACTTGTCCACTAAGCTGGTTCGTCAAAGTCAGCTGACCTCCAGTCTTCAACGGTATACGAGATTTCTTTTTCAGTCACGTCTTTGCTATGGTGTAGAATAACGAGCTGATATCGGTCGTTTGAGAATTTCTTCGCCAGTGGTCTTCTGTTCATAAAGCATACTATAATTGGTATTGAGTACGTCTTTGTCTTGCTGGAGTATTTATTGCTGAAGATAACACCATTCTTCAATGCCTCTATTGTTGAGTAATTGATTCTCTCAAGATTTTCGAATTTTTCTTGCAACTATATTTCGGCAAGTTTCATGCAATCACGCTTTATGCTAGCGTCTATTTTGTGGTGGTGAACAAGCCAGGCTTCTCCGAACTCTTCCACCATTGACTCTTCGGTCGCACCTTGCTTGCGGCGATTGAGCATTTCTATTGCCGGTGGTATGGATATATTTTTTGCGTCGGAGTCGTTCAGTGTGGCCAATCTAGCGTCTGTTCCAATTTCGAAGTAGTTATGAGTTCTTATGCAATATCTTCTGTTTTGATGGAATGATTTCTGTGCTATTTCTATCTTTTCATTTCTATGCTCCACATTCAATATTTGCTCCACTTGATGCATCCGCTTCTGGCTTTTGAAGACCATATGCCAATCAAGTCATTTGCATCGCGGCTCTTTGGTTTCGCTACAAGGTAATTTAACTCACTTTTTTCCCCTTTAACATTTCCTCGATATTCTCAGGATAGTTCCTGTATTTGAATGTCCAGCATTTGGCCTTTGGACCTCTCGTGTAGCTTCCATTCTGAGCCATCTTGATCCACTAATGTTATGTAGCATGGAGCGCGTATTTATATAGGTCTGTAATTTCATGGGAATGGGAACATAGGAACATACATTCACGCTAATGGTCATCATCATCATCATCATCATCATCAATCATCATCAGCATCATCATCATCTTCATCGAGATCATCATTATCATCGTTATCATTGTTATCGTCCTCACCCTCGTCTTCGTCACAGTCATCATCATTGTTATCATCATAAGCATAATCATAATCATAATCATCAAAATCAACATCATCATCATCAAAATCATCCTCATCATCATCATCATAATCATCCAAATCATCATTATCATTATCATCATCATCAACATCATCATCATCATTGTTATCATCTTAAGCATAATCATAATTATAATCGTCATCACCATCATTACCATCAAATCTTCACAATGTCATCACAAACAGCTTTCATTTTAGCAACCTCATTCTCACTCAAACGCCATCAAGGGGAAACGGAACTATCTGGTGCAAGCTCCAAGCTAATAGGCAAAATCTCATTCTTCAAACATGGCTAATGGGTACCTTTAATTTACTAGGTTATGTAAATTCTGACCAAATATCAGACTGAGGTTTGGAGGTCTGGGACCAAGTATATAATTCTACAAATAGAGTTGAAGAAATTTACACTTGCAGTCCGCTTTAACGAATTAAGCGCATCAATGTTTATAAAATTACCAACTTCCACTGCCATTCACCGATTACTTCACTAACAAATACAATTCTTAATTTAGAAGACTTTACCTAAGAAATATGTTGTCAAATAGCATTCAGAGGCATTTTTCAGCGTGGGTCTATTTCAAATCTTTTTCTACGACTCAAACTACATAAGATCCAATGTTTTATACTGGTATCATATTTTGCACGATTGTAGCCTACATTTGTATAAACAGACTTGACTACAAGTGGTTGGAGGGGATCCCAATATGCCTTTTACTGAATTGTTGTCCTGTCTCTTTTAAACATGACATTTATCCATTCCGCTGACATGAAATTGTACCTTCCCCGATGATCTTTTCTCTGTCATTTATTCGTCTACCCACTTCACCAATAAATGAATCGTTACACTCATCATTCGGACACGTAACTTTATGGACAAGGTTGTGTTGATATTCTAAGGAGGTTTGGTCTTTTATGTTGTTTATGTTGTTTATGCCGTTTATGTTATTTTTGGTCTTTATCTTTTGTGTCATTCACATTGCATATAATCAAACCACCGAAACATTCTTCATATCATATCCAAACATTGATAATATTTATTAAAAACATACCAAGCACCCCGCATCCAAACATTCTAGTTGCTGATCAGCAGAACTTGCATTCTTCATCCCCAGCCAGAAAATAGTTAAAATTGTAAAGCACTGATTGACTGCCATCGCGTCCATAAAATCGTATAGGTCGACGATATCAACAGTAAAAGCATTTATGTTATGACAAAACATGGATAGCATTTTATAACATTGATTGAAATGCCACTGTTATCGACATAGATGACATTGCATTCAATCTCATTGCACATGATGATAGAATCAGCCACAGTAACAGTCATATTACAATGTCAAATATGGGTACGATCGTACAACATGATTAAATGTCTGGTGACATTGCGTATAATATTTTGTTCTGCTCAAAATAAAAGCAGCAGCAGACAGCACTTTGCCAAAGCGTTTTTCGTCTGAGGCTCTTCAGAATAAACGCCTCAAACAAACCGAGACAAAAGTGGAACTTAGACCCGCGTGCTGATCGAAATGCACCAATCAGAAAGCGAAGCCGAATTGGTAGTAGATTTATTTCGGGATTTCTACTGCGTTTCTACAAAATTTCATGAGTAATAGTACGTCGTTCAAGAAATTAATTGGAATCAGGCTGCTGCGAGCGTGGAGCAAGTCACTCCTTTGACTGGAAATCGTATTCTTTTCATTGAAATCCCACCTCTTACTAATCCTTTTGGTGTGACGGAAATCTCTCGTACATCTTCTTGAAGTGCGAAATGCCCCTCGGCTGCTTAGATTATGAAACACGAAAGAATATTTAGAAGTTCTGAAATTTTATCTCGTCGTCGTAATTTATCGGCAAATTAAATCAATCGATTTCAGTTCAACTCGCTTACAATTGGTTATTTTTTCAATGGCTAAGCTAATGGATGGTCAAATAAAATAGCATCACATAAGCACGACGGCTTTGATACTAACACATGTTCCTTTTGCTATGAGAAAAGAATGCAACAATGCATAAAGAACAAAACGATTCCCTTAACTTTTATACTTCGTTGCTAGGATAACAGGTCGTTTCAGGTCGTTTCAACCTCGATTCCAATTTTGGCAGCTCGTTTCAGGTCGTTTCAGCTGGTTTCAGGCCGTTTTAACTTTTATAAATTACGCTTTCCTACCATGCCAAGAGTGGATAAGATTGTAAAAAAATGAGTAAGTACAACACTATCGGGTTGTGAAAATGTTAATTTAACGTTAGGATCAGCATTTTATATGCTCCAACGTAATCAGCAGTAGTAGCGTTGTCCCTACCTATTCAAAACCCCGAAATGTCCAACCGGATGATCAGCTGATGAGCGTTACTCCTCCAACAAGAAAGGAGCTAAAAGTTTGGAAAAATGCTATAAATGGAATGAAATACATATAATCATGGGTACTGAATACAAGTCTTACATTCTACAGAAGAGAAATATTGGAAGTATTGTAACAGCAATAGTCAATTCATCTGAAGTCTAAATCTCTAGAATATAGGAAAACACTGTGTGGAGAATCACAAAAACTGTAACTACATTGTTGGCCGTCAACAACAAGCTGATGTGTGAACATTCATTATTGAGTAGCGAAATTTCAATCCAGAAACACGCAAATTTTTCTGGGACACATTAGAAACATGTCTTTTCTCCGCGACTTGGTGGACATGTTTCAGGCGAAGAGGAAAGCTTTTCCATTTTAGATTCTTCTCCCACTTCTTACCAACTTAAGATAAAGGAAGCCATACATATACGGTTGGAAAAGCCATCCCTTAACAAATAAGTTTATCATTACAATCTTGCGCTTTCTTATTAATTATTTAGCTTAGATCTATAACTTATTCGAGTAATTTTATAAAAATTGAAACTGATGATGAACATAGGATGATCGAAACGTGTGTTGGAAACTAAAAAATGTAGTTCGCTTTTACTACGATCTTTTCTATGAACTTTATTCCCCAAAATCCTTCCCGTAAAGCAGTCTCCCATTTTCAAGAGAATCTGAAAGATATCAAGCCGGCATCGACAGGCCCCAAAAGCGAAAAATCGTAAAAAATAAATTGCTTCCTGCTGTCCTAGCAAGTGATTCCTTTGTCTTGTATACGTAAAATCTTCGTGAGGTCGAATGACCCCATCTTTCCTTTTTTATTGGAATCATACACATTTTCTTTTTTCTAAGAACAAAGTTTATAAGAACATAAGGCTCTAGAGGCTGAAAAGTTAAGAACATGCTAAGAGCATTACAAGGCTTTGTGAAGCTTGATGATTTTTCTATTTTTTAATTCTTTAAAATAAAAAAAGACAACGATAGAACCCAGGTAAACACAACAATATTCAGAGTAAAAGTAGTTAAAATGACCTAAAAACTTTACATCAAAATCATTTCAACCACATCAATCTTAGAAATGTCAATTATATAGAATTCGTTTATATGATTGACATTATCATTTCAAAAAGCAAACACGTATACGTTTATATCATTGTTATTATACGTCTTTTAAAGGCAAGAAAATTAAGAACATGTTAAGACAATTTAAAAGTCTTCAAATCGAAAAAATTAAGAACATTGCAGGGCTTTTTTCAATTTCGAAAGTCTTATAAAAAAACGTGTATTTGCTTCTTCGAATGGGGCTGCTTCGATATTTATATTAAAGTTTCAGACTCACCTGTTGCAAGCTGCTGATTACCATGATCTGCAATGGCAGATGAGATTGAATAACAAATGCAGGCAACTAAAGGCCATGTAGACAAAATTGTCTTCATCACTACTTTTTTATTTAGAAATAAAAACATAAATGTTGTTACTTTGTTTGTATACTTCAACCGTAATCCTACACTGAGAGCCTACACTTGTAACTGATGATCATATCTTCTAATGAATAATTCATATGATTCAATTACTCGGTTCACAAACTTCTGTGAACTTAAACAGGCAGGTCACTAACCCGGCAATGGTTTTGACAGGTATTACTAACCCATTTGTTTAACCCCGGGGTGCTTGACCTATAAATGTACGGGGATGTGCCGCCCAGATTTGACAAACCCACCCCCTTATTACTTTTTAAGATTTACATGCATACCCTGTATTATGGATAAGAATTAACCCAACCCACCCAATATTATGAGCGATATTCTTTCGTTTATTTCCAGTTGTCATAGCTGTAAAAAGCTTTTCAATGCAACAAACAATTATTCTGACAGACATAAAGTGGCAAAAGAAAGTACCGCAACGATGTTTGATGAAATGTTTGAAAGGTTTGCGGCAACATCCCGAGGTTTTTGTTCTACGCTCAGTCACTCATCACTGCGCTTGTTCTGTTGTGACTATTACTCTGAACTTTACGATTGCTTTGATAACTGATGTCAAAGCAATAGGGATTTATCTATTCCGTAGTTTGTCTTGGAGATGGGACTGCAATCCTTCTCTTTGATATAGGAATCAATTTAAATAGGATCAAAATTGAAAAAAGGAAATATAACGATCAACTTATGACAATTTAAAACAATTAACATTAATATTAACTGGCTTAACTGACCTCATGGCTTAAAAACATAACCCTTGAGGTGAAACAACCCACACTATTCAACGACAGTCATTTCATTTCATCCGTATTTAACGAGAAATCGCTTGGTGGGTGGTGAACGTGGTGAACTTCGAAACCCCGATAAATTAAACGAAAACAGAGAATAAGGTTTTTACTTACGTCGAAATCTTTTCTGTCATCAAGATTCGCCATCACGTCAGTGGAATTCTTGTTTTTCTCTACTCTTTCTGTATAGATTTTCTATTATTTGCAAGGTCTTTCGACTCCACTTTTATTTCGCACAATATATAATTCACTGTCACTGAGTCTGAGTCAATAATCAAAACCAGCCGAGTGCACGAGAACACTTCGCCTTCAGGTTCGAGGGATCGTAAATAACAAACGATAACAACACGTGTTCATGTGCGAAGTATTTCTATATTGTCGTAACTACATCTAGCAACAATACAGATCGCCCCGAGCAACCTCAAACCATTGTCATATTCTTGTTTAGGTAAGTGATCAGTTTGTATTTATTCAGGGCATCTTTTAACGTACTGAGTGGTGGGGCAATTGCCCCACCAGGCCCCTCTGACTGCCCCAGCACTCCTCTGCGAAAACCTGGTTTTGCCCCACCAGTGATGGGCCCCTGTTTGGTTGAAGAACAATATTCTTTTTGGTAGAAGGAATAACTGCTGTGTACTGTATTTTAGTTAAAAGGTCTCATTTCCAAAGAACCAAGTTTTTAATCTCCCTTCCCTACCACATTATCCCTCATGGATGATTTATTTGAAAATGGCCAATTGAAGCCAATCTAAAGGCTTGAATTTCAATAAAATTTCTGGAGCATCTTCAAGGAGCCTTCTAGTTTAGAACAATTTCTCCTCGGTGTTTTGGCTGTCCACTATACAACATTGCAATTAAGCCGCTGTGGCAAAGTGGCAAAGACCTCATCTCACAATTTTAAGGACAGAGCTGTGTCAGCTGTAAGATACAATATTATCAACGGTTGTTTGCATGCAAAAAAAGCATTCTAAGCCAATGTAGAGGTATAGGTATCAAAAATTTTCCCGGGGAGCATGCCCCTGCACCCCCTAGCAAGGTGCATTGTAGGTACTTGGTGCAGCTAGGTACAACATTGCGCCATTGGTTTACAACTACTGGAAGACAGGTATTCCTTGAGTGGACACAAATTGTGCATCACCCCATAGGCGCTGTCAGTAAAAGGATGTGTCAAGTGGTTAGTGCACGTTCCATGCAGCCACCTATTCATAGGACCCGGGCCCCTTGGAATTTTGCCCCACCAGTCGCAAATCCTTAAAAGATGCCTTGTATTTATTCGATTCCGATATGAACACATCAGTAGTCATCCAAAAGGAACAGTGGAAATCAGAAAAACTTTTTATTCTTTTTTGTTTTATTTATCATCTTGCAATCAGAAAAATCTCTACTTCTGCCTAAAATTCTCAAGAAACTAAGGTAAAGATGAATGATTTTGTAGCTTGCAAGCTTTACCTGTTATATTTTGTCCTTTAACATACAATTCAGAGCTGGTTCTGAGCAAGCAACATATGTCGAGTGAAACAGAGGAAAAGGTAATTACCCGGGGGGTATACTTGACCCTGAAATTAACAGGGTTCTCCCTCCGAGTTTTTACAAACCAATCCACCTTTAAGGTATTGTTTCACACATTCAGCCACCAAGTTGAATTTGTGTACCAAATGATAAGGAAATTTGATTCTTACTCACTTCTAAGGTATTTTAGGCACAAATCGGACCACAATCGGACACAGTTGTAAGGAATTTTCGAAGAAAAACACACCCATATGAGGGGCACATACCTGTCATCCTACATTAGGGAGTGCCCCCTCCCGGGGTAATTACCCATCGGTTGCAATAACACCTAGACTTATTACCTACAAGATTCTCACTCTCCACACATTGCTCATCAACAACAACAAACAACAACAATAACAACAATTACAACGCTACAACTCTTGGCTGAGAGTGGGACCCATAATCGTTCAGCAAAACGTTGTCTGCGCCTCAAGCTTTCTTGAGTTCCCGTTAGAGACTGCACCGTCTGATCAAAATCCGCTACTATGATTGGCTTCCCACCTTCCCCCACTCAATCACTCAACAATGAACTCTCTTACAATTGGTTATTTTTCAATGGCTTAACTGATTGGTGATCAAATACAATAGCATCCCAGAAGGACGACCGGTTTTGATACTAACACACGTCCCTTTTGTTATAAGAAAAGAATGAAACAAATATGCACCGACTGCCTTGACTTTTATATTTCGTTGCTAGGATAGCAGGATGTTTCAGGTCGTGTCAGCCTCGATTCCAATTTTAACAGCTCGTTTCTGGTTGGTCGTTTCAGCTGGTTTCAGGTCGTTTCAGCTGGTTTCAGGTCGATTCAGGTCGTTTTAACGTTTATAAATTACGACCTGAATAAGAAAACTGACAATTCTTTGTAGAGTGCTAGAGATGCAAAAAGGAATAGTAAATAAAGATTTACTTTAATAACTAAATGAAGCAACATGCAACAGTTTTACAAATATGCATGTGTATTTTGAAGCATTTGACAACATCAAGAAGAAGAGTTAATAACGGTAAATCACACGAAAACCAACAAATTAAGGGCCTTTTTATATGGGGAACATCATTCCACCTTCCAGCCCTGCAGGCTGATAGGTGAGATCTCACCTTCCAAAACAAACCTTTGTGATTTTCATCTTATGTTTATATGGAAAACAATTCATCCTGGTCAGGTGAGATCTCAATCGTTGAGAGGTGGGATGAAATTTTCTCATATAAACGCTGGAAGGTGGAATGAAAGCTGGACGGTGGGATGCAATGCTCATTATGCGCAAGCGCCAGACATAATCCTATTGTCTGAGAAAATTAAACAAAAGCGGAAATATGAGACAAGTGGCTGGAAGGTGCGATGGAATTCTACATGTAAACTCTTAAAAGTTTCGTCTCACTGCTCAGCTGACGGGCTGGAAGGTGGGATGATTTTGTCCATATAAACAGGCCCTAAGAGAATGCTGTAATGTTAAATCCTACAGAGAGGCACAAGCAGTTGTGAAGCACAGTAAAGCTGGGAAATTCCTAGGAAATCCTAGACATTTGCTGGGTAGATCCTGGGGGAAATTTCTCCCCGCTTTTCTAGGATTCCTAGGATTAAAAAAGCTGGGAAAATGAGCAAAATTCCTAGGAAAGCTGGGTAAAATTCACAGCCTCAATTTCTGGGATTTTTCAGGAAAGCTGGGAAAGCTGGGGAAATCCAAAGCTGGGAAAGCTATGAAAGATGGGGAGCTTGTAGTTTGTACGTAAAAAAGCACTAGGAACACCAGTATTAACAAAGGATCACAAATTCATCTATAATTCAGCAAATATCTTAAACGCATAAAAATTTACAACAAACAATAACTAATCATGAGCAATGATTAACGTAATTTCATCAGTGAACAATAACATTAATATACAACAGGATCAGAATTCAATTTGACAATTACATTTAACAGAAACGTATCTTATACTTTTTCTTTCAGACAACTTCACTGTCTGGAAACAAAGTGAGGTAAGTAGTTACAGAGTTACAGAGCATTCTATAAACTTTTGGCTTTGCTTTTGTAAAATGAGTTTAATTTTGCTAACAAATTTTTGGTATTATAAGAGTCCTTTTTCTTTATAGATAAAAAAATGATTTACAGAATATTCAACTTCAG
The DNA here is from genome assembly GCA_014526335.1 of Chrysaora quinquecirrha. Taxonomy (NCBI): domain Eukaryota; kingdom Metazoa; phylum Cnidaria; class Scyphozoa; order Semaeostomeae; family Pelagiidae; genus Chrysaora; species Chrysaora quinquecirrha. The sequence goes on along the minus strand of JACTAT010000009.1, from coordinate 2,000,139 downwards.
CTCCAAAAGAAACAACTCATGATGTTTTCGATCATTCGATTCATCATTTGTGCAGATGACAAAAAATGCCAAATGCAGACATTTTTTGTAGAATCTAATTAAGGGGACTCCCTAATTCAAGATTCAAGATTCAAGATTCACGATCCAAGATCCAAGATCCAGAATTCAAGATTCAAATTCAGACCCTAATTCTGGATACAGATTTCAAGATTCCATTTCCAAACACCCTAATTCAAGATCCGGAATTCAAGATTCGATTTCCAAACACCCTAATTCAAGATCCGGAATTCAAGATTCGATTTCCAAACACCCTAATTCAAGATCCGGAATTCAAGATTCGTTTTTCAAACACCCTAATTCTACATCCGGATTTCAAGATTCGATTTCCAAACACCCTAATTCTAGATCCAGATTTCAAGATTCGATTTCCAAGCACCCTAATTCTAGATCCAGATTTCAAGATTCGATTTCCGAACACCCTAATTCTAGATCCAGATTTCAAGATTCGATTTCCAAACACCTTAATTCTAGATCCAGATTTCAAGATTCAATTTCCAAACACCCTAATTCTAGATCCAGATTTCAAGATTCGATTTCCAAATACCCTAATTTGAGATGCTGTGCGATCTGAAATTCAAGATCCAGATTTCAAGATGCAATTTTTCAGTATCAATACTAACATAGCATTCAAACTTTAAGACTACATAGCTAGCTAATATTAGGTAACAAAGCTAAATGCGGTAATTTAACGGAACATAAAAATGACGGACATTTGGCTACATATGAAGGTTACATATCTTTAAACGCTTATTAGGCTTTTCACATTGCTTTAACAGAACTTCTGTGTCATAATATAAATTTGTAACGCTTTTACATTTAGAGGGGGATAAAAATGACATACAAGCATATTATCAGGAGGTGAAAAAGGGTTTCCCTGACTTCCACGAGGAAATTTTGTACGACAACCAGCGCATATGACAACTCTTGGATGGTTTTCTAAGAAACCCAAGTTGAAGTTGAATTCCTTCTTCTCAGCCCGAAAGGCAACATGGACCCCGTCTCGTTTAACAATTTTCGTCTTTAAATGACTCGTCTCTGGGAAAATTTCTTCTGCTTCGGACACAATTTCATTATTTTTATTAACCGACTTGTAAAGTTTAGCTATTTTGTCGCCAATTAAAAAGAAAGTGATAAAAAACTTCTCTTGACCTCACAATCACTCTATAAAAAGCGGAGAAATGTCTATGAGAATGCGCTGTCCGTGTCGAGTGTTGTGTCTTAGTGCCGAGTGTTGTGTCTTAAATACCTAAATGAAGCGTTTAGACGAGTTGACAAAGAAGTGAAATAAAGCATTGTTACAAAATTAGAAATGAATATGAATATGATAATAGCTAAAGGGACCTAATTAACTAGATAACGAGGAGCCAGCATCCCACAGGTCTAGTCTAAAACACCACACAAGTCGGAACACGAGTGAACACGAGTGAACACAACTGAACACAAGTCGAACACGAGTGAACACGAGTGAACACAAGTGAACACAAGTCGAACACGAGTGAACATGAGCTAGACTAATAGGGCGCGCAAGTTGCCTTTTGTCCCGCGCACAGAAACTAGATGACGCAAGAAGGCAAACAAAGCCATGGGAAAAACACAAGTGAAAGTTGCGCAGCTTCCAAAAATGGACTGAAAACTAACCAAGGCATTCCAGTACGGGATAAACGACATGTGAGCAAAAGTATTCGCATTCGAGGTGTTTCTGACTTCTGTCGCATAAAATTGGACTCCTTATAATTGGATTAAAAGTAAGTTATTCAGATTTTTCTACCGTCGTGTGTATTTTTTGTATAAGAAACCTAGACTCTCAAATGGCCAAAAATTTTAGAAACTCCAGTTCTGGAATTTTTTTACGTAGGAAATTTTTCACCTCAGACAGCCAAAAATTTTCTTTAACTTCCAGTGTTTCGTCTTCAATAAAGCATTTCTGTGACAAGCAGAATAACTGGAAACCCATATGCATTCAAATATCATCGATAAATTGGTATAGAACGCTCAACAAGCAATTAGGGCTGGACTGAACTTAAAGTTAAGCAACTTGTGGGCTCAATTGAATCACTGTAAGCAAGTAAGAAGTCCAACAACCAAGTTGCAGCATCCAAAATATAAAAATTTAATTTGCTGCATACCGTCGTTCATATTCGTCCTTTGATATTATTTTATGTTTTACAACTCGAAACCAACGTTGAAAGCGGAAGGCCTAACAGTTGATTACTTTCACTCGCAAAGTCAGGAATGGTTGTCAGGTACAAAAATATTACCGTAAATCCTCAAATAAGCCCCCTCGAACAAGCGTCCATCAAAAATGCGTTTTTGCAAATAAGCCCCCCCCATAATAAGCCCCCATGGGGAATTATTCGAAGGCCTTATGAATTTGTTCTTGCCTATATAATGTATTTTCAACTAATGAAAACATTGAAAAGCTAGTGCTAACTGGTTTTACTATAAATTCAACCAATAATCAGCTATTGGCCGTTGGTGGCAGTTAAGTGGTCTTTTCGTTTTTACAATTTATCAATAATTAGGTTTATACATTCAAATCTTGTATTGAATTGGTTTTAATTTCATAGACAAATCAAAGTGAAGCAATGGACTTTGTGTTTCCTCTTCCAAGAAAGAAAAGTATGCCAGAAAAGAAGAGCAGCAGTGTTCCAGTCTGTTTGCGAAGCAACCCTTTCGCTTGGAGTGAAATCGGAAATAAAGATGTTCTTGGGCAAAGTGCGTTTGGAACAGTATTGTCTTGTACATATCAAGGAAAATGTGAGGTAGTCAAGAAGCTATTAGATCAAGATCAAAACAGTAGCAAGTTATTCATGAAAGAGGCTTCATTTTTACATGGAATAAAGTCCGAGTATGTTGCTAAATTTATTGGTTTCTGCGAGGAACCGCTCGCAATAATGCTGGAGTATGTATACTTCACGTTTGTTCCATTTGGGTCCTCAAAACAAGTTAGCTCACTTAAAGACTTGCTGAATGTTATGGACGAGATGGGGGATTTTCATAATTTTGAGAATGTTCCTATACACGTTGCGTCTGAGGTAATAAGGGCAGTCGAATACTTGCATTAATCTGGGATAGCACACAGAGATTTTAAAACACTTAACGTACTTGTATCTAATTCCCACTATATGCAAACCAAAGATCCAAGAATTGTGAAGCAAATGTTACAATCAGATTCTGTTCGATGTAAATTAGTTGACTTTGGTGAAAGCAGGTCAAAACAAATTCAGACAAAAAGCATGCTCCATACACGCACAAACCAAATAGGGCGTGGAACTATTTATGGCACCAGAGCTGGTTTTAAGAAAGATAACTTCGGCAAGTCAGGATGACTTTATCTAGCCGACGTCTGGAGTTTGGGAATGATTCTGTTTTTCACCATGAATCCTGATCTAGCCTATCCTTACCAAGAAGAATTCCCATCTGCTAGTTGTACTGTGGATGATTTTATCAAACAGCGTATGGCACTGAAAATATTACCTAAATGCAGCAAAACATACTTCGACAAAAGACAAGACGTTTGGAAAGTTATTGTTAATTTGGCTGACTGTTGTTTGAAATTCGAGCCCTACCGAAGGCTGCTGACAACAGAGTTACTGAGAATGGTTAATCAACATTGGGTTCAATCTGCCAGGTCACAGAGAAAGAATTATAAGGAAGAGGGATTTCTGCGAATAAGTGAACCAGTCCAGTCTTCAGCCAGCGGGTTATGTGAAAGCAGTTCCCTTTCATGTGATAGCGATGAAGATCGAGTGATCGGTACAAAAGCTGAGATTGTTCTGCTCGATATCTGCTCATCCACAGAAAATGAAAGTACAGTTGACATCCGCTATCTCGAACTCTCAAGGGAAACGGAATTTTGTTCGGGATAGCGAATGTTTGAAATAACGGATGACCCATCTAAATGTGAGAATTTATAAATTTTAAGTAAGGAAAGGAAAACTGAACATACTACAACATTACTGATGGTAAATCTCGCCAAACTAAATTATGTCGCAAAATAAGAGTCCAGGGGTCATCTGTTTCCGAATTGGTCATTCTGGACCAATTCCATCTCTATCATGTCATTGAGTTTGTGATATTGATGGCGCAGCGTATCTTCTTGTTCTGAAAAAGGCAGTATGCGTTAGCGCTGAGCGGGGCAATCTTCTGATCCGTTTCGATCTTATTTTCTAAATCTTTGAAGAGGTCATCCTCATCTTGCAGTGCTTGTCCCTGAGTGTCAGCTGATAAACCTGCTTTTGCAAAGCAGTTGACAATGGTCGTCTTTGTGACCATATCCCATGATGTAGCAAGCATATTCATTGCAGGAAGAATGCTAATCTTCGGCAAAGACTTTCTCATGTCTATTGCTCTGATGTACTTTTGAACCAAAAGGGTGCGGTATTTCGCTTTAAGGCTTCGAATAACTCCCTGATCTATTGGTTGGGTTTTAGATGTGGTGTTTGGAGGCAGGAACACAAGGTTGATTGCTTTCAGCTCAGTCACCTCTGGGTGGACAGGACAGTTATCAACGAGGAGAGCTACTTTCCTTTTCTCTGCCACGAATTTCCTGTCAAGCTCCTTTACCCATTCGTTGAATAAATCTCCATCCATTCAACTTTTCTTTTGGTTCCGATAACGGCATGGCAAGCTTCTGACACCTGCGAAATATCGTGGCTTCTTAGCTCTACCTATAACAAACACAGGCAGCTTATCACCAATGGCATTAGCTGCTGCCATTCTCGTTAGGCGAACCTTGCTGTGTTTCCCTCCAGTGCATTTTTTAGACTTCAGAGCAAGAGTCTTATCAGGCATGCATTGGTAAAAAAGACCAAATTCGTCAGCATTATAAATATCTTCTAACTTGTAGTTTGAGGGTAGAGTTAGCAACGATATTTCTTTCCATGGTACTGCCATTTCTGTCGTCACTGATTTTGCTTCACCAGATACGGCTTTGAAACTAACGGAGAATAGATCTTTCCAACGACGAAGCCAACCATCTGAGGCTTGAAAATCTTGTAGCCGAGCCTCCTGAGCGTAGTATTTTGCTTTATCCTTGAAAACAGACCCACCAATGGGTATATTTTGGCTTTTTACAGAGAGAAACCATTGAAACATTGCTTTATCCACATTCTCATGATTTGCTCCACGAGCTTTCTTACGCTTAGGGTTTCCAGATTGAAAGTGGTCGAAAATTTTTGGCTTATGTTTTACCAATGTTGACAGCGTGTTTTTAGGAACGTTGTACTTTTCTGCTACACTTTTATTTGATGCGCCTTTCTCTAATGCTTTCAGAGCCTCGTACTTTTCTTTCAAAGTTTTGTTACTCACAGATCGTTTTACTGCAGTTGCCATTGCTATCAAAATATCAGACTGCTCATCAGATCACATTCAGAGCTTTTATTGAGCTTAGATTACAGATTAGAAATTAATGTGGTCAGGGTGGTCTTAGAAGATGGCAATGTCACGTACTGATGTGAGAAAATTTACTGTTTGAGGTGCGAATTACAATAACATGTATGGCTTACTTTGAACAATGCTACTTGTCTTAGCAGAACAGAGGTAGTACCGTATAAAGGGAGATGTGTGGTAGATATTTTAAATTGATCATAAAAGATAGTAATGTGGCAGAAAAGTCAAATAGCGTTGTAATAGACGGCAAATCTATCCATATTGAAGACCAGATCCCACTTGTTGTTGTAAAGAGTATTGAAATGGATTCATTTGTGAAAGGTTATCATGTTTACAAGAGTCAATGGAAGCCAGAGCTTGGTGAAAAGCTCGAAACTGCAATGGAACCTGACAACATAAAAGATAAATATGCCGTCTGTGTGTTAAAAAATAACAAGATCGTTGGGCATCTACCAAAAGGACGCCATGGGAATTTCGCCAAAACAATTTTCTACTTCCTCAGAGCAGACAAGTACGGGCTGTGTCATGCTATTATAAAGGACAAGCCAGTTAACCTGGGTGATGGTGATGGCATGCAAGTTCCATGCAAATTAATAATAAAAGGTTCAACGAGTTTCATTGAGATTTTGCAAAAGCAATGTTTACATAATAATTACACAACTTTCATCGACACATCTTGTTCTTTAACACTGTAGGATTCATATATGTACGTTATTTCTTGTGCAGTAGACAAGCGTTAATCATCATCATCTGATCCTGTACTTCGAAATACGTTCGTGGTATGTTTCTTTTTTCTTTTTCATTAGAAAATTTGGCAAAGTTCGAGATAACGAGCTGTGATTTCCTCCATAGGAAGTTGAAAAGGGTTCGAGATAGCGAATGTTCGAGATAACGGGCATTCGAGATAGCGGATGTCTTTTCTATACAAACCCTTATAGCAAAACGAGGAGAAATAGAAAATTGTTCGAGATAGCAAATGCTTGAGATAGCGGGCAGTCGAGACAGCGGATGTTAACTGTAGCAGAAAAGAAATAAGTGAAGAAAATGTAAACTCGGATGAACTGGTGTCTGATGTATTGTCGAAGGCCAACATGAATTCAGATGACAATATTATACATGGTCCCACAGTATCGAAGGTTCCTTTAGCGCCGAGAGATGCTGCTGAAAAGTACATGCATTTTCCGGTGTTCGAGAGCGGCAAAAACACGCTATATTCTGCAGAAGAAGCTGCAAAAATACTTCTCAACCCTCGGATCAATCCAAAGCTGATATGCGAAGCAGTTCCCCCCCCCCCAAGAGTGCAAAGAAAATACTCCTTCATTATAAATATGAATGCTCTGGGAAACCAACGAGATATTACTGCAGATGACAATGGATCTTATAAGAGTGGGCAAGGGCGACCAAGCTTTGTGTATTGTAAGAGCTACGAAGAAGATATCACTTTCTCAATGATAGTAACAACTGAAAACAGAGACATTCAGTTAGGGGAACAGAAATTCATTCTAACAAAATACAACAGCGTTTGCAGCTCATATACAGATTTCCACCGATGCATTCTTCGTCTAAAACAGCACAATGCATTACGATATTATCAATATGCACTCATGCAATACTTTTTTGATGAAGAGGAGCATGAATTCTCTGTCTCCTCTCATGGAAACTCGAAAAAGGCCACTCCATACAAGCAAACTGCAACTAGTATTCGAGATGGTCTAAAGGAAGTCTTGGAAAGAAGAAAACCAGCAGAGGCCATCAATATTGTAAGGCGTAAGGAAGGTGGCCATATAGCAACGGGAAGCTCTGCTCAGTTGCCCCGAAACTACAAACAGGCGGAAAACTTCAGTATGGAAGTCTTAAGCACGAGAAGGAAGCCAGCTGCACATTTTTAGATACGAAAGACAGTCTTGCAGATATAATAGAGCGCTGCAAAAGGACAATGAACAATCCCGGTCGAGCTTTCATATGGGCGAGTTGAGTGTGCTCCAGAACCAATGTGCCTCATAGGAACAGAGAATAGCTTCCGTGACGTTGGACGGTTTTGCTGCAATGCACCTCAAGGGTTAAATTCAGTTTTAACAATAGATCCAACTTTTGACCTTGGTGACTTTTCTTCCACGCCAACAACATTTCGCAACCTTGCTGTTACCAATGTGGCTACTGGTGAAAAGAAATATCAGATGGGACCTTCTCTACTGCACTTCCACAAGCGATTCAGCATCTATCATTACTTCAGAACCTCACTTGTTGGTATTCGACCAAGCCTTAGTGAGCTGAAAAGCTTTGGAACAGATGGGGAAAACGCTCTACTTTCCGCATGTGAAAAAACATTGCCATGTGCTGATTCTCATTCTCTGCGCTGCATTTTGCACAGCAAAACGAATGTAAAAAGTCATCTTACATCTTACCTCCCCCCTGCCGTTGCAGACACTTACATTGATCAAATCTATGGATTAAAAGTTGGAAGCCATCAGAAGGAGGGCCTGTGCGATCTTCGTGAAGAGGATACTTTTGAAGCCGTTCTCAAGTCATTGGAAGACCAGTGGGATGCCCTTGAAAAGCCAAACAGAGGAGAAAAATGCCCTAAACCCATGTTCCACTCATGGTTTGCATCTAATAGAGCACCATACATGAGAGACTCTATGTTAAAATGCGTGAGAGAACGCAATGGTATAAGCGATATCTTCACCACAAATGCCAGCGAAAGCATCAATGCCGCCATAAAAAGAAAAGTTGACTACAAAGCATCATACGTTGGTGATTTTCTTATGAAGATGCAGCAATTATATGAGGACCAAGAAGAAGCTGTACGAGGAGCATTCACAGGCGAGGGCGACTTCAAGATGTCTCCAGGATTCGAAAAATTTCAATTGGGTGAAAAATACTTCTATATAGTTGTAAATTCTATATAGCTGTACTAGTTGTAAATTGCTCCACCATATAAAGTGCATGGATAATGAGACAGAAGCACTCTGCTGCTCTTGTTTATCAAAATCTGTCGAAGTCGGAGTCCACACAGGGGAAACCGTAACGGTGAAACAAGATCAGTATGAGTTACCTGAGCTTACTGAAATTATAATCCAAATATCCTTTGTGATGACCTAAAACTGCAAATTTGGAGGGGAGTTGATTGGTTGTTCACGCAAAATTCACAATGTCTTCAGAGCAACCAGTGCAAATCATGCATGGTTGTATCTCAAACAGACTCTGGTATTCTTTTTCAACAAACATGCACCCTTGACAAGAAAGAGAGTGAAAGGAAAACTAAGTCCATGGCTAACACCCGAAGTGAAAAGACAGATGAATATCAGAGATAACCTATTACGTAAGGCTCGTCGGTCAAACCAAGAAACTGACTGGTTCTTCTATAAAAGTCAACGTAATCGTGTTACTGGCCTTGTGAAAAAATGCAAAAATAGATTTCACAAAGACCTCCTAAAAGAAAATGCAGAGTCGCCAAGAAAATTTTGGGCCACCATCAAGAAACTTTACCCTACTAAGAAAACAGCTCCATCTGCTGGCTCGGCTTTTGAAATAAATGGATCGAAAACAACTGCCAACGGAACCATAGCGAACACCCTATGCAGTTACTTCTCAAATGTAGCAAATTCACTCAAGTCAAAATCTTTCCCTTTGCGGGATTTTACTTGGATGAAACCCACTGAAAACTTTCTTGTTCCTTTATGTTCAGAGAAATTCTCTCTCGAAGAAGTTAGCGTGACTGATGTGTACAAAGAATTAAAAATCCTCAAACGCAAAAAGGCAACTGGACTTGACAACCTCCCTCCTGGACTACTGAAGGATATAGCCCCTATTTTAGCGAAGCCCCTTACACACGTGATAAATCTATCTTTTAAAACGGGAAAAGTACCTGAAGACTGGAAAGAAGCAAAAGTAGTTCCAGTATATAAGTCTGGCCCCCGTTCACAAGTGGATAACTATAGACCCATATCGATTCTCCCAACTTTATCGAAGATTTTGGAAAAGCTGTTTCACAAGCAGCTTATGAACCATCTTGAAAGAAACGCGCTTCTATTTAATTACCAGTTTGGATTCAGAACAAAAAGATCAACAGAACAAGCAATCATATATTTCTTAGATCATATCAGGAGGAGAGCAGACAAAGGGCAGCTCACAGGTGCATTATTCATTGACCTATCCAAAGCCTTTGACACTATTAGTCACTCTGTTCTTCTCTCTAAACTCCAAGCATACGGAGTAAGAGATAATGAACTAGATTGGCTAACAGACTACTTATTCAATCGCAAGCAAACTGTTCAGTACAACGAAACATTTTCAAATTCATGCCCTGTATATACAGGTGTTCCACAGGGATCCATCATCGGTCCTCTTCTGTTTCTAATTCACTTTAATGATGCACATATATCATTGCAGCATACAAATATTGTGACATATGCTGATGACACGGTTATTTTTACATCAAGTAGTGATATTAACATCATTGAAAGCCATCTTAATCAAGATGTTAACAACTTAGCCACTTGGTTTTCAAAGAACGAGTTAATCATGAATCTGAAGAAAGGGAAAACCGAAGCTATGCTTTTTGGCACAGCAAAGAGATTGAATAAATTCAAAGAGAGACAGCTTAACATCATAAGTGGAGAGACACCCATCAATTGTACAACAGAATATAAATATCTCGGAGTAACATTAGACCCCTCGCTGACGTTGGATACTCATATCGATGTAACCTACAAAAAGGCAGCAGGAAGGGTTAATCTTCTCAGGCGCATTCGCAACTCCATTGATACACCAACAGCCATTGTAATCTACAATGCTATGATTATGCCCCTATTCACGTACTGTGGATCAGTTGGGCTGGGATGGTCAGAATCAAAATTAAAGCGTTTGCGTAGTATTGAGAAACGAAGTATGAACATTATCAAATCAAAATGTCCACCTAACACTGATTTGAGAGTTCCGCACATAGAAAATCAAATAAAGAAAACTGTTTGCAAATTTGTTTTCGACTGCCTACAAAAGAATGTTTGTGACCCGTTTAAGGATTATTTCGAAAGAGCCAAACATGAAAAATGTACAAGAAACAACAACTATACTACTAAACTACCACTCATGAAAACGAAAATTGGACAAAAATGTATAGCTTATGCTGGTGGAAGAATTTTCAATGATTTACCCCTTGAGGCTAGAAAGATTCAGTCCAGGATTGTTTTTACTTCTTTTTTAAACGAACATTTTAGTTGAAGAACCTTTATATTTTTAAAATTTAAAAACACTTTTATAGCTATTGTATATATATATATATATATATATTTTTTTAACTTTTTTTTTAAGATAACAGCATTTCAACTCTTACTTTCATGACAGGACCCTTAAGATAACAGCATTTCAATATGCTGATAGGCTATCCTGTATAAATATTCGTGTTATTATTATTATTATTATTATTATTATGATTCTCCTACTGAGAAGGTGGAAGTGTAGTATAACGTGGCAAGGAGCCGCCAAGAGTCCTCAGTTTGCAGCGGCATTACCTGCGAGCCGTACTCCCATGGCCACAGAGGGAAAATTATATGTACGAAGTTTAAAGTCTTGAAGCTATGTTATTTGACCAACCTACAACCTACAACCTACGAGTTAGAGCGCATGCACGGAAAATAACAAAGCCTAGCGTAGTGACGTACAACGTAAGAGTAACGGCGTGTAGCTATGTTATTTGACCAACCTACAACCTACAACCTACGAGTTAGAGCGCATGCACGGACAATAACAAGTCGTTCCGTGGTGACGTAGAACGTGAGTGAAGCCTTGAAGCTATGTTATTTGACCAACCTACAACCTACAACCAACGAGTTAGAGCGCATGCACGGAAAATAACAAGTCGTGCCGTGGTGACGTAGAACGTGAGAGTGCAGCCTTGAAGCTATGTTATTTGACCAACCTACAACCTACAACCAACGAGTTAGAGCGCATGCACGGAAAATAACAAGTCGTTCCGTGGTGACGTAGAACGTGAGAGTGAAGTCTTGTAGCTATGTTATTTGACCAACCTACAACCTACAACCAACGAGTTAGAGCGCATGCACGGAAAATAACAAGTCGTTCCGTGGTGACGTAGAACGTGAGAGTGAAGCCTTGAAGCTATGTTATTTGACCAACCTACAACCTACAACCAACGAGTTAGAGCGCATGCACGGAAAATAACAAGTCGTTCCGTGGTGACGTAGAACGTGAGTGAAGCCTTGAGGCTATGTTATTTGACCAACCTACAACCTACAACCAACGAGTTAGAGCGCATGCACGGAAAATAACAAGTCGTTCCGTGGTGACGTAGAACGTGAGAGTGAAGCCTTGAAGCTATGTTATTTGACCAACCTACAACCTACAACCAACGAGTTAGAGCGCATGCACGGAAAATAACAAGTCGTGCCGTGGTGACGTAGAACGTGAGAGTGCAGCCTTGATATGTTATTTGACCAACCTTTTTTAACAAGTCGTTCCGTGGTGATATAATTCGACACAATATCCTAGAGATACATGGTCTGGTGACAGAACGTTAAGCAACAGAACAACCTACAACCTACAACCAACGAGTTAGAGCGCATGCAAGCTGAATTAGCTACTACCAACCTACAACCTTCAGCGCATGCAAAATAACATACGTAGAGAAATTCGAATTCTTAGGATACATACATCAACATACAAAAAAAATCGGGACTAATCATCCAGGCGTTTGTTATAGATTTCCGTAACAAATTTTCCGAAGATTTGTAGAAAATGTTGTCCTCATTTGACATCAAAAAATATACTTTTGCTCTGACGTTGGAATGTTCATAAAGTTAGGGTAGAGTTCCTGTACTTTATTCGAAAATTGTGTACGTTCAATTTCGTACTTTTGCAATCTAGGAGAAAATGTACTTCATTTTCTACCTTATTTACGCAGAATTTACAAAACGTTTATCTCTTTCGATCGGTGGTCTACAATGTCTGCCCTTTTCTATTTCGTCTGCTCCAATAAAATGTAGCTACATAGATAGGCCTATTTCCATGTATGGGCGGCCACCGACCGAGGGACTTAGGAAGAGACTAGGACATGTTCTCCGTTGCGGGGTGTACTCTGCAGTACTACATGGTAGTTATGAACAGGAGCCATTTGTTGCTAGTGGTGTAGCCGTTCTAATGAGGAGGTCACGTTATGGGTTCGTGTTATTTCTTATTATGCAGTAGTAGATAGATATAATATCAAAGATGGGGAGGTTGGGCTATTTAGGGTTACGGGTTTGAGGTATTTTGCTGATGTAAATATGTGTTCCTGCCCTCTGATAAACGGGCTGTCATGGGTTGGGGTTATTGTGTTTTTCCCTTCTAATCAACGGGATATCATGGGTTGCGTGTATGGTGTTCTTGCTCTTCTGATAAACGGGTGATGTCATGTGTTGGGCTTATTGTGTTGTTGCCCTTCTCATAAGCGGGATGTGATGGCTTGGGCTTATTGTGTTCATGCCCTTCTGATAAACAGGCAATGTCATGGGTTGGGGTTATTGTGTTCTTGCCCTTCCGATAAACGGGCAATGTTGTGGGTTGGGGTTATTGTGTTCTTGCCCTTCTGATAGACGGGCAATGTCATGGGTTGGGGTTATTGTGTTCCTGCCCTTCCGATAAACGGGCAATGTCATGGGTTGGGGTTATTGTGTTCTTGCCCGTCTTATAAACGGGTAATGTTGTGGGTTGGGGTTATTGTTTTCTTGCCGTTGTCTCCATGTCCTTCTGATAAACGGGCAATGTCATGGGTTGGGCTTATTGTATTCGTGCCCTTCTGATAAACGGGCGATGTTGTGGGTCGGGCTTATTGTGTTCTTGCCCTTCTAATAAACGGGATGTGATGGGGTGGTGTTTTGTGTTGTTGCCTTTATAATAAACGGGGATGTTATGGCTTGGACTTATCGTGTTCATGCCCTTCTGATAAACGGGCAATGTCATGGGTTGGGGTTATTGTGTTCCTGCCCTTCCGATAAACGGGCAATGTCATGGGTTGGGGTTATTGTGTTCTTGCCCGTCTTATAAACGGGTAATGTTGTGGGTTGGGGTTATTGTTTTCTTGCCGTTGTCTCCATGTCCTTCTGATAAACGGGCAATGTCATGGGTTGGGGTTATTGTGTTCTTGCCCTTCCGATAAACGGGCAATGTTGTGGGTTGGGGTTATTGTGTTCTTGCCCTTCTGATAGACGGGCAATGTCATGGGTTGGGGTTATTGTGTTCCTGCCCTTCCGATAAACGGGCAATGTCATGGGTTGGGGTTATTGTGTTCTTGCCCGTCTTATAAACGGGTAATGTTGTGGGTTGGGGTTATTGTTTTCTTGCCGTTGTCTCCATGTCCTTCTGATAAACGGGCAATGTCATGGGTTGGGCTTATTGTATTCGTGCCCTTCTGATAAACGGGCGATGTTGTGGGTCGGGCTTATTGTGTTCTTGCCCTTCTAATAAACGGGATGTGATGGGGTGGTGTTTTGTGTTGTTGCCTTTATAATAAACGGGGGATGTTATGGCTTGGACTTATCGTGTTCATGCCCTTCTGATAAACGGGCAATGTCATGGGTTGGGGTTATTGTGTTCCTGCCCTTCCGATAAACGGGCAATGTCATGGGTTGGGGTTATTGTGTTCTTGCCCGTCTTATAAACGGGTAATGTTGTGGGTTGGGGTTATTGTTTTCTTGCCGTTGTCTCCATGTCCTTCTGATAAACGGGCAATGTCATGGGTTGGGGTTATTGTGTTCTTGCCCTTCCGATAAACGGGCAATGTTGTGGGTTGGGGTTATTGTGTTCTTGCCCTTCTGATAGACGGGCAATGTCATGGGTTGGGGTTATTGTGTTCCTGCCCTTCCGATAAACGGGCAATGTCATGGGTTGGGGTTATTGTGTTCTTGCCCGTCTTATAAACGGGTAATGTTGTGGGTTGGGGTTATTGTTTTCTTGCCGTTGTCTCCATGTCCTTCTGATAAACGGGCAATGTCATGGGTTGGGCTTATTGTATTCGTGCCCTTCTGATAAACGGGCGATGTTGTGGGTCGGGCTTATTGTGTTCTTGCCCTTCTAATAAACGGGTAATGTTGTGGGTTGGGGTTATTGTTTTCTTGCCGTTGTGTTCATGCCCTTCTGATAAACGGGCAATGTCATGGGTTGGGCTTATTGTATTCGTGCCTTTCTGATAAACGGGCAATGTTGTGGGTCGGGCTTATTGTGTTCTTGCCCTTCTGATAAACGGGATGTGATGGGGTGGTGTTTTGTGTTGTTGCCTTTATAATAAACGGGGAGAAACCAAGATTTAATTTATCACACAATAATTCACATTGTATCATACAACCATCAACCTATTAAGATCATTGTAAGTGTAAACAATGGTAACATTTTAAGGCACACTATTTCCAAAAATAACCTATAAAATAACATAGAAACCAAGTTTCCTTTTATAGAACATTAATTAACATTGTCTAATACAAGCAGCTTAGGATGATTGTAAATAGTGTAAAGAATATTAACATTTCACAGGAAACTATCTCCAACACCAGGGGGGCATAGAAATTTTGCAGCACTTGATGCAGTTTACAAAACAAGCATGCTGCATCAAGACAAGCTAATATGATGGGAAGAGCTTTCATGTGCATAGACCCACCTCTCTCATTTGATCTAAACCATCTTCGTGTTTTCATGCAAGGGGTGTGCACAAAAATGACCACAGAGCAACGAAAAGTCATTCATGAGATATCTAATTTTCAAGGTGGAAATACAAGCAGACAGGCATGCTGATTATCTCGGGCATGCAAGTGAAAGGTAACTGATTGTTGCAAAGAATGGTTTCCTCTCTCATTTGATCTAAACCAGCTTTGTGTTTTCATGCAAGGGGGGTGTGCACAAAAAATGACCACAGAGCAACACAAAGTCATTCATGAGATATCTAATTTTCGAGGTGGAAATACGAGCAGACAGCCATGCTGATTATCTCAGACATGCAAGTGAAAGGTGTCCCCAAATTGATGGTCCTCACAGAGCATACATGTGTAACAACCCAGTACAGATGTATTATCTTACAAGATGTCATGTGTTGGGCTTATTGTGTTGTTGCCCTTCTCATAAGCGGGGATGTGATGGCTTGGGCTTATTGTGTTCATGCCCTTCTGATAAACAGGCAATGTCATGGGTTGGGGTTATTGTGTTCTTGCCCTTCCGATAAACGGGCAATGTTGTGGGTTGGGGTTATTGTGTTCTTGCCCTTCTGATAGACGGGCAATGTCATGGGTTGGGGTTATTGTGTTCCTGCCCTTCCGATAAACGGGCAATGTCATGGGTTGGGGTTATTGTGTTCTTGCCCGTCTTATAAACGGGTAATGTTGTGGGTTGGGGTTATTGTTTTCTTGCCGTTGTCTCCATGTCCTTCTGATAAACGGGCAATGTCATGGGTTGGGCTTATTGTATTCGTGCCCTTCTGATAAACGGGCGATGTTGTGGGTCGGGCTTATTGTGTTCTTGCCCTTCTAATAAACGGGGATGTGATGGGGTGGTGTTTTTGTGTTGTTGCCTTTATAATAAACGGGGGATGTTATGGCTTGGACTTATCGTGTTCATGCCCTTCTGATAAACGGGCAATGTCATGGGTTGGGGTTATTGTGTTCCTGCCCTTCCGATAAACGGGCAATGTCATGGGTTGGGGTTATTGTGTTCTTGCCCGTCTTATAAACGGGTAATGTTGTGGGTTGGGGTTATTGTTTTCTTGCCGTTGTCTCCATGTCCTTCTGATAAACGGGCAATGTCATGGGTTGGGGTTATTGTGTTCTTGCCCTTCCGATAAACGGGCAATGTTGTGGGTTGGGGTTATTGTGTTCTTGCCCTTCTGATAGACGGGCAATGTCATGGGTTGGGGTTATTGTGTTCCTGCCCTTCCGATAAACGGGCAATGTCATGGGTTGGGGTTATTGTGTTCTTGCCCGTCTTATAAACGGGTAATGTTGTGGGTTGGGGTTATTGTTTTCTTGCCGTTGTCTCCATGTCCTTCTGATAAACGGGCAATGTCATGGGTTGGGCTTATTGTATTCGTGCCCTTCTGATAAACAGGCGATGTTGTGGGTCGGGCTTATTGTGTTCTTGCCCTTCTAATAAACGGGGATGTGATGGGGTGGTGTTTTTGTGTTGTTGCCTTTATAATAAACGGGGGATGTTATGGCTTGGACTTATCGTGTTCATGCCCTTCTGATAAACGGGCAATGTCATGGGTTGGGGTTATTGTGTTCCTGCCCTTCCGATAAACGGGCAATGTCATGGGTTGGGGTTATTGTGTTCTTGCCCGTCTTATAAACGGGTAATGTTGTGGGTTGGGGTTATTGTTTTCTTGCCGTTGTCTCCATGTCCTTCTGATAAACGGGCAATGTCATGGGTTGGGGTTATTGTGTTCTTGCCCTTCCGATAAACGGGCAATGTTGTGGGTTGGGGTTATTGTGTTCTTGCCCTTCTGATAGACGGGCAATGTCATGGGTTGGGGTTATTGTGTTCCTGCCCTTCCGATAAACGGGCAATGTCATGGGTTGGGGTTATTGTGTTCTTGCCCGTCTTATAAACGGGTAATGTTGTGGGTTGGGGTTATTGTTTTCTTGCCGTTGTCTCCATGTCCTTCTGATAAACGGGCAATGTCATGGGTTGGGCTTATTGTATTCGTGCCCTTCTGATAAACGGGCGATGTTGTGGGTCGGGCTTATTGTGTTCTTGCCCTTCTAATAAACGGGTAATGTTGTGGGTTGGGGTTATTGTTTTCTTGCCGTTGTGTTCATGCCCTTCTGATAAACGGGCAATGTCATGGGTTGGGCTTATTGTATTCGTGCCTTTCTGATAAACGGGCAATGTTGTGGGTCGGGCTTATTGTGTTCTTGCCCTTCTGATAAACGGGGATGTGATGGGGTGGTGTTTTTGTGTTGTTGCCTTTATAATAAACGGGGGAGAAACCAAGATTTAATTTATCACACAATAATTCACATTGTATCATACAACCATCAACCTATTAAGATCATTGTAAGTGTAAACAATGGTAACATTTTAAGGCACACTATTTCCAAAAATAACCTATAAAATAACATAGAAACCAAGTTTCCTTTTATAGAACATTAATTAACATTGTCTAATACAAGCAGCTTAGGATGATTGTAAATAGTGTAAAGAATATTAACATTTCACAGGAAACTATCTCCAACACCAGGGGGGGGCATAGAAATTTTGCAGCACTTGATGCAGTTTACAAAACAAGCATGCTGCATCAAGACAAGCTAATATGATGGGGAAGAGCTTTCATGTGCATAGACCCACCTCTCTCATTTGATCTAAACCATCTTCGTGTTTTCATGCAAGGGGGGGTGTGCACAAAAAATGACCACAGAGCAACGAAAAGTCATTCATGAGATATCTAATTTTCAAGGTGGAAATACAAGCAGACAGGCATGCTGATTATCTCGGGCATGCAAGTGAAAGGTAACTGATTGTTGCAAAGAATGGTTTCCTCTCTCATTTGATCTAAACCAGCTTTGTGTTTTCATGCAAGGGGGGTGTGCACAAAAAATGACCACAGAGCAACACAAAGTCATTCATGAGATATCTAATTTTCGAGGTGGAAATACGAGCAGACAGCCATGCTGATTATCTCAGACATGCAAGTGAAAGGTGTCCCCAAATTGATGGTCCTCACAGAGCATACATGTGTAACAACCCAGTACAGATGTATTATCTTACAATGTATGTAATACTCTGCACACATTTGTAATCTCTAGCTGTACTTGAGTAGCCTGGATCAGCTGCCCCCATCCTAACCTACATGCAAGGGTGAATGTAAATATAGAGCTAGCCTAAGTTACTCTAACTGATTCACTGAATGACTGAATAAGGACCTTCAAATGCACCATGGAATAAAAGCACATGAATTATACAGATATGAAGATATCATGAAGAATATTATAATTTGTCCATAAATACACATTTTTTTGTATAAGAATAACTTAATTTTTGCAGAGCCTGGATTATTCTTAAAATTTTTCCGTGAAAAAACGCAAAGACATACAAATTTGTCTTCATGAAGCTTGAGTCTGGGACTATTCTTAAATCATTCTTCAATTTCAGTGATTTCGAGCCTAAATATTCGTACCTATAAAAAAAGTGTGTATTTGAATAGTTTCTCAAGAAGTTTCTTGCAAAATTGCTGTCATGCATATACCTTTAGTTCACTAGAAATCTCGTACACGTTTGTAAATAGTGAAATGCCTTTCCAAAAAATCATTGCACCTAATGACAGGTACTGAATAGAAGAACGACCCAGCCACCAGCCCTCCGGCCACCGCCGTGGTTCGAGATTTCAGTGATGAATATAACAGAAAATGGCCTAGGCCATCACTCCCAAAAATCGGACGGAGCGGCGCTTTCATTTTTTGTGCTGAAATCTCATCAAAAAAGCTAGAATTTGATATGGAATCTACCCAGGAGTCATTCATACCTGTCTGCAGCATTTTTCCCTGAGAAAATATAGGCAGAAAGGGTTCAAGATCACGGATAGTTCAAGACGACAAGCAAATCCAGTGTATCAGTAACACATTTGAAACACCGAGCAAAGCCACGTTGAAGACCATTTTTTGCAAGAGACACTTGACAAGATATTTCTTCTCTCGGTCGGAGACACTTTTGATATCTTAAAACCAGTCTAGCTGCCATTCTTGACGCGATTCTGCAACCCTCTCTCAAAATGGAGTCGCAACTGTCCGTCATTACCGAAGGCCTACAAGATTTGAGAACAATGGGTAATTAGAATCTAATTTTCGAACATTAATATTGTTTTCTCCGCAGTCTTTTATCCAAAAACAAAAGAGTATTGTCACGCATAACAATCACGGTATCTGTAGGCTGTAGGCAGCCTACCCTGGAACAGCTTTAGCTGGC
This sequence comes from Chrysaora quinquecirrha, assembly GCA_014526335.1. Lineage (NCBI taxonomy): Eukaryota > Metazoa > Cnidaria > Scyphozoa > Semaeostomeae > Pelagiidae > Chrysaora > Chrysaora quinquecirrha. The sequence goes on along the minus strand of JACTAT010000009.1, from coordinate 1,980,750 downwards.
CCTGTATTATGCAATTATGCCCAAAAAGCAGCTCAGATCATCAGCAAAGGCCTCATCATCCCTTCATTCGAGAGATGATCCTTCCACGTGATGGGATCCACACTAGATGTTGCGCCACATTTTGTTAAGAGGATTAAGGATGGTGAGTACAATTGTGACCCACATGATCCCCGAAATGGGTGTATGGCCTTCAAGAAAGACAAAATATGTTCGCGCACTGGGAGAGAAACTTTGAAATTTTAATTCAACTCAACTCTTCTGGAAGTAAACACCAGTTGAGTTGAGTCTGCAACGCAGGCTAATGATGATGATGATGAGCCGGAGCGGGTGGTGAAGTGAGGAGGAGCGACGAATGTAATAAGTCTACCTTTTTCATGCAACACAATCCAGTTGTTTGGACTTCCAGTGGCTGTAGCAGATAAATCAGTTTCGATGTTCTGATGTTTGAAATTAAAGATATTTTGGGAGCATAATCAATGAATAGGGTAAGAATTTAGTTTTACTGCTAGAACAGACTGTTCAAACCCCAGGCATGCATTTTCAACTTCGGTTGAGCTGGCTAGCGCTATAGGCCATGTTTGTTCGACTCGACTTGAGGAAAATACCAGGAATCGGTGACCAATTTTCCCAGACCTTGTTTTGAAGATGTTTTCTACATCAAAAAAATGTGCTGAACAAAATGGGCTTGGGGGACCCTCCAAAAAAATTTGAGCATTTTTGGCCAGGGGGTAATGTCTGAAATGGGGGAAATTTTCTCATGAAATTACCATAATAGTCGATTCTGTGCCGTAAAAAAGGTGAAATTGACATCAAACAGACAAATTTACAGGGAATAACAAGAGAATAAAATAGAATGGATTCTATAAAGGCTTTGACCGCAAAAAATTAAGTGGGCAAAACTTTTCAACTACCTGGTCTAAGCCTTTGTATAATCTTGATCTTTGAACACTTATAAAATCGATAATACAAGTGCTGAGAAGGTAAAACTTTGCATCTAGACTAAATTTGTGATGCTTTATATGATTTTTGCATCAAAAAACTTGTCTTTTGATTTGGTGAAATTAAAATTCTATCGAATCGCCCAAAACACAAGCATCATTAAGATTATTTTTTATACATTTATGTGAGGGCTGTTGCCTACCCCCCGTCTTATACATGCGTATTGAATGGAACGCGTGTAAGAAAACATGAGTTGAACTTGTAATTTCGGAGTTAGATTTGGAGTCAAAGAAAACAGGCATGTTATCTTTGCAAAATTGTGTCTTTATTTTGTTATGCCTGTCAAAAAATTGGTGACCACAACGTGACTAGATGTGGTTGAGTTGTTTTGAGGTTTCAATTAAATCAGGGTAAATCAGAGACGGGGGCTTAATATTTCTGCTTCAGCAACAATCGTTGAGCCTTTCTCCATTGCAAGCATTAATCATAGCTTCTCAAAGCAAATTTGCCCAGCTTGTGGTATCTCTGTCGGGTTCCCAAATGGTTTTGGCATACATGGCAACATGAACGAATAGCTATCCTCTGAATCTATGTTTTTGTCAATTACATATACTTCGAAAACCAGGTGTAGGACTCTTATCGGAAGCCATCACTAAAATTCGTTTTGCTTAAACCTCGCTCTCACTCAGTTGCTTAGAAACTTGTTCACAGAACACCAACTAACAAAATTACTTAACAACTTCAAGTAAAAGATCACTTTCATCTGATTCTAAAAATGGGATCTTTTTGTTCAAAATATGCTTAAATTTGACGAATATATTCTTAATGGGACTCAGTCAGTTTTCTTCAATGGCATTTTGATGAAATCTTGAAAGACTAATATTAAAAGTATTTGCAACTTATAAACGCAGCCCACAATGTAAAGCTCTTCAAAGAAGACAAATTGTGTGATTGTCATTAGAGCCACTATTGGAGAGGTTACGTTACACAAACAACGTCTTCGTAAGCCTCAAGGTACGCGATCTTGTTTTGATTTAAAGTTTTCTAAAGCTTGCCAGAAAAATTTGTTACAATTGCATTTGCCACTGCAAAATTATGCATGAAATGCTGTACTTTAATCAGCTAAAGCATCTCTTGTACATATTTGCCTTTTATTCCATGAGATCCGTTTACTTTAAGAAACACTTATGGTTAACAAACTAAAGAACATAGCAATGCTGTTGCAATGTGCAAAGGAGCGCTTACCAAAGAGTGCTTGCAAGAATTTGCAACAATGAAACAGTGATTTGACAAATGAATCCATGTCCAGCAGTACAATAGCTGCAGCCAAACTGATTATGATCATGATGATCATGATAATCAAAATGAACTTGACCACGATGATGATGATGATGACAGTCCTGGCCATGAACATTTTAGCAGGCGGGCGGTCAAATCGCCCTCCTCGCCAAATGAGCAGGCGATTTCTAAACTACTTAGAATCTCAGCAGAATGCTTTCAGAATGTACTGAATGCACATGGATAAATGTTCTACTTGATTTTTTGTGTTGTTTTTAATCTTGTATCGCAATTTCTATTTTTTGCGTACAGTTTGACTGGATTGCGACTTGGGAACTTAGAAAACTCGTAAACTTTATCGTTTTCTGAACGAGTATTTATTACATTCCTCAATGCACTTTGTTTATTTAATACACTAACAGGTCATTAATGCATTTAAATTTACCACTGATGTCATCAGAAGGTTAAAAGGTTAATAACAATAATGAAAATTATTAACCAAAAGAGAAAGTTAAAACCGAAGGCGGGCGATTTATTATGAAAAGTTGAAAAGGCGGGCGGTCTAAACGCCCGCCTTGAGCAATGGAGGCGGGCGTGGAGACGCGCGCGGGCGATCGCCCGCCATAAACGGCCAGGTCTGTGATGACCATGATTATCACAATGATCATGACCATGACGATGATGATGATGACCATGATTATCACAATGATCACGACCATCAGAATGATGATGATGATGAACATGATTATCACAATGATCATGACCATGACAATAACGACAACGATAATGATAATAACATGCTGAATCTGATGGTGATGATGTCAATGATTATGATCATGATGATATTGGTGGTGTTGCTGATCGTAGTTTCGTTCGCTTGAATACATAGAGTCCCGTCGCCTTGAGTGGAACGTTTTCAGGATAAATAATATTTTACCGTCCTTTCACGCAATAATAAGAAAAAAACTTATCATAGATATGTTCCTTATGGCATTATCTGTATTCGCATGTAATTCCACTTCAATCAGTTCTTTCGTCTCTCCACAAGAATGTGATAACTACGCACTACTTTATCGATAAAAATTTAGGCCGTTCGCCATGAGTGGAACGATAGAAATTTACCTGAATCGCCTGCGCAGAAGTAAGTAAAATCGTTCGTAGCATCGCAGCATCGGTTGCTTTCTCTATTGGAACTAGTGCGGAAGGCAGTCGTTCCACTCAACACGAAAATAGGCCGGTCACATAGCGTCTGGTAAATAACCTCCGGAATGAAAACTGCGCACGAAATCTGTAAACTTTCTTCAAAAGTTTACTTTTGAATGGAGAAGGAACATGTTGAGGAGTTTTGTTTTGTTGAAATTAACCCAGAGACAGAAAAAATGACCATGAAAGTTAGAGTAAAAAAAATGAAGACAAGATATTTCGAAGGTACTTGCATTTCATTTCAAACTGCTAACTTTCAAAATATTATAACAAATTATCGGCAATAATCTAAACATCAAAAATTGGTGAAGAAACAAGAAATGGCGTCAGCAAAATATTTTCGCGGGTTTTTCTTAAATTATTAAACCCAAACTCCTTGAAATTTAAATTTAACTTTGCTCAGTCAGAAATCAGAAAAATGCGAATCGTTCCACTCAAGGCGACGGGACTCTATTTTCTTAAAGAAACCCTGGCTTGTGGCGTAATAGAAACTCTTGCCAAGTTTATCGTCGAGACCCTAGCTGGCTTGCATTAACCATAGTCAATTGAAGGGAGGACTGGTCTGGAAACCTATTGTTCTAACTCTTTGTTCGCGATTTTAGAGATCACGTGACCTAAGTAGGTGCACACTTTCAAGAAGCTCTGAGATTCGCATGCCAAGTTGCAACTGCTTTTGTATTTATCTTGCTTAGGTATTTATTCATTTATTCATGATCATTGATTTATGTAATTTTAACTAATTGATGTCTATCCAATGCCTGGCGCAAACTGTGCATTCCCACAGTGTGGAACCAGCAGACGAGAGAAGTAAAGGGACTGCCATATTTCGAATCACTCATCAGAGAAAGTCTGAATTCTTCTCTATCATCACCTACGTCACTTAGGGATCACATGAGATACGAGCGCGCAGGCGCGGCAAACCATTGCGAGTTTGGCGTCAAGCCGTCCTGACGTGTTTTTGCGAGAGGAAAATTTTATATATTGGTTGTTGTCCTTCTTCGCAAAGATTCAAGAGTTGGTAAGACCCTACATAGAAACTTTTTCTTCAACCCATGAACGTAAGTGAATTCTTTTACACTTCATACTTTAGCTTAACCGTAGACTTATCTAGTTAAACTCTTCGTAGATAATGGATTCTCCTTCCCATTCACCTGCGGCTGTGGAAGAGCATCAGAATGCAACGAATGATGATCTCCACAAAACACTTTTGGATATCAGCTCCAATATGGCTTCATTAAAATCATTCTTTCAAACCCTCACCGAGGGTAGTTCTTTAGGGCGCCGCCCCTCTTCACCCCTCGGGACTGTTCCGACTCTGTCCACCGGACAAAATCAGTTGGAAGACCTCTCCACTGATGGCTTGCCCATCGGGCACCGCAATCCCACCGGGAAAATACAACCCACCGGGTTAAGGACCACGCTCATGAAGCGTAAGTCCGATACGGCCTCTGCCTCGGTTGCTCCGAAAACGGCCCGACCTGCCGTTCTTGATAATTCCGACGCTACCAGCCTTTATGCTTGTGATGAGGAAGCCGACCTTAACCAAGGTGAACAACCTGACACAGATCTTTTTTGCTGAACCTTAGCCAGGATCTTGAGAACAGTGACAAGACTAGTGCCACTGTCCATCCCCAGTTGGCTACTATCGTGGAGAAACGCTGGGGACAACATTTGCCGCAGGAGAAACTTAAGGCTATCCTCGAGAAGCATTTGCGTCCAGAAAACTGCCCTAACATGTTCCCAGCGATTAAGGTCAATAAGGAAATTTGGGGGTACTTGCTCTCCGACAAGAAAACTGTCGACAGCAAGCTCTCAAATGTCCAACAAACCGTTCAGCCTGTTGGGTGCATTTTGGTGAATGCGGCTCATTCCCTTGTCATGGATAACCCGGGTGATGATCCCGCAGACATCATAAGCAGTTTGGTGGACGGCATTGCTTTGCTTGGCCATGTCACTTGTGACCTTTCTGGCCTTCGCCGCAGTGCCTTAAAACCGGCCGTAAAACCGGAATATAGGGCCCTCACTACGCGTGATATCCCCAGTGAATAAATGCTAATATAATCCATTTGTATTCTTTTCATGGTAGTCATTTGCTTTTTTGCATCGCACCTACGGACCGCGAAAGCACAAAAGAGTAGTAAACGTAATTTTTAAATTGAAGATCAAAAAATGAAAAACTTTGTTGAAGGGCATAAACGGATAGAATTGTTACAATAAAAAATTCGAGTATGGAAACATGAAAATCAAAACCAAACGAGCATAAAAATATTGAGAGTACCCTGAAACGGGGATCAATCTTCAGCTTCCAGTTGAAGAAGGCGGTGGTTTAGACCAGTGCGCCACAGTTCATTATCACAAATGCTGCTAATTGGTGTTCATTATCAAGTAATTGATTTTTGTTAATCAATTATGTATTAAACTATGTTCCTTTGAAACTATATCAGGTTTGAAAAGATAAGAATACTTTAAGAATGTATTCAGGCTCAAAGCGAAAATTTCTTAAGAATATTGAAGCTTGACAAAATTTATAGTATTCTTGAAAAAAAGAGTGTATGAATATTGCTATTTGGATTGTTGTATATATTTCTTGGTTGTCTCTCAGTTCTGATAATCTACTTCCGCGTACTTGGCAAATACTTTGTTTGTTTTGACTGAAGCTGGGTAGAGGTATTTTCAGTAATTCGTTTCGTTGTTTTGCTTTTGCAATCAACTGTACAGTACATTACATTAATGACTGGTGACTGCCTTATCGAAGTCAAATGTTACAGCAATGCTTTCTCAAGCACCATCGATCTTTGTTAGCATGCAGTGCAGGTACGTTCTTCTTTCCAATAAATCGAAATGATAGTGATTTCAACAGGCTCCAGTTAAAATTTGCTTTAAAAAGCGAATTGTTTTCATCGGGAATGATTTAGCCTAAATTTCTCCGTTATAGAATACCCTTTCAGTCACTGTTTGCTTTAGGAAAAATAATTTCTTATATTATTTTTTCACTGACACATTCGTTTGGCTGTTGAAAGTGGATTTCGTTTTGTTTACGAAAGTCGGGGTACAACTCTGTGCATGCCTTTGCATGACATCCGCCTCTCACACAAATAGTATACTGATTCTATCTCGATGTTTTTTTCCTGGATAATTTAACTGTACTTCCACTTACCGAGCCAAAGAATTTAACTAAGTTTATAATAAACAAATTAATTCCTTGGGCCACCCCTTGAAGTTTACATCCTAATATTAAAAAATAAATTCCTGTGACATGAGATCTAGGTAAAAGTTTTACTAAAACTCTGTATAATAGTCACAAATTGGTTTCCGTCACCTTACTTGAAAATGATAAATTTTCAGGCTTTTAAAATGTATAAAGTTGTAGTTTGTTTACATCTGTCTATGGTCAGTCAGCAGCATTTTCCTAAGCGCTCTGACAGATAGAACAGCATGAATTAAGAACGCTGTTAAAACCTGGACCAAGGAATCGCATTGAGTGGGATGCTGTAGAACAGGCGGAACATGAATAATGAATACCCTCGGGAACAAGACCTAGGAACAGGACAGGACTGAGGAGCATAAACAATAACAAAACTAAGGAAAAGGACCTTGAAAAAGGATTCAGGAAACAATTCAGATTAAATTAAGATTATCACTAAGTGTAACTTGATAAGTGTAACTAAGATTAAGAAAATTTTCATAGACTGAGCCCCTTGGACTAAGACCAAGGAAAAGTTCCTTCACTTGGAGTAAAGGGACCCTTGACAGGGAGCAGAAACAGGACCAGTTATTATGGACGAAGGAACCTAGATTAATACCAAGGAACAAGACCCTGGACTAGGATCAAGAAAAAGGACCTACGACTAAGATAAAGGAAATAAGTAGAAAATCGATCTGCAGGCAGCAGTATAGACGAGGGCCATGCAATGACTAACAACTTGAATGCACAGACCTTTAAGATAGAGGTTCTTATGATGCAAGGGTTGTCACCAGGTTGTGGTCAGAGATGGGCAAGGGCTATCTCATGCCCTGGACAGTGAGTAGAAACAGGACCCATTATGGCTTAAAGATCATGAACTAATATCACGGAACATAACATTTAGAGGGAATGGGGAACAGGACCCTGAACTAGGCTAAAAAAGGTCCTAGGACCAGAATAAAGGATCTAAGTAGAAGTTACGTCTGCAAACAGATGTATGGGTAAGGACCATGGAATCACTTGAATGCACAGACCTTACAAGGCGGAGGTTGTTATGAGGCAGAGGTTGTCATGAGGCGGTGGTCAGACACGGGCAAGGGCTAGTCTACTATACTAAAATAGGAGTGGTCATGGTAACCGATTTTGTGACAGTCACTCCTCCGGTGTTGTTGGTGGTACGATTTTCGGACTTTTTCGCCGCCCGGCCGCCGGTGGGGTAGGCGAGCCATCGCCCTGTCCTTTTTGCAAACTTCTCTCGCTTCTGGGGTAAGTGGGGCTAACCCTTCTTTGAAGTGCGTCATTGGTGCCCGTTTGAACAATCGCCCCATTGTTTTCCTAAAGAGATTATCGAAATCTGAAACCCGTGAAAATAGCTCTGTTGGTAAAGGCTCCTGTTTCATGATGCGGGTTGTGGGAGGCAGCAGATCGATTCCCCTCACGAGAGGATCAGAATTTTTTATTTCTGTGATTTTCCTGTTGAAAATGCTTTCCGGAGGACCGGAGACTTCTCGATCACTAAAACTTGCTTCGAATAATTTTAAAATTCGTTTGGTATTAATATTATTCAATCAAAGTTCCTCAAACAAAGTCCATGTTTACGTGAATATTCAGTCAACCGGCTTCAATCCCGTTGTCACAAATGCTTTCAACCCTTTCAATGGAAACAAAATGCCATTACCGCATTTCAAAAGCTTATTCAGAAGTGCATTTCATTCAAAGAAAACAAACAAAATACTTTTTAAAAGGGTTTTTGAAGAGTGCATTTGAAAGCACTTTCCAAATGCAATCACGAAGTTGAAGCTGCCTTGATAGCAGTATCTGACTATACAGGACTGACCAAGATAAACTGCAGCAAGACCAAGAAAGAGGATCCTGCAGTAAACTCGAGTTCTCCACGATCAGACGGAGAATGCGCTCAATTTATTATATTGCTACGTTTTCTATCATGATCTTTGGGGGACATTTCAACGGGAAGGAAACAAGCCAAGGACAGCTAGAAAGGAAACATTTTCTTCGCAACATAAAAACCAGACCAACGAACTTGGCTAAGGAAAACGATGTGGAACAGAACTGCAGAGAATGAATAATAACAAGACTGAGGAACGGGACCACAGTATGGGACTGAAGGCCACAAATAATTTCAGGACTGAGGAACAGGACTAAAGAATGGAACAGCAGACCATGAATAATTTCAGGACTGAGAAACAGGAATAAGGAATGCGTCTGAAGACCATGAGACATTTCAGGACTGACGAACAGGACTTCAGAATGGGACTGAAGACCATGAGTAATTTCAGGACTGAGGAACAGGAATTAGGAACAGGACTGAAGGCCATGAGTAATTACAGGACTGAGAAACAGGACTAAGGAATGGAACTGAAGACCATGAATAATTGCAGGACTGAGAAACAGGAATTAGGAACAGGACTGAAGAATGTGATTAATTTCAGGACTGAGGAACAGGATTAAGGAATGGGACTGAAGACCATGAATAATTTCAGGACTGAGAAACAGGAATAAGGAATGAGTCTGAAAACTGTGAGTCATTTCAGAACTAAGGAACAGGACTAAGGAATGGGACTCAAGACACTCAGTAATTTCAGGACTGAGGAACAGGACTAAGGAATGGGACTGAAGACCATGAATAATATCAGGACTAAGTAATGTGAAAAATAACAAAGTTTACGAACTAGACTAAGGGGTGAAGATCTTCAATAGATTTAGGAATAAGACACAGGACAAAGAAATGGGACAGGACCCCATGAATAATTTCAGGACTAAGGAACATGAACAGTAACAAGTCTGAGGAACAGGACCAAGGAATGGGATAGAAAATCTAAACAATATCAAGACTGACGAACAGGACCAAGGAACGGGACAGAAGACCATCAATTATTTCATGACTATTGACGGAACAGACCATAGACAAAGAGAACTGCTGTAGAGCTAAGTCGAGAAGCAAAGTTTGTTCAAGCGCAGGTTCTTAAGGCAGAGGTCCTTGAGGCAGAGGTCCTTGAGGTGGTGGTTCTTATGAGGCGGTGGTCAGAGACGGGCATGAGCTAGTCTACTATACTAAAATGGTAATTTCCATGGTAACCGATTTTGTGTTAGTCACTCCGCTGACGTCGTAAGTGGTACGCTTTTCCGACTTTTTCGCCGCCTGGCCGACCGTGGGGTAGGCGTGTCATCACCCTTTCGTTTTTTGCAAACTTCTCTCGCTTCTGGGGTAATTGAGGCTAACCCTTCTTTGAAGTGCGTCATTGGTGCCTGTAAGAACAATCGCCCGATTGTTTTCCTAAAGGGATTATCGAAATCTGAAACCCGTGAAAATAGCTCTGTTGGTAAGGGCTCCTGTTTCGTGATGCAGGTTGTGGGAGGCAGGAGATCGATTCCCCTCACGAGAGGATCAGAATTTTTTATTTCTGTGATTTTCCTGTTGAAAATGCTTTCCGGAGGACCGGGAGACATCTCCATCACTAAAACTTGCTTCGGAATAATTTTTAAATTCGTTTGGTATTAATATTTTTCAATCAAAGATCCTCAAACAAAGTCCATGTTTACATGAATATGCAGTCAACCGGCTTGAATCGCGTTGTGCAAATGCTTTCAACCCGTTCAATGGAAACAAAATGCCATTACCAGAGATTTGAAAAGCTTATTCAGAAGTGCATTAAAGGAACGGGACTGAAGAACATGAACAATTTCAGGACTAAGGAACATGAGCAATAACAAGACTGAGGAACAACACCAAGGAATGGAACTTAAGACCATTTCAGGACCAAGGAACAGGAAAAAGGAACAGGACTGAAGACCATGAATAATTTCAGGATTAAGGAGCATGAACAATAACAAGACTGAGGAGCAACACGAAGGAATGGAACTGAAGACCATTTCAGGACTAAGGAACAGGGAAACGGAACATGACTGAAGACCATGAGTAATTTCAGGACAAAGGAGCAGGATAAAGGAAAGGGACTGAAGACTATGAATAATTCCGGCTTTAACAATTATGAACCATAATAACACTAAGTATCAGGACCAAGGAATGGGATTGAAGATCTGAACAATAACAAGACTGAGGAACAGGACCAAGGAGTGGGACTGAAGGCGACTGATTATGTCAGGATTAAGGGACAGACTATAGAGAAAGACAATGTTTGTACACTGACTAATTTGAAACTTAGGAACATTATTGTGGACTAAGGACCTTGCACTAAAACAGAGGAACAGAACTGAGATTGGCACTAGGAAAAGGGACCCTGGACTGGGATCAAGGACAAATACTAGAGATTAGATACTAGGAGATAAGTGGAGAGGCAGAGGTCCTTGAGGTGGAGATCTTTGAGGCGGAGGTTCTTGAGGCGGTGGTTCTTGAGGCGGAGTCCTTGTGAGGCGGTGCACTTAGACGGGCAAGAGCTAGTCTGTATATACTAAAATAGGAATCGGATTAGCGAGAATTTTGTACGGATTTGTTTGACCGGGTTGTGTGAGCTTCCGGGATGCGATTTTCCCACGATTCGGCCGCCCGTGGGGTAGGCGAGCCATCGCCTTTGCTTTTCCTCCTATCTGCTGCAGTCTTTGGGGTAACTGGGGCTAACCCTCCTTTGAAGTGCGTCATTGGTGCCTGTTTTAACCATCGCCCGATTGTTTTCTGTAGAAGGATTATCACAAATTCGCAACAAGGCACGTTAGCATGGTCGGTAAGGCAGCGTGTCTCGTGAGCTGCGATGCAGAGTCGGTAGTTCGACTCCCCTCAGGGGAAGATCTTTTCCTATCAAATTTTTTTATTTCTGTTATTTTCGTGTTGCAAATGTTTGCAAATGGCCAAGGAGACGTCTGGTAACTAAAATTTGCTTTGATGTAATTTTTAAGTTCCTTTGACATAATTTTTTAACGTGTTTTGTTGCTCCCTTCCATGAATATTAGGACCATTAGGGGATTATCGTCGGCCAAGCAAGCGGCTGTGTAGCCGATTGGTTAAGTGCTCGCCTCCTACCCAGAATGTCTGGAGTTCAATTCCCCTCATAGAGAAACTTTTGGTGTTTTTGTTTTTTGTGATTCAAATAGTTTACAATTCTTTTCAATGTCTTAGGGTCACTTCTACAAAATTAGAAAGCTTTTGGAATGACTCAAATCTTTAGATCTATTTTTTCTCATACCTTTTAAATTATAAATTTATTTTCAATTTATCTCTCGACACTAACTTTCATTTTCATTTGGTTTTATTTGAATTTAAATTTCATCTTTGATATAAAATTTTAAGTTTTATTGTGGCTGAAGAATTTAGAATGATATTCAAATTTATTTTCAATTAAAGATTAATTTCACTTCTACGAATATTAACATTAAGGCTAATACTCTTAGGTACGAAATAAACGGGGGTCCAAATAAATGGGGGAGTGGGAAATTTTTTTCGAAAATTTAATAAACACGGGTCCTTATAAAGTCAAGGGTGGGGGAAATTAATAAATGGAGTTTCATCCTTTCACAAGTGAAATTGTTTCTTCCAAAATTAATAAATGGGGTCCTAATAAGGTCTGGGGAGTGGGAGGAAAACTCAAAATTAATAAACGGGGTGGGGGAAGATTATTTGGCATCTAAGAATATGAAAATTAATTGAGATGATGATGAAGTTTGAGATTGACATATTTGGATGTGGTGATAAACAACAACATTAATATTAATTGTAAGTTTAAATGTTATTTCAGATTTACATCAAGATTAACATAAAGGTTCGGATCAAGACTGACTTGAAAATGAGCTTCAGTTTAACATTTATGAATAACTTGAACTTGAACTTTATGAAAGACTGATACTTAGCCCAAGACTAATACTGACTATGACTAATATTAAGATGCAGCTCAAGATTTATGGAGACTAACATTCAGATTAACATTAACATTAAGATTAACAGTAACATTAAGATTAAAATTAAGACTCACATTCTGATTAAGATTAACATTTAGATTAAGATTAAGGTTAACATTCTAATTCAGGTAGAAATTACGATTAAGATTCCATTTAAGTTGAAGAGTAAGATTAAGACTAGACTAACATTAAGATTAAGATCAAGATTTAGATTAGCAGCAAATATGGTCACCTCAATGCACTGTGCCTTTTAGGTGGAAGTGGTTATTTGGCGGAGTTCATTGGAGGCAGAGGTCCTCATGAGGCGGTGGTCTTACACGGGCAAGGGCTAGTCTATATATATAAAGTAGTAGTAGTCATGGAGACCGATTTTGTCCGAGATCATCCTCCTAGGGTTTTCGAGATCCGGTGCTCGCTCTTGCACCTTTCCCTGCCGCCACTGCTGTAGTTTTGCCATCGAACCTTCTTTTTCACGTTTCTGCTATCGTTTCTGGGGTAATTGGGGCTAACCCTTCTTTGATCTAGGCAGTCTGGTGCCACTAAAAACAAAAGAACGAGGTGTTCGCTGCGGGATTAATCCCTTTTTCTTGACACCTCGACACTTTGATTAGCGCGGCCTGTTTGTTATCCTGTTTGGAAACGACGAGGTTAGGGGATCGATTCCCCTCCAGAGAGTATGGTTGATTTTTATTTTTGTTCATTTCTTCGATATTATTGAGAAACGTTTCTGTAAAAAGGAAAGGCAAGTCTAGAAGACTAACATTATTTGCTTCCTAAAATTTTCTGCCCGTTTAGAACACTAAAAATCATTCATGTGTCGTCCTAATTTATTTTCTCCAGTAAAATAAAATTGACAGAATAAGGCATTCGGAATCAATCGTAATCCCGTGATTGGAGCAAGATTTGTACAGTATTCTTTTCTTGAATTCAGCCAAAGGTCTTGAATGTATTGCAGACTAAAGTCTAAAGTTTATTTTGAAAATTACTGCCAAGTTATACTTTGAAAATTTCTTTCAAGTTATTATGCAATGTTTCTGTTCTGTAACTTATCCATGACATTTCATCTATATTAACCATTTCCATTTGCACGAATGTCGCTGAAGAAACACTTTGGGTTCGAGTATTTACATTTTCCACAAGGAAGTAGACAGCACGGGAGGTTGACATTTTGTTTTCATCACCTGGCACCGCTCACAAAACATGGATCTACGACTCCAGTATCGAGGAATAGGACTGAGGAATATAGGAAACAGATCACATCCTACAATATCAGCAGCGAAAAATTACTGGACTAAGGAGTAGGTCCGAGTAAGTGAACTTTATAACAACTGAGGACAAAAACCAAAAATATGCTGCACAACAACAACTTTGGGTTCTCGCATTCTGCATCCAAAAGAACAAGCGATCCGTACCGTGTCAAAAGGGCTGAGCAACCCCGGTGGTTCGTTCGATGTTCGCAGTACAATTTAAAGCTATAATAGAATGAGATCTAAAAAGTCTTTTCTCTCATCCCCTGCTTTCCTTCTCATTATTCGGGGTCTCTTTTTGCATATGTCTACATTATATGTGGGTGCGTTCGAAAAATCTGGGCCCAACATCCCCCTTCATCAATAAGTCATGTACCCCTTCGGAAGAGCTTCTGAACTGACGTACAACTGAGGACGAGGGTCTAAGAACTTGAAGGACTATACTTTCCCTTGCATACAAGAGCATCGAAAAGAATAATCGATTGGTATACTGTCATTCCCACGAACGACTATTTCGCAATACACGCCTATGATGCTAAGGTTTCCTTGCACACGAACCACCCAAAAACCCACCGACGAATACCTACTGTCAAGATATTGTCCTCTACACTAAGGTTTTCCGCAATCAACACTTATGGAAGGACTTGAAACCTGCTGCAAAATAAGGAATAACGTTTTCTTGCATACTAACCACTCAAAACACCAAGCGACCCATACTTACTGTGATAGTTTACGTACTTTGTAATCCACACCTGAATTCAGTCAGGCATTAATAGACCAAGGGTACAGCAACTATAGGACAACCGAGGACGGGGACCTAGGAACCAGCTTCAAATGATGGTCGAAGCATTTCTTCCCATTTCTAAGGGGCAACGTCTACACGGATACCTTTTAACAAAGTTCCGTTTTCAAAACATTCCACTCTGGAAACCGTTTTCAAAAATTTCTTTCTCAGTCGCCAATTTACCGGTGCCATGTTACCTCATTGTCACTAATCTCCCTTCCATACAAAGGTCTCTCAAAGTGAAAAGTAGTATCGTTACGGTCACTAACAGTGCCGTTTACCTGCCATGTATAGAACGTAAACGGACTGCCCCCGTCCATGACTCACAGACACCAACGTCCTTCTCCACTTAAAGCACTGTAAACGCTTACGCTTCTTTCCACTTCAAGAGTAACCCATTCGTGCAGACAGTCACTGAAGCTAAGTTAAGACTAACCAGTCTAAAAGCTTCAAACCGTTCATGCAATACCTCGGTGATAAAATACTTGCCCAAACCATTGTATGCAATCAAACCATACTAATTTCCTGTGCATACTATGACAATCTCATTCACGTCACTTCGTATAACAGTGCAGCTTTCTTCTACGCTAAAGGCAACATAAGACACCACTGAAACAGTTTGGCCTCATACTTTTCTAGCAGTGATCGTGTTCTCTAATCAAACTGATTTGTTATTTAGAATGACCCCGTTACTAAGCAACCTTTCTAAGGCGGGGTCCAAGGTGACCCGCGCCCGAAGCTCAAAGCCCGACCAGGCGCTTTAACTGTCTTAACAAATGAAAATTCACTTTAACTCTGAATCTACTATTTGATGCATTATTTTGTAAAATACTGCAAGAAAGCTATCACTAGCATGCTAAGTTTTCTACAAAAGAGAAACAATCTGACAATGAATGAACAATATATTTTGAGTTTCCTCTATCAAAATATTTCGAGGTGATGTGTGAGATAATTTCATTGGCAAACTTTGGTTGCAAGAGTTACAATAGTTTTCTTATAACTTTGTTCTGTCTACTTTTAAATTAGTCTAAAGCATTTTTGCAAAGAATTTTGCCATAGTTTGGAGTTACTTGGGTAAAATCACGTGATACTTTCGTTGATGAGAGAGTGCAGGGAGCTGTATTACTTATTTTGCCAATTTATCAAATATTCAAATCTCGCAGCGTAGCTTGCAAAATATGTTCGATTTTTTACTTCGAACTAGTACTTAGTTTAAATAGCGCATGCACTTGCAATATCTCATCCCCCCCATTTTATTTTCACACCCCCCATTTTAGGTGCTTATTTACCATTTTCCCTGTAGTTCATTTTATTATGACCCCCCATTTTATGAAAATCTAGGACTCTTTTTCGCCCCCCAACCCCTACAATTAAGCACACAAGAGTAGGTGAAGTTCTTCAGGAGGAACTCTCTCAGTTCTTGAACAGAGCTGTGAAACTTGGTATAACGGAAGAACATCACCAAACAAATAAAAAAATAGGTTTGGGTGGTTATCAAGCCACAAATTTCAAAAACATCAATCTAGAAAACCTGAACAGACTTTGGCACAAAAATTGCCCATAATGTCTCAGAAAGCGGTTTTAAAGGTACATTCACTTGGAAATAGCCAATTATGCTTACATAATACCATATGAAATTTTGTGTTGTTATGGGCTTGAAAATTTTACCGAAAATTCCCATCCGACAGAAGAAAATTCTGTTACCACAAAAACATTCCTGCAGAGAGAAAGTGTTGTTATGGACACCCTATGAACCTTACAATGGTCTATGTTATATAACCTAGTATTTAGTGTTGATTTATGTTATGATATAAAATGGACGTCTCTTCTCATCTCTGATCATTCTAAGAATAAAACAAATTGGCGACGAGGATAAACAGAATAGAAATAAATAAATCGAAATATTGTTTTTAAACACATTAAGGAAATTTTGCGATTAATTATAGCAGCTAAACTGGATCTTACTCCTCTGACGTCCTTCGATCCACATGGTGAGCCTAATAGTCTCGCGATTCGCTGTAGAGCATGGGTTAAACGATTCCAAACCTTCCTCAAGGCAGCCAACATCACTAACAAAGTCCAACAAAGAGCACTACTACTCTACCAAGCTGGCCCTGAAGTTCAAGAAATTTTCGAAACTTTAGCAGATACAGGCCGAGACGACGATCTCGAAACTGCGATCAAATGCCTCACATATCACTTCGCACCAGCCCAGAATACAAACTTTGAACGATTTCGTTTTCGCCAAGCAAAACAACAACCCACAGAATCGTTGGAAAATGTCCATATTCGCCTGAGAAAGCTGGCTCAAACCTGTTCTTTTCCTACAGAAAGTTTGGAAGATGAAATAAAACAACAAATTATTTCTGGCTGTGCACGATGATCATTGAGGAAGTATGCACTTAAAACACCGGATGTAAAATTAAAAGATATTCTACTCAAATGCCAAACAGATGCAATCGGTAATGAGCAAGCCAAAGAAATTGAGAAAAGACAGGAAATAGTACCTCAACTACAAGCAGTGAAAATATCTTCACACAGGCCTAACCAAAAAAAAAACATCGTGGACGCAGACAATCCGCTACTCCCGCAAAAACACAAAATGCTTCAATTGTGGTTTCGACTTTCCACATCGCAATGGACCCTGTCCAGCTAATGGAAATACATGCAGCTATTGCAAACGCCAAAATCACTTTACACGCTGTTGTAAAAAACGAAACAAACGGCAGCAACATCAAAATTTCCATCAAGTACAGGAACACTCAAGCTCAGAACAAAGCACAGACTCATCAGATGAATATGTATATACACTACATAAACAAGATTCTCATGCAACAAAGCTGGACACACTTCTGACAGTTCATGGAGCTACAATTAAATTCCTAGTCGACACAGGGGCAAGTATCAACATCATTGATGAATCTTCTTTTCGCAAGATCATGTCCACAGGTAAACCAGTCACACTACAAAAATCAACTGCAAAGGTTTTTGCCTATGGATCCCCTTGAAATATTAGGAACTTTTGAAGATGTCATCGAAACAAAAAACCAAATCACTGTTGCAAAATTTCATGTTGCCAGACATGTAGCAGGAAATCTTCTTAGCCCGCAAACGGCTCAGGATCTGCATCTAATTCAGCTTAACATTCACAGGGTACAACAACAACAAC
Organism: Chrysaora quinquecirrha; assembly: GCA_014526335.1. Lineage (NCBI taxonomy): Eukaryota > Metazoa > Cnidaria > Scyphozoa > Semaeostomeae > Pelagiidae > Chrysaora > Chrysaora quinquecirrha. Next base: position 1,963,078 of record JACTAT010000009.1, on the reverse strand, counting down.
AAAAAGCAGTCCAAGCCAAATCAGACACTGGTGACAAAACACACTCAGAAAGCTATATCCAACAACTCTAAGCCAAACACAAAGAAGTCCTCCGTGGAGTTGGTAATCTCAAAGATTATGAAGTAAAGCTACACACAGACCCTTCTGTAACACCTGTCATCCATATTCGTAAAAAAGTTGAACTAGAGCTGAAAAGACTTGAAGATGAGGACATTATTGAACAAGTTGATGGTCCAACCTCTTGGGTAAGCCCTCTGGTGATCACACCAAAAAAGAATACCGATGAAATCAGAATCTGTGTTGATATGCGCTTACCAAATACATCAATTCAGAGAACAAGACACCCCATGCCAACCACCGAAGAACTTATTACAGATCTTAAGGGTGCAGCAGTATTTTCAAAACTTGACTTGAAACAAGGTTACCATCAGTTAACCCTGGCCCAAGAATCAAGAAACCTCACTACCTTTTCAACTCATAAGGGACTTAGACGCTACAAAAGACTTTGCTTTGGTATTAATTCTGCTGCTGAAATTTTTCAGAACACCATAGCTCAGACAATACAAGACATTCCCAACACAAGAAACATGTCTGACGATATCATTGTTTGCGGAAGAAATCTCAAAGAGCATAACATTGCACTTGCAAAGGTTCTACAGCGCTTTCAAGAAAAGGGACTCACCCTAAACAAAGACAAATGTCGATTCAATCAATCGCGCTTACAATTCTTTGGTCTCGTTTTCAGCAAGAATGGTGTCAGTCCAGATCAGAGCTTAGTTGCGGATTTCGCAAATGCCTCAGAACCTAAAAATGTCAGTGATGTCAGAAGCTTACTTGGTATGTCACAATATTGTGCCAAATTCATTCAGGACTATGCTACAATAACAGAGCCTCTAAGAAAGTTGACTCAGAAAAATGTACCATTTCACTGGGGTGAAGAACAACGAGTTGCATTTGAAAAGCTAAAATCAACTATACTAGCTGAACCGGTCATGGCATATTTTGACATAAAGAAACATACCGAAGTAGCCACTGATGCAAGTCCATTTGGAATTAGTGCCATATTGTCCCAAACCTCAGCACCAGATTCAGACGACAGAAAAATTGCTGCCTATGTCTCCGGATCATTATCACCTGTTGAGCAGCGATATTCACAAACTGAGAGAGAGGCTCTTGCACTAGTTTGGGGGATAGAGCGACTTCACCTATTCTTATATGGAGCTGGAAATTTTTTCATACATACTGACCACAAAGCTTTGGAAATAATTTTCAACAATCCTGCTTCCAAACCGCCAGCCAGGATCGAACGTTGGCAACTACGCCTTCAAAATTACGGCTTCACAGTCAAATACAAAAAGGATCTGAAAATCCATCAGACTATATGTCACGACACCCTGCAACATTACTTCCTGAACAAACAACCATTGCAGAGGAATACGTAAATTTTGTTGTCAACCATGCAATTCCTAAATCCATGACATTGGACGAGATAGCAACGGAATCAGCAAAAGACCCCACAATTCAAGCTGCTATCAACTGTCACTCCGGAAAAGCTAATTGGTTTGACATCAACAAACTCCAATCATCTACGCCTTCGATAAACATTGAAGATTTCAAAAGTTTGCGAAATATCAGACAAGACATCGCAGTCAAAGAAAGCATACTTTTGAAAAACAATCGAATCATCATACCTCGATCACTTCAACACAAATTCGTAGACTTAGCCCACACTCCAGGACACTTTGGTATCACTAAAACAAAAATGTTTCTACGAGAAAAGGTGTGGTTTCCGAAAATCGACAAATTCACTGACGATTTCATTACTAATTGTACAGCATGTCAAGCTACTGGAAAGGAAAGTCATAAAGAACCGATGCAGTCTACAGAACTTCCACCTACACCATGGCATACAGTAAAAGCAGATTTTTTCGGTCCAATTCCATCAGGAGAATACTTGCTCACAGTCATTGACACTTACTCTCGATTTCCCGAGGTAGAAGTAGTCAAATCAACATCTGCATCAAGTATCATTCCCAATCTCGATCGAATATTTGGTACACATGGTCTTCCTGCTAAATTTGTGACTGACAATGGTCCACCTTTCAATGGACATGAAATATCAACCTACATGAAAACGTGGGGAATAGAATTCAATACAACTACTCAATTATGGCCAAGAGGAAATGCCGAAGTTGAATCTTTCAACCGCCCACTGAAGAAATTGTTGCAAACTGCAAAGCTTGAAGGAAAAAACTGGAGAAAAGAATTGCACTCATTCCTTCTCAACTATCGTGCTACACCACATTGTACTACTAAAGTAGCACCAGCAGAGTTATTGTTTAACCGATCCATAAGAATACGACTACCATCTATTGAAGCAACACCAGAACCTTTGAACAAACATAGCATCCTCAAACAAAAAGAAGAAGAAAGTAAAGCTAAAGCCAAACTTTACTTCGATAAACGACAACATACAAAGGCATCAAACTTAGCGAAAGGGGATTTGGTACTTGTAAAAAGACAGCAAAGAGATAAATTAACAAGCAGATTTGATCCAAAACCATACAAAGTTACGGATATCAAATGAACTTAGCTAGTTGCAACACGAGGAGATCACACAATAACTCGGAATAAGTCCTTCTTCAAAAAGTTCAACACCACCGAAGATCACAGTACATCAAGTGATTCTGAAAGCGAAGAGGAATCTGAAATTCAAAATTGTTCGTTCCACGGTCGTGAAATTCATATCGCGAACTTTTGCTTCAATAGCACCTCCATAATTGATAAAATAATTACAAAATCGGCTGATCCCCCTGGGTATATGTCCTACAATACCAAGTCTTGTCAAGCTACTGCGGTTGGGTGCTATCTCAAAGAAAGAAAATAATGCGAATAGACTCATTACGTAAGTCCCACTCTTCGCAAACAGCAAAGGCAGTCTTTAGCAACAGCAACAACTATTTACTTAGAAAATTGAATTCGATGGCCTAACACTCAGAGTGGGACTTATCAACTTTATTACAAAAAATAGGTACCTTATAGCTGCATGTGGCTACTGCTTTATGCAAAGGGTGCAAATGGTATGGTTATAAAAAATCTTTTCTATTCAGGCTCCATATAAAAAATTTAGTGCAGATAGACCTATGTAGAGTAGAACATCTCTATGGAGTAGAAAATTTCAGACAATTTTCATGGGTGAGAATAGATTTTCATTCATTGAATTCATTTTTCATAGTGTGCCATGTATACAATTGTTTATCATTGGCCTCAGTTGCACTGAAGACATTGCCGTCAAAGTTTACAAAGAATCAATCCAGTACAGTTTCACTTCATTCTAAAAAAAACAGTCTTATTACTGTCTACGATGGTCATTCACGGTTTTTTCACGTTCGAAATTGGTGAACTTCACTGGCTTAAAACTTCAAAGCAGCAGTCAAGGACGCTTCTATTTATCACGCAAATACCCTAAATGAAACACGCATTCTAGAACAGCTTAGAAATAAAAATAACTTTTATCTTCGACCAAATAAATGCAGACATCTTATCTGACAGAAATAACACAGAAAACTCCCACTGCAAAAGCTGCCGATCCGCCTTTAAGAACTATATAAACCATAACGTATTGTTTTGCTAGGAAGTAGGCGAAAGCTTGCAACCGATTGTCAATCGTTACATTTTTATTTTTTAAAAAATCCGTTTCTTTTTTTTGTCGTTTCTATTTATGAGTCATATAGCGGCAACACCTAGCAGCGAGTTGGTGACGATGTTTGTTGTTTTGTGACGAACTGATCCGAGCCTGCCAACGGATCTCGATTATGCCCGAAAAGTTGATTCGGACATCAGACATCCCGAAAAAATTACACCGAAATAGTTACACCGAGAATGTTACGCCGAAAAAGTTACACCGAGAATGTTACACATCCCGATTGAACTCGATAGCATAGTGGCTTTGCCACACTTTTGGGACACCAATCACAGCGCAATATTTTTCGAACCTGGAATTTGATTGGTTCACGGTAACTTCCGTTTCTCAATAGTGGTTTATCAAACGGCAGCAAGCCGTACATCACTGTACAGCAAAATTCGATTAACGAATTCGCGTAGAACTTGGCATCCGCATGCTGCATTGGATTTCTGCCCAGGTTTTTATGAGGAGGTTGATTAGTAGTAGTTCTGAGCGACATATCGTAATCAGATTGGCCAAAGGAGCGAAAACTACGACTCATGGAATGAGTCTATAATTCGAATAAAAAAATTCGCAATCGAATGTTTTTGTATTGTTCTGAAAATAGAGATTCAAACAAGATAAACGCGTTCTGTCCGTGTTACAACAGGATTTGACATTTGTTTGATTAAAAATGTCGCTTTATGATTATTTCAAACCTACTTCAGAGAAAGTGAAGAAAGCAATTCAAATCACGTTAACGGTACAAAATCTTACAAGTGTCGAAGAAGAAAATGTGAATATAGAAGTAACTGCTGTTTTGAATTCAAACAGTACGAAGGGGTAATTAAAAAAGTAAAAAAAAATTTGCGTTGGCTGTTCGAACCAGAGTAATGAAGTTGAAATCATTTTTATTTTGGGGACATTTTTATTTGTTGATATAGAAAAAGAGTATGATGGGATCTTAGTTTCCAGTCATCCTTGGATGATCTTTTTTGATATATGCGTTGATATGTTGCAATTTCGACCGCAACTTTTGCTGTCTTATTACTTTTATTTAGTACCACATACAAGAAATACGATGATGAATTTCGTTGCAAAGTTGCAAAATACGCCCTGGAAAGGACGTAATTGCGTTGCCACCAAAGAAAAGGGGACGAGCAAAACTTTTACCAGAAGACATTGACGAAAAAGTCATCAATATGATTAAAAGTATGAGGGAATCAGGGGCCGTTATCAATTACAATATTGCAATTGCGAATGGTTTAATCCAAGCTAATGATAGCACTTTAATAAATGAATATGGTGCGACGATTGATCTTGGGACTTAATGGTGTCAATCATTATCGCGAAGACTTGGAATATGTTAAACGTAAAGCTACAACATCGAAGCCTTTACTTTACTTGAACCTGGGCTCAAAGCAGAAGTTGGGCTTGTATGTTATCAAAGCATAAATGAGATTATAAAGACACATAACATACCCCCTGAAATTTTAATAAACATCGATCAAACTCCTTTATCATTTGTTCTGATTAGTAAGTACAAATTGGGTAAAAGAGGTGCGTCAAGATTTCTGTTCCTGGTACAGAGAATTATCGACAAATTTTTGGAACGTCCTCATTCCATACATTGAAAAGAAACGAAAAGATCTCAATTTAAGTTGTCCGTCGCTCTTGATATCCGATGTTTTCAAGGTTCAATGGACCGAACCAGTAAAAGAAGTTGTCCGAAAGTCAAATGGAAAAATGGTTGCTGTTCCAAATTGTTGGACCAGTGATTCTCAGCCGCTCGACTTGTCAGTCAATAAAAGCTGCAAATATTTCAATCGACAAGTGGATCAAAAGTGGTATTCTAAAAAAATAACCAAAGAAATGAAGGAAGGTAAAAGATCACATGAAATCAGTGTCGATGTAAGATTGTCTGTTGTTAAGCCCCATCCACGCAGAATGGGCTGTGAAATTCTATGATTATATCAGATGGAAACCTGAAATTATAAGTCAGGTATTATCGGAACTCTAAAGAAAACATTGATCTCGACCCATTTAGAACCTAAATTGTGGCTTTTTATTTTTTTAAAATTTTTAACAGTTCAAAAATAAAAACATTACACACGTTTCTTTTTTTTCTAACTGCTCCTTTTAACACCGGGATAATTATACAACTTTTTTGATTGCGCGAAAAAAGCATTTTGTGGGTGCGCGAAAATTGATCGCGCACGCGAAAATAAATCGCGCAAAAATAAATCGTGCGAAATTTAATACCGCGCGAACATTAATACAATTAAGGTAATAAAATATATTTGTGCCTGAACGAGATTATTTTAAAATCTTTTATGCTTTTTACATTATTTAGTTAAAAGATGGATGGAACAGCATTCAGCGGATCTGCTCCTAATCCTACAACAAACGTTTCCTTTCCGAGGAAGAAGATCCATGAGGTGGAAAAGTGTTCATTAAATCTGCTAAATTTGCATGAAAGAAAATTGCTCGCTACAGCTGAAAAAGTCCTTTCAAAAGAATTATGTGCAGAAATAATTTCATTGGTTGAAGAAGCACATCCATTGTCAGTAATTGACAAATGTAAAGCACATTTGAAGTCCAAATATCAATATTGCATAGAGGACAGTGAATTTTCAATGAAAATATGGGAACGATTAAAGCCACATGTTGAAAATCTTCTTCAGACTACAAACTTAGCTATACAACCACTGGGATTCGATGTTACAAGAGGTGTATGGACTCTTGATGGCCTAAGTAAAATGTTTTCAGTTAGCAAGTTCATGCCGATGGAGAGTAAAACATTCTCTGTGCAACGAGATGCTCAATATTGCCCAAATAATGACATGAGATCAATTTTTTCTATAGTTATCTATTTGAATGATGATGATTTACAAGGTTGTGGCCATAATTTCTATTTTCGAAAGCAAAATCATGATGGATCTACTGGGAAAGCAACTTCAAATAGCATGACATGGAAAGAAGAGGTGGATACTGCTGGAGGATTGGAGAATGGATATAATGTTTTCAATGTCGTTTCTTCAGCTGGAAATGCCGTTTTATACAGTCATGATATTTTGTATGATGTAAATACTTTTCAAAAAAATCCCAAATGGATTTTGAAAACAAATTTGATGGTTTCTCGCAAAATCAATGAATATGGTATTGGTTTGGTTAATGGAGAAAGAGATGATTATGCTAAGTGCATTGAATATTTTAGAACCGGCCAATTATTTGAAGCCAAAGGTTGTGCAGAACAAGCAGCTGTATGTTATGAAAAGGCATTGTCTCTGAGATATTCATATCCAATGAATCTCCTGCAAACTGAAACTGTTGGTAAATATTGTGCCACCAGTTGCTTTCCGGAAATTGTCTGGTATTGCATTTTTGATTACCTGAGTGGCAAAGATATTGAAAATGTAGTGAAAGCCTTTAATGGTTTGTTTGATGTGCAACGTTCATGGGAATTGCAACGATATCGGATTGTCACTCGAGCAGCTAGCAATCAATTACCATTTATTCCAAATGTTGAAACAGAGCCAGGTATCATCACTCGCTTTAACTATTCAGATGCCTTTTATTTCCATGAAAACATTGAGGCCTGTATTCGGGTCGTTGCTATGTATTCTTCATGCTTGCTTGGGCATAAAAATAAAGATGAAGTTGAATTTGTTCGATATAATCCAGACACAAATCAAGTGTATGGTTTAGCGCTAACATCATTGCTGACGGATACATTTTTAAATCGTTCCTTTTGCGGATCAATTTTCGCTGTGAACAAGAAAGACTCGGTAGAAGACAAAAGCTTTTCAGAGAAACTTCATTCCTCGGTTGACCGCTCATACATGTTATTGCGACACAGCAGCCAATTTTCTGGTATTAACCTGAGTGATAAGATGACTGTTAAAATAAAATTGCCTCAAGTCACAGATGATGAGATTGCAACAGCTATCGAAGAAAGGAAGCATTATGAATTGATGCACAAAGCTGGAGAAAAATGTGAAATTGATCCTGAACCGTATGATGACGATAATTCTGAATATTATAAAAAGTACAGTTTGTATCTGATAAAGTGGAATCTAACCAAAAGCTTGGACTTGCGACATGTAGTCATGATAGATCACGAGTCTGGTATTACAGAAGCGATGGGAAGTTTTCCTGTCATGATGAAAGATTTACTAAGGTATCACAAATGGGAATCATTATGTTTGGCATACGAAGGATATAATTTAGAATGGCTACAAAGTCATTTATTATGGGAGAACAAGGTCATCTTGTACGTTAGTTTGTGTTACTGGTATGATGGTGAAGTATTTGTGAATGAATTGAATGATTTGTCAAATGCAAAGGAACTTTACACCAAGCGTTTAATCGATGTCTGTGACGAAAAGGCTGGTATGTCTACTGCTGTGGTCTCTATCAGTAGCAAACCATTGAATTTTACTGAAGGCATGCTTTGTTTTTGTACGCTTGCATTTGAAGGTAGATTGGGACTAATAAACAGCAAACAAATTCTCTCCTCAATACAAACCCAGTGCTACAATCATCTTGTCTTTGACTTCAACAGTCATTTCATGCAAGTCAAAAGAATGGAAACAACAAAGGATGATCCAAAGTTCAATGCAAGAGAACACGACTGTATATTTTACAACTCAATTTACGATTCTTTTCTAACAACTGAACTAATTGGATTGTCCAATGTTTTTGACTATGTGGTTGAAGTAAACGCATACAGTGCAGCAAACCCCAAAAAACGCTGGTCAGGCAAACCAACGTCTGTTGAATTTGATGCCCCTTGTGAACGTCCCTGTTCAGTTCTTGATTTTGAACTTCAAGAATGCTTTAACTTACAAGATTTTCCAACTGTGAATCATATACATATAATTGGGGGCACGGACACAGCAACGCAGGAAGTACATGTTTGGGCTGTCTGCGGTGGTGTCGTAGCTGTTTGAAAGGTGCTGTTTATACTCATTATTTGCTTTAGTTTGGATGAAATTTGTTGTTTAAGACGCTCCTTGAAAGTTTTTATTATCTTGAATGTTGAGAAATCTTTAGCGAACAGTTAAACTTGAGAACAATAATTGTTCAAAAAAATAAGATAATTTAAATGAATGAGAATCGATTTCCACGTAATTATTTGTATTGTAATCATTTTTCATCTAAATCTGGGTTTCCACTTCAATAAATTGTCCACTTGTATGTATACATTTTTTATCATTGCCAAATTGCACTGAAAATATTTCCGTCAAAGTTCAACGAATATCAACCAGTATCAGTACACCGAATGAAACAGTCTTATCACAGTCTATGGGTGCTCAAATATACTTTGAGTCAGTCATTTTTGCTCGCGGAACGTGGTGACGAGAAGCTATGAGATGGTATGGGAAAATTTATGTGGACAGTTTTCCCTTTTATGCCAGAACCCATACTGCTTTGTGAGTGTTTTGCACACTGCACGTTTTTTGGTGTTGTTATTATCAAGGAAGAATAAGTAAGGAGAGCTAAAATCTCTAAATCGCCATGCTACTGTCCTATGTCTGTGCACATTAAATTATCTGTTGTGTGCTTCACAATTAGGATTTTCTTTATTCGTACCTCTTGATTTCTTTGTTAATACCTGTTGGGGTTTATTTCTCCGCTCCAAGGAAAAGTTAAACCTCAAATTTCAGTGTTCAAAGCCAAAGGATTGGAATTTTGGGGTTTCAAGAAGAACTAATGACTAAGTTTCAAATAATTTTAAAGTTGTGCACGAAACATAATTTCCCGAACTTCTCACTTCAATTCCGTTATGTAAATGGTCCTGCGGTTACACAAGGTTACCTTCCTCTATCACCCACGACAATGCGTTGGAATTTTGGTTTTGAGCTTATTTTAAAGGAACCTAGTCTTTTCTCATGTCCCATAGAAACACGGCAGAATTAGCAGGCAGCCTCCTAGTTGTTCTGCGAGCTACCCATAGGTTTGCCTTTGATTTAAACTTCTGCAATTTTGAATTCATGCAATTTTTTCACGTTCCAATTTCTGTGAAAAACTTCACTGGCCTAAAACTTCAAAACAGAAGAACACTTCTATTTATCACGCAGACATATTAAATGCAGCCCATGGAGCATTCTAGTACATCAAGTTTTAAAATAACTTGTCTTCAAACTAATAAATGCAGACATCTGGCGAAAATAACACTGACAACACTCCCTGCAAAGCTGCTGATCCGCCATGAAGAGCCATAGCCCAGGGAAACCATAACGTATCGTTTTGCTAGGAAGCAGTGGGAAGCATGCAATCGATCGTCATTCGTAACATTTTTTTGATTGTTTGAAAAATTCGTTTCTTTTGCTTTTGTTTTTGTTATGAGTCACCTAGCAGCGAATTGGTCACTATGTCTTGTCACAGAATAGTAATTTTGGCAGAAGGGTCGCCCGTGTCGGCTCCTTTGTTGTTCTTGTCCCAGAGACTTCGCACTGGAAATACTTAATCCGGTTTTCAATTCGATTGTTTTATGCAAATTTCTTGACTCCTAGTTGTCAGCTCGTACTGTTTGTTGTTTTGCTGTAACTGTCGCTTTACAGGCCTCAATCTTTTCTGCGAAATTTATTTACAAAAATGAATGCAAGACGCAATACAAAATATTTCTGTAGATGGAACTATCAAAAGTGCAGCGGAAATTTTTATACATTCAACAACGACATTAAACCACGGCGAAGCCATGAAATTAGGCCTGTTAGGCCTGTTGTGTTTGCTGAATATTTGCTGATCGCTGGTCGTGTAAGCTAAAGTTTTCTTGGAAAATGAAAGCAAACCTATTTATCCAGTGTAGAATATGTATAAAAGAACTTTCTGAGGGCTATTTGTATCACCCACCGTAGTGGACAAAAGTAAAAATGTTCAATTATATATCAGTTATGAATATATCTTATGTAATTGAAATATACATTGAAATTTTTTCTTGCAATTATATATCATCTATAATCATTTATCAGAATATCTTATATATAAATATATTTAGAGTATAGAGTATAGAGTATAGAGTATAGATACATATTAACTGCACATATATTGATTTGATTTACTATATTTATGATTAAAATCTCTTAATAGATCGAGATTTTTCAAATATAACGTATATTTTGCAAATATATTGAACTTGCGAAAAGTACTTGCGTGCTGGGAAAGGAAAAACGTCCATCTTCTCTTTTGGCACACCAATGGTTTAGGCTTGTGGAAATGACGTCTGCTGCTGCTCTAGAAGACTTTTTTGATGAAATACCGAGATTAGTAGACCAAGCAAGAGGAAACATATTCAGTAATGACTTGAATCAACTTGAATACTTTCACAGAAAAATACAAGATACTCCTAATGTTTTAAATGTTGTTGTCAGCAGATGTGAGGACATCAGTGCTCCACAAAGTTTTACTCGAGAGCGAACTGCTCTTATGGACAGCATCGTTCCCTTCAATGAGCACCTACGAGATGCTATAGAAATGGATGAAGAATATGTGTTGACATTGAACGAACAAGTTCCAAGAAGTTCCCTTTAAGATGTAGATAATGTATTTGGCAGACCTCGAATAGCCGTGGAGAAAGAAGAAATGGAACGGCTTTTTGGAATTTATCGGTCTTGGAAAGAGGTACCATCATTGATGGGAGTGTCAACGAAAACTTTACAAAGACGTCGTGTTGAGGTGTGACTAAGTGTGTCAGATAGGGTAGGCCCAAAACAAACATACACTGACATATCAGATGAAGAGCTGCAGAGAATTATCAGTGACGTTTTAAACGTCCTTCCAAATGCTGGTGAAACCTACATTATAAGTGCGTGTAGACAGAGAAACATTCATGATCAAAGACAGAGATTGAGAGATGCGATAAATGCTGTCGACCCAGTTAGTCGTGCGCTGCGGCGATCAATTAGCATTATTCGACGAACTTATAATGTTCCTGCTCCAAACTCAGTATGGTAAGTTAAATGAAATTAACATGTTTCACCTTCGTAACTAGAAAATCATTGGAACCACTGGGCAGTGAAGCAATTTATGAGGAAAAAACTTTTATGAGCGAAATTTTTAGAATTAACTTTCGCTAATAGGCCAAGATGGAAAATTTCGCGGGAATAACTTTTTGCAAACTTGGCTTCTTATGAAATTTTTTGACTTATGAAGTCTGAAATGTTCACCTATTCTAAAATTCTTAATTCCGTATTCAAACCATTTCCTTATTCAAATGAGCATTTGAAATTTGTGAAAGTTGGAATAGCTGGGAATTTGTCAACGGTTTGTTATCTGTGTACAATTTTCCACTTTCATAACGTCACTATCCTTATGGTTTTCACAATAAGAGCTTTAGTTTGTTTTTCTCTCATGGCATATTGATTGGCACCATAAGTTGATACGTTGGAGGATGGTGATTCACGGAGCTATTGATGATACAACAGACTTTTTACGTACCTAAAGTGTAGTAACAACTACAATGCATCAACCGTGTTAGATTTGTTTATCAATGCTGTTTCTATTCATGGGCTACCTTCACGTGTGCGTGCAGACATAGTCATTGTGCAGACTTTGGTGTGGAGAACGTAGATGATGCGCGATACATGTTAGAGTGCCCGGAGCGAGGGATCAACCGGGGAAGTTTCATAACAGGCAAATCCATGCACAATCAAAGGATTGAGAGTTGGTGGGGGAAGGTTGGCAGATGTGTTGGACGCCATTACAAAAATATATTTCACTTCCTAGAATCAGAGCAACTTCTTGACCCTCTTGACAAAGTACACTTGTTTGCGTTGCAGTATATTTATTTACCACGTATAAATGCGGCTTTGGGTGAATTCACGAGTGATTGGTCATTCCATCCAATATCAACTGCTGGCAACAGAGACCCAAGGCAACTTTGGCACTCTGAATGAGCAGAATGATGCACCTTGACCCAAATACACCAGAAGTAGCAGGGATCAACGATTGGTCAGAATATGGCATTGACAAGGCTGCTCCATTTCCAGATGCTGAGACATCAAACGACATCTCAGTTGCCGATTCTAGAGTTCACTTATGCGACGATCATCTCCGACAATTGCGCCAACGGCTTAACCCGATGGATGACGATGGTAATAACGGCGTCTATTTGTATCGAGAAACCCTAACGGCGGTAACGAACGCTCTTGCTGGACAATGCTGGTCTACTTAAAGGCTTCGTGACAATCGAACGTATATTCAGTTAAACGTTGTCTAAATGAACAACGCAGCGATATATGCGAAGAACTACTTGAAACACGAGAAAGAAGGATCAAGATTTCATTGCAACCTCAACATTTCAACTTGTAAAAAAACATAACATTTCTAAACATAACATTTCAATTTGTAACATAAACATAAAGATAGCTGTAATTGATGTTGGATATAATGATACACTAATAGGCCGAGCTCTTTGTAGAACAAAGATAAAAGTGATTCTGAGTTTGTCTCGTTTATTCATCCTTGATGAAATGTGTAAAGTTCCACTTAAAATTCCGCAAATACAACGCATTCATATTCAAATGCTTTTGCGAAATTGCAAAGAATTCTTGACAATCCTGTTGGCAGTTGCAGGGTGGTGGTGCATACAGCAGATTTAGCAGCTTTTCACCTGGCAAAAACTCCAAGAAAATTGTCTTGTCTTGAGATGAAGACATCTTCAAAGCCTGTTGAAAATTGGAGTAGATCTGTTAATTGACGCTGAGTGGCTTGCCTTATGAAACTTTTGAGCCAAGACATGCTCTCTACCTTCTTTGTGTCATCCTTAGAGTGTTCCCATTGAATGAGGTTGAGAAACTCATCCGTATCAATGTATTTTGTATCTGTTGTTTCACATACTGTCAATTGCATACTTGGACGAATCCATATATTCTTCTGGGCAAACAGGCGGCTTACACCAGCTCCATCAAGCTGCTGTCCTTCTTGGAGGCAAGGCTGTTGTGATGAACGGCCCACACCAAGCAACAATGATATTCTAAACAATAGACAAAAATTTCATCAGTGCCAATCACTATACATCTTTTCCATAAACATACCAGAAAGAAAAATCTAGGGGGCTGTCTCAACACATCCAGAGCAAAACATGCCATGCCCCTCCCCCCATATTTTTTGTGCCCTATAGTACAAAAAATGGTTTAAATATATATGGTTTAATATACCACTGCACAAGAGCCCAGTTGTCACTTAAAAGGTAGTATTCCTAACCTTTGTTTGGCAGGCTCTTTTGGTCATTTCAAAACAGTTGTCCAGGAAGCCAATCACTTCTTCTTCTGTGCATGAGTTCTTCAGTTCTAGTTCACTTCTGATAAAACCCCTCTGCATTAAATCTGCTTTTCTTTGCCCAAGGATAACATCAGTTTCCGTGTTGATGGTAATAGCACAACTTCTTTTGCTTTGAAAGTATCAGATGCTCTACCAAGTGTTCTACTTCGCACTGACGCTGATCTGGCCCTATCAGCCCTTGCTGGCCTAATGCTACCTATGATGCGTCCTGAGGAGTCACTTGATCTTTGATTTGATGATGATGCGGATGATGCAGCACTACTTCTTACTGTGCAAGGGGCAGTAGATCTCCCAGAAGAATAGCTGTGTCCATGATGATAAACGGCCCTCTGGAGGGAGGATCCACCTCTGTTAAACACAGATTGAAATTCCTCAGCTGGCGACGAAAAGCCGGGTCGAACAACGGCAGCATTGCTTGAAGTTGAGGTGGGTTGGCTGCTGTGTGTTGCTGACGTGGTCATCATGGCTGCTGTTAAAGTTAAAATCTGCGTCCTTGATATGCCTGTCTGCACTTCCAATATTTGGTTGAGCGTCTCTCGAAAAGAAGGAGGGTTGACAATGTTGCTTACAATATTGTTAATATCTGGTAAGGTGTTAGGCCTTCAATCCTCCATCTTGAAAGCTGCAATGCTGAAGTTTGTCAACCACGCCGGTTATTTGCAGCGCGCAAGTACTTTGCGCAAGTTCCATATATTTGCAAAATATGCGTTATATTTGAAAAAGCTCGATCTATTAAGAGATTTTAATCATAAATATAGTAAATCAAATCAATATATGTGCAGTTAATATGTATCTATACTCTAAATATATTTATATATAAAATATTCAGATAAATGATTACAGATGATATATAATTGCAAGAAAAAATTTCAATGTAGCTATATTTCAATTACATAAGATATATTCATAGCTGATATATATTTGAACATTTTTACTTTTGTCCATCATGGCGGGTGATATATTTGTGCCTTCATAGCATCAAATGACCGATCTTGGAATCGATCCGAAGCGATCGAGCTAAGACAAGGACGTATGTCATATAATAAGCCAACGAATGGAAGTCTCTAACATTAAATCTAGAGAGCGCAAAGGTGGGAGGATTAGATCAACCAATCAAAACTTGATAGCTTTGATCTGATAGGTTATCTTGCTTGTGTCGCAAGAACGCTGGATATCTATACTCCGTGACACACCTCTAAGGTTCCGTTGATTGTTTTATTTAGTATTTCTTCTATTTTCTAGTTTATTTGAGATATCAAATGAAAAGCTCGTAAGTGTTCTCACACTCTCACTCGCCTCTCTGCTTTGATGTTCTCTGAGAATTAAATCACCATAATCACAAATGAAATAAAATAGAAGCGAAAAAAATTAAATAATGGATATTATCATTTTTAATTTCTTATTAATAAATATTTTATTCAGAAAAGTTGTTCACTTGATCAGAATACCCTGCAATCAAGTGCTTGTACAGACTGACCAAAAGGAAAAGCGATGAAAGTCTGATCGGGATAGAATCCGTAAACTATTTTGCAATGCAAAGAAGCGCGATGAATTCCGGTTTTGTGAAACGCTTCTAGTTTTACCATTTTTTCACCAAAACTCGAGTTACGAGCAATTAAGTGTCGAAGAAACGAAAAATTCCTATACTTCACTAAATCAATCCGCAAGAATTCCCTTGCCTATTCTCGTTTCCATACAACCCATGCCAGCGGGTGCGCCAGAAAGAAAGCGGACATCGATTTGAGCCAAGTGTCCCTTCTGTCTAAATTACTATTCTGTAGTCTTGTGTTGTTTGACGAACTGACTCGATCGGATCCCGATTAAGCCCGCATAAGTAACTACCGAAATGTTACACCGAGAAAGTTACACCCGGGAATGTTACAACTCAGAACGTTACGCTGTCGCGATATGCCTATGACCGCCATTGTTATTTTATTTAGTCATTACGTAATTGGTATATTTTGATAATTAATTCATTGTAGGTTGGCTAGAACTTTCCAGCATATTCTTGTATGCAGCAATGCTGATTTTTATTCCTTATTTAGTAGCTTACCTAATTTTCTGATTTCGTAATGTAATATTTTTAGATTGGCATTGATATAAAGACAGCCGTTTTTCGTAGTTGAGGAAAAAAATTTTGGTTAGGTTGAATACCTAGAGGTTGGTGTATAGCCTGAGAAAAATCTCTAGTATATACGGTTTAAGCCTTGTATTTTCTTGTGGCTAGTGTCTGAGTTTGTGACAACTTAAATGGTGACAGGAGCTGGATACTGAATCAAGAGAAAGACTTAACGAACTCAAGGATTTCGAAAAACGTTGTGGCTTAAAAGCTCAGAAGCAACAAGAGGAAAATGGCCTTGCAAGGAAATAACGAAGCAATACCTGCCGTTGTTGCCGCTGCCGCTGAGGCACAAAATCAAGAAAGGGAAGTGGCCCGACCAAGAAGAACGATTGTCGATGTAAAGCCATTTTCTGGCAAGGAAGAAGACATTTTAGAATGGTTGATCCGGTGGGAAATCGCTGCCAACGCAAACAACTTGACCCCACAGCAGCAACTAACCATGATACCAGCGTATCTTACCGGGAGGGCAGCACGTATTTTCTGGAGATTCCCCCACGTTGGTGAAATGACCTCGAGGAGTCGAAAGATCAACTCGAAGATTCTTTCAACACTAAAGAAAAAAGATTTCTTGCAAGACGAAAGCTACAGGAAATAACACAGAGGATTCAAGCTGGACGTGTTGGAGTGTGGACATGTGTTTTAGCCTTGCTAACGGGAAACGAAATTAACATTAAATCTATCAAATCTAGTCATGAGTAGTGAAGAAACAAATGTGAAGAAAATTGTTAAAGCCCTTGAAAGATTAAAGAAGAAACATATCGGGCAATATCTTGATAACATCTGCGAAGTCTGCAACACTGAGCATGGTTGGCAACGAGAAACCACATTGATTGCCATTGAGACAGCAAAAAAAACGAGGCCTTATTCATGAAACAGTGGTTAATAATGAAGTTTCATATCGTATAACCAACACACCAATGGTTGTATTTCATGACAATACTGGCAATACCGTAAATGCATGCACACAGACGGACTGCCATGAAACAATTCGGGATGATGAATTGCGGGCCTTGCAGACACAATTTCTAGAATAAAAGCGCTATACATTTGATGAATTGGCGACATTAAGATCAAAGAAATCTACGGATGAGGATAACTATCTCAAACCATTGATTCATAGCATGGAGCATCGGATAATATCGCTTGAACGCCAATTGGAAAATAAGCAGCGCATTATTGAGCAACTTATTGCTGGGCCTAAACAAATCCACCCCGAAGTAAACACATGCCCAATGGGGATTAATGAGAGAAGTGGAAACGAAACAAAGGAAAAGAAACTGCCACAAAAAGGGCATGAAACAAAGAAGAAATCAGATGAGACGTCTCACAAAACAATTGAAAAAAGGACACCGATAACAATAACATTGTAGTCGTAGAACACAATGGGAAAAGCAACAAGAAAAACAATGGGAAAAGAGGAGAAAGTAACAATAAGGCAAAACAACAACAAGAGAATAAAAGAAAGTTAAAGATCACGGTAATTGGGGATTCTCAAGTACGATACTTAGAGGGGACCAAGCTTTCCAATCAACATCACGAAGTACAGGTAATTGCCGACCGTGGAGCCACGATTGCCAGGATGAAAAATCAGAGGGGGATGCAGCCAGACTCGGACATAATTATCGTACATGCTGGAACTAACAACTTAAAAACAACAACACCAGAAGCACTGTCAGAAGAAATAATAGAAACCTTGGACAGTATCAAAAATGGAAACAAACGTGCACAGGTTGTATTCTCTTCCATTTTTAAAAGAAAGGATGAACTCCATTTAAATGCAAAAGTTATCCAAACAAATAAGATTTTAAAGGAGAAGCTTTTACTTGAAGGTCATGATTTTATAGATAATGATAATATTTTATTTAATAATTTAGCATTAGACGGGCTGCACATTAACCAAGGGGGCTTAAGAAAATTCGCGGGCAATATAAGCAAATATATTAAATTTTGCCAATAGGGATTCTCGGGATCAAAACTCCAGAAAACAAGCGATCATGCATGTGCTCCGACGAATACAAAAGGAAGAAAAGGATTAAAATTTGCCACTTTGAATACTGTATCTCTAAAGAAGTATTTACTAGAGTTACAGATTCTATGTCGTGACCATCACTTCGATATCCTAGGACTTAATGAAACAAGAATCGATAGTAATACCTCGGACTTGGATATTAGAATTGATGGATACGATGTCTATCGTGATGACAGGAGTGCTAGCGGCTGAGGAGTGGCTGTGAAGGAGCTAAAATCGATCTACACCGAGTTTCAACTTGAACAGCAAATTAACGAGTACACAAGAGTCGTTGCTGTTGTTAACAGGGATGGATCGACCAGAGTGACAAAAACGTTGATCGATCATATTGCCACAAATCGCCCAGACTTTATCCTTAGATCGGAGGTATTGAAAATAGGTATGACGGACCACTACCTCACCTTAATCCAAAGAAAACTTAATGCTAAAAGGCTCATAAATAGACGAACAAAAATGGTAGAGTCTCGAAGCCTCGCAAATTACAACAAGGACCTTTTTTTGGATGATCTTGCATCTGTAAATTGGAACCTTGCTTTTGAAGCCGCTGCCGGTAACCCTGGCATCATGGTACAAATATTCAACGATCTTTTCGGCTCTATTCTTGATGCTCATGCTCCACTTAAACATAGGAAAGTTTCTAGTGGAAATGCACCTCGTATTACGGTCACGATAAAAAATTTAATGAGAGAGCGTGATCGAGTCAAGAAGAGAGCCGTAAAAGATCACAGTCTATGGCCACAGTATAAAAAACTTAAGAACAAGGTGACGAGTGAACTTCGAAATTGTGTCCAAGATTACTACCACAAATTAATTGAAGAAAACTCTGGTAATCCAAAGACCATGTGGAGGGCGGTAAACAGGGTATTATATAAAACTAATAGTAGCGTACCTCTTAATTCTGTCACACCAAATGGTCACAAGTTGGATCGCCCCAATGAAATAGCCGAGGCATTCAATGATCATTTTGTGACCATTGGCCCTAAATCAGCAAGCAAAATCAAGGCCAGTACACAAGACGACCCCATAACTTACGTTAAAGATTTGATGAGACACAAATCTTTTCCGAAGTTCAAGTTTAGGAAAGTTGACGATTGTTATGTCAAGCATGAAATAAATAGATTAAGGAGCTCGAAGTCACCAGGTCCAGATAAAATTCCTATCCAAATTCTTAAGGACGCGATCGAAATAGTAAGCGGACCTCTAACTACAATATTTAATACGTCGCTTGAAACGGGTGTCTTTCCAGCTCCTTGGAAACTTGCGAGAGTAACACCAATCTTTAAAGCAGGTTAGAAATCAGAGTTATCAAATTATAGACCAATCTCTGTTGTCTCGATATTATCGAGATTGCTGGAAAAAGTTGCCAATTACCAACCTTTCACCCATACGAAGAATAATGGTCTTTTCTCAGATAACCAGTTCGCGTTTCGTAAGGCACACAGTACGTTAACATCGATACTTAATATCACCAAAGCTTGGTTCAGGAACATAAATAATCGTGAAAAGAACATAAGTGTGTTTCTGGACTTAAAAAAAGCATTCTACACTGTCGACCACGGGATCCTACTGTCTAAGTTATCTATCTATGGGGTCTCCGATCTTGAACATAACTGGTTCCACTCATACTTGACTGAACGTAAGCAGTATTGCTTTATTGCAAGTCATGCATCAAGCAAACAGCTGCTTCAATGTGGAATCCCACAAGGGTCGTGTCTGGGTCCCATACTATTCATCATCTATATGAATGATCTTGAGAAATGCCTGAAAAAATCCACTCCCAATCTATACGCTGATGATACAAGCATTTCCTTTGCCTCATCAGAGATTGATGAACTCTTTAAGGACATCAAAGACAAACTTGATCTTATGTCATCCTGGATGAGACAAAATAAACTTAGTTTAAACGCAGAAAAAAGCGAGTTTATGCTGATAGGGCACCCACGATAACTGAAAGGAACAAGAGACTTTCCAGACCTTGAACTGAACCACGAAAAACTGGGCAGAGTTCGGAAAACAAAACATCTGGGCCTTGTTATAGATGAGATCATGAACTGGGAAGATCAGATCTTGTCTATGAAAAGAAGAATAAAAACGGTCTTGGGGCATTATCTAAACTAAGAAATATTCTCCCCCAGTCTAGCCTAGCAGTTATTTACCGAGCTTTAGTCGAAAGCGATTTGAGATATTGTAATGTTATCTGGGGACATCTGCCAGACACAAAACTAAAGTCTCTCCAAAGACTGCAAAATAGGGCTCGTAGGATTATTGAAAATGGAAAGTACAAAGATGGTTGGGTCTGTGATTGGCTAAACGTAAAAAAACCTAATTAAGTTTGATAGGCTAATTGCAACTTATAAAGTGAAAAATGAACTCTGCCCAGAGAACCTGAAGAACATATACACTACGAGATCTACTATTTCGAGATACAACACACGAAAAATTGAAGATTTCGAAATTCCCCGACTTCGTTTAGAATATTGTAAAAAATCCTTTAAATACCAGGGAGCAACTACATGGAATGAGATCCCTAAAGAAATGAGATTCTGCCTCGCTAATTTCCTTCAAACGAAAACTAAAGGAATTCCTGAGGTAGTGACCCAAACACGACCCCTTGGAAGAGCAGCTATATTATTATTTTTCTTACATCCTAAATTGTGAATTTGTAGTCTAAGTTTTTCTTTTTGTAATGCTGAAAGGGTATTGTGTAATAAGAATAAGAATAAGAATAAATGAATCAAGGAGTCTGTTGTCGAATTCTCGGAAATAATTGATAAGCTCGTGACAAAAGGAGACGATGGGTTAGATAACAGTGCTCGGAAAGACAGAATCGCTTGTGAAAGCTTTATAAAGGAGTTCAGACCAGAAATCAAGGAGACTGTTTGGGAGAAGTGCCAAGATAGTTTTCAAGATGCATTTTCATGAATTCCGGTTTTGTGAAATGCTTTTAGTTTTACCATGTTTTCACCAAAACTCGAGTTACGAGCAATTTAGTGTCGAAAAAACGAAAAATTCCTATACTTTACTAAATGAATCCGCAAAAATTCCCTTGCTTAATCTCGTTTCCATACAGCCCATGCCAGCGCCAGAAACTATTTATTGTCGATAAAGGACATTTGAAATTGAAGTTTTGGAGTTTTCTTTGGGATAGAAGCGGAAGGATTTTTGGATTTACCCCACAATAAACATGTTGTGGCTTTATAGTTCAAGTTGACAGGACAGAACACTGCGAGAGATGTCCCTCACCTCCATGTGTATATCACTTACTCACAATGATGATGATAATGACAATCATCAAACCAAGGTTGAAGTGGTTTGGGTGACCCTGGTTGGCTCTCCAATAAGCTGTGTGAAACTGAAAAGGTCATACAGATTGATCATATGCTTGCTGCAATTGTCAATTGGCTGTTCAGTTGATTGTTTTCTGAGATCACAGTAAGTATCACCCAACAAAATAATTTCCTTGTCTTCTTTATCAAGGAATGAAATGACATTTTCTAGCTTATCAAAAGAGTCAACCGGCAGGGGCGCACATTAGGGGAGGTGTGGGGGTGAGACACCAGACGTCCAAAAAAATCTTTTGAGGAAAAAGTCGGTCCACGAAAATTATTTTGGGAATTCAAGTCCGAGTCGGTCTGATTTTTTGTCCTAATACAATTTGGTCCGAATCAAAGATGCTCTTTTGCAAAGGTCGGTCGACATCCACACCATTTCCATATGATATAATAAAAAGGAAACAAAAGGAATGTGACAACTAACTTTTGTCAATTTCAAGCATCCTGCCGGCTATTCGAATAATAACGAGATGAATGAAAATATAATTGCAATATATTGTTTGGATATTAATCACAGGAAACAGTTCACATGCAGTTTCGTCTTTCGAACTCAAAGTTTTGCAAAAGTCTGTCTTCTGAGAAAACATTTCATGTGTGTTCTGATTTTTCTCGTGTCGTAGCTATTTTCTTTTTCTTGAACTATTAATCGCAAGCAATAATACAACCTGGAACAGCAACAGCCTTAGTAAATGGAACATTAGCGTACAGGATGACGACATAACCAAGGAAACTCAAATTCATCGCAAAGGTAAGATGTTCATACGTTTCTGTATCTTTTAATAACTTTTGTGTTATTTTCACATTCTTGTCAAAGTATTTTCACATTCCTGTTTCGATAAACATAACAAAAGTTACCCCTGAAATGAGTGCTCGAAAATTTCCTGAAACAAGTGCTCAAAGATTTCCTTGAAATTACCCCTTTACTGGATTACCATAGGCCCTCTAGAAGAGGCCTCAGTATCAGTATTGAATTTTCATATCTAAGAAAGTTAACAAGTTCTTGCCGAAAACGGCAAAAAGCCGAAACTACTTACGATTTTCGTATGTCATAATTCAATTCAAATCTTGCTAAGAAAGTTTTATGAAAATTTTAGTGCTGAAAATTGCAAATTATTAAGAAAGTTTGATAACTGGCACCATTTAAAACTTTCTTATGAAAAACATGATGGGGGCAAGCCAATGGACACGTTTTATCGAGGCACCCTTTCTAGAAGTAAATAAAATGGGAAGTAGGATGATCACCATGTTGAATTACATAAATTTCTTTTCTCTAGATGCCGAATACTCGCTACAAAGTGACTTGTGCATTGTGCAAAAGCCCTTTTGACAATGACCATAAGAAGAAACATTGCATGACGAAGCATCCAAAGTATAATTCAAAGACCTTGCCTCTTATGCTTGAAAACCAGCAAAAGGTAAAATCGTCACATCGTGGTATTCTTTGTTTAGATTATGTCGATTATCCCAGTTTCTTAATTAAGAATGTTTTTGCCCGTAAAATTCACCTTTTGTTTTTTATGATTGGTTCAACTATTCGACTTCTTATACTTTGTTTGCATGCAGATTATAACAAGCTTCAACAAACAAGTTCCTCGCAATGAGACTAGAAAAATTATTCCCTCAACTAGTCCTCCGAAGTTTATTAACGATGACTCTGAGTTACGTGATGACATGGCTAAAAGTGACGCTTCTGGAGTTGAGGTTGGTGCTATATGTTTGCTTTTTTTAAATGCTAGTCTATTCGAACTATCTTGCATGACCTTAACTGCTTTTTGACTTAATATACCCCCTCGACCTGAAGTTTTTGGAGAGAACTTCCAAAAGAAGACTTCGAAACGGAACGTTTTTTTGCTTCAGGTTGGTTGTGTACAAAACTTTTTACTACTGTATGACCCTATTCAATATACCACATTTCTTCTTCTATTTTTAGGCCACTGTTAAACGACCATCGATCAATGTACCATTCTCGATCTGCGAAAAGCGTCCACGAACAGATGAACTTTTCTCCAGAACAGATACAGCAGGTAAGTGAACAAAATTTGCAAAAAAGGAAGTTAAAGCTTTATTATTGCCATTATTGCAGTATGAAGGCCGATGATATCGTTCACTGCCAATTGTTTAGTTGCCAGCCTCGCACTTGTAGGTTGGATGTGTCCAGAATGGTGGTGTTTTTTTATTTGGAGCATAAAATTTTGTGATGTCAAGTCACAAGCTGAATGCTTACCCTAATCGACGGTTGAAACCAATGAGGCCAAAACTTTGGAGCGATAGTAAAGTTTTAAGCTTCCAATCCAATTTTGCGAATATGTTCTTGACCTGCTAAGTTGCCAACTTTTCAATCTGCCCTGCCCAATAAAGCCTGCATTTTCTTCAACAGGAAACTTCAAATGATCTTTCTTCATCTGATAACGAGGCATGGATTTGTGAAAATGAGGAGTTCGTGGAAGTAGATGCACAAGCGATTGATTCGGAAGAAGAAGCTGTTGTTGAAAACCTTTCATCAGAAGAAGAAATTGAACATCAAGAGGTAACCATTTTGCACCTTAGTTTCAGCTAAATTTTCAATTAGGCTATGTAGCTAACTGATCTTTTATGAGGCAAAAGGCTTAATGGCAAACTCAATGGAAATCCATTATCAGCAAAATTGATTTCAAGTTCAAGAAATTTTAAGCACCGGCGAAAAAGAATCTTTAAAGGGTACATAATTTCATCTCCTGCTTTTTGTAGATGATGTGATTGTGATTAAGATAATGATAATGAAGATGATGATGATAATTATGATAACGATGATAATGATGGTGATAATTATGATGATTGTGGTTGTTCAGAAGACAAATGTGCGAAATTTGTATAATAATTATTCGCTGGGACATGTGTTTTCAAAAGAAAAGCTTTATTAAGTGGGTTATTTTCTAATTAGGGTTGTTTACGCTATATCAAACAAGAGGTATTTCTGAAAAATAAGATTTTGTGTTAAATTGGACAATGCTTGGTTAATTAAAAACTTCTAATTACTCCTTAGAGAGTACTGTTTTTAAATCTCTTGCTTAATGGACAATAAAACAAGTGACAATATTTTGAAGTTGTTTACGTTAGTAAAATTGTATAAATTAGGTTCGTATTTGTAGTTAGTTAGTTGAGTTTTAGCCTTCGGGCTAAGAGCATCGTAATTCGCGGATGGTCTTCCAAACAGTGGTCGATAAACATTCAGCTCAGAGAAATGTATTGATTAGTTATTTGGGTCTCCTTACTCAACAGGAAATATCCAGATTTTACCCGCAGTTGTGTACCTCCCTTGAATCAATGATTGTTTGGATTTGCTGATGATGTTTATTTCAGAAGACTAGCTTTTTAACTTTAAGCCTGGTACGCAGGCAGCCAGTTTTACCATAGTACCAGATTAGCCTTGGCAAGACAAGACTCTTCCTTTCAAGAATTCATCGCCTTCACGGGAACCATATGACCTGCCTACCATCGCTGAACATTCACTAGAGTCCGGGGAGGTTGGTCCTCTTTGGCATCCCCTAAACTTCCCCGGACTCTAGTGAAAGTTCAGTCATAGTAGACCACATAAGTTACTACCAAAATTGTTACACCTACAAAGTAACACCCGGGAATGTTACACCTGAGAAAGTTACTCTGTCACGATATGCCAATGACCGCCATTGTTATTTTATTTAGTCATTACGTAATTGGTATGTTTTGATAATTACTTCATTGTAGGTAATACGGGACTCCCCTGTTGCGTAGTTGGCTAGAACTTTCCAGCGTATGCTTGTATGCAGCAATGCTTATTTTTATTCTTTAATGACTTAAAGAAAATTATTAATGAAAGAGACAAGCTCCTCCGCAAGTCTAGAAAATCACCGCACTCGGAGTTCTATAAAGCAGAATATAAACAAAAGCGCAATGCAGTGAATATTGCTATAAGACGAGCCAATAAAGATAAAGATCTATTACAGGAAAAACTCAACCGGTGACCCAAGAAAATTTTGGAGGACAGTTAAATCGATTTATCCAGGAAATGCAAAGAGTTCAAGCAATAGCCAAGTATTTGAAATTGATCGAAAAGAATCGAGCGACCGAATTGACATTTCAAATGGTTTCTGTTCGTTTTTTGTGAGTGTTGTTGCATCTTTGAAGCGAAAGTCAATTTTGCTGAGGAACTTTGCATGTTCAAAGAGAACAACCAGTGTGTTCAAATTTCAATTGCGGTAACAAATATAGATGTAGAAAGAATCATTAAATCCATAAAGCGATCAAAAGCCACTGGCATTGATGATCTCCCACCAGGTCTTATAAACGATGCTGCTGACGTGCTTTCAATGCCTTGTGGGGAATTAGGCGCGCGATTATCTGACTTCAGTCCACCGAAGTCCACCAATGCCCCGTAGCACTAAATAAACTCAAACAAGATATTTTGCCTCGTAAGCGTCGCTAAAGATTGCCGTTTGGTTAAGTATCCGCAAGATAAAACAGCAAAACTCCCTTTTTGATCCTCATTACGTTTCTCTCGATACACGTTTTTGGATAATTCTACAAATCTACTCAAAATAAACTCAAATAATCAAAGTTGTAATTAGTGAAGTCTCTCAGTGTGAGTAATCCGTGTTTCTTGGCGTAAACAAAGTCATTAGGTGTGATCGCAGAAATCAGCACGTATATAGTTAATTAGAGCGATTAGCTTGAGGGGTTAATTTCCCAACACCCTTCCCCTGTTAAAGTGTAAAGCAGCTTTCACAAAAGTTAGTCAGCATCCGATTCATATACTGCAGTACCTTTGATCTGATCTCTGGCGATCTTCTTTGCTCTTCTGCTTGTTCTAGATTCTTCTTCTGGTACAAACTCTTTTGCATTTGGATCGAGTTCCTTT
The DNA here is from genome assembly GCA_014526335.1 of Chrysaora quinquecirrha. Classification (NCBI taxonomy): domain Eukaryota; kingdom Metazoa; phylum Cnidaria; class Scyphozoa; order Semaeostomeae; family Pelagiidae; genus Chrysaora; species Chrysaora quinquecirrha. The sequence goes on along the minus strand of JACTAT010000009.1, from coordinate 1,936,771 downwards.
CTCTGATCTGCTCTTTCTTCAGGCGCATCTGGCACTTCTCCCCCAATTTCTAGTTTACAGACTAGGGTTAACGGTCTTTCTATGATATATCCGTTCCCAAGTTTTAGTTTTAGTCCTCTAACAACATTGTCATTACCCTTGATGTAGTCGGTAACTCTAGCTATTCTCCATTGTGCTTTGTCCTTCGTTTGGTCCTTCAGTAGTACCACCTCCCACAGTTTTGGAATTTCAGGTTTCTTAATTCCCGTGGATCGTTCCCTTTCTTGCAAAGCATGAAGGTATTCCGACATCCATCTCTTCCTGAGCTGTTCTTTACTTTTCTGTAGAAAAGCTATTCGCTTTGTAACTTTACTACTCTTCTCTTCTAACCTTTCAAAATCTCCCTCCAGTACGATCGTCGGTTTTCCAATGATCAAAATATTCGGCGTAATTGTTGGCTGCTCAAGATGTTCTTCTTGATAGACCAGCGGACGGTTATTCATCATACACTCGACATCCGATAACACTTCCTCAAGTTCCGAAAACGAGAGTAGACTTCTTCCTATCACTTTAGACAGGCTCCTTTTCATTATACCGATTAGTCTTTCGAAGAATCCTCCCCACCAGGGCGCTCGAGATAGATTGAATCTCCATGATATTCTCTGAGTAGCCAAATAGTTCATAAGTTCTTCGTTCTTTTTCAATGTATTTAACCATTTCTTGGTGTTACCAAACGTTTTCCCGTTATCGCTCACGATGATTTGTGGACATCCTCTCCTCACTATGAACTCCTTCAACGCTTTCTTGAAATTAACGGTGATTGTGTCCTGAGTTTTTTCCCATGGAACTCCAAGTATTTTTGTTTCATGAGGCTTTGTTCCAACGATAGTTTTTGCATATGTGATATTTCCATCTGTATCTGTAGTAGATTCTGAATAAGTCTCTTCCTCGATAGAGTTGATGTTGCTATGCCATTTGTGTAACTCGAAACCTCCCTCATGCATGATGATTCGCGATTCTTTTTTGAATTTCCTTAACTCTTGTTCACTGTCTCCGACAGATTGTACATCATCGACGTAGGTATTTTCAAGTAGATCTTTCACTGTTTCTGGGAATCTGTCCTTATACCGGCTGACATGGTTTTCTAACGTTGCACCTAGTATGTAGGGGCTAGGTCCCGACCCGAATATTACTCTCGCAAAACGATATTCACCGATCTTCCTCTCTTGCAAGTTGTTATACCAATATAGCCGTTGCACATCTCTGTCAGCCTCGTCAATTCTTATCTGCAAAAAGCCTTTTTCAGGTCTCCAGTTATGCAATATGGTTTCATCCTGTTTCGCAATAAGATGTCGAAGATTTTTGGTTGTAGTGGTGGCCCGATTTCTAAACAATCGTTGAGAGATGGGACTTGACTACTCTCCTTCGCAGAACAGTCATACACGATCCGTAATTTAGTCGATTCTGCATCTTCCCGCAATACAGGTTGATGGGGAATGTAGTGTAACACGCTTCCTGTCTTTTTCTCTGGAACTTGCTCTATAATTCCTTGTTGCAATTGCTCTTCCATTATAGCGTTGTATTCTTCCAACTTGCCGATTCTTTCTAATTTTCTCGTGGTGCTTTTCAATCTCGCTAAGGATAATTGCTCATTAGATGGTAAAGGGCAATGTTCTTCTTTCCATGGTAATTTTGTAGAGTAAGCTCCGCTTGGTAGCTTGATTAAGCGATCTTTGACGTCTTGATGGAAACTTACTTCTTGGTTGTTATCTTCGAGGCCTAAGATATCCAACGAACACAACTGCTCGAGTTGATGAAAAAGCTTTTCTCTGGTTCCGAACTGCAGGAAAGGGCTCTGCCTGCTAATGTCCACCCCAGCATTGTCAATTCAGCTCCTGGGTCCTTGTCAGGATTTCTTCCCAATATGTTAGGCTCATTAGATTTTATTTTCTGATAATCTGCTACTCCCAAAATCATGCGAATGGGCATTCTGTCTTCTATTGTATTCTCATCACTAAAGTTTTGACGACCCAGATTTCGATATTTCCTTTTGATATCTTGAATGTGCGGATTTGGAACGTATGTAAGTATTTCTTTTTCCCCATTGATACAATCCACATTAATTTTGAAATTTTCAAAGACCTTTGACATAACAGTGACCTTATAAAGCTCTACTCGTTTTGTAACCGTTCCGTATATCTGTTCGATGGTTCTTGTCTCAACTCTTTTCGGTTTCAGCTTCAACTCTGTGATCAGCTTTGTGCAGATGTAAGAACTGCCTGCACCACTGTCCAGTAGAATTCGCGCACTGACTCCATTTACATTCGCTACGACGACTGGATGTAGTGTCGAATTACCTGTGACGTCACCAAGAGCTTTCTCAGTTGCCGTTTCTTGTTTCTTTTCCGCAGATTGAATCACAGGTATAACAGCATCGCAAAGTGATGTATGATGTTTGCTCCCGCATTTCAAGCAACCTCTTGATCGGCATTTCACTGCAGTGTGGCCAAATCCTGTACAGTTGAAACATAGTTTGTTTTTCCTTAAGATCTCTCTCCTTGAGGCGACGTCCAGTACCTTTGTGCAATTTATTCCTTTATGATTACTCAGCCCACAATACACACACCCAATAGCTCGCATAAGCTTATCACCTCTTCTGTTATCTAGCATTGACTCTCGTGGTCTAGTACTTCTCTCGAATTTCTCAGCAGTTAGAGGATTTCTATCAACGTATTTTTGCAAATTTTCTGTGAGATCCTCTAGTCCCCAGCTCTCCCAACCAATCTTTGAAATCCCTGCAGAATGGCGTGATAGTATACCTTTGAAGTTTGACTGCCTGTGGTTTGAAACTGACTTCTTCACTTCGTTTCCTTTCCACCTCTCTGTCAGCTCGAGTCTTTCCTTGTACCATTGATGTTCTCTCTCTTGTTGGCGTATTGAAGCAGCTTCCTTTTCCTTTGCCTTTTCGCGATCGATTCGAAATTGTTCCTCTATGAGTGATTTTTTATACTCAGAATCCCTTTCTCTTTGCCTCGCTGTTTCGTTGTCCTTGAGTCGTTCGAGAATGTCCCTGAATTCTTTCCTTTTTTCTCGATATGGTAAAATCTCCTCCTTTTTTTGCTGCTCCATTCCCTGATTTCTTGCAATGGTTTATCCTCCTCTAACATCGACTGTACTACCTCGTCTTTTGCTGTTTCTATCCTCTTGATTAAATCGCACATTTTTTCGTAAGCTAACGCCACATCATCTTTGTCGTTGAGGTCCATACCGTCCTCTATCCCCTCTAAAATAAACTGTGATTTGCTTTTTTCCTTTTGATAAGTATTGAGAGCCATTTTTTATTCCTTCGATTCGATTCTGTTAGTTTGAGGCACAGAGTCCCCCGAGTCCCTTCGCGGTCGCCACTTTTAGTGTGGGGAATTAGGCGCGCGATTATCTGACTTCAGTCCACCGAAGTCCACCAATGCCCCGTAGCACTAAATAGACTCACACAAGATATTTTGCCTCGTAAGCGTCGCTAAAGATTGCCTTTTATAGTTAATTACAGCGATTAGACTTATTACATGATTCGTAGTTATCGCTATTGAAATGAATCGCCTGGACGCTCAAACTACGACTCATAATCGAACGGTTATCTTTCTGGACTTACTTTTTCTGCCTCGTTTTCAAATTACCATGGTGACAATGATGTCAACGGTAAGTGGTTGTAATGGCCTAAATTTACCGTGTCTAAAACGCCGTAAAAAACAATCTTTCTTTGTATTAAAACTCAACTCACTATTTGTTTTGGAGAAAGCTCTTACCAACCCAGCTTTTTCGATATTTGTTTCAAACTTTTAGCGACATTTAGTACTAAATCGGCTGCCAAATAGGGCTCGTATATTTTGCTGTGACGATGCAGCGAACCAGCCTCGTTTCCACGGGGAACAATTTTTTGTTCCCGCCAGTCCCAGAAAATGTCCGTAATATTATGAGTCCCAGTTTGAGCGATCTCGGTTTGGTGTAGTCTCGGTCTGGTGAGCGATAACTGGGACTCAGGTAATAAGTCTATTGGAACACCAACTTTGAATTATGTTATAAACGAGCCCCTGGCAGATTACGTCTTCTATCGAAGCTAAGGTATTTCATGGACAGCACAACGGCCTGTACACTTTATCGTTCTATGGTTGTTCCTATTGTCACATATTGCGGAATTTTAAACCTGAAACTAACAACTAGTCAGTCGAGAAAGTTATCTGCTCTCCATGAGCGTGCTTTAAGAATAATTGGCGTGAACTCAAAGGATTGCAGTGTCCTGTCACCTGAAAAATCGAATGTAAAAAGAGCATGACATCTTGAATAACAATATATGTGATGCCTTGAAGAGTCACTTCTTAACGCATGCACACATCAAGTCCACAAGAAATAATAAGTGCTTAGCCACTTTGCCAAACATCAAAACTGAATATGCTCGAAAGGGTTTTTATTACATGGGAGCAAAATTATATATTGATCTGCCCAAAGACTTAAGAACAGCTGCAAACAAACGAGATTTTAAGGAAAGCCTGGAATTATTTTCAAAAAAGAAATAGCTTTGTTAAACAGATTAAGCTTTTAAAAATCATCATGTACTGTTATTATTATATTTACTCAAAGCTTTACTCATTTTTTTTTAAGCAGGACAGGTATTGAAAACAGCAATACTTTTTGTTGACGCTTTAATCCTGTTAAAATACTCGTATTATTTATTTATATTTATCATTTAGTAGCTTACCTAATTGTCTGATTTCGTAATGTATTATTTATAGATTTGCATTGATATAAAGACAGCCGTATTTCGTAGTTGAGGAAAAAAACTTGGTTAGGTTGAATACCTAGAGGCTGGTGCATATCCTGAGTAATATTTCTAGTATATACGGTTAAAGCTTTGTATTTTCTTGTGGCTCGTCACTGAGTTCTGTGACAACTTAAATGGTGACAGGAGCGGGATACTGAATTAAGAGAAAAACTTAACGAGCTCAAGGATTTCGAAATAAGTTGTGGCTTAAAAACTCAGAAGCAACAAGAGGAAAATGGCCCTGCATGGAAATAACGAAGCAATACCTGCCGTTGTTGCCGCTGCCGCTGAGGCACAAAATCAAGAAAGGGAAGTGACCCGACCAAGAAGAACGATTGTCGATGTAAAACCATTTTCTGGCAATGAAGAAGACATTTCAGAATGGTTGATCCGGTGGGAAATCGCTGCCAACGCAAACAACTTGACCCCACAGCAGCAACTAACCATGATACCAGCGTATCTTACCGGGAGGGCAGCACGTATTTTCTGGAGATTCCCCCAGGTGGGCGAAATGACCTGGAGGAGTTGAAAGATCAACTCGAAGATTCTTTCAACACTAAAGAAAAAAGATTTCTTGCAAGACGAAAGCTGCAAGAAATAACACAGGGGATCAAGGAGTCTGTTGTCGAATTCTCGGAAATAATTGATAAGCTCGTGACAAAAGGACACGATGGGTTAGATAACAGTGCTCGAGAAGACAGAATCGCTTGTGAAAGCTTTATCAAGGGGCTCAGACCAGAAATCAAAATTCGAACTTCTACCTTCGGAATGTGTGGCGGTATTGAAATCTGTAGTTGAGCTACCTGTTGGAACTCCATTGCGTGTTCAAGCAGAGTTATTAGGAAATCATTGCGGTTATGCTTTGTATGGAGAACGCCAGTTAGTTAAGACTGACGATCGAGTCTTAGCTGCTCCTGTTGTTACGCAAGTTAATGATGATGATTCTGTTTGGCTCGAGTTATTTAATACAACTCGCAGCATTGTGTCCCTACAGCCTGGCACAAAGGTTATGCATATGCAGCCTTTCAACGAACTCGTAGACGATTCAGTTCAGACGATAGTTGATGGAAAGCAGAAACAAGCTGATGTGCCCATGGAAGCTTTCAAGGTCAGTCATCTTTCAGAAGAAGATCATTCAGCTCTTTTCGACGTCTTGAGAAGGCATCACGTATGGCCTACTGCTGAAAAGTTGGGGAATACACACCTTGTAGAGTATTCTGTTGATGTGTAGGGTGCCCGACCATTTAAGCAAAGACCAATCGTGTCCCAGAGACTAAGAGGCAGCTGATAGCAAAAGAGGTCCAGAAAATGCTTCTTTCTAACGTCATTAAAACATTTGCAAGCCCTTGGAGTAGTCCTGTCGTATTGTTAGAAAAACACGATGGGGAATATCGATTTTGCGTTGAATACCGCCAGTTCAATGCAGTGAAGAAGAAGGATGCATACCCACTACCAAGAATTGACGACACACTGGATGCACTTGGCAATGCAAGAGTTTTTACCACACTTGATTTGCAGTCCGGCTTTTGGCAGATACCACTCCGAGAAGAAGACAAAGAAAAGACAGCTTTTTCAACTCAGAATGGCCGCTATGCTTTTAATGTCATGCCATTTGGCCTAACTAACAGTCCAGCTACCTTTCAGCGGTTAATGGATCCAGTTTTATCTGGCTTACATTGGACTCATTGTTTAGTTTATCTTGGTGATGTCATCATTTTCGGGCCAAATGTTGAAGAACATCTTAAAAGCTTGGATTTGGTACTAGAACTAATGAAAAAGCAGGACTTACTTTGAAACCATCAAAGTGTTAATGGCTCAAGAAATCAGTAAAATTTCTCAAACATATTGTATCAGATGATGGCGTGGCCGTTATACCAGACAGAGGGGGGCTTTGGGGGGCATCCAAACCCGAAAACCTGGAGGAAAATTAGGAAAAACCCGAAAACCCGGACCAAATTTTGGCAAAACCCGGAAACCCGTAGACAGAAAATCAAGAATCCCATAAACTGCATTGGGTTACAAGAATTATGAATTGCAAAACGGTTGGTATCATCGTTTTTTAGTTATTTTGCTTCACAAGCTTCATTTCTTTACAAACAACAAATGTGAATGCCTAATATAAACCGTAGCACAGGATTTCGAGCCTGGCAGCAAAAGCGACACATAACGACTACAATCTGTACCTTAAGAACCAAGGGAAACGTCATTTGCCTTTTCATCCTGGTTCACTATCGCTATCTCTCCCTCATATTCGACTTCAAAATCTTCGTCATTGTTCTCATCAAACCATCAAGTTCGTTTGCCGTTTCAACAATCCTTCATCTACCATTCTCTCTGCCTTAAATTCCTTAAATGCAACACCGAAAACTTCTCCTTCTCCTTCATCGGGTCCAAAACTAGTAAGGATATACATGGCTCATTTGACAAAGACATAGCATATCCACAATCAACATATGATCTTTTCTTCTAGAGACCTAATTTGCTTATACCTTTCTTGCGAGACACAAATAAACTGCTGTCATTTCTACAAAGGCTGTTAACCCTCTCTCAATCTTCGTGGTAAGCTGTGACAGTATCCGTCCGAAGACACTTGACACCACAACCATTTTCTCCAAGATCTATCCACCATCCAATTTATTTTGGGTGTATTACACGATGTTGTCTACACAAGTCACTGCTTTAAAGGATTGTTGCTCTTTATCTTTGTCCCAAAAGATTATAGCTATCGTCCCTGTCAGAATTTCGGGCTACATAAAGGCTCATAAATTTTTCTATGTGAGTTTGAATTCGTAGTTTCATCGGTTTTATAGTTGCCACTGTGACCGTCAAATCAATTCTAAGGTTTGTTACAATGTTAAATAGATTCACTTTTCTTTCTTTTAATTTCAAAGAGATAGAATTTTCAATTAACTCTGTTGCCTTGATAGGGCCATTATCTCACGCAAAATATTATATTCCAGCAGTGCGATGATGAACTTCCTTTGCCATGGTGCCTTTCCGAATCGCAGAGATCTATTCAACGTTGGCCGGAGGCCGGCTTGTAGTGAATTTCATAGTTTTTCCATTACTTCATGTAAAAATCATTTTCATTTCCTTACCGCTTTACCATTGTTTCTATGCTAATAAATCTCTTTCCGTTTAACAGCTTGTCCTTTTTTATATGTAAATAAGTTATTCCAAATAAGGATTCAAAGATAGCGTGTTTTGCGTAGGTAACCAAGATTGGGTGAGATCTTTCAAATTTTATTATAAATTAGAGAAATAATAGTTTAATATTCAATTCTCTAAATTGGTGACCACGATTGTCGTTTCTTTGGTTGTTTTTCATCGTCGTTTGTCTGTTTACTTCATTGCATTCCGTCTCAAAACACGCCATTTCATTTCGTGCTTTTGGTTGATATTGTTATCAGTGTTCAATGTTCGTATTCATCATGAATACCTCACAAGCTTCAACTTCAAATGCAAGTTCTTCATCAACACAAGAAATTCCGACTAATCCTACTGCTATTCAACCTCCAGTCGCTACTGTTAGTGTGAAAATTCCTCCGTTTTGGCCTAACGACCCTACCATTTGGTTTGCTCAAGTCGAAGCCCAATTTCTCACCAGACATATCACCGCCCAAGACACCAAATTTGCACATCAGAATGAAACGGACATGAGAAGTTTTCATGGACTTACGTCATATTATCGGAGATTTAGCTGAAAATGCGTTTCAACAGCTAAAACTGTTGGATGATTGGAAGCCATTTGGTGGAGGATTAATCAGTTGGGTTCACTTCTAGTAGAGCTAAAGTAAACTACATCCTCACTTCATGAGGGAAAACGTCGAAGATGACGAACTGCCAAAGAAGAATGGCCTACGCACATGTGCACCTCCTAATGGGAACGAGGCAGGGGGAAGATGTTTATCCGCTTACACCCCTACTTAAACATATGACTACTGCCTATAACAGAACAAAAAGGTTAACATAGCTGCTAAATGTCTCTAGATTAAATACCAAGTCCATAAATCGTCCAAAAACTTGCGAATGTCCCAATACAGTTTTTGATAAGTTCATCAGTTTGTTTTTCGTCATCGGCTTGGTAAGAATATCTGAAATGTTCTTCTCAGAAGGCGTGTATTCCAGAGTTATCGTACCATTCTCCACTTCTGACTTGACAAAATGATATTTAATGTCTATATGCTTTGATTTTCGAATATGATCTTTTGTTAGAGCAATAGATCCCTGGTTATCACCATATAACTTTATATTCTGTATGGTGTCCATGTTTGTAACTTCATTTATCAACTGCTTTAAAAACTTTGCTTCCTGTGTAGCAGATGAAATAGCGATATATTCAGCTTCACAACTAGAGAGTGCCACAGTTGGCTGCTTTCTACTTTTCGACGAGATTGCTCCTCCGTTTCTGTTCAAGAAGAAACAATATCCCGATGTACTCTTTCTGTCTTCTATCGATCCAGCCCAGTCTCCATCACTAAATCCGATAAGATTCAAATCCGCATCTGATTTGGCAAATATTAGGGTTTTATCAAGAGTTCCCTTCAAGTATCTCAGAACATGTTTAACGGCTGTCCAGTGGTCTTCTGTTGGACTCTGAGAGTACTGTGCGAGTTTCGAAGTAATCCACGAGATGTCTGGTCTCGTTGAAGTCATCGCGTATATCAAGCTTCCAATAGCCTCGCGGTATTTCTTGGAATCAAATGATGGTGAATTGTCAGAAAAATTCAATTTCTGCTCACTAGGCGTGTTTTTAGCTTTGCATTCTGACATATTGAATCTTTGCAATATCTTTTGCAGATATGATTTCTGACTCATCTCAATTTTGCCTGGTTGTACTATGAAATCTATTCCAAGAAATCGAGAAATTACTCCTAAATCTTTAATTTTAAACTTTCTTGATAGTGTTCTCTTTACATCTTCAAGCATGGATGCACTGCTAGAAGCTAGGATCATATCATCAACCCATATTAATAAGATAATTATATCTCTACCATCATGTTTGCTGAATATGCATGGGTCGGTTAGGCTTTGCTTGAATCCACTCTTTACAAGCTCTTTGCTAAGTAAGCAATTCCAATTTCTCCCGCTTTGCTTAAGGCCATATAATGATCTGTTCAATTTGCAAACGAGTTTTTCATTGTTTTCACTAGTAACTTCATAGCCTTTGGGCTGCTCAATATATATATCGCAGTCTATTGGAGCATTTAAATATGCTGTCTTCACATCCATTTGATGTACTATGTAATCATTTTGTACAGCAAGTTGCATCAATGTTCTTACTGACGTCATTTTGGTTGTTGGAGCATATGTTTCATGGTAATCAATACCTTTAGTTTGACTGTACCCTTTTGCAACACACCTTGCTTTATTAATTATGTTGCCATCAATGTCCTCTTTGATAGTATACACCCAGCGACCCCCTACTGCATTTTTATCCTTTGGTAACGGGGTCAACGTAAAAGTGTTATTTTCTTTTAGAGAGTTAAACTCTTCATTCATAGCATTTTTCCACTTCCTAGAGTCAGGAGAATTCATTGCATCTTCATAAGTATCAGGTGTATCAGAAATATTGTTAATAACATCCGAGTTTAAATTTATGACATCAAAAAGTTCTTCTTCAGTAATATAATCATTCAGATGTTCAGGTTTCTTTCTTTGTCTCAAGGGTATCTAGCATTGTTATCTTGTCCCTCTACATTATCATCAAGAATAACACTGTCATCACTACCACTATCACTTTGTTCATCTATATTCTGATCAACCTGTATCTGTGTAACCGGTTTAACTACAATATGATAATCATCATCATCATCAACATTGATTTCTCTGGGAGTAGCATCTTCATCCTCAAATTTGTTGGTAAATGTTACACATCTGACTCTCTTAATATTGTTGTTTTCTTTGAAGTAAACAAAATAGGCCGGACTGTACTTGTCATAACCTACAAAGATCCCTTTTTCTGATCTTGCATCAAGCTTGCCTTTGTCTTGAACGTATGCATAGCACACAGTTCCGAAAATATTCATATTTTTGACGTTAGGCTTTCTACCTGTAAATTTCTCATATGGTGTTGAATTTAATCTCGGGTTGTAACACCTGTTGCGTATATAAGAGGCAGTCAGTACTGCGTATGTCCATAGCTCTTTCGGAAGTTTTCCTTCCAGTACCATACATCTAGCCATCTCAAATAATGTTCTCCAATTTCTTTCTGCCGTACCGTTCTGATGCGGCGAATATGGTGCTGATTTTTCATGACGTATTCCATGTTTTATCATTATAGCTTGAAATTCCTTTGATGTAAATTCTGTGCCGTTGTCACTTCCGATACATTTAACTTTTCCATAAGGAGCACAGTCTGATAAAAACTTTTCTGTAGCCTCTGCAGTATTGCTCTTTTGCTTAAAAAATATGTCATCGTTAGGCCCGAATAGTCATCAGTAAAACTTAAAGCATACTTGAAACCGTCAATGCTTACAGGGCTGACTGGACCTGCTAGATCACAGTGAACAAGCTCCAATGGAAATTTTGCTTTTGAATCAGGTTGACGCGATCTGGTTTCAGTCATTTTTCCTAATGTACATGTCTCACAGAATTTCTTTGATTTTTCTCCAGTAATACTCATGCCGTCTACAACAGTAGGTAATTTAAGTATGTCCTGGGTATTGCAATGGCCAAATATTTTGTGCCATTCTTCAAGATTATGACTAGTTTTCTTCACTTGTACTACTTTGCATTTCTTAAAATAATACAAACGGTCCTTCTTCTGTATTTCAAATTTAGTTCCATCTTGTGCAGATAAAAAGCTGAATTATTTGAAAACTTTACTGACGCTCCTTTCTCTGTTGCAGCTTGCACAGAAAATATATTTTGCTTGGGATGTATAAACAGTTCTCAAGAACTACTTTGTGAACTTTTCCACTCATATCTTGGAGGGATATCTCTGCTGTTCCCTTCTTCAATGCTATATTATTATTTCTGGAGCTATCAGCTAACTCTATGAAATGCTCATTGGGGTTAAATTGATCTTCCAATGATGTAAACTTTCCTATATCATTTATAATATGTGTGGTTGCCCCACAATCAACTAACAAATTAATATTGTCAGGGTCAGTTGTACTTAGATTTGGGTCTACACCCACTTTAAAATAGAGATTTTCATTTTCTTCTGTCACATTATTCACACTGTCCTTTTTCTTTCTGCACACTTTTGTGTCATGACTCCTTGTTTTACAAATATTGCACCATCTCTTGTTTTGGTTGCACTCATAGGCCTTATGTCCTACTTTCTTACACAAATAACATGTAATTTGCAGAGAATTTCTTCCTGCTGCTGGATGAGAAACTTTCATAACACTTTCATTTCTCACAGATGTATTTTCATTTTCTTCAAAGGCACGTAGAGAAACCTTGAATTGTTGAAAAGTTGGCTGCACATCTTTCTGGGTAGTTACTGTTTTAAATGAATTAAAACTTTGTGGTAGGCCCTTCAATATCATAGCAATAAGTAGTGAATCACTCATTTGCAAATGCGCAATTTAAGCCAATCTGAGGCTTGGATTTTAATGAATTTTCTGGAGCATCCCAAAGGAGACTTCTACAATAATTGTTCCTCGGTGTTCGAGTTCATATGAACAGCTACTTTTCAAAGCTGGCAAATGTACTATGAGGGTAAGCCGTCTAAAACCCTTTGCATCGAGACTGTCTCAAGATTAAATACCCCTTTAATGCAAGATATTTTTAGGCTGAAGCACATAACCAGACCAACAAGAAATCCAAACGAGCTAATTCACCACAGACCTGATCAAGTCATTTTTAATTCGAAAAGCCTCTTATCACTAGGCCCACAAATTTGGAACGCTTTGCCAAAAGATCTTAAACTTTTAAATATCCAAACTTTTAAGAACGTCATTAAAGAATGGGGAGTGTAGTTGCAACGTATGCTTAAATAAAAAGTTTCTCGAGTCGTAGAAAACGTAATTTGTTGGATTAAATAAATAAATAAAAAATTATATTAACATGATTATAATTTATTAGTTTAGATATTCGATTTAGATTAGTTTCTGCTGCCCTGGTGTAGGATACTGGCATAGGAAAATTCCAAAGATACGAATATTCCCAAGAAGTTGTAGAAGAACCAGAGAAGTTGAATAAACCACAAAATTTGAATACAGTTAAGGCACAAGAGCAGAACAGTTCTTTCAAAACTAGCCAATGAAATAAGAAAAGCACGGTCTTCACTTTCAAACCAAATAACCACAAGAAATTATTTCGTCGTTCTGGATGGCTACTATACGGCCATGCAAGACCTAGAGATTGTGAATAACGACCGAAATGTTGTGCCCCGGGAGTGGGAATATGCGGAAATATTAAAGAAAAAACTGGTATTGTACCTAAAGGTCGTTTGTTTTGGTAAGCAAGAGAATTGGAATCGAAGGAATAATCAGTCAACAGAAAGCGATAATACCTATCATAACAAAGTCTCTTCCATCAAAACAAAGCAAGAAAATGTTTCGTACACTTCGTCTCAGGTACAAAGGGGAAGAAACAAGAACTATCACGTCTCAAAATGTCAACAACCAACAGAAGAAAATTTATCTCGAGGATCATTGGAAATAACAAGAGACAAATACCAAAAGCCTATTACTCTGCATTATGGGGGACTCGATGATCATATCTATAAAAAGAAGGGCAATGAACCAAGCAATCCATAGCCATGACGTCAACCTAAAGTACTTTTGGAGGAGCGAAAATTGAATATATGCAGTACTACGTGGAGCCAACCCTCAAATCAAAGCCAGAAACTTTGATTCTTCATTTTGGAACTAACAATCCACGAAATGATAATGCTGAAATACTTGCAAGTAAGATTGTTGCACTTACTGTTGAAAGAAAGAATAAGAGGAAAAGAGTCGAATTCTCGGTTAAGGTTGGATAAAAGATTGCAATATCGACTTTATCACACAAGACAACATCAAAGCTTGACATTTGGACAGGTGACGGCTACATCTCAAATTCTATGAGACAAATGTCTTCTCAGATTACTTTGTAAATTTCGTTAACTCTGATTTAGTGATGTATCTAGAACTTCTAGCATGTCCTCAGGTAACGTAGCATCGCATCTTTCTACAATGTCCATCTCGTTTGCTCCGGAAATATCTTCATCTAGCAAGTTGTCAGATTCAGTCCTTATAGACTCCGAAAAACTCGAAACGAGTGCAACAAACAAGACCAATCTAAAGGAACCTGAGGAATCTCCTGTGATGTAGATACATTATTTGAACTTAGGACCAGATATCAAATTAATCCAATAACCGGTTTTTTGAATATAGACAGTATTCGATTCAGAATTCGCGACTTGCGAGTAAGAATTGAGAATAATCCAGCGATGTCTTCCTGACACTTTAGTCATAGAAGAAACGAAACTTCGCTAATTTTTTAAGGCGGGTGCGTTTCTAATTGTTCATTACAAGAAGTCATTCCGTCGTGATAGGACACAATTTGGTTGCAGTTTATTAGGGAAGGGGTTACTTCTAATAGATTTCCAGTTCATGAACGGCCCTCACTTAAGCTGATATGCTTTGAATTTCTCTTAGACAAGAAGAAGTGGGTCATTTTCAACATTTACCGGCCACAAGTTTTAAATATTGATACATTTTTAAAGATCGACAATCTTGGCCATAAGGGTTGAGAATTTCTATAGAAACAGAAATAATTTTATTTAGGGACCCCCTTCCCCAACTCAATGTTGTTTGTTGATATTTCTTAAATTCCGTCATTTTCCATTACTGTACTTCATAATGAAACAACATTGAAATGGGGGAGGGGGATTTTCAAAATTAGGCTGTTTTTCTGAAGTGAGTGACAAAATGAAGGAAACTCACTTTTTTCGCAACACCTTATGGCCAGGATTGTCTGAGAAATGTTTTTGCCTAAAGCTTACAGAAACATATCACAAGGGTCAATCCTATATAATTTTTACCTGTAGAACTCAAATCTGCCAACGAAATCTTTGTGCAGTGTCCCCATTTTCTGCTATGACGTCTGAATTGGTATTCTGACGTCACGGCATAGGATAGGCACCAAATGAGGGGCCTTAGGTAGCAAAAATCTGAGTTATTGGGGTTAAAGTTTGTGCTTTTCCAGCAACAGATCAAATAAAGCGCAAGTTTTAGCATGAAAAGATGAAATTAGTGAAATAGACATCAGCATGTTTATTGTTGATGGAAAGTATGATGCCGTGAGTAAATAATAATACACCCAAATTTCGTAATATCTCGATGTTTTTATGGAAACTTGGTCTCTCATGAAGTTGTGAAGCATTCTTAACACTTGGTGATAAATTTACATCAATTAGCTAGTGATTGATAGGAAACTTGAATGAAAAGATATGCCCCAGATGGCCAATAAGACTAGACTTCAAGTTGGTTTAGAATTTCTGTTAATTTACTAAGTAACGTCGCAAATGAAGCTAATGACTTGTTGCCTTTCAGGCAACAGCAAAACAGTGTTATCCTGTCTCCTTACCGTGAAAATTCATTTGAAGTTAAGAAATTTTGCATACTGAGGTCTCACCTAAAGTTTCATGCACGAAATCAGGATTATAAACATTTGCCAACGGGTAACACACGGGTAACGCACGGGTAACGCAACGGGTAACGAAAATTTCTATAAGGCTCAGTACTGATTTTCAACGGGTAACACGGGTAACGGCAAATATATTAAAATATTATAGAAATATTTTAATATATTTGCCGTTACCCGTGTTACCCGTTGAAAATCAGTACTGAGCCTTATAGAAATTTTCGTTACCCGTTGCGTTACCCGTGCGTTACCCGTGTGTTACCCGTTGAGAATCTTTCTTACTTGGGGAAGAAACAAGTATAAATATACAAAAAAACAAGAAAATCGCGAGTGAAACAGAATATTGTCGAAATATAACCATTACAAGACAAAGAGCCAGTGAATTGCTCAGGCCAAAATTGCATGTACGTTATTCAAGCCTCGCTACCTCGCCGGCCAATTCAGCAAAATTGAGCGCGCATATTAGGATCAATATTCTGGTCATTCTAGGCCACAAAATATTGATGTGGTGAATGAGACAGTTGTTAATGCAGGGGAAAATGTCCATTTAGACTGATGAGTCCTATTCAATATAAGTCTTGGCTATAATGCGCATTAGAACACACACTCTTCAAGGAGCTTTTCACACTTTTCCAAAGACAATCTTGGCCATAAGGGTTGAGAATTTCTATAGAAACAGAAATAATTTTATTTAGGGAACCCCTTCCCCCCAACTCAATGTTGTTTGTTGATATTTCTTAAATTCCGTCATTTTCCATTACTGTACTTCATAATGAAACAACATTGAAATGGGGGGAGGGGGGGGATTTTCAAAAATTAGGCTGTTTTTTCTGAAGTGAGTGACAAAATGAAGGAAACTCACTTTTTTCGCAACACCTAATGGCCAGGATTGTCTGAGAAATGTTTTTGCCTAAAGCTTACAGAAACATATCACAAGGGTCAATCCTATATAATTTTTACCTGTAGAACTCAAATCTGCCAACGAAATCTTTGTGCAGTGTCCCCATTTTCTGCTATGACGTCTGAATTGGTATTCTGACGTCACGGCATAGGATAGGCACCAAATGAGGGGCCTTAGGTAGCAAAAATCTGAGTTATTGGGGTTAAAGTTTGTGCTTTTCCAGCAACAGATCAAATAAAGCGCAAGTTTTTAGCATGAAAAAGATGAAATTAGTGAAATAGACATCAGCATGTTTATTGTTGATGGAAAGTATGATGCCGTGAGTAAATAATAATACACCCAAATTTCGTAATATCTCGATGTTTTTATGGAAACTTGGTCTCTCATGAAGTTGTGAAGCATTCTTAACACTTGGTGATAAATTTACATCAATTAGCTAGTGATTGATAGGAAACTTGAATGAAAAGATATGCCCCAGATGGCCAATAAGACTAGACTTCAAGTTGGTTTAGAATTTCTGTTAATTTACTAAGTAACGTCGCAAATGAAGCTAATGACTTGTTGCCTTTCAGGCAACAGCAAAACAGTGTTATCCTGTCTCCTTACCGTGAAAATTCATTTGAAGTTAAGAAATTTTGCATACTGAGGTCTCACCTAAAGTTTCATGCACGAAATCAGGATTATAAACATTTGCCAACAGGTAACACAACAGGTAACGCACAGGTAACGCAACAGGTAACGAAATATTTCTATAAGGCTCAGTATGATTTTCAACGGTAACACGTGTAACCTGCAAATATAAAATCATATTTCCTTATAATATTTTCGTTACCTGTTGCGTTACCTGTGCGTTACCTGTGTACCTGTACCTGTTGAGAATCTTTCTTACTTGGGGAAGAAACAAGTATAAATATACAAAAAACAAGAAAATCGCGAGTGAAACAGAATATTGTCGAAATATAACCATTACAAGACAAAGAGCCAGTGAATTGCTCAGGCCAAAATTGCATGTACGTTATTCAAGCCTCGCTACCTCGCCGGCCAATTCAGCAAAATTGAGCGCGCATATTAGGATCAATATTCTGGTCATTCTAGGCCACAAAATATTGATGTGGTGAATGAGACAGTTGTTAATGCAGGGGAAAATGTCCATTTAGACTGATGAGTCCTATTCAATATAAGTCTTGGCTATAATGCGCATTAGAACACACACTCTTCAAGGAGCTTTTCACACTTTTCCAAAGACAATCTTGGCCATAAGGGTTGAGAATTTCTATAGAAACAGAAATAATTTTATTTAGGGACCCCCCTTCCCCCCAACTCAATGTTGTTTGTTGATATTTCTTAAATTCCGTCATTTTCCATTACTGTACTTCATAATGAAACAACATTGAAATGGGGGGAGGGGGGATTTTCAAAATTAGGCTGTTTTTTCTGAAGTGAGTGACAAAATGAAGGAAACTCACTTTTTTCGCAACACCTTATGGCCAGGATTGTCTGAGAAATGTTTTTGCCTAAAGCTTACAGAAACATATCACAAGGGTCAATCCTATATAATTTTTACCTGTAGAACTCAAATCTGCCAACGAAATCTTTGTGCAGTGTCCCCATTTTCTGCTATGACGTCTGAATTGGTATTCTGACGTCACGGCATAGGATAGGCACCAAATGAGGGGCCTTAGGTAGCAAAAATCTGAGTTATTGGGGTTAAAGTTTGTGCTTTTCCAGCAACAGATCAAATAAAGCGCAAGTTTTTAGCATGAAAAAGATGAAATTAGTGAAATAGACATCAGCATGTTTATTGTTGATGGAAAGTATGATGCCGTGAGTAAATAATAATACACCCAAATTTCGTAATATCTCGATGTTTTTATGGAAACTTGGTCTCTCATGAAGTTGTGAAGCATTCTTAACACTTGGTGATAAATTTACATCAATTAGCTAGTGATTGATAGGAAACTTGAATGAAAAGATATGCCCCAGATGGCCAATAAGACTAGACTTCAAGTTGGTTTAGAATTTCTGTTAATTTACTAAGTAACGTCGCAAATGAAGCTAATGACTTGTTGCCTTTCAGGCAACAGCAAAACAGTGTTATCCTGTCTCCTTACCGTGAAAATTCATTTGAAGTTAAGAAATTTTGCATACTGAGGTCTCACCTAAAGTTTCATGCACGAAATCAGGATTATAAACATTTGCCAACGGGTAACACACGGGTAACGCACGGGTAACGCAACGGGTAACGAAAATTTCTATAAGGCTCAGTACTGATTTTCAACGGGTAACACGGGTAACGGCAAATATATTAAAATATTTCTATAATATTTTAATATATTTGCCGTTACCCGTGTTACCCGTTGAAAATCAGTACTGAGCCTTATAGAAATTTTCGTTACCCGTTGCGTTACCTGTGCGTTACCTGTGTGTTACCTGTTGAGAATCTTTCTTACTTGGGGAAGAAACAAGTATAAATATACAAAAAACAAGAAAATCGCGAGTGAAACAGAATATTGTCGAAATATAACCATTACAAGACAAAGAGCCAGTGAATTGCTCAGGCCAAAATTGCATGTACGTTATTCAAGCCTCGCTACCTCGCCGGCCAATTCAGCAAAATTGAGCGCGCATATTAGGATCAATATTCTGGTCATTCTAGGCCACAAAATATTGATGTGGTGAATGAGACAGTTGTTAATGCAGGGGAAAATGTCCATTTAGACTGATGAGTCCTATTCAATATAAGTCTTGGCTATAATGCGCATTAGAACACACACTCTTCAAGGAGCTTTTCACACTTTTCCAAAGACAATCTTGGCCATAAGGGTTGAGAATTTCTATAGAAACAGAAATAATTTTATTTAGGGACCCCCCTTCCCCCCAACTCAATGTTGTTTGTTGATATTTCTTAAATTCCGTCATTTTCCATTACTGTACTTCATAATGAAACAACATTGAAATGGGGGGAGGGGGGATTTTCAAAATTAGGCTGTTTTTTCTGAAGTGAGTGACAAAATGAAGGAAACTCACTTTTTTCGCAACACCTTATGGCCAGGATTGTCTGAGAAATGTTTTGCCTAAAGCTTACAGAAACATATCACAAGGGTCAATCCTATATAATTTTTACCTGTAGAACTCAAATCTGCCAACGAAATCTTTGTGCAGTGTCCCCATTTTCTGCTATGACGTCTGAATTGGTATTCTGACGTCACGGCATAGGATAGGCACCAAATGAGGGGCCTTAGGTAGCAAAAATCTGAGTTATTGGGGTTAAAGTTTGTGCTTTTCCAGCAACAGATCAAATAAAGCGCAAGTTTTTAGCATGAAAAAGATGAAATTAGTGAAATAGACATCAGCATGTTTATTGTTGATGGAAAGTATGATGCCGTGAGTAAATAATAATACACCCAAATTTCGTAATATCTCGATGTTTTTATGGAAACTTGGTCTCTCATGAAGTTGTGAAGCATTCTTAACACTTGGTGATAAATTTACATCAATTAGCTAGTGATTGATAGGAAACTTGAATGAAAAGATATGCCCCAGATGGCCAATAAGACTAGACTTCAAGTTGGTTTAGAATTTCTGTTAATTTACTAAGTAACGTCGCAAATGAAGCTAATGACTTGTTGCCTTTCAGGCAACAGCAAAACAGTGTTATCCTGTCTCCTTACCGTGAAAATTCATTTGAAGTTAAGAAATTTTGCATACTGAGGTCTCACCTAAAGTTTCATGCACGAAATCAGGATTATAAACATTTGCCAACGGGTAACACACGGGTAACGCACGGGTAACGCAACGGGTAACGAAAATTTCTATAAGGCTCAGTACTGATTTTCAACAGGTAACACAGGTAACGGCAAATATATTAAAATATTTCTATAATATTTTAATATATTTGCCGTTACCCGTGTTACCCGTTGAAAATCAGTACTGAGCCTTATAGAAATTTTCGTTACCTGTTGCGTTACCTGTGCGTTACCTGTGTGTTACCTGTTGAGAATCTTTCTTACTTGGGGAAGAAACAAGTATAAATATACAAAAAACAAGAAAATCGCGAGTGAAACAGAATATTGTCGAAATATAACCATTACAAGACAAAGAGCCAGTGAATTGCTCAGGCCAAAATTGCATGTACGTTATTCAAGCCTCGCTACCTCGCCGGCCAATTCAGCAAAATTGAGCGCGCATATTAGGATCAATATTCTGGTCATTCTAGGCCACAAAATATTGATGTGGTGAATGAGACAGTTGTTAATGCAGGGGAAAATGTCCATTTAGACTGATGAGTCCTATTCAATATAAGTCTTGGCTATAATGCGCATTAGAACACACACTCTTCAAGGAGCTTTTCACACTTTTCCAAAGACAATCTTGGCCATAAGGGTTGAGAATTTCTATAGAAACAGAAATAATTTTATTTAGGGACCCCCCTTCCCCCCAACTCAATGTTGTTTGTTGATATTTCTTAAATTCCGTCATTTTCCATTACTGTACTTCATAATGAAACAACATTGAAATGGGGGGAGGGGGGGGATTTTCAAAAATTAGGCTGTTTTTTCTGAAGTGAGTGACAAAATGAAGGAAACTCACTTTTTTTCGCAACACCTAATGGCCAGGATTGTCTGAGAAATGTTTTTGCCTAAAGCTTACAGAAACATATCACAAGGGTCAATCCTATATAATTTTTACCTGTAGAACTCAAATCTGCCAACGAAATCTTTGTGCAGTGTCCCCATTTTCTGCTATGACGTCTGAATTGGTATTCTGACGTCACGGCATAGGATAGGCACCAAATGAGGGGCCTTAGGTAGCAAAAATCTGAGTTATTGGGGTTAAAGTTTGTGCTTTTCCAGCAACAGATCAAATAAAGCGCAAGTTTTAGCATGAAAAGATGAAATTAGTGAAATAGACATCAGCATGTTTATTGTTGATGGAAAGTATGATGCCGTGAGTAAATAATAATACACCCAAATTTCGTAATATCTCGATGTTTTTATGGAAACTTGGTCTCTCATGAAGTTGTGAAGCATTCTTAACACTTGGTGATAAATTTACATCAATTAGCTAGTGATTGATAGGAAACTTGAATGAAAAGATATGCCCCAGATGGCCAATAAGACTAGACTTCAAGTTGGTTTAGAATTTCTGTTAATTTACTAAGTAACGTCGCAAATGAAGCTAATGACTTGTTGCCTTTCAGGCAACAGCAAAACAGTGTTATCCTGTCTCCTTACCGTGAAAATTCATTTGAAGTTAAGAAATTTTGCATACTGAGGTCTCACCTAAAGTTTCATGCACGAAATCAGGATTATAAACATTTGCCAACGGGTAACACACGGGTAACGCACGGGTAACGCAACGGGTAACGAAAATTTCTATAAGGCTCAGTACTGATTTTCAACGGGTAACACGGGTAACGGCAAATATATTAAAATATTTCTATAATATTTTAATATATTTGCCGTTACCCGTGTTACCCGTTGAAAATCAGTACTGAGCCTTATAGAAATTTTCGTTACCCGTTGCGTTACCCGTGCGTTACCCGTGTGTTACCCGTTGAGAATCTTTCTTACTTGGGGAAGAAACAAGTATAAATATACAAAAAACAAGAAAATCGCGAGTGAAACAGAATATTGTCGAAATATAACCATTACAAGACAAAGAGCCAGTGAATTGCTCAGGCCAAAATTGCATGTACGTTATTCAAGCCTCGCTACCTCGCCGGCCAATTCAGCAAAATTGAGCGCGCATATTAGGATCAATATTCTGGTCATTCTAGGCCACAAAATATTGATGTGGTGAATGAGACAGTTGTTAATGCAGGGGAAAATGTCCATTTAGACTGATGAGTCCTATTCAATATAAGTCTTGGCTATAATGCGCATTAGAACACACACTCTTCAAGGAGCTTTTCACACTTTTCCAAAGACAATCTTGGCCATAAGGGTTGAGAATTTCTATAGAAACAGAAATAATTTTATTTAGGGACCCCCCTTCCCCCCAACTCAATGTTGTTTGTTGATATTTCTTAAATTCCGTCATTTTCCATTACTGTACTTCATAATGAAACAACATTGAAATGGGGGGAGGGGGGATTTTCAAAAATTAGGCTGTTTTTTCTGAAGTGAGTGACAAAATGAAGGAAACTCACTTTTTTCGCAACACCTAATGGCCAGGATTGTCTGAGAAATGTTTTGCCTAAAGCTTACAGAAACATATCACAAGGGTCAATCCTATATAATTTTTACCTGTAGAACTCAAATCTGCCAACGAAATCTTTGTGCAGTGTCCCCATTTTCTGCTATGACGTCTGAATTGGTATTCTGACGTCACGGCATAGGATAGGCACCAAATGAGGGGCCTTAGGTAGCAAAAATCTGAGTTATTGGGGTTAAAGTTTGTGCTTTTCCAGCAACAGATCAAATAAAGCGCAAGTTTTTAGCATGAAAAAGATGAAATTAGTGAAATAGACATCAGCATGTTTATTGTTGATGGAAAGTATGATGCCGTGAGTAAATAATAATACACCCAAATTTCGTAATATCTCGATGTTTTTATGGAAACTTGGTCTCTCATGAAGTTGTGAAGCATTCTTAACACTTGGTGATAAATTTACATCAATTAGCTAGTGATTGATAGGAAACTTGAATGAAAAGATATGCCCCAGATGGCCAATAAGACTAGACTTCAAGTTGGTTTAGAATTTCTGTTAATTTACTAAGTAACGTCGCAAATGAAGCTAATGACTTGTTGCCTTTCAGGCAACAGCA
This sequence comes from Chrysaora quinquecirrha, assembly GCA_014526335.1. Lineage (NCBI taxonomy): Eukaryota > Metazoa > Cnidaria > Scyphozoa > Semaeostomeae > Pelagiidae > Chrysaora > Chrysaora quinquecirrha. Next base: position 1,913,721 of record JACTAT010000009.1, on the reverse strand, counting down.
AAACAGTGTTATCCTGTCTCCTTACCGTGAAAATTCATTTGAAGTTAAGAAATTTTGCATACTGAGGTCTCACCTAAAGTTTCATGCACGAAATCAGGATTATAAACATTTGCCAACGGGTAACACACGGGTAACGCACGGGTAACGCAACGGGTAACGAAAATTTCTATAAGGCTCAGTACTGATTTTCAACAGGTAACACGGTAACGGCAAATATATTAAAATATTTCTATAATATTTTAATATATTTGCCGTTACCCGTGTTACCTGTTGAAAATCAGTACTGAGCCTTATAGAAATTTTCGTTACCTGTTGCGTTACCTGTGCGTTACCTGTGTGTTACCTGTTGAGAATCTTTCTTACTTGGGGAAGAAACAAGTATAAATATACAAAAAACAAGAAAATCGCGAGTGAAACAGAATATTGTCGAAATATAACCATTACAAGACAAAGAGCCAGTGAATTGCTCAGGCCAAAATTGCATGTACGTTATTCAAGCCTCGCTACCTCGCCGGCCAATTCAGCAAAATTGAGCGCGCATATTAGGATCAATATTCTGGTCATTCTAGGCCACAAAATATTGATGTGGTGAATGAGACAGTTGTTAATGCAGGGGAAAATGTCCATTTAGACTGATGAGTCCTATTCAATATAAGTCTTGGCTATAATGCGCATTAGAACACACACTCTTCAAGGAGCTTTTCACACTTTTCCAAAGACAATCTTGGCCATAAGGGTTGAGAATTTCTATAGAAACAGAAATAATTTTATTTAGGGACCCCCCTTCCCCCCAACTCAATGTTGTTTGTTGATATTTCTTAAATTCCGTCATTTTCCATTACTGTACTTCATAATGAAACAACATTGAAATGGGGGGAGGGGGGATTTTCAAAATTAGGCTGTTTTTTCTGAAGTGAGTGACAAAATGAAGGAAACTCACTTTTTTCGCAACACCTTATGGCCAGGATTGTCTGAGAAATGTTTTTGCCTAAAGCTTACAGAAACATATCACAAGGGTCAATCCTATATAATTTTTACCTGTAGAACTCAAATCTGCCAACGAAATCTTTGTGCAGTGTCCCCATTTTCTGCTATGACGTCTGAATTGGTATTCTGACGTCACGGCATAGGATAGGCACCAAATGAGGGGCCTTAGGTAGCAAAAATCTGAGTTATTGGGGTTAAAGTTTGTGCTTTTCCAGCAACAGATCAAATAAAGCGCAAGTTTTTAGCATGAAAAAGATGAAATTAGTGAAATAGACATCAGCATGTTTATTGTTGATGGAAAGTATGATGCCGTGAGTAAATAATAATACACCCAAATTTCGTAATATCTCGATGTTTTTATGGAAACTTGGTCTCTCATGAAGTTGTGAAGCATTCTTAACACTTGGTGATAAATTTACATCAATTAGCTAGTGATTGATAGGAAACTTGAATGAAAAGATATGCCCCAGATGGCCAATAAGACTAGACTTCAAGTTGGTTTAGAATTTCTGTTAATTTACTAAGTAACGTCGCAAATGAAGCTAATGACTTGTTGCCTTTCAGGCAACAGCAAAACAGTGTTATCCTGTCTCCTTACCGTGAAAATTCATTTGAAGTTAAGAAATTTTGCATACTGAGGTCTCACCTAAAGTTTCATGCACGAAATCAGGATTATAAACATTTGCCAACGGGTAACACACGGGTAACGCACGGGTAACGCAACGGTAACGAAATTTCTATAAGGCTCAGTACTGATTTTCAACATATAACACGGTAACGGCAAATATATTAAAATATTTCTATAATATTTTAATATATTTGCCGTTACCTGTGTTACCTGCGTTACCAGTACTGAGCCTGTTAGAATCTTTCGTTACTTGGGGAAGAAACAAGTATAAATATACAAAAAACAAGAAAATCGCGAGTGAAACAGAATATTGTCGAAATATAACCATTACAAGACAAAGAGCCAGTGAATTGCTCAGGCCAAAATTGCATGTACGTTATTCAAGCCTCGCTACCTCGCCGGCCAATTCAGCAAAATTGAGCGCGCATATTAGGATCAATATTCTGGTCATTCTAGGCCACAAAATATTGATGTGGTGAATGAGACAGTTGTTAATGCAGGGGAAAATGTCCATTTAGACTGATGAGTCCTATTCAATATAAGTCTTGGCTATAATGCGCATTAGAACACACACTCTTCAAGGAGCTTTTCACACTTTTCCAAAGACAATCTTGGCCATAAGGGTTGAGAATTTCTATAGAAACAGAAATAATTTTATTTAGGGACCCCCCTTCCCCCCAACTCAATGTTGTTTGTTGATATTTCTTAAATTCCGTCATTTTCCATTACTGTACTTCATAATGAAACAACATTGAAATGGGGGGAGGGGGGATTTTCAAAAATTAGGCTGTTTTTTCTGAAGTGAGTGACAAAATGAAGGAAACTCACTTTTTTCGCAACACCTAATGGCCAGGATTGTCTGAGAAATGTTTTGCCTAAAGCTTACAGAAACATATCACAAGGGTCAATCCTATATAATTTTTACCTGTAGAACTCAAATCTGCCAACGAAATCTTTGTGCAGTGTCCCCATTTTCTGCTATGACGTCTGAATTGGTATTCTGACGTCACGGCATAGGATAGGCACCAAATGAGGGGCCTTAGGTAGCAAAAATCTGAGTTATTGGGGTTAAAGTTTGTGCTTTTCCAGCAACAGATCAAATAAAGCGCAAGTTTTAGCATGAAAAGATGAAATTAGTGAAATAGACATCAGCATGTTTATTGTTGATGGAAAGTATGATGCCGTGAGTAAATAATAATACACCCAAATTTCGTAATATCTCGATGTTTTTATGGAAACTTGGTCTCTCATGAAGTTGTGAAGCATTCTTAACACTTGGTGATAAATTTACATCAATTAGCTAGTGATTGATAGGAAACTTGAATGAAAAGATATGCCCCAGATGGCCAATAAGACTAGACTTCAAGTTGGTTTAGAATTTCTGTTAATTTACTAAGTAACGTCGCAAATGAAGCTAATGACTTGTTGCCTTTCAGGCAACAGCAAAACAGTGTTATCCTGTCTCCTTACCGTGAAAATTCATTTGAAGTTAAGAAATTTTGCATACTGAGGTCTCACCTAAAGTTTCATGCACGAAATCAGGATTATAAACATTTGCCAACGGGTAACACACGGGTAACGCACGGGTAACGCAACGGGTAACGAAAATTTCTATAAGGCTCAGTACTGATTTTCAACGGGTAACACGGGTAACGGCAAATATATTAAAATATTTCTATAATATTTTAATATATTTGCCGTTACCCGTGTTACCCGTTGAAAATCAGTACTGAGCCTTATAGAAATTTTCGTTACCCGTTGCGTTACCTGTGCGTTACCTGTGTGTTACCTGTTGAGAATCTTTCTTACTTGGGGAAGAAACAAGTATAAATATACAAAAAACAAGAAAATCGCGAGTGAAACAGAATATTGTCGAAATATAACCATTACAAGACAAAGAGCCAGTGAATTGCTCAGGCCAAAATTGCATGTACGTTATTCAAGCCTCGCTACCTCGCCGGCCAATTCAGCAAAATTGAGCGCGCATATTAGGATCAATATTCTGGTCATTCTAGGCCACAAAATATTGATGTGGTGAATGAGACAGTTGTTAATGCAGGGGAAAATGTCCATTTAGACTGATGAGTCCTATTCAATATAAGTCTTGGCTATAATGCGCATTAGAACACACACTCTTCAAGGAGCTTTTCACACTTTTCCAAAGACAATCTTGGCCATAAGGGTTGAGAATTTCTATAGAAACAGAAATAATTTTATTTAGGGACCCCCCTTCCCCCCAACTCAATGTTGTTTGTTGATATTTCTTAAATTCCGTCATTTTCCATTACTGTACTTCATAATGAAACAACATTGAAATGGGGGGAGGGGGGGGATTTTCAAAAATTAGGCTGTTTTTTCTGAAGTGAGTGACAAAATGAAGGAAACTCACTTTTTTCGCAACACCTAATGGCCAGGATTGTCTGAGAAATGTTTTTGCCTAAAGCTTACAGAAACATATCACAAGGGTCAATCCTATATAATTTTTACCTGTAGAACTCAAATCTGCCAACGAAATCTTTGTGCAGTGTCCCCATTTTCTGCTATGACGTCTGAATTGGTATTCTGACGTCACGGCATAGGATAGGCACCAAATGAGGGGCCTTAGGTAGCAAAAATCTGAGTTATTGGGGTTAAAGTTTGTGCTTTTCCAGCAACAGATCAAATAAAGCGCAAGTTTTTTAGCATGAAAAAGATGAAATTAGTGAAATAGACATCAGCATGTTTATTGTTGATGGAAAGTATGATGCCGTGAGTAAATAATAATACACCCAAATTTCGTAATATCTCGATGTTTTTATGGAAACTTGGTCTCTCATGAAGTTGTGAAGCATTCTTAACACTTGGTGATAAATTTACATCAATTAGCTAGTGATTGATAGGAAACTTGAATGAAAAGATATGCCCCAGATGGCCAATAAGACTAGACTTCAAGTTGGTTTAGAATTTCTGTTAATTTACTAAGTAACGTCGCAAATGAAGCTAATGACTTGTTGCCTTTCAGGCAACAGCAAAACAGTGTTATCCTGTCTCCTTACCGTGAAAATTCATTTGAAGTTAAGAAATTTTGCATACTGAGGTCTCACCTAAAGTTTCATGCACGAAATCAGGATTATAAACATTTGCCAACGGGTAACACACAGGTAACGCACATATTAACAGGTAACGAAAATTTCTATAAGGCTCAGTACTGATTTTCAACAGGTAACACGGGTAACGGCAAATATATTAAAATATTTCTATAATATTTTAATATATTTGCCGTTACCTGTTACCTGTTGAAAATCAGTTACCTGTGCGTTACCTGTGTGTTACCTGTTGAGAATCTTTCTTACTTGGGGAAGAAACAAGTATAAATATACAAAAAACAAGAAAATCGCGAGTGAAACAGAATATTGTCGAAATATAACCATTACAAGACAAAGAGCCAGTGAATTGCTCAGGCCAAAATTGCATGTACGTTATTCAAGCCTCGCTACCTCGCCGGCCAATTCAGCAAAATTGAGCGCGCATATTAGGATCAATATTCTGGTCATTCTAGGCCACAAAATATTGATGTGGTGAATGAGACAGTTGTTAATGCAGGGGAAAATGTCCATTTAGACTGATGAGTCCTATTCAATATAAGTCTTGGCTATAATGCGCATTAGAACACACACTCTTCAAGGAGCTTTTCACACTTTTCCAAAGACAATCTTGGCCATAAGGGTTGAGAATTTCTATAGAAACAGAAATAATTTTATTTAGGGACCCCCCTTCCCCCCAACTCAATGTTGTTTGTTGATATTTCTTAAATTCCGTCATTTTCCATTACTGTACTTCATAATGAAACAACATTGAAATGGGGGGAGGGGGGATTTTCAAAAATTAGGCTGTTTTTTCTGAAGTGAGTGACAAAATGAAGGAAACTCACTTTTTTCGCAACACCTAATGGCCAGGATTGTCTGAGAAATGTTTTGCCTAAAGCTTACAGAAACATATCACAAGGGTCAATCCTATATAATTTTTACCTGTAGAACTCAAATCTGCCAACGAAATCTTTGTGCAGTGTCCCCATTTTCTGCTATGACGTCTGAATTGGTATTCTGACGTCACGGCATAGGATAGGCACCAAATGAGGGGCCTTAGGTAGCAAAAATCTGAGTTATTGGGGTTAAAGTTTGTGCTTTTCCAGCAACAGATCAAATAAAGCGCAAGTTTTAGCATGAAAAGATGAAATTAGTGAAATAGACATCAGCATGTTTATTGTTGATGGAAAGTATGATGCCGTGAGTAAATAATAATACACCCAAATTTCGTAATATCTCGATGTTTTTATGGAAACTTGGTCTCTCATGAAGTTGTGAAGCATTCTTAACACTTGGTGATAAATTTACATCAATTAGCTAGTGATTGATAGGAAACTTGAATGAAAAGATATGCCCCAGATGGCCAATAAGACTAGACTTCAAGTTGGTTTAGAATTTCTGTTAATTTACTAAGTAACGTCGCAAATGAAGCTAATGACTTGTTGCCTTTCAGGCAACAGCAAAACAGTGTTATCCTGTCTCCTTACCGTGAAAATTCATTTGAAGTTAAGAAATTTTGCATACTGAGGTCTCACCTAAAGTTTCATGCACGAAATCAGGATTATAAACATTTGCCAACGGGTAACACACAGGTAACAACAGGTAACGCAACAGGTAACGAAAATTTCTATAATATTCAGTACTGATTTTCAACGGTAACACGGTAACGGCAAATATATTAAAATATTTCTATAATATTTTAATATATTTGCCGTTACCTGTGCGTTACCTTATAAAATTTTCGTTACCAGTGTTACCTGTTGAGAATCTTTCTTACTTGGGGAAGAAACAAGTATAAATATACAAAAAACAAGAAAATCGCGAGTGAAACAGAATATTGTCGAAATATAACCATTACAAGACAAAGAGCCAGTGAATTGCTCAGGCCAAAATTGCATGTACGTTATTCAAGCCTCGCTACCTCGCCGGCCAATTCAGCAAAATTGAGCGCGCATATTAGGATCAATATTCTGGTCATTCTAGGCCACAAAATATTGATGTGGTGAATGAGACAGTTGTTAATGCAGGGGAAAATGTCCATTTAGACTGATGAGTCCTATTCAATATAAGTCTTGGCTATAATGCGCATTAGAACACACACTCTTCAAGGAGCTTTTCACACTTTTCCAAAGACAATCTTGGCCATAAGGGTTGAGAATTTCTATAGAAACAGAAATAATTTTATTTAGGGAACCCCTTCCCCCCAACTCAATGTTGTTTGTTGATATTTCTTAAATTCCGTCATTTTCCATTACTGTACTTCATAATGAAACAACATTGAAATGGGGGGGGGGGATTTTCAAAAATTAGGCTGTTTTTCTGAAGTGAGTGACAAAATGAAGGAAACTCACTTTTTTCGCAACACCTAATGGCCAGGATTGTCTGAGAAATGTTTTGCCTAAAGCTTACAGAAACATATCACAAGGGTCAATCCTATATAATTTTTACCTGTAGAACTCAAATCTGCCAACGAAATCTTTGTGCAGTGTCCCCATTTTCTGCTATGACGTCTGAATTGGTATTCTGACGTCACGGCATAGGATAGGCACCAAATGAGGGGCCTTAGGTAGCAAAAATCTGAGTTATTGGGGTTAAAGTTTGTGCTTTTCCAGCAACAGATCAAATAAAGCGCAAGTTTTAGCATGAAAAGATGAAATTAGTGAAATAGACATCAGCATGTTTATTGTTGATGGAAAGTATGATGCCGTGAGTAAATAATAATACACCCAAATTTCGTAATATCTCGATGTTTTTATGGAAACTTGGTCTCTCATGAAGTTGTGAAGCATTCTTAACACTTGGTGATAAATTTACATCAATTAGCTAGTGATTGATAGGAAACTTGAATGAAAAGATATGCCCCAGATGGCCAATAAGACTAGACTTCAAGTTGGTTTAGAATTTCTGTTAATTTACTAAGTAACGTCGCAAATGAAGCTAATGACTTGTTGCCTTTCAGGCAACAGCAAAACAGTGTTATCCTGTCTCCTTACCGTGAAAATTCATTTGAAGTTAAGAAATTTTGCATACTGAGGTCTCACCTAAAGTTTCATGCACGAAATCAGGATTATAAACATTTGCCAACGGGTAACACACGGGTAACGCACGGGTAACGCAACGGGTAACGAAAATTTCTATAAGGCTCAGTACTGATTTTCAACGGGTAACACGGGTAACGGCAAATATATTAAAATATTTCTATAATATTTTAATATATTTGCCGTTACCCGTGTTACCCGTTGAAAATCAGTACTGAGCCTTATAGAAATTTTCGTTACCCGTTGCGTTACCTGTGCGTTACACCTGTTGAGAATCTTTCTTACTTGGGGAAGAAACAAGTATAAATATACAAAAAACAAGAAAATCGCGAGTGAAACAGAATATTGTCGAAATATAACCATTACAAGACAAAGAGCCAGTGAATTGCTCAGGCCAAAATTGCATGTACGTTATTCAAGCCTCGCTACCTCGCCGGCCAATTCAGCAAAATTGAGCGCGCATATTAGGATCAATATTCTGGTCATTCTAGGCCACAAAATATTGATGTGGTGAATGAGACAGTTGTTAATGCAGGGGAAAATGTCCATTTAGACTGATGAGTCCTATTCAATATAAGTCTTGGCTATAATGCGCATTAGAACACACACTCTTCAAGGAGCTTTTCACACTTTTCCAAAGACAATCTTGGCCATAAGGGTTGAGAATTTCTATAGAAACAGAAATAATTTTATTTAGGGACCCCCCTTCCCCCCAACTCAATGTTGTTTGTTGATATTTCTTAAATTCCGTCATTTTCCATTACTGTACTTCATAATGAAACAACATTGAAATGGGGGGAGGGGGGATTTTCAAAATTAGGCTGTTTTTTCTGAAGTGAGTGACAAAATGAAGGAAACTCACTTTTTTCGCAACACCTTATGGCCAGGATTGTCTGAGAAATGTTTTTGCCTAAAGCTTACAGAAACATATCACAAGGGTCAATCCTATATAATTTTTACCTGTAGAACTCAAATCTGCCAACGAAATCTTTGTGCAGTGTCCCCATTTTCTGCTATGACGTCTGAATTGGTATTCTGACGTCACGGCATAGGATAGGCACCAAATGAGGGGCCTTAGGTAGCAAAAATCTGAGTTATTGGGGTTAAAGTTTGTGCTTTTCCAGCAACAGATCAAATAAAGCGCAAGTTTTTAGCATGAAAAAGATGAAATTAGTGAAATAGACATCAGCATGTTTATTGTTGATGGAAAGTATGATGCCGTGAGTAAATAATAATACACCCAAATTTCGTAATATCTCGATGTTTTTATGGAAACTTGGTCTCTCATGAAGTTGTGAAGCATTCTTAACACTTGGTGATAAATTTACATCAATTAGCTAGTGATTGATAGGAAACTTGAATGAAAAGATATGCCCCAGATGGCCAATAAGACTAGACTTCAAGTTGGTTTAGAATTTCTGTTAATTTACTAAGTAACGTCGCAAATGAAGCTAATGACTTGTTGCCTTTCAGGCAACAGCAAAACAGTGTTATCCTGTCTCCTTACCGTGAAAATTCATTTGAAGTTAAGAAATTTTGCATACTGAGGTCTCACCTAAAGTTTCATGCACGAAATCAGGATTATAAACATTTGCCAACGGGTAACACACGGGTAACGCACGGGTAACGCAACGGGTAACGAAAATTTCTATAAGGCTCAGTACTGATTTTCAACAGGTAACACGGTAACGGCAAATATATTAAAATATTTCTATAATATTTTAATATATTTGCCGTTACCCGTGTTACCCGTTGAAAATCAGTACTGAGCCTTATAGAAATTTTCGTTACCCGTTGCGTTACCCGTGCGTTACCCGTGTGTTACCCGTTGAGAATCTTTCTTACTTGGGGAAGAAACAAGTATAAATATACAAAAAACAAGAAAATCGCGAGTGAAACAGAATATTGTCGAAATATAACCATTACAAGACAAAGAGCCAGTGAATTGCTCAGGCCAAAATTGCATGTACGTTATTCAAGCCTCGCTACCTCGCCGGCCAATTCAGCAAAATTGAGCGCGCATATTAGGATCAATATTCTGGTCATTCTAGGCCACAAAATATTGATGTGGTGAATGAGACAGTTGTTAATGCAGGGGAAAATGTCCATTTAGACTGATGAGTCCTATTCAATATAAGTCTTGGCTATAATGCGCATTAGAACACACACTCTTCAAGGAGCTTTTCACACTTTTCCAAAGACAATCTTGGCCATAAGGGTTGAGAATTTCTATAGAAACAGAAATAATTTTATTTAGGGACCCCCCTTCCCCCCAACTCAATGTTGTTTGTTGATATTTCTTAAATTCCGTCATTTTCCATTACTGTACTTCATAATGAAACAACATTGAAATGGGGGGAGGGGGGATTTTCAAAATTAGGCTGTTTTTCTGAAGTGAGTGACAAAATGAAGGAAACTCACTTTTTTCGCAACACCTTATGGCCAGGATTGTCTGAGAAATGTTTTTGCCTAAAGCTTACAGAAACATATCACAAGGGTCAATCCTATATAATTTTTACCTGTAGAACTCAAATCTGCCAACGAAATCTTTGTGCAGTGTCCCCATTTTCTGCTATGACGTCTGAATTGGTATTCTGACGTCACGGCATAGGATAGGCACCAAATGAGGGGCCTTAGGTAGCAAAAATCTGAGTTATTGGGGTTAAAGTTTGTGCTTTTCCAGCAACAGATCAAATAAAGCGCAAGTTTTAGCATGAAAAGATGAAATTAGTGAAATAGACATCAGCATGTTTATTGTTGATGGAAAGTATGATGCCGTGAGTAAATAATAATACACCCAAATTTCGTAATATCTCGATGTTTTTATGGAAACTTGGTCTCTCATGAAGTTGTGAAGCATTCTTAACACTTGGTGATAAATTTACATCAATTAGCTAGTGATTGATAGGAAACTTGAATGAAAAGATATGCCCCAGATGGCCAATAAGACTAGACTTCAAGTTGGTTTAGAATTTCTGTTAATTTACTAAGTAACGTCGCAAATGAAGCTAATGACTTGTTGCCTTTCAGGCAACAGCAAAACAGTGTTATCCTGTCTCCTTACCGTGAAAATTCATTTGAAGTTAAGAAATTTTGCATACTGAGGTCTCACCTAAAGTTTCATGCACGAAATCAGGATTATAAACATTTGCCAACGGGTAACACACAGGTAACGCACAGTAACGCAAATATATTAAAATATTTCTATAATATTTTAATATATTTGCCGTTACCAGTGTTACACTGGTAACGAAAATATAGTACTGAGCCTTCTATAAATTTTCGTTACCTTTGCGTTACCTGTGCGTTCCCGTGTGTTACCTGTTGAGAATCTTTCTTACTTGGGGAAGAAACAAGTATAAATATACAAAAAACAAGAAAATCGCGAGTGAAACAGAATATTGTCGAAATATAACCATTACAAGACAAAGAGCCAGTGAATTGCTCAGGCCAAAATTGCATGTACGTTATTCAAGCCTCGCTACCTCGCCGGCCAATTCAGCAAAATTGAGCGCGCATATTAGGATCAATATTCTGGTCATTCTAGGCCACAAAATATTGATGTGGTGAATGAGACAGTTGTTAATGCAGGGGAAAATGTCCATTTAGACTGATGAGTCCTATTCAATATAAGTCTTGGCTATAATGCGCATTAGAACACACACTCTTCAAGGAGCTTTTCACACTTTTCCAAAGACAATCTTGGCCATAAGGGTTGAGAATTTCTATAGAAACAGAAATAATTTTATTTAGGGACCCCCCTTCCCCCCAACTCAATGTTGTTTGTTGATATTTCTTAAATTCCGTCATTTTCCATTACTGTACTTCATAATGAAACAACATTGAAATTGGGGGAGGGGGGATTTTCAAAAATTAGGCTGTTTTTCTGAAGTGAGTGACAAAATGAAGGAAACTCACTTTTTTCGCAACACCTTATGGCCAGGATTGTCTGAGAAATGTTTTTGCCTAAAGCTTACAGAAACATATCACAAGGGTCAATCCTATATAATTTTTACCTGTAGAACTCAAATCTGCCAACGAAATCTTTGTGCAGTGTCCCCATTTTCTGCTATGACGTCTGAATTGGTATTCTGACGTCACGGCATAGGATAGGCACCAAATGAGGGGCCTTAGGTAGCAAAAATCTGAGTTATTGGGGTTAAAGTTTGTGCTTTTCCAGCAACAGATCAAATAAAGCGCAAGTTTTTTAGCATGAAAAAGATGAAATTAGTGAAATAGACATCAGCATGTTTATTGTTGATGGAAAGTATGATGCCGTGAGTAAATAATAATACACCCAAATTTCGTAATATCTCGATGTTTTTATGGAAACTTGGTCTCTCATGAAGTTGTGAAGCATTCTTAACACTTGGTGATAAATTTACATCAATTAGCTAGTGATTGATAGGAAACTTGAATGAAAAGATATGCCCCAGATGGCCAATAAGACTAGACTTCAAGTTGGTTTAGAATTTCTGTTAATTTACTAAGTAACGTCGCAAATGAAGCTAATGACTTGTTGCCTTTCAGGCAACAGCAAAACAGTGTTATCCTGTCTCCTTACCGTGAAAATTCATTTGAAGTTAAGAAATTTTGCATACTGAGGTCTCACCTAAAGTTTCATGCACGAAATCAGGATTATAAACATTTGCCAACGGGTAACACACGGGTAACGCACGGGTAACGCAACGGGTAACGAAAATTTCTATAAGGCTCAGTACTGATTTTCAACAGGTAACACAGGTAACGGCAAATATATTAAAATATTTCTATAATATTTTAATATATTTGCCGTTACCTGTGTTACCTGTTGAAAATCAGTACTGAGCCTTATAGAAATTTTCGTTACCCGTTGCGTTACCCGTGCGTTACCCGTGTGTTACCCGTTGAGAATCTTTCTTACTTGGGGAAGAAACAAGTATAAATATACAAAAAACAAGAAAATCGCGAGTGAAACAGAATATTGTCGAAATATAACCATTACAAGACAAAGAGCCAGTGAATTGCTCAGGCCAAAATTGCATGTACGTTATTCAAGCCTCGCTACCTCGCCGGCCAATTCAGCAAAATTGAGCGCGCATATTAGGATCAATATTCTGGTCATTCTAGGCCACAAAATATTGATGTGGTGAATGAGACAGTTGTTAATGCAGGGGAAAATGTCCATTTAGACTGATGAGTCCTATTCAATATAAGTCTTGGCTATAATGCGCATTAGAACACACACTCTTCAAGGAGCTTTTCACACTTTTCCAAAGACAATCTTGGCCATAAGGGTTGAGAATTTCTATAGAAACAGAAATAATTTTATTTAGGGAACCCCTTCCCCCCAACTCAATGTTGTTTGTTGATATTTCTTAAATTCCGTCATTTTCCATTACTGTACTTCATAATGAAACAACATTGAAATGGGGGGAGGGGGGGGATTTTCAAAAATTAGGCTGTTTTTCTGAAGTGAGTGACAAAATGAAGGAAACTCACTTTTTTCGCAACACCTAATGGCCAGGATTGTCTGAGAAATGTTTTTGCCTAAAGCTTACAGAAACATATCACAAGGGTCAATCCTATATAATTTTTACCTGTAGAACTCAAATCTGCCAACGAAATCTTTGTGCAGTGTCCCCATTTTCTGCTATGACGTCTGAATTGGTATTCTGACGTCACGGCATAGGATAGGCACCAAATGAGGGGCCTTAGGTAGCAAAAATCTGAGTTATTGGGGTTAAAGTTTGTGCTTTTCCAGCAACAGATCAAATAAAGCGCAAGTTTTTAGCATGAAAAAGATGAAATTAGTGAAATAGACATCAGCATGTTTATTGTTGATGGAAAGTATGATGCCGTGAGTAAATAATAATACACCCAAATTTCGTAATATCTCGATGTTTTTATGGAAACTTGGTCTCTCATGAAGTTGTGAAGCATTCTTAACACTTGGTGATAAATTTACATCAATTAGCTAGTGATTGATAGGAAACTTGAATGAAAAGATATGCCCCAGATGGCCAATAAGACTAGACTTCAAGTTGGTTTAGAATTTCTGTTAATTTACTAAGTAACGTCGCAAATGAAGCTAATGACTTGTTGCCTTTCAGGCAACAGCAAAACAGTGTTATCCTGTCTCCTTACCGTGAAAATTCATTTGAAGTTAAGAAATTTTGCATACTGAGGTCTCACCTAAAGTTTCATGCACGAAATCAGGATTATAAACATTTGCCAACGGGTAACACACGGGTAACGCACGGGTAACGCAACGGGTAACGAAAATTTCTATAAGGCTCAGTACTGATTTTCAACGGGTAACACGGGTAACGGCAAATATATTAAAATATTTCTATAATATTTTAATATATTTGCCGTTACCCGTGTTACCCGTTGAAAATCAGTACTGAGCCTTATAGAAATTTTCGTTACTGTTACCTGTTGAGAATCTTTCTTACTTGGGGAAGAAACAAGTATAAATATACAAAAAACAAGAAAATCGCGAGTGAAACAGAATATTGTCGAAATATAACCATTACAAGACAAAGAGCCAGTGAATTGCTCAGGCCAAAATTGCATGTACGTTATTCAAGCCTCGCTACCTCGCCGGCCAATTCAGCAAAATTGAGCGCGCATATTAGGATCAATATTCTGGTCATTCTAGGCCACAAAATATTGATGTGGTGAATGAGACAGTTGTTAATGCAGGGGAAAATGTCCATTTAGACTGATGAGTCCTATTCAATATAAGTCTTGGCTATAATGCGCATTAGAACACACACTCTTCAAGGAGCTTTTCACACTTTTCCAAAGACAATCTTGGCCATAAGGGTTGAGAATTTCTATAGAAACAGAAATAATTTTATTTAGGGACCCCTTCCCCAACTCAATGTTGTTTGTTGATATTTCTTAAATTCCGTCATTTTCCATTACTGTACTTCATAATGAAACAACATTGAAATGGGGGAGGGGATTTTCAAAATTAGGCTGTTTTTCTGATTTTCAAAATTAGGCTGTTTTTTCTGAAGTGAGTGACAAAATGAAGGAAACTCACTTTTTCGCAACACCTGTGTTATGGCCAGGATTGGGGACCCAAACTTTGCTGGATTCCCCCTCGGTTTCCCTAGAGTCAGTTAGCTGTCATGGTGATTGACTTGTCGCAGTCCTTCTGTAATATTCGTGACTTCGTGATTTCCCAAAAAATAACATGTACATGTGTGTGTAGATTATTTCCTGTCACTGTTTGTACTGTAAAGGTGTGGTGTTGTAACACTGTGAATGGCTGTCTCTGTAATGTCCTGTTTACTGTAAAATGTGTTATATGTGTTGATTGATGTAAATCAGATTTCGTGATATAATGTTAAGATTTAAAATACACAAGTCTCTCTTTCTCTCTCTCTTGGTGATCGATCTGTGTTTGATGGCTATACCTGCTGAACCCGCAGTTGAAGACACGTTACAAATTGGTGACAGAGCACAGGTATGCCTAGTTTTATCGTACCAGAGCGCTTTAGTTCAGGGAATTTTGGTGCGTGGTTGAGACATTTTAAGCGATGTGCCCAGGCAAATGAATGGGACGATACCGCTCAACTTAAAAAATTGCCTGCCTTTCTCCAAGGCCCTGCTGCCACCTATTTCGATTCATTGCCCGATGGGGATAAAGTGTCTTTGGACCGCCTAGTCGCCAGTCTTCAGCGATGCTTTTCGCCAGCCACTGACCGTGAACGCTATTATCGAGAATTTGAGGACCAACGCCTACGCCCAGCCGAAGACCCGAACCTATTTCTCTGGCGCCTCAAAGAAACCTTAAAGAATGCTGAGCCCGACCTGTCTCCCACGGCGTTTGATGCTCTCCTACGACGCCAGTTTCTCAAAGGGCTGCCCGGGGAAATGCAACTCAAGCTGCTGGAACATGACCCTACACCCACCTTGGCTGTCATGACCTCCTTCGCCCAACGGTTTCGTTCTTTGAAGAGTTTGCCGCCAAATAGTATTTCTTCTGCGGTTGCTGCCCAGCCACCATCTCACGATGCCCACGGCCACGATGACCGTTTCCAACAGCAACAACAGCAGCTAGACCGCCAACAAACTCAGCTGGACACTGTCAACGGCCTGCTGGATCAAATTGCCGATGGCCAGGCCAAGCTTATTGCAGCTAGTCTATCTCTGATACCAGAAAACATCCCAGTATGCTGGACTCAAGCCCACCAGGACGCCCTATGGCTCGAAGGTCATCACTACGCTGCTATTTTTGTGGGGAAGAAGGCCACATTGTTCGCTTTTGCCAGAAACGAAAAAACTGTCCAAGATGTTCCCTATGCGCCGGATGGGGCCATGTTGCCCAGAACTGTGTGAACAATCAGAACATTAATTTTGATGCTAATGCAAGCTCTCACAATCCAGGTCGTAAGTTTTCTTTAAACTACCAAGGGGTGCCTCATTATTAGGTTGGCACGATGAGCACCCCGCTATTTTCACTGTTGGAACTGCTTCAGCCCCCCTCGGTGAATCAGTCCCTCGCCAACCCCTCATTTCTTGTTCTTTCTCCGGTGTACAGCTGTCTGCTCTTGTCGACACGGGGTCGATGCAGTCTATTTTGGGTTTTGATGCGTTTCAAAACATTTTGGACAGCTGTACACAGCAAAACATTCCCCCTCCCAAGCTGAGAAGCGTTTCCAACTCATGCATTTCTATAACTGGTCAGCCATTGCACTCATCTGGTGTTACGGCTCTCCAGTTCTCCTTTCCTGGTAGTGCTTTTGTGTTTAAATGTGATTTTCTTGTTTGTGACAATGTGTTACAGCCTTTACAATGCGTTCTGGGGTGGGATTTTATTGCAGCCTATCAGTTACAGTTAGCTTTTAGTGGGCATTTGTATGCTCTACAGGGTCCCCATGGCAGTACTCCTTTAACCCCTTGGGTTCCCTCTTTTAGCTCTACATCGGTCAACTGTTCCGTCACATCCAGTGTTCCCCAAGGGGAGGTTCCACCTGTTTTTATACAGTCATCCTGCAAAGGGCCAATTTCTCTGACTCTTACTGATAGTACCTCTATTCCACCTAGATCAGAGAGTGTTCTTCAGGCCAAGGTCCCTAGAGGTTACTCTGAGCAACTAGGCCTAGTATGTAGTTTGACTGACTCTGATGACCAGGCTTATCTTACAGCATATACAGTAGGTCAGGTGCATTCTAGTAAAGTTCCTGTTAGAATCATGAATCCTTCTGAGTCAAGTGTTGAGTTGCACGCAGGTCAGAAAATTGCTCGATTTTTCCCTGTTGTAGAGTCTGTCTCATCATCGTCACAGCCATCAGTTGACAGAGTCTGTGCTAGTGTTAGCAGTGTCTCCCCAGTAGAAGACAGCACTTTAGCAGAACTACAAGCAGCAGTTTGTCCCACATTAGCAGTCATGGACAGAAAGAAGATTTTAGATACCTTGCTAGCCTTTCCTGATGTTTTTGCCAATAGTCTAGGCCACACCACTGTCACAGCTCATCACATCAACACAGGAGATGCATCACCCATTAGACAATACCCTAGGCGCCTACCATATCATTATCGTGCTGAGGTTGATAGGCAGGTCGATGAAATGCTGTCCCAGGGGGTTATCCAACCTAGCACTAGTCCTTGGTCCTCTCCCATAGTCCTTGTCAAAAAGAAGGATGGCTCATTTCGCTTTTGCATTGACTACCGAAAATTGAATCTGGTGACCAAGCAAGATGCCAATCCCCTCCCTAGGGTGGATGACCTTCTTGATGCTTTGAATGGGTATAGCCTCTTTAGCACATTAGATCTTCGCAGCGGCTATTGGCAAGTTAGCATGAGCCCAGAGGACAGGGAAAAAACTGCTTTTATGACTCATAGTGGTCTGTACGAATTTATGCGAATGCCATATGGTCTTTCCACTGCACCTGCTACTTTTTCACGCGCCATAGGCATTGTTCTATCAGGTCTTGCTTACGAAATATGTTTATGCTATTTTGATGACGTTATAGTTTTCTCTAAGGACATAGACCAACATTGTAAACGTCTACATTCTGTTTTACAATGCTTCCGGGAGCAAAACCTCCGTGTTAAGGCGTCTAAATGCTCTTTTGGTGCTGATGAAGTAGTTTATCTCGGGCATACCGTTTCCAAGGATGGGATTCATACTGACCCCTCCAAGATTAAAGCTGTGCAAGACATCCCAGTCCCATCTAATTTAGACTCACTTAGGTCTTTCTTAGGGCTTGCAGGATATTATAGACGGTTCATTCCCAATTTTGCCACCATTGCCTCTCCGTTAACCGAATTAACAAAAAAAGCTGCAAAGTTTACCTGGACCGATACCACAGATGCAGCTTTCAAGCAGCTTAAAACAGCTCTTTGTTCAGCCCCTATTTTAGCATACCCCAGGTTTGATAGGCCCTTTATTTTACAAACAGATGCCTCTGATGTTGGTTTGGGGGCTGTCTTAGCACAACTAGATGAGACAGGGCATGAAAGGGTTATAGCTTATGCTAGCCGCACTCTTAGTGGGAGGGAGCGCAATTACACCACCATGGAAAAGGAAGCCTTAGCTGTTGTCTTTGCCACTGAGCACTTCCGGGTCTACCTCCTAGGCCATCAATTCTGCCTTGTCACTGACAATAGTGCACTGAAATGGTTACATTCTATTCAGCCTAAGGGTAGGGTGGCCAGGTGGATCATGGACCTCCAAGAATTTGACTTCACTGTCAAGCATCGTCCCGGGGGCTCAAACCAGAATGCTGATGCCCTTTCCAGATTAAATCATAAAGTTCCCCCTCCATCTACTGCTGTGAACTGCCTTGTAGGGCTTGCCCAAGATACTGACTTATACCAAGCTCAGCATAATGATCCTGACATCCACAAGGTTATTGAAATGAAAGAGCAGTGTTTTCCCCGGCCCCCAGCATTCGTTTGGAAGGGTAACAGAAATCTGCATTCCTACTGGATACACTGGGATAAGCTGTTTGTAAGCAATGGCCTCTTAATGAAATCTGTAGACCCTAGCAATGCTTTTCCTCAACATGCCTTTGTGCTTCCATCAAGCTTAGTTGATAATGTCTTGCATGGCTTACACAGTAGTCCCTCTGGGGGTCATATGGGTATTAATCGCACCATCGCTCGGGCTAGGGAGCGCTTCTTTTGGCCCAACATGCAGGACTCCATCCAGACTTTTATCCAGAATTGCATGGAATGTAGTCAGACTAAACATGACCCCCATGCCACTAGAGCACCCATGCAGCCTATTCAGGTTAGTGAACCCTTTGTCTTTTGGGCCATGGACTACATGGGACCTCTCCCCTGAGACAGCCCATGGTAACAAACACATTCTGGTCATGATGGACCATTTTACCAAATGGTGTGAAGCATTTGCTACCAAGGATCAGAAAGCCTCAACAGTTGCACAGGTTCTTGTTTCTAAGGTGTTTTCCCGCTTTGGGCCCCCAACTGTCCTCCATTCAGACCAAGGCCGTAACTTTGACAGCACCCTCATGCATGAGGTCTATAATATCATGGGGATTAAGAAAACCAGGACAACTGCTTATCACCCTCAGTGCGATGGGTTAGTTGAACGGCAAAATCGCACACTTCAAGGCATTATCTCTAGTTTTGTGTCAGAACACAGATTAGATTGGGATGATTTGTTGGATCAAGCAGTCTTTGCTTACAACACCAGTGTGCACGAGTCTTCAGGCATTTCTCCATATGAGATGGTGTTTGGGCGCAAAGCTCGTATGCCAATTGAGGTAGAGCTGGGTGTCCCTCTTCACAACCCCAATAGCCAGTCAGATTATGCTCAGTCATTGCAAAAGGCCATTCATCATTCTAACCAGTTAGCTCAGCGTCACCTGCAAGTTGCTAGATCTCGACAAGCCACTCAGTATAACAGTAGGAGTAAGAGAGATTGGCAACCCTTTGAACCAGGCCAGACTGTTTGGCTTTGGCGCCCCAAGCACTGGAAATTTGGTAAGAGATGGACTGGTCCATACACTGTATCCTCCCGGGAAGGGGTCAACTATAAGTTAACATCTTTATGGGGGAAATCCCTTATTGCCCACCACAACCTACTCAAGGTTTGTTCCCTCCCCCTAGGCAGGGGCCTACCAGTCCACCCAGTTCCTGAAACCCCAGGCTTTGCTGTTGGAGACACAGCTGATGCTGTTCCACAAAGGGGAAACCCAAGGAATGTTGAAAGGGTGCTGCCAGACCTCCGCGCCTCCACACCTCCGTCAAGTCATAAATCCTCCAGATCGATTTGGAAATGCTGTAGCACATTAACGTACATTACTGCTTGTCCAAAATGTAAGGGAGGGGTGGGTGTAATATTCGTGACTTCGTGATTTCCCAAAAAATAACATGTACATGTGTGTGTAGATTATTTCCTGTCACTGTTTGTACTGTAAAGGTGTGGTGTTGTAACACTGTGATTGCTGTCTCTGTAATGTCCTGTTTACTGTAAAATGTGTTATATGTGTTGATTGATGTAAATCAGATTTCGTGATATAATGTTAAGATTTAAAATATAATTCAGTCTTGAATAAGTCTGGAGAAAGCACACAAGTCTCTCTTTCTCTCTCTCTTGGTGATCGATCTGTGTTTGATGGCTATACCTGCTGAACCCGCAGTTGAAGACACGTTACACAACACCTATGGTTCATTTTAGACTCTTCTCTCAGGTGTTCCTGAAGGCTCTGTTTTATGTCCTATTCTTTTTAACTTTTACAGACATGACCTTTTTTTATTTATACAACAAGCAACTATTTACAACTATGCCGACGACAATACCCTAGAATTTTTCTCCAAGAATATACCTGATCTAGTGAACGTTTTGGAAGAAGAGTCTAATGTTACCTTGGATTGGCTATCTTACAATGAAATGATTGCTAATCCTGATAAATTTCAAGCCATCATTTTAAAGAAGGACCGATCTGACCCCACTGGTATCAACATTAACATCAAGGGTCATAATATAAAAACAGAATCCGCTATGGAACAATTTGGTGTAAAACTTGATAATAAGTTGAATTTCGACCCTCATATTTCCGATTTTTGTAAAAAAAAAAACAGTAAAACAGCTGAATTTTTTGCAAAGATTAAAAAGGTCTATTGGTTTAGAAACAAAGACACTTTTAGTCAAAATACATGCCAGCAGAATACTAATTTCGTATATACCAGTTCTTATATAAAACGTGCCAAGCCAGGAAAGCTATTCTTAATAAATATACAACATTAGTACTACAATATTAGATTAACATATAAATTCCAGGACTTTCAACATTTATCAGAGCCATATCATGAAAGCATGAAGCCTAAGCACAAAGTCAACCAAGTGCCCCTCGCAGTGTCTATACATTGGCAATATCTGCATCAAGATAAAAAGAAAACATGAAGCAAATAGCAGAACTGAAAAATTACAAACAATACTGAAAGCAACAATTTGCAGGCATATGTCGCGATCAATTGACGATACCATTGTGGACAAGAGAACATGCAACAAAGGTCACCCCCAAAGCTATCTACTCGAGGCAAACGCAATATTTTACGCCAGGTAAAAATCCTCCGCACAGACTACGGCTATTTCACAACTAAGAGACTCAAAGTATTTGCTGGAGTTTCCTCAGAAATTTCTGATGATACAGTCAGACGGGGTTTTGAGAGCTGCTGGCTACTAATATTCCCATTCAAGAAAGAAAGGCGTTTCAAATAGAAAGGATCTGAAAACGAGGTACGAGTTGGCTAAAAAAGGTATGGACAGATGGTATTGCTTTATATTTATATGGGGTTGGCTTCACACACAAAGTCAACCCTCAGGTTCAGTTGTTGGCCCCACGAAGCATGGTTTGGCGAAAACCCAGAGATGGCCTCAGTTACAATCAAACAGCAAAGTGTTCACACGAGGGCAGCGGTCGCAAAACACCCAACTTTCTCGTAGCGATCTCATACAGCAGAGGGGTAGTGTTAGCAGAGCAATATGAGGGTCAGCTTAACGGACAGAAATTCGCTGATTTTGTTAAAGACTAATTCCCCATCCTTTTCGAATAAAGTCGCAATGTGCGAGGTAAACTCTTTTTACAAGATGGCGACCCATCTCAGAACAGTAAAAAGGCACAAGACGCGATGGGTATTGTTGGTGCAAGAAAGTTTTCAATTCCTGCTTGTAGCCCTGACCTCAATCCGACCGAGAAGATGCGTTGAACAAAAAAATTACTCACGAAACATATTCTGAGCTTTGAACAAGAGCAAAGCAAACTTTGCTTATATGGGCAAAGTTTTCAGCAACTCTCTAGACTCAAAACAAAGAAAAATTAGGAAACTTTGAGATTGTGCATATATTTTGCGAGGGATTGCAGCTATCTGCAGCATTTTTTCCAAGACAAACTGAATCTGGAGGACGTAAATTCAAATTAAAACTGGATCTAGGAGCTTGTGGCATACCAGCTACGCCAGCTTTGGCTTCATTGACATCACCTGCCATTGCCATTTGCCATCATGTGCTAAATAAATTGGAGAAACGGGCCTAATAATCCTATAAGCCTTCAGACCTAAACTCTTGCACATCAACGCAGCATTCATTATTGACTCACTTTAGTTGACAAAAAGCAGCCTAAAACATATGAAGGAACATCCTGCTCACACCTGACACCATGTTTCATTATCCAGTCATTGTGCAGAGGAACAGGAAGAAGTACAGACCGGCTTCTACTCTCAACTCACGAATCTGATAAACTCAACCACAACAACATACAGATACTTGTGTATTATTGTAACACTCGAGGCAGAGGCCCTTGAGGCGGAGGTCTTTCTGAGGCGGTTTATAGCTGCTAGAATGACATTTTTTGTCAAAATTTAACCAGTTACAAAAGTATAAATCTCTCTCATTAAATTTAATGTAATTAAAATTCTCTTCCGGTTGTAAATATTCGCTAAAGATATCGCAAGCAACACTAAAAAATAATGAAAACATTCTAGAAGCGTGCATAGCAACTCATTTTCAGATCGATCAGAGTTTTCTTTCAGATTAGAGAATACACCAAGAAGGAGTAATAGCTTTCAGACCGCTACGATACCACCGTAGACAGCCCAAAGACGTACTTCCTGTGATGCAGTGTCGGTGCCTCCGATAACATGTATATGGTTTACAGTTGAAAAATCTTGCAAGCTAAAACAACCTTGAAGTTCAAAATCAAGAACGGTGCCACTCTCGTAAGGGTCATCAAATTCAACAGACACTGAGGGTCTGCCTGACCAGCGTTGTTTGTGGCTCGTTGCGTTATATGGGTTCATTTCAACCACATAATCAAAAACGTTAGATAATCCAATTAGTTCAGCTTCTCGAAAAGACTCGAATATTGAGTTGTAAAATATACAGTCGTGTTCTCTTGTAGTGAACTTTGGATCATCCTTAGTTGTTTCCATTCTTTTGACTTGCATGAAATGACTATTGAAGTCAAAAACAAGATGATTGTAGCACTCGGATTTGATTGAAGAGATAATTTCCTTATTGCTGAAGGGTTCCGATCTGTGTTCAAATGGAAGACTACCAAAATGAATCACGCCTTCAACAACTGTCAAGGGTCTGCTACTGATAGAGACTACAGCAGTAGACATACCAGCTTTTGGTCGCAGACATCAATTAAACATTTGGTATAAAGCTCCTTTGCACTTGAATAATCACCCAATTCTTTCACATTCACAAAATCATCACAATCATACCAGTAACAGAAACTAAGGTACAAGATGATCTTGTTCTCCCATAATAAATGACTTTGCAGCCATTCTAAATTGTATCCTTCATATGCAAAACATAATGATTCCCATTTGTGATACCTCAGGAAATCTTTAATCATTACAGGGAAACTCCACATTTTTCTTGAAATACAACCCTCGTGGTCAATCACGACAGGATATCTTAACACTAGTTTGTTGGTAAGATTCCACTTCAACTGATATAAAATTGACTCTTTACGGTAAGCTGTACGATCTTTACCTTTTTTCTCGGGCGTCATTTTATATATATTATTATCTTTCAGCATCCATTGCTCACGCTCCCTTTCTTTAATAGCTGTTGCAATCTCATCATCTGTGACTTGAGGCAAGTTTATTTTAACAGTCATTCTATCGCTTAGTGAAATACCAGTAAATTGGCTGTTGTGTCGCAACAACATGTATGAGCGGTCAACGGAGGCATGAAGTTTCTCTGAAAGGCTTTTTCCTTCTTCCAAGTCGGTCTTGTTTACAGCAAAAATTGATCCGTAAAAGGAACGATCTAAAAATGTATCTCTTAACAATGACTCTAGTGCTAAACCGTACACCTGATTTGTTTCTGGGTTAAATCGTATAAATTCGATTTCCTTCGTATTTTCGTGCCCAAGCAAGCATGAAGAATACATGGCAGCAACACGAATACAGGCCTCAATGTTTTCATGAAAATAAAAGGCATCTGAAAATTTAAAAGGAGTGATGATACCTGACTCTGTTTCAACAGCTGGAATAAATGGCAACTGAAGTTTACCTGTTTGATTAGTCTTGCGAAAGCGCTGCAATTCCCAAGAACGTTGCAAACTAAACAAATCATTGAAGGCTTTCACTACATTTTCAATATCTTTGCCACTTAGGAAATCGAAAATGGAATACCAGATGATGTGTGGAAAGCAGCTGGTGGCAAACATGCCATGCGCATATTCATCAACAGCTTCTTTTTCTAGAAGATTCCTTGGATACGAATATCTCAGAGACAATGCCTTTTCGTAACAGTCAGCAGCTTGTTCTTCAAGTCCCTTAGCTTCAAATAACAGACCCATTCTGAAGTATTCAATGCATTTAGCAAAATCATCTCTTTCTCCATCGACCAAACCGCCACCATATACATCAATTCTACGAGAAACTATCAAATTCGTTTTCAGAATCCATTTTGGATTATTTTGAAATTTAGTTGAATGATACAAAATGTCGTGACTGTATAAAACGGCATTTCCAGCCGAAGAGACAACATTGAAAACATCGTATCCATTCCCAAGCCCTCCAGCAATATCAACCTCTTCTTTCAATGTTATGCCACTTGAAATTGCTTTCCCAATAGATCCATCATCAGCATGCTTTTGAAAGTAGAAATTATGGCCAAAACCTTCAAAATCATCATTCAAATAAATAACTACAGATAAAAGCGATCTTTTATCATTGTTTGGGCAATATTGAGCATCTCGTTGCACAGCGAATGTTTTACTTTCAATCGGCATCAGCTTGCTTATTGTAAAAATTTCACTTAGGCCATGAAAAGTCCATTCACCCCTTCTGACATCGAATCCTAGTGGTTGTGTAGTTACTTTTGTAGTTTGAAGCAGATTTTCAACAAGTGGCTTCAATCTTTCCCAGATTTTCATTGAAAATTCACTGTCCTCTATGCAATATTGAAATTTGGACTTCAAATGTGCTGTAGATTTGTCAATTACTGACAATGGATGTGCTTCTTCAACCAATGAAATTATTTTTGAACAAAGTTCTTTCGAAAGGACATTTTCAGCTATAGCAAGGAGTTTCCTTCCACGCAAATTTAGCAGATTTAATGAACAATTTTCTACTTCATCGATCTTCTCAGTTGGGAAGGAAACATTTGTTGTTGGAATAGGAGCGGATCCGCTGAATGTTGTTCCATCCATTCTTTACCTTAAGCATGGAAATAACAGAATTATTTATTTCATCTTGACCTTTTTAGTCATACATCTCGCTTTTTAGCTTTAAAAGTCTATAAGTTTCATAACAGTAGCCTGCGCAGCCTGAAACGCTTCTTCAAGGAAGTGTACAGTCTGCGCATTAAAGTCAAAAAGCTTGTTCCCTGAGTCAGCAAAAATTGCAGCCTCTTTCCCAACTTGAAACCGCGCGCGGGCGAATCTCTCACAACGCCCAGTCGCTCAAACATGTTGACAATGGCGGATTCTTACTTGCTGTACTCCGGCCGCTCAGTCTTCCATCTAAAAAGATTTGACTTGCACATTGAGTTTGCAATTTTGGAGAAAAAATATGCTGTGTTTTATTTGAAAATTATCACTTACGGAAAAATCATATTTTGATCTCATTGATGGAAATATTTCAGGGAAGCTGTGCATCTAC
The DNA here is from genome assembly GCA_014526335.1 of Chrysaora quinquecirrha. Lineage (NCBI taxonomy): Eukaryota > Metazoa > Cnidaria > Scyphozoa > Semaeostomeae > Pelagiidae > Chrysaora > Chrysaora quinquecirrha. The sequence continues at coordinate 1,887,913 of JACTAT010000009.1, read as the reverse complement.
CTCGAAGTCTGACGTTCTTTCTTAGGCCGTCTGGTCTGCCGTGTCCTTTTCAAAATTTCCCTTATGTGAATGATGATTAGCTTTTGATTTTTGCTTTTGATTTGTTTTGATTTTTCATTCAATATACAGTAGAATTGTCTTGATGTGAGACTGATATGATGAAACTTTCATCCCATTTTATACTTTTTACTGCCTATCAATAGCAAATTTGCCAAGTAAGATTAATTCAGTAAAACAATCACAAAATTCAAATGGAAATAATATTGAATAATGAATTATAGTCATAAAGAAAATAGACATTTTTAGCATACATAGATTGACAATGAGGAATGCTTTCGATTCTACAGATTAATTGTGATAAGGCTCTGACTTATTAAAACAGAGAAATTATACAATTTGGGTTCTAGATCAGATCTGAGGACCTCTGTAAGGCTTGTAAGAAACCCATTGTACAAGAGGTAGCAGCAACTAGTTTTACCATCACGACCTGCTCGTCCACATTCTTGAAGGTATGATTCAACACTTTTGAAGGACCAAAATTTATGATCCTGTACGCTTGCTTGCAATCCACTCCTATTCCAAATGCAACTGTGGCAAGCAACACACGTAGAGAACTATCACTACTACCTATTTCCTTGAGAACATGTTCTTTAACAAAGGATGGCGTACCAGCATGAAACATTTCCACCAGGTGACAACGGGGATCTTCACAGCCACCTGCAAACAATTTTTTATCTAGCTTCAGCCGAAATGTCTTCCAGATAAGGGCACACTGATTGCATGTTTGACAGAAAATTATTGTTCGTTCTGTCTCCTTTCCCTTAGTTGCTAATTCAGAAAACATTGCTTCAAACTTTGTGTCATTGCCAACATACTTGGAATGAAACAACAGACTGTTCTTGAATGGGCTCTTCTTGATGACATGTGTTGATACATGGGCCAAATTGAGCACTGAAAATATAGCTGCCTTTGTTGCCCTTGAAGCAATTGCAGTGAATACAGCAATCTTCACTGATGAATCCAGAAATGATTGATTTCATCCATCTGACCATACCATTTTCTGAAGGCAGGCTTCTGTGATAAGCCAACACCCCTGAAAAATAAAAAGACTTACTGTTAACACAGCTGTTTCAGAAGTAGGATTGTTAAAAAACAAAACTGAAATCTTTGTCAATTTACTGAGAAGTAAAATAGTCCTTACCATTGTTCAATACAATGAGCCTTGCAAATGCAACACAAACACAGTTGTTGACCAATTTCTCTGAGGAAAGAAATTTCCCCCATCTGCTAGTGGCCAACATAACATTGATTCTGGGGAAGTGAAGATGATGTTGTATGCTCCATCTCCATCTTCGATGTCTCCAAGAGCAAGACCTCTTCCGACTGATCTGCATAGATAGCTGCTGCATTGATTCCAATCTCCTTCAGTTTGGACACTTAGGATTGCAATTAAGGATTGCAACGGTGACAAGGCAATCAGCGACAAAAGGGAAGGGATGGCCTGGAAAATTTTAGAGATTTTCCATACCCAGTCGGTGCACTGAAATACAGGTTCTTCCTTGGAAAAACTACTTTATCAACCCATCCTCATGACAGATATATGCATTATCAATATGTGCAAAACGGCTCCATATATTCATAGCGTATATACGAGGGGGCATAAATTCAGATCATTTAATCTACGCATGCGCTGAATCCATATTTTGAACTGATGACTGCTGACACGGCCTGAAGATCCTAATGGCGGACGGGAAGGCCTAGCTGCGTACCTAAAGCTCGAACCTTTGTCATAAAGAATATGGGTGAAGACGATACGGTGAGTAACACAAATAATGAAAATCAAAGTGGCGGCTCATGAACACATATACAGACTACTAGGCCTAGCCTAATTAAGCTTCTTAAAGTCTTAATAAAGATTTGTTGTTGGTTTGGTTGGTTGGTGGTTGAGATGAGAGCAAGAACCATGCAAGCTAGCAAGCAATATTTATTTGTTGATGAAGGTAAAGGGGTTCTGGCAGCTATACAGCTGATGTGGACCAACAGCTTATGCATCATATAGGCTTGCATGCCATTCCATTCCACTGACTTTAGAGAATGATCAGGGTCATTAATAGCCTAGTCTTTCACTATCAGCATTATCTGTGTATTGCGGGTTTCCCATATCCAATACAATACTGTATCTGCTCTCATCTTTGTTGATCTTTATCTCATATCAATTTTACTGATTTGTTAGATGAAAGATTTAAGATTTTGTTTTAACAATTTTTGATGATTTTTTAAGAATGTTAAAAAGAAAGGCAGGAGAAAAAAGAAAACAAAAACATTTGAAGAGACATTGAGTGATTTGGACAGCTTTGACCTACCAGGATGTTCGGCACAGAAAATAACATTTATTGACGTACAAATCGATTGTGAAACAGGAGCTCGGCAAACAAAGCCAAGAAAACATTATGCAAGGAAAAAAACGAAAAAAGCCTCTTCTGTCAGAGGTATGGTAATGTAATTAATGTAACAGGTGTACTTAAAACATAAGCTGCTAAAGGTAGATTTTGCAAGACTAGAATAATCCATATTCATTTTACAAAGAGACCACTGTACATTATAAACCTGATGGTCATACTTTATTTTGGAAATTATTTAAGCTTCAACATTGTCATTTAGCTGCAGAAAATGCTATGCATTATTCCACAAGCATGGATTGCCCCGATGATCATGATGACACTGAAGTAAATGATATGGTGATTGAGGGAACAGACGAGTTTGATCCTGACAATATGTGTAAGTATAACACAGAAGAAGTTTTCTTTGTGCAGCATCTGAAAGGATATCAAATCAATATTTCTTATAATTGGTACATAATTTTTTAGCTAACAGTGATATTGAACCAGAAATAATTTCTAATATGCTTTTGGAGCTTGACGACCTTGAAGCCAAATTTCCTAACTCTAAGAAGCATGAGACAGAGTGGGAACAGAGGAAAAGGATAGCTGATGAAAGTTGGTCAGCAATAAGATCAAATCTTCATACCTGCAACCTTCTGAAGAACTGTATACCAGAAGTGGGTACAATGTGTAGCTTGTGTAATACAAGTGAAGCCATGCTGAGATGCATTTCTTGCAAAAAGGTTTTATGCAGAATATGTGATGACAAAGTGCATATGGAGCAGCCCTTCCATGACAGAGAAATGTGGCTTAATGGTTTCTTTCAAGGTATCGGAAGCAGAGAAACTGTTGTTGACAGTAAAATATGCACCACAGGTAAGATTTTCTGTTGAAATCTGGTGATAAATATTAATTTTAAATATTAACGTTTTTAATAAAAATTAGAAAACCAGGTATTGGAAGCTGATGGGTAATGGCTAGTGTTTTTTACTGTCGAACACACTGTTCTTGTTGTTTCCATACAATTGGGACAACTGAATGCTTGAAAGTGTATACCCAACCTTAAAAGAGATGCAGAGTTAAACAAAAGACTTTTGGGTTTGGTCCTTTATTACTTGATGAAGGAGTTGACCTCAAACACTTTTTGTACCATGTTGTTTTAAATCCTCTGTTTTTTAGCAATTGATTTATTGCCCAATGAATCATGTGTGTTAAAGCTATTTCATAGTACCAAATGCCTTTTGTTGAAAATCTGTTATCGAGAAACAATTAAATTTCTACTGTGTGTAAGGTTGGGATAAAAGTTTTGATAACCTAGAAAATTTTTTAATGAAAATTATATTACTAAATGAAAAAAGCCTGTCAGCCTTTCTGTGCTTGCTTTGTATATTTCTGTTGCCCAATCGTCTTACAAAGCAAAATGAGTACAATTGATTACAGTTGTTAATAATTTACATCATAGCTACTGAAACAGGCAAGTAAGTGTTCATAATTATCCTTGAATTTTTTCTAGAGAGGCCATTACCAGTCTATTGTCCACCTTTGTGTCCCCGATGTAATGAACATGAGTCATTTAGTACACACAATACAGGATCTCTTGTTTTTATTGTCTCAACTAAAGGTTTGTTCATATTTATTAATTTAGATAGAAAGCTGTTGTTGTTATGGAAGCGTCAATGAAAAATTTAATGACAGTGCTATGTTCTAGCATTGTTTTTCATGGTCTGGAGCTGACCAGGAGGTTTGAGAATGACTGACATGCTCCTCCGTTTTGTTGTCTATGCTTTTTAACAGCTGAACAAAAATGAGCATGAAATCTTTCACTCTTTATTTACGGTCTAGCTTCACTGATGAGCCCTGAAATTGGGCGCAACCATGGATTTATACTCTGTTAATGTTATGAATGAACTGCATTTTCCTTGCAAATCGTTGAACTAAACTTTATCCGGAGAGCCAATTTCTTTTCAGGTCGGTTTGAGTTTGATGATGTTTTTTATTCATGTCAAAAATGCTCATTTTGTATCACTGGATGTACTGCTGGGAATATGATAAGATCTGGTTACTGGCCAGCAACTCCTCAAAAAGCTTCAACATTCTATGCAAAGGAACTTCTTGAGCTTTGGGATGCAATAAGCTGCAATTCACCTGGGACATCTTTATCATCTTTTTTGAAAAGTATCGACCAAATTTCAAAGAGTGCAGGAAGGGTATGACAAGTTAATTTTAGCTTCTACATATCTTTCTTTGTATGATTGCACAATGTTCACCAGCGAACATATTCACTGCCTTCTACTTTTCTACCTTCTATCTCTTCTACCCTTACCTTCTAAGAAGCTTTCTACTTTCTGTCTTTCTACATTCTTCTACTCATTTTGTTTTTGTATGCTTTATTAGATTACACAGTGGTTAGAAAATGCTTAATCAAAGGACAAGCATTTTTCATTTTGAGGAATATTTGTCGTTTACTTGTTCTGGTTTATTATTCCAGCGAGGCTCAATAAATGCAGATACATTTGTTAAATCTTTTCGTGAATGGCGCTACTGTAAGAGTGGAATAGCTGATCATACTGGAGAGAGTTACTTCGTGTGCCCTGTCTGTCAGAACCATTGTCACTCGATTCATATAGATGGTCACCGTAAAACCTATCGTTTCAAAAAGGTTTCCAGGTAAATATTTATTTCAGCTTATTTGTGCTTTAACAAGCTATATCATCGTTTTTTTCATACTGTATTACACAAGTTTAGCTTGTTTGGTTCGAAGATTGGTATGTGAGGTAAAAGGTAATGGTTGACGTGAACATTTTGTTAAGCTCATTGGTAATTATTTGTATGGCTAAAGCACGCAAAACGTGGCCTCAAAATGAAGCGTGTTCCAAATGTCATTATTGTCTATTTATAAATTTCTTCTTCGACAGGGGGAATGAGGCTCCGTTTTATGGAGATTGCTTTATTGCAAATGATGCTGTTGTTCGGGATCACATGAAGACCCTTTACGATAAAATGGGTAGTCAGGTACAGTTTCTAAACTATGGAAAGCTTGTAATCTGTTGTTCTGCCTGGAGCAAATGCATTATAAAGATAATATATTCGTACATTTTATGTTATTTAGGATTACCAAGACAGTCAAATGTGTGGGGCGTCGTACTGGCAGGCGGCTCGATCAAAATCAACTTCAAGCTTCCCAAGTCTCGATGAAACAGGTCTTGTTGTTGCTGGCTGTCGTCATGTGTTGGCACTAAAGGCAGTGAATATGTTCGCCGGTGAACAATATGGATATGCTTTGTTTTTGCATAAGCAGCTGCTGGAAGATTTGAAGATGCGCTTTATTTGGCAAGACATCATGTGTAAATATTGGCCGTGGCTAGAAAAAGTTTGCAAAAAGTTTCCTGATTGGTCAAGCCTTCTTGAAACTTCGAAAGCCTTGTCTGTAATGCATGCAAAAGCTCACTCTTTAGATTGTCAGGTATTTTTGAAGCGTAGAAAGTACAAAGAAAATTACATTTCTATATCTGTATAACTCTAGATTATTAACAAGCAATTCTTGTCTACCTTCCATTGTGTCAGTATGCCATCCTTTATTTCTGCATGTGTCTTAATGTTTAGCCTTTTCGTTATTACCCTGATGATTCTGTTTGTGTTTTACTACACCATATTTTCTGGGCTACATGACATAGAGAATTGCTCGACAATTCCATTTTGCTCTTTGATCATATAGTCAGGACTCAAATTCAAGCTATTTTGATATACCACTTACATGCGAAAATATGGTGTTCTGCGTCTATTAAATATCTAAATTGTTGTCTTAACTGATCTTGTCTTATTTAGATTGTCTGGGGTGGATTATATCAAGAATCAGCTGCACTTTCAACTGGTGAAAGCATGGAACAATTTTTTTCGTATCTTGCTAAATGTGGCATTACTACAAAGAATATGAATGCGGCTGGTAAGAAATTTTGCTTTTCCGTTGATCGGCGCTCATTGTGTACCTGCATCATTTCTTAAGCTCTTATCTTTACTGTCTATCTGTTTTGCATTTTAAGCTCGAGTCGACGCATTAACTGAACATACCGCATTTTGGAATATGAAGAAAATCGAAAACCTCGCCAAATCATTATCTTCACAATATACCAAGGTAATCAATATTCAAATAAATTAAAAATATCATTGCTTGTTTGATACAACCATTATTGGATGTTATTGGTTTTGCGTTTCTTCGTTTAGCGATGAACTTTGTGGAGAAGATATGATGATGAATATTACTTGGATATATTATTATGATGAAGACATTCTGTGAAATTTTTTAGATTACTTTGTAGCAGTTGATGTGGCTTTGTAGCTATTGATGTCGTCGTTACTAAATGACATTAGAGAAATGTTTCATTTCCCATCTCATTCTTTTGCCAGACGAAGAAAAAGATCACTGAAACAAGGAAGCAGAAAAATGACCTCATCGCAAAAGCGCCTGTTGTAGTCAGTGATACCATGATTAAATCTTGGGAGATGGAACTTAGAAAAAATGCATCGGGTGAGTATACAACTTGCCGTCTGTAATGCAATATGTAAATTGTCAGTACATCCTCTACAGTGTTATTAGCTTTTATTATTACTTATTCTTACTTGTTGTCCATCCTGGGTTACTTGGCTGCAAAACTGTGACCAGTTGTATCGCATTTTTTAATAACTATCATGTAATTTCTTTCTCCAGCGTCTTTAGAGCAACGAGACTCAACTGCTCTGGCGAATCAGGTGGCACAGTATTTCCAACTTTGTGAAGAGCTTGACACGGCAGCTTCTTTGGAAAATTATGCCAGAAAGTCCAGTGAAGCTAGCAGCATTGTTTCTGGTATGACATAAGGCTTTTGATTTTTCTTAACGAGGTTCTTAACTTAAGTTTGAGATGTTTCAAATATTACACTATTATGTGCCGTTGGCACAATTATGTACGCTGTTCTTTACTGACATTGTTGACATCAAGGCTTGTTGAAAAAAGAAAGCTCATGCTCAGATGCTTAAGAGACGTACATGCTTTCGTGTTATGCTTTCGGGCCTTTGCAGAAGCAACTGAGTTGCAACGCCTGCAAGTTTATAAAAAGAAGAAGCAAAAAGAAACACTTCAGGATATTGGTTGCAAAGGCTACTTTCTTGCTGGTCAAACCAATTAGCAGAAGAATTGCAGTAGAAGTGATGACATTGTTACAGGAACTGTTAAGCAGCAGTCATCCTGTTGTAAGTATATTAATTATTTTTTATCGTTTTTTCCAGGACAGGATGATATTTATCAACTTGTTGCCACGACCCAAACAGACGTTGTCCGGAAACGGCGTAAGAAAGAGAAGCTGGAAAGTCAGTTAATATCCGATGAGTATACCAAAGAAGAAGTTCTGCGAGATGGGAAACAAATTTTAACGACTCGAGCACTTGATTTGTTGAGAACAAGGATAATTCATCTTTACTTGAATATTCAGCAACAGAAGCTGGAAGTTTCTCGTCTAGCAGGTAATACGTACAGTTTCATTTAAATAGTAGGGCTGCTTCTTGCTTCTACTATTGCTGTATTCGTTGTAGATGTAATTGCCGAAGAATATAGCTGACAAACTATGTTTCTAGATACTTCAAAAAAAAGAACGAAAATACGTCGAGTAATGACCAACAATTCGGCTTTGCTTGAAAGAACGGTCGATAAATATAACGCTGTTGCTGACCTCGCTCCTGCTGTTACACCAAAACTTCAAAAGGCTGATGTTTCTGTGGGAAAATTTACATGGCTTCCTGTCAACGGTTAGCATCGATAATCTGCTTTCCCTTCGTTGAATGTAATTTTTCGGGAAAAACTTCTTTCAAGTTTATGTTTGTTGTATTCCAATGAAAATATTTGAGTATACTATTAAACCAGTCAACACCCATCGAAGCATGATGAAAACTTTTTCCAAGTTATTCAGTTTCAAGGTTTTTGCTGCAAGTTCTTCCTAATGGTTTTCCGTATAGCCGTAGCCTTCGGCGGCGGCCCCCAAAACAGGCTTAGCATCCCATTACTCATTATTATTTCACACACATATAATCTTCTACTTGATGTTTGAGAAGAAACTTTCTTGTTGCAATTACTTTTCAATATGATTTTGTCGCTATTTTTTCAGAAACTGCAGCTATTGTACCTGAATGGCTCCAAAAACAGCTGGTTGACAAAAATATCATTTTGCAAAGGTGTAAAGAAGAACTGGCACTTTGCATAGAAGAAATGCATGTCTATTGTAAATTTTATACCTCAAAACTTAGAAGACTGCAAGAAGATGAAAATACACTGTGCAAAAAAATTCAAGGTTTCTTGTAGCCATCTCATTAAAATTTTACCTTACTGCATGAAATTAAACCACCTGAGTATCTTAATTTGTGAAGAACGTGTACCGCATACAGACATACGAAAGAATTTTTTTAATAAAGCGGCAATAGAGGTTTTCGAAAAGATGGCGGCTACTCTGCCTTTTGATTTTATTAAAGTTTTGTGAATGGAATGTGAATTGAATTCGTAACTAAGGAAATTATACCCAGAATTCCCTTCGAAAAACTTTCATAAAAACAAGGGGCTGACAGAAACGGCCGCCATCTTTTGCGCAAACCTCTATTTATGATGCGGCTTAATTATGCAAGCGATTTTTCCCAGACTAGATATCATTTGTAAATCATTAATTGCAGTTTCTGTAGCTTTATTATCGTGCAGTAACTATTTTCAATGCTTAACTTCGTTATTATTTTTCAATTTCGAAGATTTGATGCAAGCTGATCAGAGGAGTGAACGTATTCGTGACCTAAGCCTGAAAATAATGCCTAAGATTGGCGGGGTAAGATGAAGCTGTGACATTGCTATTGGCACAGGTTGCCCAAACAAATTGAAAAAAGTTTTTTTAGATGCACTATTCGTATTCGCAAGCTTGCTGCATTTCTCTTTTTAGAAGGAATTGTTGGATATCTTGGCTGAAGGAGATACAGTCTCACAATTACGCGGGATTCTATCCTTGAAAAGAAAGGGATCATCACTTTGCAGGACAAGATTGGTGTCTGCTGCGCGGTATTTCAAAGATGCCCTTGGAAAAAGCATTGAGTCTGGGTCCTCTGAATTCCCGACTTCCCCCGAATCAGATGAGCAAGACCAAGAAGAGACTACAGATGATGAGACCGAAGAAAACGGAGAATCTGCAGACGAACAAGAAATTGTAGATAGTTTAGCTACTATTTAATGTCCTGAAAATCGTGAAAATACATTTCTTAATTATCATGGTTATGTACTTGTTTCTTTTATTGAAATTGAAAAACTTCTATATGAAAACGTACAGCGTGCCCATGAGTATTCATGCGTAAGACACCAACCATATCACCCAAATGGACATTCCATTTTCAGACAAACCATAAAACAGTTCGAAAATAATAAAATAAATAAGAATTTCGGTATTATCGACTGTTTTGCAGCAAAAAGGGGTTTGGGAAAGTTTTATGAGGATTGAAGTCGTTTTGCGGCATATACCCATGAGTATTCATGCGTAAGACACCAACCATATCACCCAAATGGACATTCCATTTTCAGACAAACCATAAAACAGTTCGAAAATAATAAAATAAATAAGAATTTCGGTATTATCGACTGTTTTGCAGCAAAAGGGTTTGGGAAAGTTTTATGAGGATTGAAGTCGTTTTGCGGCATATACCCATGAGTATTCATGCGCAAGACACCAACCATATCACCCAAATGGACATTCCATTTTCAGACAAACCATAAAACAGTTCGAAAATAATAAAATGAATAAGAATTTCGGTATTATCGACTGTTTTGCAGCAAAAAGGGGTTTGGGAAAGTTTTATGAGGATTGAAGTCGTTTTGCGGCATATACCCATGAGTATTCATGCGTAAGACACCAACCATATCACCCAAATGGACATTCCATTTTCAGACAAACCATAAAACAGTTCGAAAATAATAAAATGAATAAGAATTTCGGTATTATCGACTGTTTTGCAGCAAAAGGGTTTGGGAAAGTTTTATGAGGATTGAAGTCGTTTTGCGGCATATACCCATGAGTATTCATGCGCAAGACACCAACCATATCACCCAAATGGACATTCCATTTTCAGACAAACCATAAAACAGTTCGAAAATAATAAAATGAATAAGAATTTCGGTATTATCGACTGTTTTGCAGCAAAAAGGGGTTTGGGAAAGTTTTATGAGGATTGAAGTCGTTTTGCGGCATATACCCATGAGTATTCATGCGTAAGACACCAACCATATCACCCAAATGGACATTCCATTTTCAGACAAACCATAAAACAGTTCGAAAATAATAAAATGAATAAGAATTTCGGTATTATCGACTGTTTTGCAGCAAAAAGGGGTTTGGGAAAGTTTTATGAGGATTGAAGTCGTTTTGCGGCATATACCCATGAGTATTCATGCGTAAGACACCAACCATATCACCCAGATGGACATTCCATTTTCAGACAAACCATAAAACAGTTCGAAAATAATAAAATAAATAAGAATTTCGGTATTATCGACTGTTTTGCAGCAAAAAGGGGTTTGGGAAAGTTTTATGAGGATTGAAGTCGTTTTGGGGCATATACCCATGAGTATTCATGCGTAAGACACCAACCATATCTCCCAAATGGACATTCCATTTTCAGACAAATCATAAAACAATTCGAAAATAATAAAATAAATAAGAATTTCAGTATTATCGACTGTTTTGCAGCAAAAAGGGGTTTGGGAAAGTTTTATGAGGACTGAAGTCGTTTTGCGGCATATACCCATGAGTATTCATGCGTAAGACACCAACCATATCACGAAAAGATGTGTTTTCAACCAATGCAGAAGAAGAGATGTGTTTTCAACTGAACTATAGACCTAGCAACTATGCTAAACAGGTGAGATACTTTCTGAAAAGACATTTAAGGCTTACCTGTGCTGTTGCTGTAATGTACAAACACATGCTGATCCATAGAGATCTGAAAAAGCTACTTTAAATGCCGATGCTCTGCACAGATAAACATGACGAGTTTAGGTTCACCTTGCCGGTGAAGCAGGTGTATACAGCCAATTGCTCGGCACCCATGGGAGACATGCAGATTAAAGTGCTTTTCTCAATAATTCCGAGACTGGTTCTCCTCCCCTCGATAAAGCAATGTTGTATTAAAATATATCCAAACAAGCATCCAACTTGATAACGAAAAGAATCACTAGAAGCTTAAAAATTTTTATATAACAAACAATATATGACAATATGAATTTGCTATCGCCTATATTCGAGTGCACCTTCCAGCAGGCATCATCAGAGTAACGGTTTTTCATATCTTTAACCGTTGTAAAATACCGTTACTTTGATGATGACTGCTTGAAAGTGCACTCGAATATATAGTCAATAGCAATGTTATCTAAAAATGTTTAAGCTTCCAGTGATTCTTTTCGTTAAATGCTGTCTTTGGTAAAGTAAACGGCACAAGTTTTTAGCGCATCAGGATGAGCATATCCATAAAGTCCACGCAAGTCAGCCTCGGTCAGCCCAGATTCTTTATCAACAGATTCTTATTACTGTAGCAATATACACTCTGAAGCTTATCTGCTCAAGCTCCTTTTATCGAGTAATGTTTGACCTAAGTGATTTTAGAGTCCTTTAGATTCTAAAGTCAAAAACAAAACAACTTGCTTCCGTATCTCATCCCTATGACATATCTATATCAAAAATTTCTATGAGAATGTTTCCATTCTCGATATTACTTTTTTAAGATACAAACTGCAACAAAACAAAGTAAAACAACTTACAATCTATCATGAAACACGTTAAAAGAGATAGGATACTCACAGCAAATAGAAAAATAAATACAGTAGATATGAAAGTAAGTAGTAGTTCATGTTCATATTAGAGATTAATAAAAACAAAGTTGAAGCAACAGAAGCTATACACACAGCTGTTGTAAGACTTTGCCAATGATCTTCTAAACAGAAGTTTGAAAATTTCCCCATTCTACTGTAACTAGTCGAAAATTCTCTCCTACTTACCAAACACATCATATAAAAAAGCACACTATTTATAAAAATATCTTTATTTCTATTGAGCCTCTACATTGTTAAAAAATTTTGATCGTGAGCATGAAAGTTGTTATTATCAATAGAAGCAATGAAGCGTGAAAGTTTCAAATTAGCAGTCGAAAAGCAGTGAACAAGCTATAAAAAACTACAGGTAAAAGATAATAGCTACATTTGTTTCGTTATTTGCTGCTTTGGTCTGTCTTGAATATTTTCTATTTCTAGCTGATTGTTTAAACTTGAGAGTCGACAGCCGATGATAAACAATGTGGAAAAACATTAACAGTTACTTAAAAAGCTGCAATGCATAATAAGCCATATACACTAATGCGGATTGTTAAAGCATTACTTGATCACTTGCTATGAGGCTGTTTAACGAAAAAGAGTCTCCCACCAATCTTTATAATTTGTCCTGCTTTGTGGTTGATATGAAGCTGCTGAGAAGAGTTTGTTGAAGTAGTGCTACATGCAGCCGTCTCACAGGAAGATTTTGGGGCTTGCTGAAGTGGCGATGAAGTGGATACTGAAGCAGAAGAGGAAGCATCACTAACGCTAGAACTGGAAACGGATGTGACAGGTGCAGAAGGGGAGGAATTGGGGTTTTCATGAGGTGTTTTGACCAAAGCTTTGTTTCTTTGAGAAATAGATGGTGATGTTGCAGATGAAGATGTTGTTAAAAATGACGATTTTGTATATGCAGATGTAGTTGATGACTTAGAAAGAAATGGAGCTGTTGAGTTATGAATGGTGAAAGATATAGATGGAGATGTGGCTAATGATAACGTAGGAGATGTAGTTGACGATGTAGAGGGTGTAGCTGATAACGTTGCAGATTTAGATGTAGCTGATGCAGATGCAGATGTAGCTGATGAGAATGCAGAAGGAGATGTAGTTGATGATGTACAGGTTGTAGCTGATAATGTTGCAGATTTAGATGCAGCTGATGCAGATGTAGCTGATGAAAATGCAGAAGGAGATGTAGTTGATGATGTAGAGGATGTAGCTAATAACGTTGCAGGTGTAGATGTAGCTGATGATGATGCAGATGCAGCTGATGATATTGCAGACGGAGATGTAGTTGATGATGTAGAAGATGCGGGAGAAGATGCAGCTGATAATGTTGCAGATGGAGGAATAACTGATGAAGGTGTAGATGATGTCGATAATGTTGTAGATGTAGATGGTGGTGCAGAAGAAAACTCGTCTGTACTTTTACTTTGAATATTCTCAGTTTGCTGACCTAAAAAATACAAATAAATGCACATAAAAAATAACTCGAAAAACATGTTCTAACTATCGTTCAATGGCTTTGTTATTCATTTATTCAGTGAATGTTTTGGTATCTCTTTTTTTATTCCCGTCCGTTTTGTAGGGGATAACGATAAGGATTTCGACAACCAGAAGCACTGCTATAAGATATGGAATATCAATAAATTTCGGAATATGTCATATCATTGGAAGCTGAAGCCACTAACTTGAATGATCTGGTAGACTAATTTTATAACATCAAAAATCTACATATTATCAACAGGGAAACCTACCAAACAAGTAATTCTTCATCGAGACAAAAATTTTGCCTCTCATTGCTGCTTCCAGTTTCTTGCCAGCTCCTTTTGTCGAGTACGAATGCGTGTAGATTCGCTTGCCTTTCTTTGTGTCATTTTCATGTACAAGAAAAAGAACCCCAGTCCAGCCGGGCTTTGTTGACAACTGATCCATCTATAACGAACAAAATATCTGACTAAATGAAACTACGCATTACTTATATTTTCCTACTCTTATGGTGGCTACTGATCACAAATCTGTAATGACATAGTATTCCTTCTGATGCAGCATCACCATTGGGTGCAGCCAAAAACAAGTTTGAAGTTCACGAAACAAGTTCCCGGTTCCATGGCGGTGAGGTAAGTTTTAGTGTCGTTGTTTCTATCCACTCCTTGAGATTGATGCAGTTTAGCATTAAGAATCATTCAGTCCGTCACTTTCGTGTCGTTTGGTTCACAGTAGTACACTGCGTCTTAAATTTTACGATAATCCATAACGCGTTTCTCATGGAAAGTTACTCATAAGAAGCAAAATTGCATAGTTAAGTAAATGAAGAAAGCACCTGGCAGATAGAAACAGGTAATCTGTCATTATAAAGAGTGATAAGAAATTGTCATATTATTACACGATCTTCGAGGAATATCAAAATGACAGTCCTCTCCAGGTGCCTGAAAATTACGTTAACAAGATTTCCATCAAATGCGTCTTTTTAACCATTCTAGAAAATTCGACCCCCTTTCATATACTTTACCCTTTCAAACAACTTGTCTTTAATGTAGGTATCTTTCATCGTCTTCGTATGCTCTTTTATTGAATCCCAGTTCTTCTTCTTGTTTTGGAATGTCTCCCCGCAATCCTTGCATTTTATTGAGCGCAGACCGTTGAGAGCATTGCACTGTAAGCATTTCTTTAATCCGTCTCTCTGAAAGGATAATTTTCCGAAAATGTACCATTTATGGATAATAAGTTTGATTGGAATCAGCTTCGGGTTTTTTACCATTCTTGTACCATTTTCAAAGCATGTCTAAAATGCGTTTCAGGTCAATAGCCTAAGTGCAAACTGGTGCACTTTAGAGACTTCTTGTGAAAAATTTAAGTCTTTGTTAAAAATGATTTTTTCTAAACTTTATATTATCCTCCATCTATTTTCATTAAGGGTGAGCTGCTGAAAAAAGTCTACTCAAAACGATGTTCCGAGGAGCTGAAAGGTAGTATAAGCATACTTGCGTCAGAATCTTTCTTGCTTGAAAAAGAACCAAGGTCACTGCACTTTTGTGAGCACTAATTCTAACTCAAGCAAAACATACTGGGCTTTCTCGTTAGTTAATATTATCTTAGCAGCACATCTTGGGAAGAAAAAGTTTCTAAATATCGAAAGGAAGAGGAAAATTTGAAAATATGGGCAGCGTTGGGGCCATTAGCCAAAAAGTCCAGTTAATGATTAAAAAGCAGTTGGTTCAGCCAATTCAGCTCTATCTGCTTCAGAGAAAAATGAGACAGGAGCACCACAATGCGAGAGTCCATTTAAACAGCACAAAGGGTAGAAATTCTATAAAAATTGCCTAAAAACTTCTTCTCCAAACAACGTTTTTGACAGTTGATTAGCCCTAACAATAAAATCCACAAATGCTTATACTTTGCTTATCAAACAGCACTGCAAAAGCTAGATTAAAGCAAAAAACGAACTGCATTAAAATGTCCAAAGAAAAATCATATTATGCTTCAAAATGAGCTTTATTTGTACCACTGTGTTTTGCATAATGCTATAGTGAATGTTTTACTTGCATCATAAATTACAAATAGAATTGTTACAAAATGTCTTAGAATTTTCATAACTGATACAAACAAAATGACACATTACAAAGTTTTGGTGTGATCTAATTCAAAAAGTGTCCAAATAACTTCAAGTTGTTGGTACAACCATGCAAGTCCAGACAGGTACATTCAATCAAAACAGGACAAGCACTAGCTTTGTTCACAGACAAATTTCGTTTCAAGAGACCACCATCCTTGTTCTTTCAAGGTAGTATCATAGTGTATTGTAGTTAGCCATGCCAGTTAAATGTTTGAATTTTCATTTCCTAATACGGGAAAAATAATTGTGCTGAAAATAATTGTTTCTTAGAGTAAAAAGCCAGTGACATTAGTCCATGGCAATAAATAGTTCTATATATATATATCGTTCTTGACATTTATGCAAGTACAGTCTAACAATTGCAAAATCAGCTAAGAAATAATTGAAACCGTCATGTTAAAAAAAGTTTATCTCTTATTTTGGCATATCATTGAAAGAGTGCCAAATGACGCAGTTCTTGGTATCTTGTTTGCATAAATGTCTTGATAAGGTGTTTGTTTGGCTGACACTAAAAAGTCTAAAGGCCTGGTTACACTATTAGATATTCCATTAGATATTCCATATATAAAGCATCTAAAACGAAAAATAATATCTAATGGAATATCTAACAGTGTAACGAGTCCATCAGATATTCCATTCATTTTGGTGCTGCCTGAATTCAGAAAATCGCCATCTGAGCAGAGAAAAGACGTTTTTCGTTTTATTTGTTTTAAGCATGTTTCTCTCCACTATCGAAAATGGAACCAGAAATAAGTGGAAAAACATCTTGCAAGTCTACTTTTCAAAGTTTGGCTTTCTCAGTGCTTCCAACACACTGTTCCATACAGTTTTTCTATTGATTTTGGTAAAACATTAATAATATTTGCGATGTAAATTGGTAAACTGCGGTTGTCGCATAGAAAATACAAGAAATGGCCTGAAAAGTCCACTGTTGCTTCAAAACGTGCACGTCATTACGTCATCAGACAGTCGGCATCTTTATGTCAGCATTCTTTTTCATTAGATATTCAGAATAAAATCAAAACGATTTGATTTTATTCCCAGCTTGATTAGATATGTTTTCCCTCCTTTTTAATCCCTCATTGAATATCTAATGGCACGTTACACTGTTAGATATCTAATCGACACACTATTTTTGGTATGTCTGGTGAATATCTAATGGAATATCTAATAGTGTAACCGGCCTTAAGCCATAATGAAACATGGAAAGCCAAAGGTTTGGCAGTTTCTGCATTAAAAACATTGATTCCTGAATTTATGTCCATTGGACTCCAAGAAAAAAGAGTTTCAAAATTCATAGTTCAAAATTCAAAATTCAAATTTTTTGTGGTATTTAAATTTTTCATTTCTGCCTCACATAATAACTATGGCTATATACTTACTCCTATCCGGTTAAGCAAGGAAGATACCAGAAGAGGACCTTGTGGAAAATATAAGCAAACTTTTCAAGCAAAACAAAAGATCTAACTTACCTTTGCTCTCTTCTGAAGAGGCTGATCTAGATTGAAGATGGGATCAACATTAATTTTTTGGTTTTTAGCATTTAATTATCAGGCACTGTAGCTATCTTATACCCTAGAGTAGGTAGCTAGCAGCCCCTCTGGCAGCCTGGCCGTGCATTTCCAGTTAAAAACCTACCTATGTCAGTCAGTATGTTAGGATTGATTAGTCTCTTAATTTCTGACTTGTAGACAACGTCTTGTGAATTGAATAGGTACCTTTACCTAGTCTACACTATAGGGTCTATTTTCTTCATTCCCTGACAAAACATCAATGAAACTCTATGGTCGTTTGGCGGGTTAGGCCCTATCTAGTAGGCCCAAAAATGGCCTTACAGACAAATAGTATGAATTTTACAAATGACGATATGACTGCGACTAATTTCTCTGTAATTCCTGCAAATACCTCTATCGTATTCCAGTTCTTGGTCGATCTCCATTCTTACAACTTCATTCTCCATAATTGTATGATGTTCTCAATCATCCCAAATGATATTTTCATTGAAATCGCTATCCTCATCATCGCTTTGAAATTCGTTCTCGGATTCACTCTCCTCTTCGTTTGAGTCACATGTTTTATTCTCGCAGTCACTACAGCGGCACATGTCTGTACACTCCAAGCCATGGGAGACACAAACACAGCTGTTCGTCGTCGTACATTTACGCTTTTTACAACCGCAGGAGATGAGATCAAGTATGGATTCAGGTGCAGGTTTTTTCGTCATCCAGACTATTTCTAAGCCATCTGTTGCCTCTTTCCAGCCGAAGTCACGAGGTGACGGTACATGAGGACTTGGTAAAAGGGCTTTTTTTGCAATACAAGAAACATATGCCACGCGTTTGCAATGCTGGAGAAGTTCATCATATGTTGGTGGTAAGTTTTGTGGCTCTGGAAATTTCCCCTTTGACGAGCATACCATTTTGTATCTTGCTTCATTGACATCTGACAAAGTTTTAAAGCCATAAAGTGCGCATACAAATGCCTGGATCGTTGGGAATAAAGCAACATCGAAATGGAACTCCTCTCCAATTTGGGCGAATGTTTGTTGGACACGCGCATCTTTGCAGAGGACTTTAAAAGGCTTGGTCTTTCCTACGCCATGGAAAGCGCTGGTGTAATCACCACCAGTGAAAGCATGCAAGGCCGGCAGTGCATCTGTGATTGACACACCAAGGCTTTTCTGTATCGCTCTTACATTGAGCACACGAGTAGAGTTTTTTGATCCAATCTGAACATACAAATTCATAGTGAATTGTGGATCAAAATATACTGCATAGACGGCAATGTCACTGTCCACAGTTGCAATGCAAGCGTGTTCATGCCCAATATTCTCTGCATGTTTGCAACACAAGAATACTTTGGTATCTGCTTCTTCTTGGGAGGAGAAAAGTTCTCGAGCCTCAGAACAACCAACTGTACCATCCTGCACAGAGATAAGATAGCATCTTTCCTCAACGGTTGCGTAGATTTTTCGATGGCATATCTTGTCTTTAAAACGATGTGGATGACTCCAATCAGCTATTAGAAACTTTACCAATTCTATCTTGTTTCTCGGATCACCAAGGAACTTCTTGAATTGTTTCGGTTTCTTTTGGTCTCTTCTCTCCACTGTAAATCTGACGGTTCCACCTGCGGCACGTTTTTTTCCTCTCCATCTCTTTAACTGATGTTGGAAGGTATTGATCAGTTACAAAGTAGATCGTGTCTGCATTGCCTTTTGAGATTCTCTGAAATATATAATCTGATACCTCTCCAAAAGTGTCAAGATGAACAGTATCGAGTTGTTGTAGGAGAACCATCCCATCAAAAACGTATACTGTGCCGGTTGGTAATTGATCTAGTGTTGGTATGTCTTTCTCAAGGATGCTTAGTAACTTCGATTTCACTGTTTTTACAAGTCCTCCGTCCGGCAGAGCAAGGGACCATGGAATAGGTCCCAAGGAGTAAGACAGTAGGTCTTTCATGCTGACAGTTACTCGCTTTTCTCCAATAATTAAAAGCTTTGCAAAAATATCTCGTTCAGCGGTGATGGTAACAGCTTTCTCTTTAACTTTGCACACTTTCTTGACTTTCAATGATGCAAAAGTTGCGAGTTTGCATTTAGCGATTGGCTCATAAAATGGAACATCATTTTTTAAGATCCTTTTATCGATGAACGCTTGTAGAGCACTCTCCCCGTGATTTTTTGCTTGGATCAGATCGTGTTGAACATTTGCGGGTGCAACAAGGCCTGATGCGATATTTTTCAAGCATTGATTCTCTGAGAATGGGTTCCCCCACGCTGAAAGGACATCGAATATTCGCTGTACTGCTTTCTCATCGAATTTTAATCTAGCGTCTCCAACATCTTTTGTGATGGCGTATTCTTTTTCCATGAACAGCATATCCTCTAACTTATCCATAGCCTTTGCAGCGCAGTGGCTTGTCAAAACCCACCTCTGAACAGTTCCAGCACAGACACTGTATCCAGTTATTCCACCGTGACATTTCTGTTCCCTGTTGATGGTCTGCTCGATGCACTGGTCTGACGCCACAGCATTAAAAAGGCCAGGTTGGCGACGCACGGAGAAGTTACCATTTCTGTAAGGAAGTAAAGAAGAGATAGGATGAGTACAAGGAAAAAACTGAGCTCTAGAGAGACAAAAAAATTACTTTTCAGAAAGCTGTGGCATACAGATACAGGGCTAAAATTAAGAAGTCTCTGACAAGTGCAAAACTGCTATTTCACTTTCTACAGAACAGCGCAGAGTTTTTTAATACAAACTAGAAAATTTGAAAGGTTGTCCTGTTTACGACAGGCAATGATATAATTTTCCTTAAAAAGTTAAATATTTTGACCAGCAATCGTCATCAAATTGAAATCCAAGAACTTAGGCATCGTCAATAGATTGATTGAAAATTCAAACCAAAGTGTTAAACTGTAAAAACTAGCACCGCTAATAACTCACATAAATTCATTGTAGACAAGAGGATGCTTGTTGGGTAGGTTTTGCATTTCTGCCCAGTAGTATGTCAGGTAACGTGAGTAGTTGGGCCGATCATAGGCAAAAAGCCAAGGAAGCATCCGTTGAGTGGAAGCTAAATGCAGTTCCCAGTCACCAAGTCGGACAGAGCGAATGAATGCAAATAAGGTATTTATCATTTCCAAGAACGACTGCCAAAACGCGGCCATCGAACCAGCACTTTGTTCGTCAGCTAAGTGTTTCTCAAAAATTTCGTAGAGATGGATTATTTCTCTGTGATTTTCCATCACTTGAGTGAAATGTTCCGAGTTGATGTCCTTCATGAGCAAATCAAAGTCTTGGGAATTCGTAATGTCGTCTAACTGAGGACAGTTTCCTCTTGCTCGAATAACCATTGCTTGAAGCTATCTATTTTCAATCGTGTCAAGGCATCAAAGATGTACTTGTACACTCGCATACAGTTATTATAGTGTTTTCCACGTAACACTTTCTCGAAGGAACCTTCACCTGAAAAAAAATGTTCTTATGAAGCTATTCTTTTAGAATCACAATCACACTTCAACCACCTTCCAACACACAGAGCTTAATCAGGATGCTCAAGAAAAATGGGTAAAAATGAATTCACTCAAATGAAATCAAAATTGTCAATAGGATGAAAATGGTGACGTCTACATCATATCCTCCAGCTTTTTGGTCAATTTAAAAAATTTTACAATAACCTTAGAAAGAATGACTGCAAAGAAAATGTAGAGTAAAACATTTTGCTTCTAGAATTACCTAACAAGTTGCATTCTAATATGATATCACGTAATCCTGCATCGGCGAACCTTTTCCCAATGACTGCGAGGAAGGTGCAGGATGTATGAAAGGCACCCAGGCGAAGCACGATAAAATTTTTCAGCGAAGTGTACTGTGGCATCATCAAAATTTCCACAGCTTTTGCATAGATCGCGGAGTCTAAAACGACGTCTGTTTCTTGCAACCCGAGTTTTTCAGCCTTAATTTTGGATTGCTCCAGCACCTCTCTTACAGTTTCAAGCTTAGTTGGAGACTGGTCGATAGCTGGTAGGTATGCAACGGAATGGTAATAACAGCACTTTTCTGCAATGAGGCAGTTAAAACCTGTCCAGTTTGGAACAATTTCGAGGCCACGAACAGCTGATTCGTATTTTAGCAAAACCCACAAGAAGTCCGTTTGTCTTGATTCAATTTCTCTTGCAGTAATTGGCTTCAACTCTGCATTCATGGCATCAGGACTTACTCGCTTTTTGCGCAAGACAGGAGCCAGGACATTTTGCATTGGTTTGAATGATCTTTCTCTCCTTGCAACCTCATTGTTTGAACTGTCGGATGTATCTTGTAATGGCCTTGAGGCATTATTGTTTGCACGTTGTACGATGATGCCATTGGTACAGTGCATACTTACTCCCGTTAGAGTTTCAGGGTTGATATCGTTGTTGTCCCAAATGAACGTAACGAATTTCGATCGGTCGATTGTAGCTGGAACAAAGCTTTTATGATCTTGCATTTTTGCTTGTTTGCTGGCCAATGATGTCTCTAAATAGCACACTTCGTCGTAGGAAATGCCGTGGCCAAGTTTGTTCAACCAGCGTATTACCTAAAGACAATATGATAAAAATAAAGAATTGTGAGTATTCTATCTACGTATTCCACAAAAACAACACTGATTTCATGAAGGGATTAAGAATAAGATGTTTGCTTGGGTGGAAAGAGGCAGTATCAATTAATGTCTGAGCGAGAAAGAGAGCGTATGCAAAGAATTATCCTTATGGTACCAATTTTCTCTGATATACAGCATATAGGAAATATTTGACGTCTTCCATTAAACATTGAGTAACCAGACAGGCCTCAACCTAGCTAATGAATGACAGCAGGTTTTGGAGATACTGTATAATTACATTTAATTACCTGCTTGGACCCTGTTTTTCTCTTCACGCACAAGGATAAAAGGACATGCTTCATAGTGCGATTTCTTCCATTTCCACTGCAAATAATATGTCCTGTCCTAGTGACTGGATTCTACGCCTTTTCCTCTGAGATGGGGTTCGCGATTTTGAAAGAAGCGCCGTTAGAAATGTTTCCAACAGTTGCGGTACCACAGTTGTATTGCTCAGCAGTTCATCTTCGGTTGGCGGCCAGTTCGGAAAGCTTTTTGTCGATTGTAAGACCTCATTCCGAATGCTTTGTGCGATTTCTATGACCCGTTCTGTTAAAGGTAGACTTTTCCAATCTGCGCTCCTTCTTTTCAGTCGGTGTCCCATCTCAATAATTTGGCCTTTTGGAATTTCCTCGCTGTATATGAAAGTGCATCCAGAACGTGGACTCCAGAATCCGACCTTTTTATTGAAATGATTTTGAATCCACGACCTCAACGTTTTTTGATGCGGAGGGCCTGAATTTGACGGATCATGCTGCTGGGAAAACTGATGGTAGAGAGACTGTATGTCAGACAAAGCGATAACTTCACCATTTGTAATGACGTTGCTGTCGATGTATGCAATTAAATCTGTGAATGCGGCAGTTACCTCTTCCTTCCTCCTTTGGCCTCTAGTGTAGTTACGCTTACACGAACGATGGTAATAAAGTTCCCGTGCAGTAATGACTTTCCAGTCCACCCCAGAAACCTCCGCTAACAGGCGCTGGTTGTCGTTCTTTTCAAGAGCAGTTCTTTGGAGTGTTTTCGCTCCTTCCTCGGTTTCACATTTTTCTAAAGGCTCGTATCCACTGTGACTCTTTTTGGTCTTCTTTTTTCGGCAAATACAACATTCTTTGTCTGCAATGATTTTCCCTAAAGAATCATAAATATATTTTCATCTATTGTATTGTATTAAATTGAGAATCTTAAATGTTGAACCTTTATGAAACATCATTGATTTTTATAGGATGGGTTCTGAATTGCTGTATATTTGAAGATATAAATTTTGATGTGCACGATAAAATATCTTGGTTTCTATCCTATTCGAGGCGTTGGACCTCAGGAGGGATGTCTAATCTAGCGAACACTTTTGACGTCTTTCTGCAAGATAAATGGTTTGTAGTGCAGTCTTAAAACACGACACCTATGATCTTTCATAGGTAACTTATATTTAGCAATTTTGATGCGAGATTGTCGCTAAACTTTGCAGTAAATTTGAAGCAAGAAAATTAGTGTAAGAAAAAAGTACCTTTTAAGTCCCTACCTACGGCATCGGAGGCATTCCACGTAAATTGAACTCAGAGTATCAAGCTGTTTTGGGATCAGCGTTTCCTTGCATAAATTTAAACATACTCTAAAAAATCTTTAACATGGATACTAACCGTGTCTGTCTCTCTTTCTTTCAGACAGTCTTTTAATCTTCATCTTCGCGTTAATTTTCTGCTGTGAAGATTTCTCATGCAACTTCTTTTCCAAAAGTTCCAACGATCTTTTATGCGTGAATGTTGAATAGCATTTTGGATGATACCCGATGGATTCATCTGGGAGGCCATTTGGCCCAACTTTAGATGATGTTTGCAGTACGTCTTCATTCTTGCGTATTTTGCTGAAAAATCATAGATGAGCTGAGTTTCTTCAAATAGAACATCAAAAAAGAATTCTCTTTACTTGTAAAAGAAACGATACGCAAGCCAGGAGATAAAATTTTTGGAAATTTGACAGAAAAAATTCCTTAGAAAAGTAATTAAAAAGTCAACTTACTTTGCAGCCTTAACTTTCTCCCAAGAAATATCCGTGAACTTACGAATTTTGGCATTTTTCTCGTACGATTCGAAATGTATTATGCAGCTTGGACCTTCTTCTTCTGGCTTCGCTGTAACAGCATTTTGACCAGCTCTTGCCCGCTTGGGTGGTGTAAGGGTTAATCGCAAATCCATCGACTTACATAGTAAAAAGTGGTGCTCTGCTATGTGATCACAAACACTAGTCGAATTCAAATTGGAAAAATTCTAGGGTTAGAAATATTCAGCTTCCAAAAGTGTTGCACTGAACGTGAAATGGCCGGAGTAACAGTCAGTCACGAGAAAGTGCTTCTCGGAAGAACGTGAAAAGGTAAGAGATGACGTAAAAGGCGTGGAAATAATGATGTAAAACAAAAGGCCGTCGTGTGTCATCAGTCTGCTTATCAATAAATCAATCATCTAATGACGCAAAATAGGAACCCCACAAAACACCCACAGCCCGTAAAAATGATTAATGTATGACGTCATATCTCCTTTTGGTAAATGACATCCTGAAACAAAGAGCATAGCCTCGGTATCAGTACTATCAGGACAAGTAAACATGGCGTAGAAGATGGCGGACTGCTCATCAACTCGTGAAAAATAAAATCGTCTTGGATACACTTCAGAAGTAAAATTAGGAACTCCAACCGGTAAATTCTTAATGTATGATTGTTTAAGACTGTTATTTTATGAAAATCGCTTTGACCCCAATATTTTCCAGTGTGCGTCGATTCTTCACCCCGTAGCGCCCTGACTAATTACTTTCGTTCTTATTCGCAACTCACTAGATAATTTTTTCCCGCTCAGCTCAAGCATTAACCCTTTCCTGCATGAATTTTCAGTCAAAGTTTTCAAGGAAAAAAGTGCGAAAAATTATTTTCTTGCAGATTTGTATGTATTTTGGGTCCAGTTTCTCAAGTGAACAAAAAAATTTGAAAAAAAATTACATTTTGATACATTTCTGAATTGTTGCTCCAGAGCAACATCATGCGGCAAGGGTATAATAAGGCAATAAAAGTATTGATCTCAGTTGAGATTTCTACATTGTTTTTAAGCAAAATACTTACAAAACATATCAATGGCAGTTGGTTTTCATCTCATAAAGCAAATTTACAACCATTTCCTAACAATTTAAAAATTATACATGGTGCTGTGATACCATGTTTTTGATCAAATCACGTCTGTTACATCAATAAAATGACAGATAAATGCCCTTATATGGGTATTATGTTCATATCCTCAATCAGTAGGAACTTAAAATTGCAGCTCTTTACTATACTTGTAGATTTTTTAATAGAAAAGTCCACTGGCCACCAGGAAGGCTTTTGTTTATTATGAATGAAACCATTGACGCTACTGGTCAGACACCATACTGTCCCTTTTTCTGTATAGCATTATGTGTTTTGCTGCACAAATAATGCAAAATAGATTGCTCTTTCACATCTAAGGCATTTTCTAAGGCATGTACTGCTTCATATCTTAACTTTTTTGTGTCCTTGGTAGCTTACAGGGACGATGATTATCCTTGGATTTTTCATTACTTTTGGGTCATGTGGATGTTATTTTGAGCCCAAATAAATGAAAACATGCCCCTGTATCTTCTGAGGGTGAAACAATGATCAGTAAAATCCAGTATGGCAGTTCTCGATGTGATCTCACGCATGCAGAACTGCATTCCTATTGTTCTCTTCTATTGTTCTATTGTTTATCTTGTTTGGCACATGCCACCCTCCAAAGACGGGAGTGTTATTATGTTAATTTTTCCAGGATGATGCAACTGTATTATGATTTCTTGATTTCATCTCTTTCTTGCCTGTTCCATTCCATTTGTTCTATTATCTTCTGCATTACTTCTAAGCATACCTGTGCTATTCGCATCCGGTAGCTATGATGATTCAGTTGACGTACATACTGTTCTGGCAAATCTTTTCAAACTCTGCTAATGTTGCTGCAGTCATCTGGTTCCACATATTTGTCATCTATTCGATGAATGAAAGATGTTTGTTGAGGTCCCATTTCTAATACCTTTATTTGTTTCACACCATGATGGATACGGTGTACCATACTATACTTCCTAAAATGAAAGACATTTTTATTTAAAAATTTAAATTTATGTCTGAAAATTGTGCAAAATCAGTAAAATTTATGTTAGAGTACTTGAAATATGCCTTATGACTGATGGCAGATACATTTATAGCTAAAGCAATCCAGCTAAAGTATGGCCTAGGCATGGCCTAAGTGGCCTAATTGTATACCCTTGCTGCATGATGTTGCTCTGGAGCAACAATCTAAAAATGGGTCTGCTTCCACAGAGGGTTACCCAACAATGTTCACCACTGTTATATATTATTAAAACAAGGTTAGCTCTATATAAAAACATTTTTTATAGAAAGAAATAATTACCTGGTAAGAAGTGACAGGACGTCGAAGTTGCACTTTGAGAAAAAATGGCCGCCATTGCTTAGGCCAAAGTTCAAAGCTCTGTAATTCCTCATGTATCCATGGTATAATGTTACTACAGCAACAGATAGCATTGTCAACATGTGTTTTGAAAGAAAACAAAACAAAATTTAAAATAAAGCAAAATTTAAAATAAAGGCTCCTGCGCAGATGCTCTCATATTAACGCAGCATCAAAAGATTGTTGCTTGAGAGCAACATCATGCAGGAAAGGGTTAAACTAACGAGATGCATTGAATGATCTGATATGAATGAAACACTTGCAGCTGAATGAATGGAGAATGAACAATTTCAAGAGGAGATATTAAAGATGGCAACAATTGAAAATGATTACATTAAGCAAATACGATGAAAGAAGTTGCATAACAAGACAATTTATTGATATCAACAAAATATCAATACGAAAATTTTGAAGAAAAATAAAAAAGAACAAAATAATTAAACATTTTAAACATTAGAGAAAGATTTGAGATTATCAGCAATAATATTTACAGAAATTAAGAGAAAGAAGTAAATAAAGTTGGGTCAAAAGTAGAAGGCAAATTAATTACAAATCGATCAAATGAAGCTGTCCAAATCAGCATTTGCTAGACTGTGGTCTCTATTTTCTTTCTAACGATTATGGTCTTTGTTTTAAATTGAACCTAATTGTTCAATATAGCTGTCTTCAATTATCAAGCTACACAATTCAAAGAAGGGCATTGTTTTATATAATCTATTTTGATACATAGCTATCGCTATATAACTTCTGTGCACCATAAAACTCTTTTCACAGAAGAAACTCTTCAGCCAGTCAGTCAGTCAGTCAGTCAGCTGCGGGAGAAGATCAGTCAGCTGCGGGAGAAGAATTTGAGGCTGCACGCAGGCAACTGTAAGTTTCTTTACGTGATTTAGGTTTTAAGTTAAGTGACAAAAGGCGAGGGCCACATAATTCCTTTTTAGTACTGATCAAGGGTTTCTATCATGAACACACTTTTGCCACTCTTGGCCAACGGAATTCAGGAAATTACTGGATGATTCCACTTGTATTGCCAAAAGGCAACCTTTTTCTCTTTATTTCGTCAAAAAATTTTTGACTTGCAATGCCATTTGTAGAAGTACAATGCTGGAATGTTTGAACAGTGGTCGACTTTATGAATAACTCTTTGATACTGATAGCTTAGTAAACAGGTGCGGTGCAACAGAAAATTTTAGGGGGGCACAGAGTTAAAAATGTTTTGACAGAAAGGAGCGGCTTTCAAGTGAAAGTGTCAAGAATACCAAGATTAGGTCATTTTATTTGTTGTCCAAGAAACCTGACTCTGTGTAGTGTAGAGTCCAGTCATTTCAATTCCTGTGGTGGTACAACAAAGCATGCATAGAGTTTTAGATCATCATCATAAGTTAAGGACACAAATTATACGCTGTCAGTGCTCGGTGGAATATGTTGTGGCCTTTAGTATCTCCGTGATGGAGGGTTGGAGGCAAGGCAGCATGCATTTGACAGTTGGCGGAATCCTATCTACAGGTTGTTTTAGAAAATTTTGAGTTTGATCATATATAGGCAGATGGCAATAGGTACTAAGTTTGCTCCAGTGTGTGGTAGTTTTTCTGTGGCTGATTTTGAAAGGAATTGGTTTGAGGGCACTTGTTGTTTGGTCTAAGTATATAGATGATAAGTATTTTTATCTGGAATTGCGGTCATGGTTGGAAGCTTCATGGAATTTGTCAGCAGTTACCAATGTGGCAAGGGTCGTCCTGACAAAAGTTTTCAAGGGGGCGTGTGTGACCGTCTCCATTTGCCGACTGGAGTACAACTGAAAAAACCTTTTTATGCATCATTAAATGGGCTTAGGAGGGTATTTGAATTTTGATGGGGATTAAAACAGGCATTTTGGCAGAACGAGGGGGGTTTGAGGGCATGCTCCCCGAAAAATTTTGGAGAAACCTAAAGCTAGAATCGCTCTAATGGCCCTTTTGGAACTCTTAAAATTCAATTTTCTTTAAACACTATCGTGGAACTCATATGGAATTCTTATGGTCCTTGAGTGGTACAAAACTTCAAACTTTGCCAACTGGTCCTTTTTCCAGGGGGTGTTGCACCCCTAATACCCCCAATGTAGGGAAGACCTTGAATGTGGGAAACAGAACCTAGTACATTTAGCCAATTCAGCAAAAGCTTTAAGAATTGTATGTTGTCAGTTTTTTGCATACTTTTTGAGTAAACACAAGAATTCCATACTAACAGCAAACCCATTCAAAACTTCATTCACTTTTGCCAAATAATGATTGCTGTAAATCTTCCAATTCATACCCATTATATTATAGATATTTGAAGGAGAAGCAAAAAATGAAATAGATTGTCTTAAATTCATCCTACTGAAATTTACAACCTAAAATTGTTTCATATGTTTGAGTATCTCAATTCCATCATGAGCTGTGTCTGGTAGGCTGTAGAATTTGAGAAGCTGATGTTGAGGTTCTTTTTAAGCGTATTCCTTCCTCTCACTACATTATATGTTTAGATATAGTCAATTATAAGCAAACTTCATCAAGAACAGTTAAAACAAGTAAAAGTTGGAAACTAATTTTCAAGAAATTGATACCTTACTCATACTAATTTTCAGATAATTAAGACCCAAATTTATACAAATCATGAAAAACTATACCCTTATGGGCAGCATACCCCTCAGTACTTAAAATATACTACATTCCCCAGGGTCAAATTACTCCCCTCATCCAAGAGTAAGACATTTAAATTTATTAATGTACACTCGTTAAATCAGACCCAGCCTCCTGAACTTGTAGTTTTAATTGTAATTGTAGATTTAGTATCTTGTTAGCTTTTTGACCATGTATCTAATGCTACTGTATCAAGTAATGACAAAATAAAGCTTTATTTTTGTTGGTAAAAATCACCTCTTTATGAATAACTTTATGAATGCTGAACCTTTTTGATGGATGACCTGATCTTTAATTCTTGGTTTTTCACTTAAAACCCTGACCACTCTGATGACAAGGCACGAAAGACAAAAAGCAAAGATTGCCAACAACATTTGTGTTCAAAATAATCAATTTTGTTCTCGGAAATGGGCAATAACAATGCCTAGGCCCCTACTGGTTGACAACTTGACAGTCCGTGCTAGCAGGTATACGGTAAAACTTACAGCTGACAATATCTAGATAACTAATAAGTCTTAATTACTAGTACACTACTGTTCGAAAAGTTTGGAAGCGGTTAAGCAAAAATGGCGTAACAGTGGCCAAGGGCCTAATCCAAAATATTTTCATCTTAAAAGTCAGAGGTCATGCGGCCATTATCTTGCTAAGTTTCGGCGGGAAAATGTTCGTCACTGCACTTGCCATCATTTTAAATCAAAAGGAGAAGATTATTTCGATGGTATAATAGAAAAATACACAAAAACTGAGAAGCTTTGCCTTCAAAAACCAAGGAAAAGATTTTTAGGATTACTGATCTGAAATTATGGGAAAGAGAGGGGTTTCGTTACTCCAAGATGGAAAATTTTGCAGTTATTTGAAGCCCAGTTGTTTTAGCTTTTCCGTTGTAGTAAAAGTTTTCCTGAAATATCTATTTTTACAAAGTTAATCAGGGTTAAAGTTTTCTAAACATTTTTCAGGTGAGCCATTTTTAAAGGGTCTTTTTCAACAACAAATGTTTTGTCAGGTATTAGACTAAAATGAGGCAAGATCAAAACAATTCAAACACATATTCGAAAACTAGAATAAATGAGCAGTACTTTATCAAAATTTTAGAGTCATCAGTCATTTTACAGGGGAGCAGAATGATATTTGAAAAACCACACTCTTCTGTCATGTTATAAGTTCACTCACCTGAAAAATGTTTAGAAAACTTTAACCCTGATTAACTTTGTAAAAATAGATATTTCAGGAAAACTTTTACTACAACGGAAAAGCTAAAACAACTGGGCTTCAAATAACTGCAAAATTTTCCATCTTGGATTAACGAAACCCCTCTCTTTCCCATAATTTCAGATCAGTAGTCCTAAAAATCTTTTCCTTGGTTTTTGAAGGCAAAGCTTCTCAGTTTTTGTGTATTTTTCTATTATACCATCGAAATAATCTTCTCCTTTCGATTTAAAATGATGGCGAGTGCAGTGACGAACATTTTCCCGCCGAAACTTAGCAAGATAATGGCCGCATGACCTCTGACTTTTAAGATGAAAATATTTTGGATTAGGCCCTTGGCCACTGATGGCGGCCATTTTTAAGCAACCGTTTCCAAACTTTTCGAACGGTAGTGTATATAGGTAAGCCAGCTACTTGTAACAGAAATTTGAAACTGAAAACAAAAAAGTTAAGCTCACCTATAGAACTGGAAACTCCGTGCAGAAATAAATTGATTGCCGATTGATTGCCAAGTGGCAATGCTTCTGGCTTCCTTGTTCGTCTTCGCTGGACAGTTTCCTTGTTGCTGTTTGTTTTTGATAACTTTTGTTTTAGCACATTTCCGACCTGTGTAGAAAAGCTGCGGGCAGGGCCGTCGTGACCGGGGGGTGTGGGGGTGCGGCACCCCCAACAAAAACTCTTGAAAGAAATTCAGGTAAATTCTTTGAAAAAGAAACAGACTTGAGAAAATTTCAGGTACATTGTTGGCTGAAATTGAAGTTAATCAAACTGAGTATTATTAATCCAAACAAAAAATGCATGCAAATGCAAAAAGCAAGTCAGAAGATCACGTGAAACAATCTGGACTTAAGTGTGTGATGGCTGATACAACACCTGATATCAGTAATCAAGATGAATTATCAGTTGCTGTAAGATACATCAATACAACATCTTGTAAACCAGAAGAACGCTTGGTAAAAGTGGCTGAAACAAAAGACAAGACAGGAGCTGGACAAGCAACTGACATACTTGAATGACTGAAATCAAGTGGAATTCCACTCTCTACAGTTCCGTTCCAGACGTACGATTCCACGGGAAGCATGTCTGAATCTAACAAAGGTGCCCAACAAGAAGTCAGCGAGGCTCTTGGGCGACGAATCTCCTACACTAAATGCTTACCACATGGCACGAATCTGGTGATAGAGCATGCGTGTGAAGCATTGCCTTTGATCTCAAAAATTTTTGATTGCCGACAACAGCTTTATACATGCTTCTCAAAAAGTACGAAATGGCATTCTCAGCTAAAGGAAGCAATGAAAGAAGTCGAGAGTGCATTGAAGCTTCGAAATTATCCCAAACAAGATGGCTAGCTAGACCAGAATCGATAGAGGCAGTCTGGAGAAGCCTAGATGCCATCATCCAGGTGCTGCATTTAAATGAGGAGGAAGGAGATCCCGGGGGGGGTAACTGCCATATGTATGGGTACGGGATGTGCCATTTGGAAGGAGATCCAGAAGCTAAAAGAAAAGCTAGTGGGCTCATCAATCCAACTGTGAACATTAACTTCGTTTGTGCCATTATGCTGCTCAAAAACGTAATGTATAAAACAAAAATGCTGGCCGATTTCCTTCAAGGGGAAACCATAGAAATGCCTGGTGCAATAATTGACACAGAACCAACCTTAGCGTCACTAAAGAGACTAAGAGCGTCTGATACGGAAATTGTAGGTGAAATTGCAGCAGCAATGATTTTAGCAAAGTCTCTTGGAATAGATCCGGATTCAGACTTCCTTCGGCTGCGCTGCACCGAGAAAGGAAAGGACCTCGACGTTTAGATGATAGACCCGAGACAGCTTCAACGGAGATAAACACAGTCAAGGTTTACTATAAATCTCAGTTTTTCATCTTCATGGTGCAGGCATATCTTGCGATCAATTTATGATACCATTGTGGAGAAGAGACAATGCAACAAAGGTCGCCCCCCAAAGCTAACTACTCGAGACAAAGGCAATACTTTACGCCAGGTTGAAATCCTCCCCAGAGACTACGGCTATTTCACAACTAAGAGACTCAAAGTATTTGCTGGAGTTTCCTCAGAAATTTCTGATGAGACAGTCAGACGGGTTTTGAGAGCTACTGGCTACAATTATTCGCATTCAAGAAAGAAAGTTGTTTTAAGCAGAAAGGATCTGAAAACGAGGTACGAGTTTGCTAAAAAAAGTCCGTCAACTTCAATCGCCCACGATATGGACAGATGGTATTGCTTTCTATTTAGATGGAGTTGGCTTCACACACAAAGTCAACCGTCACAATCACACGAGGTCAGCGGTGGTAAAACACCCAACTTTTTCGTAGCAATCGCATACAGCAGAGGGGTAGTGTTAGCAGAGCAATATGAGGGCCGGCTTAACGGACAGAAATTCGCTGATTTTGTAAAGACCAATTCCCTATCCTTTTCGAACAAAGTTGCAATGTGCGGGGTAAACTCTTTTTACAAGATGGCGACCCATCTCAGAACAGTAAAAAGGCACAAGACGCGATGGGTATTGTTGGTGTAAGAAAGCTTTCCATTCCTGCTCGTATCCCTGACCTCAATCCGACCGAGAAGATGCGTTGAACAAAAAAATTACTCACGAAACATATTCTGAGTTTTGAACAAGAGCAAAGCAAAATTTGCTATTATGAGCAAAGTTTTCAGAAACTCTCTAGACTCAAAACAAAGAAAAATTAGGAAACTTTGAGATTGTGCATATATTTTGTGAGGGATGGCAGCTATATGCCGCATTTTGTCCAAGACAAACTGGATCTGGAGGACGTAAATTCAAATTAAATCTGGATCTAGGAGCTTGTGGCATACCAGCTGCGCCAGCTTCGGCTTCATTGACATCGCTTGCCGTTGCCATAATGTGCTAAATAAATTGGAGAAACGGGCCCTAATTGTCCTATAAGCCTTCAGACCTAAATTCTTGCACATCAACGCAGCATTCATTATTGACTCACTTTAATTGACAAAAAGCAGCCTAAAACATATGAAGGAACATCCTGCTCACACCTGACACCATGTTTCACTATCCAGTCATTGTGCAGAGGAACAGGAAGAAGTAGACACCGGCTTCAACTCTCAACTCACGAATCTGATAAACTCAACCACAACAACATACAGATACTTCATGTATTATTGTAACACTCCAGCCAGAGGCCCTTGAGGCGGAGGTCCTTCTGAGGCGGTGGTCAGAGACGGGCATGGGCTAGTACAAATATAATTTTTGAAAAGGAAACATCCAATAAAAATATTCAGTTCATCTAATTTGACCGATTCAACAGTTTGGGTTTCAGTGAACAATAATTAGGCCCTCGATAGAGTGGGTGCAATTGGATCGAGTCAAGAAATTTGCTCAACTGCAAGCCATTC
Organism: Chrysaora quinquecirrha; assembly: GCA_014526335.1. Classification (NCBI taxonomy): domain Eukaryota; kingdom Metazoa; phylum Cnidaria; class Scyphozoa; order Semaeostomeae; family Pelagiidae; genus Chrysaora; species Chrysaora quinquecirrha. The sequence goes on along the minus strand of JACTAT010000009.1, from coordinate 1,854,164 downwards.
TTTACACACAAAGTAGCTATGACTCTGTTAAATCAGTTTATGGGGTTTATGCTGGTAGAATGACCTATTTGAGAAAATGTAATAAATTTCTATACCAAAAGAATAAATCTTTCTCATCCAATTTTATTAAATTAATTTTTTTCAGGTTGTAACTGTTTGCTAAAGAAATCTCAACATCAAAAATATTAAAACATTCTAGGAGCGTTCTAAACAACTCGCTTTCAGACTGATAGAGTTTTCTCCTTCAAATTAAAGAATACAACGAGTAGGAGCAGTGGCTTTCAAACAGCTACAATGCCACCGTACACAGCCCAAACATGTACTTCCTGGGTTGCAGTGTTTGTGCCTCCGATTATATGTATATGGTTTACAGTTGGGAAGTCTCGTAAGTTAAAACATTCTTGAAGTTCAAAATTAAGAACGGTGTTACTCTCGTAAGGGTCATCAAATTCAACAGACGACGGTTTGCCTGACCAACGTTCTTTGCAGGTCATTTCATCATATGCGTTTACTTCAACCACATAATCAAAAACATTGGACAATCCAATTAGTTCAGTTTTTCTGAAAGAATCGTATATAGAGTTGTAAAATATACAGTCGTGTTCCCTTGCATTGAAGTTTGGATCATTCTTAGTTGTTTCCATTCTTTTGATTTGCATGAAATGACTTTTGAAGTCAAAAACAAGATGATTGTAGCACTCAGACTTGATAGATGAGAGAATTTCCTCATTGCTAAAAATTTCCAATCGGTCTTCAAATGGAAGGCTGGAAAAACAAATCACACCTTCAACAAAATTCAGTGGTCTGCTACTGATAGAGACAACAGCAGTAGACATACCAGCTTTTTTGTCACAGACATCAGTTAAACATTTGGTATAAAGCTCCTTCGCATTTGAAAAATCATTCAATTCATTCTCGAATTCATCACCATCATCCGAGTAACACAAAATAATGTACAAGATGATCTTGTTCTCCCATAATAAATGATTTTGCAGCCATTCTAAATTGTAACCCTCGTACGAGCGACATAGAGATTGCCATTTGTAATACCTCAGCAAATCTTTAATCATCACAGGGTAACTCCCCATCCCTTCTAGAAAACTACCCTGATGGTAAATCATGACAGGATCTCGCAAGTCTAGTTTGCGTGTAAGATTCCACTTCAAATAATACAAAATGGACTTTTTACGGTATGCAGTACGATCTTTATCATATGGTCGAGTCTCCATTTTATAAAAATTTTTACCTTCCAGCATCCATTGGTCACGTTTCCTTTCCTCAATGGCGGTTGCAATTTCATCATCTGTAACTTGAGGCCATTTTATTTTAACAGTCATCTTATCACTCAATGACACACCAGTAAATTGGCTATGGTGTCTTAATAACATATAGGATCGGTCAACTGCGGCATGAAACTTCTCTGAAAAAAATTTGCCTTTGGAGTCTTCCTTATTCACAGTGAAAATTGATCCGTAAAAGGAACGATCTAAAAATGTATCTGTTAATAAGGATTCAAGTGCTAAACCGTACACATGATTTGTTTCTGGGTTATATCTAACAAATTCTACTGCCCCCATATCTTTGTGCCCTAGCAAACAAGAAGAATACATGGCAGCAACACGAATGCAGGCCTCCATGTTTTCATTGAAAGGCATCTGAAAATTTCATACGAGTGATGATACTTGGCTCTGATTCGACGGTCGGGATGTATTTTAAATGTTTTGAAGCCTTTCCATTGTCTTTTCTATACCTTTGAAATTCCCATTAACATTGCACATTAAACAAACCATTAAAGGCTTTCACTACACTTTCAATATCGTTGCCACTAAGGTAGTCGAAAACGGAATACCAGACAATTTCCGGAAAGCAACTGGTGGCACAAAATTTATCAATAGTTTCCGTTTCCAAAAGATTCATTGGATACGAATATCTCAAAGACAATGCCTTTTCATAACACTCAGCTGCTTGTTCTGCTAGTCCTTTGGCTTCAAATAATTGGGCGGTTCTGAAATGTTCAACGCATTTAGCATAATCTTCTATTTCTCCATCTACGAAAGCAACACCATATTCGTTAATTTTGCGAGAAACCATCAAATTTGTTTTCAGAATCCATTTTGGATCGCTTTGAAAATTAGATGCATCATACAATATATCATGGCTGTATAAAACGGCATTTCCAGCTGAAGAAACAACATGGAAAACATCATATCCATTCTCCAATCCTCCGGAAATATCCACCTCCTCTTTTAATGTCATGCCACTTGAAGTTGCTTTCCCAGTCGATTCAGCACGCTTTTGGAAATAGAAATTATGGCCAAAACCTTCCAAATCATCATTTAAATAGATAACTACAGACAAAATGGATCTTTCATCATTATTTGGGCAATATTGAGCATCTCGTTGCACAGCAAATGTTTTACTTTCAATCGGCATCAGCTTGCTTATTGTAAACATTTCACTTAGGCCATGAACAGTCCATTCACCCCTTCTAACATCGAATCCCAGGGGTTGTATAACTACCTTTTCAGTCTGAAGTAGATTCTTAACAAGGGGCTTTAATCTTTCCCAGATTTTCATTGAAAATTCACTGTTCTCTATGCAATATTGATATTTGGACTTCAAATGTGCTGTGGATTTGTCAATTACTGATAATGGATGTGCTTCTTCAACCAATGAAATTATTTCTGCACAAAGTTCTTTCGAAAGGACATTTTCAGCTATAGCAAGGAGTTTCCTTCCACGCAAATTTAGCAGATTTAATGAACAATTTTCTACTTCATTGATCTTCTCAGTCGGGAAGGAAACATTTGTTGTTGGAATAGGAGAGGATCCGCTGAATGCTGTTCCATCCATTATTCACCTTAATCATGGAAATAGAAACAGAAACAATAAGAACAGATAAGGATCAAGGAAGTGACATAACTGCAAAACAAACAAATATAATTTTCGAAAAGATGGGAAAACATTTAATGAAAAATATTCTGTTAATCGAAATTTGACCCAGCCAACAGTTTTGGTGTCAGTGAACAAAAATTAGACCCAATATCGAGCAGGTCTAATTAGATCGAGTCAAGAAATTAATTCAACTAGAAAATATGCAACTATGTTTAATCAGTTTATGGGGTTTATAGCTGCTAGAATGACATTTTTTGACAAAGTTTAACCATTTTCCTATACAAAACGTATAAATCTCTCTCATCAAATTTTATGTAATTAAAATTTTCTTTCGGTTGTAAATATTCGCCAAAGATATCGCAAGCAACATTAAAAATAATGAAAACATTCTAGAAGCGTGCTTAACAACTCATTTTCAGATTGATCAGAGTTTTCTTTCAGATTAGAGAATACACCAAGAAGGATTAATAGCTTTCAGACCGCTACGATACCACCGTAGACAGCCCAAACACGTACTTCCTGCGTTGCAGTGTCGGTGCCTCCGATAACATGTATATGGTTTACAGTTGAAAAATCTTGCAAGTTAAAATATTCTTGAAGTTCAAAATTAAGAACGGTGCTGCTCTCGTAAGGGTCATCAAATTCAATAGACGACGGCCTGCCTGACCAGCGTTCTTTGCGGGGCATTTCATCATATGGGTTTATTTCAACCACATAATCAAAAATGTTGGACAATCCAAGTAGTTCAGTTTTTCGAAAAGATTCGTATATTGAGTTGTAAAATATACAGTCGTGTTCTCTTGCAATGAAGTTTGGATCATTCTTAGTTGTTTCCATTCTTTTGACTTGCATGAAATGACTGTTAAAGTCAAAAACAAGATGATTGTAGCACTCAGACCTGATTGATGAGAGAATTTCCTTATTGCTGAAAAGTTCCAATCTGTCTTCAAATGGAAGTCTACAAAAACAAATCACGCCTTCAAGAAATTTCAATGGCCTACTACTAATAGAGACTGCTGCCGTAGACATACCAGCTTTTTCGTCACATATATCAATTAAACATTTGGTATAAAGCTCCTTTGCACTTGAAAAATCAACTAATTCATTCACATTCACGTACTCATCAGCAAAATACCAGTAACACAAGCTAAGGTGCAAAATGATCTTGTTCTCCCATAATAAGTGATCTTGAAGCCATTCTAAATTGTATCCCTCGTATGCAAAGCATAATGATTCCCATTTGTGATACCTCAGCAAATCTTTAATCATTACAGGGAAACTCCACATTGTGTCTTTAATATAACCCTCGTGGTCAATCATGACATCATGTCTTACCACTTGTTTGTTGGTAAGATTCCATTTCAACTCATACAAAATTGACTCTTTACGGTAAGAAGTACGATCTTTACCTTTTTTCGGGCCTCATTTTATATATATTATTATCTTTCAGCATCCATTCCTCATGCTCCCTTTCTTTAATAGCTTTTGCAATCTCATCATCTGTGATTTGCGGCCATTTTATTTTAACAGTCATCCTATCGCTTAGTGAAATGCCAGTAAATTGGCTGTTGTGTCGCAATAACATGTATGAGCGGTCAACAGAGGCATGAAGTTTCTCTGAAAAGCTTTTGTCTTCTTCCGAGTCTGTCTTGTTTACAGCGAAAATTGATCCGTAAAAGGAACGATCTAAAAATGTATCTGTTAATAATGACTCTAGTGATAAACCGTACACTTGATTTGTTTCTGGGTTAAATCGTACAAATTCGATTTTCTTCGTATTTTGTGCCCAAGTAAGCATGAAGAATACATGGCAGCAACACGAATACAGGCCTCAATGTTTTCATGAAAATAAAAGGCATCTGAAAATTTAAAGCGAGTGATGATACCTGACTCTGTTTCAACAGCTGGAATAAATGGCAATTGAGTTTTAGCTGTTTGATTAGTCTTCCGAAAGCGCTGCAATTCCCAAGAACGTTGCAAACTAAACAAATCATTGAAGGCTTTCACTACATTTTCAATATCTTTGCCGCTTAGGAAATCGAAAATGGAATACCAGATGATGTGTGGAAAGGAGCTGGTGGCAAACATGCCATGCACATATTCATCAACAGCTTCTTTTTCTAGAAGATTCCTTGGATACGAATATCTCAGAGACAATGCCTTTTCGTAACAGTCAGCAGCTTGTTCTTCAAGTCCCTTAGCTTCAAATAACAGACCCATTCTGAAGTATTCAATGCATTTAGCAAAATCATCTCTTTCTCCATCGACCAAACCGCCACCATATTCATCAATTCTACGAGAAACTATCAAATTCGTTTTCAGAATCCATTTTGGATTATTTTGAAATTTAGTTGCATGATACAAAATGTCGTGACTGTATAAAACGGCATTTCCAGCCGAAGAGACAACATTGAAAACATCGTATCCATTCCCCAGCCCTCCAGCAATATCAACCTCTTCTTTCAATGTTATGCCACTTGAAACTGCTTTCCCAATAGATCCATCATCAGCATGCTTTTGAAAGTAGAAATTATGGCCAAAACCTTCAAAATCATCATTCAAATAAATAACTACAGATAAAAGCGATCTTTTATCATTGTTTGGGCAATATTGAGCATCTCGTTGCACAGCGAATGTTTTACTTTCAATCGGCATCAGCTTGCTTATTGTAAAAATTTCACTTAGGCCATGAAAAGTCCATTCACCCCTTCTGACATCGAATCCTAGTGGTTGTGTAGTTACTTTTGTAGTTTGAAGCAGATTTTCAACAAGTGGCTTCAATCTTTCCCAGATTTTCATTGAAAATTCACTGTCCTCTATGCAATATTGAAATTTGGACTTCAAATGTGCTGTGGATTTGTCAATTACTGACAATGGATGTGCTTCTTCAACCAATGAAATTATTTCTGCACAAAGTTCTTTCGAAAGGACATTTTCAGCTATAGCAAGGAGTTTCCTTCCACGCAAATTTTGCAGATTTAATGAACAATTTTCTACTTCATTGATCTTCTCAGTTGGGAAGGAAACATTTGTTGTTGGAATAGGAGCGGATCCGCTGAATGCTGTTCCATCCATTCTTTACCTTAAGCATGGAAATAACAGAATTATTTATTTCATCTTGACCTTTTTAGTCATACATCTCGCTTTTTAGCTTTAAAAGTCTATAAGTTTCATAACAGCTGTTTCTCAAATACGTTTCAGTCAAAGGAGCACTATCTTAACCACTGATTAACAGAAGTTTGAAAAAAGTGCGACATAAACATGAAAGGACTATCATTCTCCATTTCAAATTACCCTATTTAAACATATCTGCTTTTGATGAACGTAGGATTTAGTCTACACATAGGAACTATAGCTCTAATCTGAATATCTGCTTAGAAAATAATGTATAATGTAAGTAATATGTTTTCTGTCCAGAACTCTATCTTAAAATCACTTCGTTCGCGAGTTGTTTATCAATTTACTTGTGCAGGATCTAATTCCATCTACTCGTGTTCGGGAATATCTTTCTAGGGATAAGACCTCTCATATTTACAAGCATTTGCAGGTCTCAGAAACCATTTGCATTTCCTCCAGTTAGAGCTGTTTGAAGATCCTAGACTCTGTATAAAGGGACTATCAGCTTAAAATCAAGGAGGCTCCACACATTAATTAGCGTAAACCTAATGCTAATGCTCAACTTTATGATAGTAATCTTTTGGTTGTGATGTAGTCTTTCTTACAAGATATTTTGAGATAGAAAAACGAAACACGCTTTCCAGACAATGGATATCTTTCCCAACGGTAGATTTATTGGCAGCGTGCGATTGTGTCTTATCTCTCAACTTCACACTCAAATACAATACTACACTACTATTGTGAACAAAAAAAGGCTTTTCCGACTCCAGCGATTTAAAAGTTTTTATGTCAACAAAAGTCCCCAGACGAAAGTAGAATTTTAGGAGTTAAGAATGAAATTTCAAAGAACGTGAGAATTTCTGGGGATTTTTCAAGGATTTTCTGCCACTTAATAAATGATTCGAGGTGAATTGGACATTTCTTGGTGGTTTTGGGTGCTTTTCATCAGGTTATGGTTCGTTTTCAGTGCTTTTGGCTGGTTTTTGGCAATTTTGGGTTGTTTCGCGCTTTTAGTAAGTACGTTTTCACGTTTTCAGGGGTCAAAGAACAGTAAGAGACTGTAATTCATTTTGTAATTTTACTCACACCCTAGGTAATGTCTGCGCAGTATTGTGGAGGATGTGCAGTAATGTGGAGGATTTTCGCAGTAATGTGGAGGGTGTTCAGTAATGTGGAGGGATATCATCAGTAAGGTGGAGGATTTTTGCAGTAATGTGGAGGATGTTCAGTAATGTGGAGGGCTATCTTTCAGTAATGTGGAGGGTGCGCAGTAATGTGGAGGGCTATCTTTCAGTAATGTGGAGGATATCATCAGTGATGTGGCGGTTGCGGAGTAATGTGGAGGGCTATCTTGAAGTAATGTGGAGGGCTATCATAAGTAACGTGGAGGGCTATCTTTCAGTAACGTGGAGGATGTTCAGTAATGTGGAGGACTATCTTTCCGTAATGTGGTGGCTGCGGAGTATTGTGGAGGGCTATCTTAAAGTAATGTGGAGGGCTATCATCAGTGATGTGGAGGATATCATCAGTAATGTGGTGGTTGCGGAGTAATGTGGAGGGCTATCTTGAAGTAATGTGGAGGGCCTGAGTAATCAAGAAGCACTCTCGTAGCGGTTGCCGAGAATTTTCGTTTTTAAACGATTCTCATTGACAAGAAATGCAATTCGGAAGCTAAACCGTGCGTTTTTAGCCATGAGAACCTTCACACTGCTTTAATATTTCATCATATAAGTGTAAGAATCACAGTTTTGGTTCATTTGCGTAAAATGTCTAATACATATATATTAACAAAACATGAATAAAATATATCTAACATATGATATGAATTATCTAATATATGAATATAAATTCGAAGAAGAAAACATTGTTCTTTTTTACAAACGAAGATACAATGAGTTGAGCGATAAACTGATCTGTACATGAATCAGTGGCAATTTATTTTGTCTCTCTTCCTCAGTCTAATAGCAAGTTTATTCACGTAATACTGCTTGTTTGCCTTACTTTGTTCAACCCTTTGCGTGTGGACATCGTGATAGCAGCAGAACGTATTCACATTCGTTTTTGTTTCGAAGCCCTCCTACAGGTAGTATCTATTTTTGCAAACCCAAAAAAACTTTAATTGACGTTATGAACAGAAAAGATAAATATTGCTATTTAGTTTGTGACCTTTCTGTTTGATTAGTGTCAAATGATAACCACAACGACATGAATGAAATATTACGTGAATAAACTTGCTATTAGACTGAGGAAGAGAGACAAAATAAATTGCCACTGATTCATGTACAGATCAGTTTATCGCTCAACTCATTGTATCTTCGTTTGTAAAAAAGAACAATGTTTTCTTCTTCGAATTTATATTCATATATTAGATAATTCATATCATATGTTAGATATATTTTATTCATGTTTTGTTAATATATATGTATTAGACATTTTACGCAAATGAACCAAAACTGTGATTCTTACACTTATATGATGAAATATTAAAGCAGTGTGAAGGTTCTCATGGCTAAAAAACGCACGGTTTAGCTTCCGAATTGCATTTCTTGTCAATGAGAATCGTTTAAAAAACGAAAATTCTCGGCAACCGCTACGAGAGTGCTTCTTGATTACTCGGGCCCTCCACATTACTTCAAGATAGCCTCCACATTACTCCGCAACCACCACATTACTGATGATATCCTCCACATCACTGATGATAGCCTCCACATTACTTTAAGATAGCCCTCCACAATACTCCGCAGCCACCACATTACGGAAAGATAGTCCTCCACATTACTGAACATCCTCCACGTTACTGAAAGATAGCCCTCCACGTTACTTATGATAGCCCTCCACATTACTTCAAGATAGCCTCCACATTACTCCGCAACCGCCACATCACTGATGATATCCTCCACATTACTGAAAGATAGCCTCCACATTACTGCGCACCCTCCACATTACTGAAAGATAGCCTCCACATTACTGAACATCCTCCACATTACTGCAAAAATCCTCCACCTTACTGATGATATCCTCCACATTACTGAACACCCTCCACATTACTGCGAAAATCCTCCACATTACTGCACATCCTCCACAATACTGCGCAGACATTACCTAGGGTGTGGCCCTTTGTTCGATTACACAAGAAAGGCTTTTCCCTGGGCCACCTAGAGATGCGCTTTTTTCTTTAACCGATCCCGTTTCTGGCCGGACACTGCTTAAAGAATTTGCTAAGCGTTTTGAAACCTATAAGTTGGTTAAAATTTCGATTTTCTATCGGCTCTAAAAAGTTTTGATTTTGATGGCGGCCAACTATTATGTTCCTTTCACCACACGTACATTGAATCTTTTGCGTGCAACTCTCAGGGGTTTATTCAATGACTTGCGGCTTTAAAAGCCTGGATTCCATATAAAATCGTGCGACTATCGCACAATCGTGAGACTTGAGAATTTCTTTTCGCGCGATTATCGCAAGACCATAAATACAAATTGTGACATTTTTGTCGTAGCGGAGCCTTCACGATTACATTACTACAATTAAGTTGTGATGCAGTCTTTCTTGCAAGATATTTTGAGATTTGAAAATGAAACACGCTTTCCAGACAATGGATACCTTTCCCAACGGTATATTTATTGGAAGCGTGCAATTGTGTCTTATCTCTCAACTTCACGCTTAAATACAATACTACAGTACTGTTTTCAACAAAAAAGGCTATTCCGATTCAAGCGATGTAAAAGCTTTTTATGTCAACAAAAGTCCCAAGACGAAAGTAGAATTTTAAGAGTTAAGAATAAAATTTGAAAGAACATGAGAGTTTCTGGTTAGTTTTCAAGGATTTTCTGCCACTAAATAAATGATTCGAGGTAAATTGGACATTTCTGAGTGGTTTTGGGTGCTTTTCGTCAAGTTATGGTTCGTTTTGAGTGCTTTTGGCAGGTTTTGGGCGATTTTGGGTTGTTTCGGGTTTTCGGTAAGTGCGTTTTTACGTTTTCAGGGGTCAAAGGACGTCAAAGACACTAGGAGACTGTAGGCCTAATTCATTTTGCAATTTACTCATATTCTTTCCGTTTTCAAGAAGAGTTCTTGCTTTGATTATTTCCATAAATCGCCAGGCTAAACTTTGTGTTTACTGTTTCAGTGCATTTGAAACACTATTAAGAGGCCATAAATTTTTCGGGTTTGAAGTTGAATGTTCCTTTGAAAATTTAGAGCACAAACACACAAAATGAAAATCGTCCCGATATAGTAAGATATTTATTGTTCATGAAGGACATTTAAAGTCTGCGATGAGAAAGAGATAGGATTTCGAATTTACGCAGCAGTAACACTACTAATTTTGCGTCAGATACCCTTAACCTCCGTCACTCACTGGCTGACATTCAGCTTTCATACTATAATGTGATGATGATGATGATGATGATGACATGAAGATAATGATGATTGTGATGAAGATGATTATCATTTTTAGTATCATTATTATTATTATTATGATTTTGATGGCATGATGATGATGATGATTTGATGATGATTATGATTATGATGATGGTAATGATGATGAGGATGAGGATGATTTTAATGGTGATCATAATGTTATAGTTGATGACGGCGATAATGATAATTTTGACGGTGATGATAACTATGATGATGATGATGATGATGATAGTGTTCTTTTTTTGTCCACAATTTAATACCCATTTATCAATTCTCTAATTTATTTACCATTACAAGTAGACTAGCTTTTTAACTTGACGCCCGCGATGCGGGTGAATATTAGTACCAGTTTAGCCTTGGGAAGACAAGATACCACTCACCTGCCTTTCAACTTGCTGCCTTTTAGCTTGCAGCCTTCTGAACTTTTGCTAGAGTCCGGGGAGGTTAGCTCCCCATGGCATCCCACAACCTCCCCGGACTCTAGCGAAAGTTCAGAAGGCTGCAAGCTAAAAGGCAGCAAGTTGAAAGGCAGGTGAGTGGTATCTTGTCTTCCCAAGGCTAAACAGGTACTAATATCCAGCCGCATCGCGGGTGTCAAGGTAAAAATTATGATACTAATCTTACACTTAGTTTCTGATTATTATTATTATTTCAATATAGTATTATTTTTGCTTTATTGACATATGTTTTTTGTATGTCTCCTTTGGGTTTTCGTCATCGAGTTTTTCCCTCTCAGCACTCTTTCATTTGCCATTCGATTTTGTTTCAGGACAATACAGCTTTAATAAATTGGTTACTCTTCATCAGCAGTTCTTAGGTTAGATTTAGTATGAAGAACACGTCATTCGTTGTAATATTTTGTCAATTCAGACCCCAGTAGAATTAGCATTTTTGTTAAAAGAAATATATACTCATCTAGGGATACTTGTTGAAAGATGGAATAATGTTTTGTCGCTTCAAATTTGTAGTGGTTTTTTTAAGTTAATTTCAGAAATAATATAAAATTCAATCTATTCAAAATGGAAAGAGCAGCACAGCCACCCATGAGATCTGCTTTAGGGTATGGATGACCTTAAGACAACCTAATAGCTTGTGTAACGAAACAGCTAAGTGATGCCCAATGAAGGAGAAAACAGATGTGAAAACAAAAGTAGCATAACGAGATGCAGCAGAGCATTGAATGATCTGATATGAATGAAACACTAGCAGCTGAATGAATGGAGAGGGAACAATTTCAATAGGAGATGATAAAGATGGCAACAATTGAAAATGATTACATTCAGCAAATATGATGAACGAAGTTGCATAACAAGACAACTTATTGATATCAACAGAATATCAATTCGAAAATTTTGAAGAAAAATTTTGAAGAAAAAAGAACAAGAAGATTAAACATTTAAAACATTAGAGAAAGATTTGAGATTATCAGGAATAATATTCACAGAAATTAAGAGAAAGAACGAAATAAAGTTGGGTCAAAAGTAGAAGGCAAATTAATTACAAATCCATCAAAGGAAGCTGTCAAAATCAGCATTTTCTAGACTGTTGTCTCTATTTTCTTTCTAACGATTATGGTCTTTGTTTTAAATCCAACCTAATTGTTCAATATAGCCGTCTTTAATTATCAAGCTACACAATTCAAGGAAGGGTTATGTTTTGTGTAATATATTTAGATGCATAGCTATGGCTATTTAACTTCTGTGCACCCTAAAACTCATTTCACAGAAGAAACTCTTCAGCCAGTCAGTCAGTCAGTCAGCTGCGGGAGAAGAATTGATACTGATAGCTTAGTAAACAGGGGCGGTGCAACAAAAAAATTTACGGGGGCACAATGCTAAAAATTTTTCGACAGAAGGGAGTGGCTTTCAATTATAATATTTCTCGTTTTAGCTATTATTGTAACCGCACTTTTACGCATTTTTTTGAAAAACACGGAACAAGAAAAAAGCCAAATCTCCATATGCATCATTTGTCGACAAAACCTTTCTTCGTGCCAATTTTTCCAACATTGGACTGGTACAGCCCCCCTGTACCCCCTTTTGGAGATGTCCCTGGATAGAAATGCCATACACATAACTTATTTTGTTTATAAAAAGTTATATGGAAAGTGTCAAGAATACCAAGATTAGGTCATTTTATTTGTTGTCCAAGAAACCTGACTCTGTGTAGTGTAGAGTCCAGTTATTTCAATTCCTGTGGTGGTACAAGAAAGCATGCATAGAGTTTGAGATCATCATCATATGTTAAGGACAGAAATTATACGCTGTCAGTGCTCGGTGGAATATGTTGTGGCCTTTACCATCTCCATGATGGAGGGTTGGAGGCAAGGCAGCATGCATTTGACAGTTGGTGGAATCCTATCTACAGGCTTGATAGTGTGGCTAAACTTGTTTTAGAAAATTTTGAGCTTCATCATATATAGGCAGAAGGGATGGCAATTGGTACTAAGTTTGCTCTAGTGTATGGTAATTTTTCTAAGGCTGATTTTGAAAGGAATTGGTTTGAGGGCACTTGCTGTTTGGTCTAAGTATATTGACACTGATTATTTTTATCTGGAATCATGGTCAGGGTTGGAAGCTTCCTGGAATTTGTCAGCAGTAACCAATGGGCCGTCCCGACAAAAGTTTTCAAGGTGGGGGATGTGACCGTCTCCATTTGCTGACTGGAGTCCAACTGAAAACACCTTTTTATGCATCATTAAATGGGCTTAGGAGGGTATTTGAATTTTGATGGGCACGATTAAAACGGGCATTGTGGTAGAACATGCGCCGAGGGCGCACGACACGAGGGGGGTTTGGGGGCATGCTCCCCAAAAAATTTTCGAGAAACCTAAAGCCAGAATCGCTCTAAGGGCCTTTTTGGAACTCTTAAAATTCAATTTTCTTTAAACTCTATCGTGGAATTCATATGGAATTCTTATGGTCCTTGAGTGGTACAAAACTTCAAAATTGTAGTCAAAAGCTGAACCATCTTAGAACATCTGAATTCTAAATGAATACTAAAGATTGACAAATATTATTGCTTGCTATAGAGTTGAATTAATACTGCATTACAGTAAATGCAATGAATAGATCTATAAATTTGTTGCTCTGGTGCATCGTCGTCAGTGAAACGTCGAAAATAGAAAAACTATGGTATATTCGGGAAAATATTGATTGTATAACTTTGATCTGTAGCACCAAAATCAATTATTGTAAACATTGTTTGGTCGGCTCTCCCTTGTCAAGCAAAGATGCTCCATGCTTTTGCAGTAGTTCTGTTTGATTTCCCAATGTTTTTTCTTAGGCTTTCTTAGGCTTTCTTTATTTCCAAATGTTTTTTCTTAGGCTTTAATCTGTATAAATGATTTATGAATGCATAAAAGAGTGATTTCACCGACCAAAACTACCGATTTGCCGACTGGTCCTTTTTCCAGGGAGGGGGGATGTCGTACCCCAATACCCCCAATTTAGTTAAGGCCCTGAATGTGGCAAACAGAACCTAGTACATTTAGCCCAATCAGCAAAAGCTTTTAGAATTGTCGTAATTTATAAAAGTTAAACCCACCTGAACCCACCCGAACCGAGCTGAACCCACCTGAACCCACCTGAACCCAGCTGAACCCAGCAGTAACCCACCTGAACCCAGCAGTCAAAACTGCTGAACCCACCTGCTCACACCTCAGAACAATGAAACTTGTTAATGGGCTATAAAAAACTTTCAGGAATACGCAATTAGCGCTCGTTTACAAATCAGCGCTCTCTCTAGGGTCATAATCAAGATATTCTTTTTCATTAGAAACCTCTTTGCGCTATTCTTAAAAAATTATAAAGGTAAGACGCAAAAACTTGCGTTTTTTTCCTCGTTTTTTTCGAATCGCGAGTAACTAATAGCCGCATGCTGCTGATCAAAATCACATTTGGTTTGGTAAGGACAACCACAATTTATACGAACCTGGTCTTGAAGAGAAAAATCAAAACTGAGGAAAAACACTTCTTTTAAACAAGCGTTTGCTAAATCTCAGAATTCTCAGATCAGGCAGAAATCTCATGCACTTTTCGGCCATTAATGCACGAAATGCACCCCTTATAAGACCTACCGTTTTGCCGTAAAAGCAAAAGGATTTCCAAGGGATTTTGATTAAAGTCGTAGGATTTCTATCAAGGATGAACAAGTTTTCTATTGTGAAAATCGGGGTTCATTCGTTCCTTGGTAATTCTTTCCTCCGAGATTTTCTAGAGAACCCTGATTTGTAAACAAGCACGAGGTGCGTTTTCCCGAAAGCATTATTAAAATTTCATTGTTCTAAGGTGAGAGCAGGTGGGTTCGGTGGTTTTGACTGCTGGGTTCAGGTGGGTTCAGGTGGGTTACTGCTGGGTTCAGGTGGGTTCAGGTGGGTTTAACTTTTATAAATTACGTTTAGAACTGTATGTTGTCGGTTTTTTGCATACTTTTTGAGTTACAAAACACAAGAATTGCATACTAACAGCAAACCCATTCAAAACTTCATTCACTTTTGCCAAACACTGATTGCTGTAAATCTTCCAATTCATACCCCCCTTGAATAATCCCTCCCCTCAAATTACCCCAGGAGGTACTTGACTATGCTTCAGATAGGGATGTGCAACCTTAGTTAAAAATGCCTCTGCATATTTATACCAAATTGCTAAAAATATATACCCATGATTAAAGGAAAATATTAACTCATTCACTACATTATATGTTTAGATATAGTCAATTATAAGCAAACTTCATCAAGAACAGGTAAAAAAAGCAAAAGATGGAAACTAATTTTCAAGAAATTGATACCTTATTTATACTAATTTTTCAGATAATTAAGACCCAAATTTATACAAAATCATGAAAAACTATACCCTTATGGGCAGCATGCCCTCAGTACTTAAAATATACTGTATTCCCCAGGGTAAAATTACTCCTCTCATCCAAGAGTAAGACATTTATTTATTAATGTGCACTCGTTAAATAAGACCCAGCCTCCTGAACTTGTAGTTTTAATTGTAATTTTGGACTTAATCTCTTGTTAGCTTTTTGACCATGTATCTAATGATACTGTATCAAGTAATGAAAAAATAAAGCATTCTTTTTGTTGATAAAAATCACCTCTTTATGAATAATTTTACGAATCCTTAACCTTTTTGATGGACAACCTGATCTTTAATTCTTGGTTTTTCACTTAAAACCCTGACCACTCTGATGACAAGGCACTAAAGACAAAAAGCAAAGATTGCCAACAACATTTGTGTTCAAAATAATCAATTTTCTTCTCGGAAAAGGGCATTATTATGCCTAGGCCCCTAGAGTCACGTCGCCCTGATTCGGCACCCAAACAAACTTTGCGTTATTCTTACAATGCTAACCAATCGTAAAATATAAAGGGCTTGGGCCTAAACTGATCCAAAAAAGCCGGCAAAAATGTTTATTGACGCTAGTCTGGTTGTTTTTAATTTGAAACGCGTGTCTTTCTTGTCTAAGTTTGTCATTATAAAGATTTTTCGAGGCGTACCTGTCAAAGAACGGCTTGTAAACTTAGGATTTCCGCTTCCGTTTCTGCTCTCAAGTTTTCAACATTGGTTTCTCTCTTTCTCGCTTAATCTGACAAAATTTTATTTAATTTACAGGGTAACCACTTGACACAAAATATCTGAGGAAACCTTTACTATGTTTTGACTATTATCCATAGAACAGCGATAAATGTCGAAAGTAGTTTGGTAGTTAAAGATGTCGCCCTAATTAGCCATTAGTCACAAGTTATGGTAAAAACGTCGATAACTCCACAGGCGAAAAAATGACCTAGGTATTCTAACATTGAGTTGAATTGTTTTGAATCGAATGGCCTAATTGGCCTAATGGCGAAATGGGGCGACGGTAAATTGAAACTGCGACATTGAGCACTTTGACTTTTGATTAGATTTTGAGAAAGAGAAGTTGGTTGATTAACTTTTAATTTTACACATTGTTTTCAGAAGGGATTAAGGTATATTGTGATGAATTAGATATTTCCTGTGACAATTATTATAGCTTCTGTGTGGGAATTTCCTTTAGGCCTTTAGGGTGCCGAATCCGGGCGACACGACTCTAGTGGTTAACGGCCCGTGCTAGCAGGTATACGGTAAAAACTTACAGCTGACAATATCTAAATAACTAAGTCTAAATTACTAGTATAGGGGAGGTAGGCCAGCAACTTGAAACAGAAATTTGAAACTAAAAACAAAAAAAATCAAACTCACCTATAGAACTGGAAACTCCGTACAGAAATGAAGTGATAGCCATTGCCGATTGATGGGTGGAAGCTGATTCGCGCATGCGTTCTGAAAGAGAACTGAAACGAGGCAATCAAGTGTCATTAGTAATTGCATTCTCATTCGCAATCTCATTCTCAATCGCATTCTCATTCTCAGTCTGAATGGCACAGTGATCAGTATACTTGGTGTTGGCAAAGTGATCAATTCTTGCACCGTTATCTCCTGCCTCACATGTTCAGCTGCGCTGCGGGGTAAGATAACATTTCCAGAAGCTTTAAATGACCAAAACAGCATCGAACTGGTCAAAGAATACGAAGATATAATGAAAACAGGTAATCAGCTGTATAATGTTCTAAGTAGATGGGTTCAGCAAGTCAATCTCACAGTGGAGGAAGTCATCATGCATTCTGAAATGCAATTAGCCATGACACATGGAGTCATTGGAGTCTCTGATGCCGATAGCCTTGCAACTTATCTTTATGATCTCCTGGAGCACAAGAAGATGTTTGCTTGCATATTAATTTTTCCTCCAGATAAATCAGTCGCCATTACAGCTTTGGGTGGAATGGTGTGGCTGTTTGACAGTCACTACCATTTTATGAAAGGAGCTGCCATCTCTGCCTGTAAAGGGGAGCATTTGACTGAAATGTGCCAGTATTTGAAAGTTTTAGTCACAAGTATTATAACAGTACTATCAGAGGAAGTAACCTCATATTTGTCGATTCTTACGAATTGTAAAACGTTCTTACGATTTGAATTCTTATGACCACCAGGGCCGTAGTCAACGATTTCAATCGAGGAAGGGTACGCAAATACTTTCAAAACAAATATTTCTTTTAAGGAATGTTGAGACATTTATATTGTGCAATAGTGAGGAACGATGAAAAAAATGGGAAACATATACACTTACTGGACAAAAGTATTCGAACGGTCGTCAAAAATGGCGGCCAACAGCCGCCATAGGCCCAACCAAAACATTTCTTCATAACAATGGCTTAAAGTTACGCGGCCATTTTCATAGGAAATTTCGGTGGGAAAATGTTTGCCATTTCACAGTCTTTCGATTAAAAGTAAAAGTAAAGAATTATTCCTCAGATCGGTTAAAGTAATCCAACAAAATTAAAGAGTGGTGCCTCGAAATATTTTGCAAGAAAGTTTTTACAGTGGGTATCAAAAAAGCGAATTTATGTACCATATTTCGAAAAACGACTCAATAAATTTCTGTCATTGAAATGGAAAATACATTCAGCTTTCTTGTTATGATAAAATTATTGCTTTTTAGGTGAGTGAACTTTTTAGCAGGCAAAGAACAGCTATTTCAGAAAATTATGTTTTTCTTTCATGTCAGTAAGGCGATTGCTTAAAAAGCAAACAAAAAATGTTTGACTTTCTTTGCAGTTTTGGATAGAAATGAAAAAGTTTTGTTTCTTTGCATTTGAAGATTAAAGTTGCACCTTTTCCTTTTTGTACAAAATTGGCAGTTGCAAAAGTTCACTCACCTGAAAAACCTTTCGATACAAAAATACCCGAAGCTCTCTCAAAACGTAGCTTTAAGCAATAATTTTATCATAACAAGAAAGCTGAATGTATTTTCCATTTCAATGACAGAAATTTATTGAGTCGTTTTTCGAAATATGGTACATAAATTCGCTTTTTTGATACCCACTGTAAAAACTTTCTTGCAAAATATTTCGAGGCACCACTCTTTAATTTTGTTGGATTACTTTAACCGATCTGAGGAATAATTCTTTACTTTTACTTTTAATCGAAAGACTGTGCAATGGCAAACATTTTCCCACCGAAATTTCCTGTGAAAGTGGCCGCGTGACTTCAAGCCATTGTTATGAAGAAATGTTTTGGTTGGGCCTATGGCCGCTGTTGGCCGCCATTTTTGACGACCGTTCGAATACTTTTGTCCAGTAAGTGTACTTCTAGGTCTCAGCGTCATTTTTCATCAAATTTAAAACTTACTCAAACAAAATGAAAAATGATTTTCGAAAAATTGATACCTGTAGCTTAGGCCCCTCTCTGGCTACGTCCCTGATGACAGTTAACTGCAATTTTTTTTAATTATTGTATCCAAAGTTTTTGAGAGCTATTATTACAGAGCAGGTATAAAGGCTCAGAAATACTTCGTTCAGTCAGAAACAACAAATTGTTGCGTTTAGAAAAATCAAATACCCTTCGTATCGGAAAACGGTTCCAGTAAGCCTTTGGTACTGTTAAAAAGAGCTTTTTCTGCTGAGTTTTGTAGTGTATGTTTCGTTATGTGGCACGAAGGTTTAGTTTCTTAAAAATAAGAACCTTTGGCCACATTATTATCTTGTTGAAATTGATTCGAAAGCTTAGAAATATTTCGTTCAGTCAGAAACAACAAATTGTTGCGATAAATAAACTTAATTACATTTCGTATCGGAAAGCGGTTTCAGTAAGCCTTTGGTACTGTTAAATAGAGCTTTTCCTTCTGAGTTTTTTAGTATATGTTTTGTTATGTGGCATGTAGCTTTAGTTTCTTAAAGTTAGCAATTTTCAAGCTTATTTCATGCAGTCCTTCGTACCTTAAAATTCTTTTTGATACCTGACTTGGTTGAGTTCAACTGTTTCACCTTTCGTCTATTCTTCATCGTCTCTTTCTTCCTTGACATTTTTAATAATTTATCGTTAATTTGTGCATTTTTCTTTGAATCAAGGCTTATTCTCTTGTAAAAAAATCTTATTAGCATCCTATATTACTAATATGCAGTTATGCAAATCAGGTTGCCCCTTTGTTGTTTCCCATTGTTCGATTACACAAGAAAGGCTCTTTTCCTGGGCCACCTAGAAACCTGGTTCTTTTTTTGATCAACGCCCTTTCAGCCCAGGTACTGCATGCCGTATTTTTCTAAATGATTTGAGAAGTGCAAGTTGATGAAAACTTCGATTTTATCTCGAGTTCAACAAGTTTTGGTTTTGATTGCGGCCATCTATTATGTTCCTTTCACTACACGCACATTGAATCTTTTCCTTGCAACTCTCAGGGGTTTATTCAATGACTTGTGGCTTCAAAAGCCTGGATTCCATACAGAATCTTAACTGTCGTGCGACTACCGCATAATCGTGAGACGTGAGAATTTCTTTTCGTACGATTATCGCACGACCATAAATACAAATGGTGACATTTTGGTCGTAGCAGAGCCTTCACGATTACATTACTACGATTTAGTTGTGATGTAGTCTTTCTTACAAGTAGATATTTTGAGATATCAAAATGAAACACGAAACACGCTTTCCAGACAATAAATACCTTTCCCAACGGTATATTTATTGCCAGCGTGCGATTGTGTCTTATCTCTCAACTTCACGCTCAAATACAATACTACATTACTGTTGTGAACAAAAAAGGCTTTTCCCACTCTAGCGATGGAAAAGCTTTTTATGTCAACAAAAGTCCCAAGACGAAAGTAGAATTTTAAGAGTTAAGAATGAAATTTCAAAGAACATGAGAGTTTCTGGCGATTTTCAAGGATTTTCTGCCACTTAATAGATGATTCCAGGTGAATTGGACATTTCTGGGTGTTTTTGAGTGTTTTTCATCAAGTTATAGTTTGTTTCGGTTGGTTTTGGGCAGTTTTGGGTTGTTTCGCGATTTTGGTAAGTACGTTTTCAAGTTTACAGGGGTCAAAGGACGTCAAAGGACACTAGGAGAATGTAATTCATTTTGGAATTTTACTCATATTCTTACCGTTTTCAAGAAGAGTTCTTGCTTTGATTATTTCCATAAATCGACACATTATTTCCATAAAATTTGTGTTTAACTGTTTCAATGCATATGAAACCCTACTAAGAGGCCATAAATTTTTCCGGTTTCAAGTTGAATGTTCCTTTGAAAATTCAGAGCACAAACACACAAAATGAAAATCGTTCCGATAGAGTGAGATATTTATTGTTCATGAAGGACATTTAAAAAATAAAGTCTGCGATTAGATACAGATAAGATTTTCGAATTTACACAGCAGTAATACTGCTAATTTTGCGTCTTAAGTTGACACGAAAGCTGTATTTGACATGATAGTCACCACTTATCATGACTGATCCGTCTCCCATCATCGGGCAATGAGAAATGTGGTTTCTTGCCTATTTATTGCAAAGGTCGGATCGAAAGGTGTGAAATTAACCGGACCTGCGAGGAAGCTCGGAATTTTTTGGCGCTCAATTTCTAAAATTTGTGGCGCCAAAATTGCGTTCAGTGCAACTTTTGATGTTATTCAACCAGATTTCTGGGATTGAGTAAGATACTTGATTGATACAAGGAGTTGATAGAACTGAGTGAATGCTTTCTTTAACGAGCCTGTTTTTCCAGTTCTTATCTTCATCAATCACTGAAATGTTATCCCAATCCATCTGGTGTTTTTCCGTCCAACAATGATTGGCAAGATCACTTTTGTCAGTTCGACCATGGGTCACATTCGCTTTATGTTCTTTGAGCCTAGTACTTGTCTCTCTTTTCGATTGTCCTATATATGATTTAGGACAGTCTCTGCATGGTATTTTGTATACCACGTTCGATTTTCAAGATCGTCAACTTTGTCTTTTGGTCTTGAAAGCGACTTTTTAAGTGTATTAAGGGAATAAAAGTACACCTTATATTTTGTTTAGACAAAGATCGACGGATTTTCTCACTTGTCCCTCTGATATATGGCAGGTTCATAGAACATTTAGGCTCCTCTTTGTCAGCCTCAGTATTCTGTCTGGGCTTTGAGATTTTCTCGTGACCTTGCGTATGTCTTCTTGTTTATACTCATTGGCCTTTAGAACGCTTGAGATCCTTTTGTACTCATTATCTAGATCATCAAGATTGCTCGTGATAGATTTTGCTCTGTTGAAGAGAGAAGATATGACACTGTTTTTGACACTGTCTAAGTGATGCGAGTTTGCATTCAGGTATTGGTCTGTGTGAGTGGGCTTCCTGTACACTGATACGCTTAGACTTTTATTGGCATTCCTTTGAATCTCAGTGTCAAGGAAGGCTAGTTTTCCATCATTCTCTACCTCTGTAGTGAACTTCAATTTCACATGTAGGGAATTGATGTGCTTATAGAAATCTTCCATCTTGTCCCTCTTCATAATCACGAACACATCATCTACATATCTCTCCCATACCTTTGGTTTCTCAATGTATGAATCAAGGGCAAGAGATTCTTTTTCTTGCATAAAGATCTCAGCAACAACAGAAGAGGCAGGTTTTCCCATTGCTACTCCATCTGTTTGTGAGATAAACTTCCCATTGAATTTGAACCAAGTGGTAGTTAAGTCGAATTCTATCATCTCAATCAACTTATCCACCGGTATAGGAGTTTTTTTGTTTAGATCTCTGTCTTTTCGGAGTAAATCACTTATGATTCTCAAAGAGTCCTTAATAGGCACGTTGGTGTATAGCGAGGTGACATCGAAAGATATCATCATTTCATCGTCTTCTATCTCAACATTACGGATGAATTCCGAAAATTCTTTTGAGTTCTTTGCATGTCCCCTTTTCTTGATGTAGTGTTTCAAGATTTCCGCAATATACTTTGAGAGGTTTTCTAGTGGTGTACCACTACAGGACACTATAGGTCTGATAGGAAAACCCTCTTTGTGTATTTTGGGAAGTCCATAGAAACCCAAGGTTTTGTTTTATAAAGGTATAAAACTTGGCTTATATTTGACCTTCAGCTTTCATATTATAATGATGATGATGATGATGATAAGTCCGAATATATTTACTGTGACACGAAAGCGTTTGGAATATTCTCAGTAGATCTGGAAATTTGCGGAAATTTGGTGGCAAAAAATTTCATAAAGCATTTACCATCGAACTGTTTGACTTTTATTTAGACTGTTAATAATAGGATTTTCGAATGCAGACAGGGCATAGAAACGTTGCATTATAGTTCAAGTGGATGGAACACAGTCAAAGATACCCTTAACCTTCGTGACTCACTGGCTCACTATCCCACCCAAGGTTTTGTTTTATAAAGGTATAAAACTTGGCTTATATTTGACCTTCAGCTTTCATATTATAATGATGATGATGATGATGATTTTGATGACATGAAGATAATGATGATTGTGATGATGATGATGATGATTATTATTATTATTATGATTTTGATGTCATGATGATGATGATGACAATGATGATCTGATGATGATTATGATTATGATCATGATGATGATTATTATAATGATGTCAATGATGATGATGATGATTCTAATGGTGATTGTAATGTTATAGTTGATGATGGCGATAATGATAATTTTGACGGTGATGATAACTATGATGATGCTGATGATGATGATGATGATGTTCTATTTTAATCCACAGCTTAATACCCTTTCATCAATTCTCTTATGTGCTTACCATTACAAGTAGACTAGCTTTTTTAATTGACGCCCGCGATGCGGGCGAGCTTTTTACCTTGACACCCGCGATGCGGATGAGATTTTACTTTGAAACCCGCGATGCGGGTGAATATTAGTACCAGTTTAGCCTTGGGAAGACAAGATACCACTCAGCTGCCTTTTAACTTGCTGCCTTTTAACTTGCAGCCTTCTGAACTTTCGCTAGAGTCCGGGGAGGTTAGCTACCCATGGCATCCCACAACCTCCCCGGACTCTAGCGAAAGTCCAGAAGGCTGCAAGTTAAAAGGCAGCTGAGTGGTATCTTGTCTTCCCAAGGCTAAACTGGAACTAATATTCACCCGCATCGCGGGTTTCAAAGTAAAATCTATATTACTAAACTCCTTAAATGCAAATTAGGTTGCCCCTTTGTTGTGGCCCATTTTTCGATTACACAACAAAGGCTCTTTCCCTGGGCCACCTAGAAACGTGGTTCTTTTTTTCATCGACGCCCTTTCTGCCCAGGTAGTGCATGCCGTATTTTTCTAAATGTTTTGAGAATCCAAAGTTTGTTAAAATTTCGATTTTATCTGATCTTCAACAAGTTTTGGTTTTGATTGCGGCCATCCATTATGTTCCTTTCACTACACGAACATTGAATCTTTTGCGTGCAACTCTCAGGGGTTTATTCAATGACTTGCGGCTTTGAAAGCCTGGATTCCATATGAAATCTTAACGGTTGTGCGACTATCGCACAATCGTGAGACGTGAGAATTTCTTTCGTACGATTATCGCACGACCATGAATACAAATGGTGACATTTTGATCGCAGCAGAGCCTTCACGATTACATTACTACGATTTAGTTGTGATGTAGTCTTTCTTACAAGATATTTTGAGACATCAAAATGAAACACGCTTTCCAGACAATGGATACCTTTCCCAACGGTATGTTTATTGCAGCGTACGATTGTGTCTTATCTTTCAACTTCACGCTCAAATTCAATACTACAGTACGTTGTGAACAAAAAAAGGATTTTCCGACTTTAGCGATGTAAAAGCTTTTTATGTCAACAAAAATCCCAAGACGAAAGTAGAATTTTAAGAGTTAAGAATGAAATTTCAAAGGACATGAGAGTTTCTGGTGATTTTTCAAGGATTTTCTGCCACTGAATAAATGATTCCAGGTGAAATGGACATTGCTGGGTGCCTTTGGGTGCTTTTCATCAAGTTATGGGTCGGTTTGAGTGCTTTTTAGTGGTTTTGGGCAATTTTGGGTTGTTTCGCGTTTTTGGTAAGTACTTCTTCACGTTTTCAAGGGTCAAAGGACGTCAAAGGACACTAGGGGGCTGTAATTCATTTTGGAATTCTACTCATATTCTTTCCGTTTTCAAGAAGAGTTCTTGCTTTGATTATTTCCATAAATCCTTAAGTCGCCATGCTAAACTTTGTGTTTTACTGTTTCAATGCATATGAAACACTACTGAGGCCATAAATTTTTCGGCTTTCATGTTGAATGTTCCTTTGAAAATTCAGAGCACAAACACACAAAATGAAAATCGTTCCGATAAGTGAGATATTTATTGTTCATGAACGACATTTAAAATTAAAGTCTGAGATGAGATACGGATAGGATTTTCGAATTTACGCAGCAATAATACTACTAACTTTGCGTCTTAAGTTGACACAAAAATGTTTGGAATATTCTCAGTAGATCTGGAAATTTGGTGGCACAAAATTTCATTAAGCATTTACCATCGAACTGTTTGACTTTTATTTAGGCTGTTAATAATAGGATTTTCGAGTGCAGACAGGGCATAGAAACGTTGCAGTAGAATTCAAGTGGATGGAACACAGTCAGAAACCTCCGTGACTCACTGGCTCACTAGGCCTACAGTATCCCACACAAGGTTTTGTTTTATAAAACTGGGCTTATATTTGACCTTCAGCTTTCATATTATCATGATGATGATGATGATTTTGATGGCATGAAGATAATGATGATTGTGATAATGATGATGATTATTATTACTATTATTTTGATGGCATGATGATGATGATGATGATGATGATGATGATGATGATGATCTGATGATGATTATGATGATGATGATGATTATGATTATGATGATGGTAATGATGATGATGATGATGAAGATGATTCTGATGGTGATTATAATGTTGTAGTTGATGATGGCGATAATGATAATTTTCGACGGTGATGATAACTATGATGATGATGATGATGATAATGTTCTTTTTTGTCCACAGTTTAATACCCTATTATCAATTCTCTTATGTGTTTACCATTACAAGTAGACTAGCTTTTTAACTTGACGCCCGCAATGCGGGCGAACTTTTCTATGGCACCCGCGATGCGGTGAGTTTTCTATGACACCCGCGATGCAGGTGAATATTAATACCAGATTAGCCTTGGGAAGACAAGATACCACTCAGCTGCCTTCTAACTTTCGCTAGAGTCCGGGGAGGTTAGCTCCCCATGGCATCCCACAACCTCCCCTTCTCTAGCGAAAGTTCAGAAGGCTGTTCCGGCAGGTTAGAAGGCAGCTGAGTGGCATCTTGTCTTCCCAAGGCTAATCTGGTATTAAGTTCACCCGCATCGCGGGTGTCATAGAAAACTCACCCGCATCGCGGGTGCCACAGAAAAAGCTCGCCCGCATTGCGGGCGTCAAGTTAAAAATTGTTACTAACTTTCCATTCCGAAGTGCTCATCCTTCAAAAAGAATTCCCCGTGCGCAGAATGCGTCTGAGCCCGCAGTGCTCTATCGGCCATGACCAGCAGCATGCAAATTTCTCCCTTGTTCTTAGTACTATCTGGTTCTGGTCTAATATGAATGAAAAAGCGAATTAATGTTGGATTCACGTTGATAGGTAAGATATTAAGATATGTAGGTTTTCTTAGGCTAGGGGAATGCAGAATGCGTCGTTGATAATGCTATTATATTATTGCGCCATGTTTCTAGGCCCTTTCTTTCCTTCCCAATTTCCTTGACAAGGACCTCGTGTTAGTAGATTTCCTGGTGCCATACTGGAGAGTAGGGCACTTGTACACCCGAGTTTTCAATAGAACAATAGGATGGAACAATAGAAGGAGGCAATTAAAACTGCAATTACTCTTGTACGGATGGATCTGCTCTGTTAGTATGTACATTACAGGGTACGGTGCTTTTCACCCACCCTTGCTTAAACTTGAAAAATTTGCTCCGTGTAAATGTAAACTGTAAAGACATTTTCTTTCCAGAAAAATAAATAAGACAATTTTGCGATCACTCATTGTCTTTGATCAGTAAAATTGTATATATCCGCAAGGACCCCGGAGCAATGGTAGGGCAAAGGGGCAACCAGGAATGTAAGGTCAATTGAGATAAAAGGGGTTTGGTGGTTCTCCCAAGGAAATTTTTTGTGACCATGCCGTTTATATTTGCTTAAAAAGACAACAAAAGTTTTTGAACGAATATTAATCATGTTTTTATGCGGCATTTTTAGGCTGTCTCCACATGTACGCATTTCAAGTGGCATAATAATCGAATGGCGAAATATCGTACTTAACATTGTCAAAGTTGATTATCATTTTACATTGAAAGGTCACTTTTCCCCCCTTGCACCCCTTAGGAAAGGGCCCCCATGCCTCCCCCTCTCCGGCATCCCTGTATCTCCATCACCCTGTTGGCTGTAAAAAGGACCAGAATATGGACAAGCTTTATTTTGTAGTATGGTGTACAGAGGCGCGTTAACTGTGTTACTACTATTTGTGTATTTAGCGCAAGTTTGTGAAAACCTTAAAACTAGGTATGAAAGTAAATCAATAGTATTTAATCTCAGTACCAAAATTACTGAAGAAAAACGCCTAGGACTATGGACATCTCTGTCAAAAAGCAAAAAGCCGGTAAGAGCATCTAGGCCGGGTAAAAATGGCGGGAAAACAAAAAGTTTTTTTCTCATGCTTCTACTTCTTGGAGGAGATATTGAGTCAAATCCTGGACCGACAACTTGCCAGATCTGCAAACAAATCCCGCAAACAGAAGAAGAAGACGTCTGCTCTATATGTCAAAATTGCATGGTAGAAGGCCCTTCTCAAGCAACCATTGTAATAGACGACGCTAATCTATCAATAATGTTTACCAAATCGATCCCACTCACCCAATTCCATCAGAACATTACTCAAACTACCTCAGACAATTTGAAAACATCAAACACCATCATATTTCAACCTCATACAAAGATCTTGCTCATTATATTCTAGCCATCCGGGATGAATTCTTCATTTCTCTTGGGGAGAAAGATGAGTATAATGTTTCATGGCTAGATCTTAAAAGTAAAAGGAAAGGTAAAAGGAGGGATAAAAAGAGATATGAGGAAATTCAAATCCATGTATCAAATGCAGAAATTCCAGATCAACCACCTTGGGCCAAAATTCATATCCATATCCCCACTGCCACAATATGCTTTGTCTGTCAAGATACTGACATATTCATCCACAAATACATCCCTGCAATACTTGCCAGAATAAGTCAATCTCAACATTCACACCCCATTGATGCTCCCCATCCTGAACCAGAATCAGCAGTAAATCCTAAAGCAATAATCACAAATCACAATACTCCACCTGATCCACCAGAGCCTGAGCCTGATTCACCACCAACTACCCCACAAAACAGCTTTTTCTGTAGAAACAAGTCACCATCATGGCAAATCTCTGATCTCCTTATCACTCCACATACCAGTCCCAAGCCAAAAGAACAAGAAGAGGAAGGAAAAGAAAAAGAAGAGCATTTACTTATATGGAAAGAAATCATCCAGATAAGAGAAGAACTAAGCAAAATTAAAGAAGAAAGAAATAAAGAAAAACCACTCAATTGCATCACATCAACAACATTGGAACCCATATATAAAGAATTATCATTACAATATGACAAAAATAGAGAGCTTGAAAAAGAACATAGGGGCCCTATGGGCATGTTCGAAGAACGACTCTGGTTGAATATAGCTATTTCGGTCAAATGATGAAAGATGTTCATCGGTATGCACAACGATGACGATAATGATTATGATGATAATGGTGGTGGTTATGATGATGATGTTGATGAACACGATGATCATGATGCTGGTTGGTAGGGGTGATTGTGGTTGTTTGGTGGGTATGGTGGTGGTGATAGAGGTGGTTGTGGTGCTGAAGGGGTGGTTGTGGTGGTTGTGATAGGGGTGATCGTGGTGATGGTTGTAGGGGTAGTTGTGGTGGTGGTGATAAGGGTGGTCGAGGTGATGGTTGTAGGGGTGGTTCCGTGGTGGTGATAGGGGTGGTCGAGGTGATGGTTGTAGGGCTGGTTGTGGTGGTGGTAGCGTTCCTTTAGATGTTGCACACCGTCAATGGTGGTGATAGTAATCATGATGATGATGATGATGATGATTATCATTATTATTATTATTATGACGATTTTCATCGTGAGGATAATATTAATGATGATTTGTTTTGAAAACTGTTTTGAAATTGCCGCTCTTTGGCAAAACTCTTTGTTAAATGTTGAGAATGCCTGAAATGTCATTTACCAAAGCAAGGTGGCAATTTTCCAGTTCCATTTAGTAAACAAGGATGAGTCAGTTGTCACATGACCCCAGATTGACAAAAGTGCTTGCAGGCGAATTGTGAACAACTAACCGCAAATTGCGCATAAATGGCGAGACAATGGCCCTAATGGCATTCTTGACAATGGCCCTATTGTTACACGTTTTCCATTGTTCAAGCGTTGGTTAGTTGGTGAGTGTGTGAGTGTGTGAGTGTGTGAGTGAGTGAGTGAGTGAGTGACATCCACCCCACACCAATGTGTTCAAGTTCTTGAACACAAAATGAGCCAACACCATACCAAATCATCATCAACCCAATCATCAAACACTTCCAAAACACCCTCAAATTCACTAAAGAAAACAATTTATGTGGTTGGAGATTCCATGACAAAGGGACTTCAACCATATAAAATGTTGCCAAGAACATCCTCCTTCAAATCCATCAGCATATCAGGAGCCACAACAAATGACCTATCTCACCACATCATTCCAAGTATTCAAAGATCCCCTGATGGCATTATCATACATGGAGGCACCAATGATCTGAGAGAGCAGAATGCTGAAAGAATATCTTCCAATATCATCAACCTGGCCAACACAGTTTCTTCCCAGTCACCAAACACCAAAGTCTTCATATCAAGCATCATCCATCGACAAGACAATACCCACTTAAACCTAGAAATTTATAAAGCCAACAAACTCCTAAAAGACCTGTGCACCAAAAAAGAAATAATTTTTATAGACAATGATAATATAACATTCTCTGATTTGAACAATAGTGGACTTCATCTTAACAAACCTGGAACATCTAAACTTGCTAAAAATATTATTGACTCTGTAAAAACAGCTTTCCCAACAACTTTCCAACCAAATGTTTGACTAGGTTGCTCTTCAACTACAATATCATCAAATACCAACAATTCCAACAATGATCTACACAATGAGAAAGTAAGTGATTTTGATAATTCTATTTTGGATAGCAATACCAATAGCTCACAAAATTGTGATTTAAATGATGGAAACACAGATAATCCAGAAGATCAACTAAAAACCCTTAAGTTAAAAAACCCAAAGTGCATGTCTATTGGGCATATCAATATCAATTCTATACCTAACAAATTTAGTGCCCTTATGAGTATCATAAACTCCAATCTGGATATCTTATTGATATCAGAAACAAAAATAGATAATACCTTTCCAAATGCCCAATTTGCTTGCAAAGGTTATACAAACCATATGGCAGGGACAGAAAAATAGGTGGCGGGGGCTTACTGCTTTATGTGAATGATGATATTCCATCTCATCAACTTTCTGTCAATACTCTGCCAAATGATATGGAAATGATAACGGTTGAACTTAACCTTCGAAAGCAAAAGTGGCTATGTATTGGTATTTATCATCCCCCAAATCAAGATAACAAATATTTTCTAGATGAATTAGGGAAAGCATTGGACTACTTCTTGACATTTAATGATAATCTTCTTATATTAGGAGATTTTAATCTGGAACCCTCAAATCAGTCACTTGAAAATTTCATGAAGGCATATGATCTCTATAATCTTGTGAAAGAACCAACATGCTTTAAAAGTAACGCACCTAAATGCATTGATCTAATTCTGACAAATAGAAAATACAGTTTCAATAACACAATAACTGTTGAATCTGGGCTCTCTGATTTCCATAAATTAACAGCGACAGTCCTCAAAACCCACATAAACAAAGCTGAGCCAATTAAACTCAAGTATCGAGATTATAAAAACTTTAATACACAAGCTTTCAACGAAGATTTAGGCAGAAAATTAAATTATTGTAACCCTACTTTCCTAAACTACGGCATGTTCTCGAAGATTCTTTCTGACACTCTTCAAGATCATGCACCCTTAAAACAGAAAATGATAAGAGCAAATAACGCTCCTTTTGTGAATAGACAGTTAAACAGTGGCGTAGCCAAGGGGGGGGGCAAGGGGGGGCGGTCGCCCCCCAATAGTTGAAAAGTTGGTGTTTTAGAAAAGTCCATTTCTGCAATAAAATCAGTGGAGGGGGGTAAGAGAAATTCTAACAACCTTTGGGCAATAAATATTTTTAATGCTGAAAAAGAGTAGAGATATCATTCCAACTCACCTGCTCGGTTCCAAGGAAAATGTTCTACGACTAATATTATGCGGCAATTAACGCCACATGTTTACTATTGTTCAACCCACACTCCCCTCCTTTTGCAAAAGGTCTTGATTTGTGAAGGGTTATAAAGGCACGGACCTTTCTTATGTTTTTACGATTCCCGTCGGACAGATTTAAAGTTTATTCAAAAGACCTCTCTAGCGTATTCTTGCTGTGGTGAAAAGTGAAAACTTCAATCTCCTTTCTCTCATTGTCGAAATAAAGCGAGATAGAACGAAAAGGCAAAACCACGAAAAAATTAGTAGAGTAAACGAAGGATCAGACAACACAGTGCATGTTTCTAGTAGATATACGTAGTCGTAAAAAGAAAATGTTCGCCGCTTCGCATAATAAGTATGTATTTTTGGCTGGAATGTTCTGTTCTACATCAACAAGAAAGCAAGTGTTTCCAACAAACAGGTGAGGTGAGATGTCTTCGGATATCCAGTATGTAACACAACACAATAGGCAAGCAAAAATATATGCATTCTATGCGATACTAGAGGTTGGAAAATGAAAATTTTAGTTGAAAATGATAGAATTATTTCAAACAGTAATGAAATAGCTGAGATTATGAATGATTATTTCATAAATATCACAGACGCACATAACTTACCAAAAAATAATTGTCTGAAGAGCTACTCTGAAAACGATACTAATGATATCCTAGAAATAATTGAAAAATATAAAAACCATTCCAGTATTAAGAAAATTAAAGAAAATATTGAAGCAACAAACTCTCCCTTTATTTTCAATAAGTCCAATAATGTTGCAAAAGAAATTGAAATAACAAAGTTGAACACTAAAAAAGCAACAGGGCCCGATGATATACCCTCTAAAATTCTAAAAACATCTATTGATCTTATAACTCCATATCTAGCATATCTGTTTAATAAAACTGTTGATAACAGTAATTTTCCATTAGAACTTAAATGTGCCGACGTCTCGCCAATCCACAAAAAGGACAGCACAACTTCAAAAGCTAACTATCGACCAGTTAGTGTTCTTCCATCGACTTCTAACACTCAGCTGCCTTTTAACTTGCTGCCTTTTAACTTGCAGCCTTCTGCACTTTCGCTATAGTCCGGGGAGGTAGCTCCTCATGGCATCCCACAACCTCCCCGGACTCTAGCGAAACTTCAGAAGGCTGCAAGTTAAAAGGCAGCAAGTTAAAATCGACTTCTAAAATTTTTGAACGAGTAATGGCTAATCAAATAAATCAATATATGGAAGATAAACTCTCCCCATTGCTCTGTGGCTTTCGAAAGGGCTATGGGACCCAACATGCTCTGGTAAGGTTAATTGAGAATCTTAAAAGAAATTTAGATCAGAAATTCAAAAATGGTTTGGTTCTAATGGACCTTTCAAAAGCTTTTGACTGCCTTCCTCATGAGCTCCTTATCGCTAAGCTTGATGCGTATGGTTTCGATATGAGTGCTCTTAGATTAATTAAAAGTTACCTGCAGGTGCGTAAACAGCGAGTTAAAATAAACTCTAATTATAGTAAATGGACCCTGATCAAGCAAGGGGTACCACAAGGGTCTGTACTAGGCCCTCTTTTCTTTAACATATTCATCAGCGATATATTCCTCTTTCTTGAAAACAGTGAGCTATGCAACTATGCAGATGACAACACAATCTGGATTAGGGATAAAGACACTAAAAGCAACAATTTAATTAACTCCATACATGAAAGAGCTTTACGAATAGCCTTCAATAATTATTTCCTGAACTTTGCCGAATTGTTAGATCCGAGGGGTATTTCACTCTGCAAAAAGGCGTACGAGACTTCCATTAAAACAAAAGGACTTTCAAGGGATTTTCGAGACAACAATAGGACTTCCAGCAAAGGTGTACGAGACTTTCAATGAGTGAATTGCCCCTCGGTTAGATCTAGATTGCTCGTTAACTATTCATCAACTAAATATTCAAAAACTACTAATTGAGATATTCAAAACACTAAATGGTTTAAATCCAGATTTCATGAAAGAGCTGTTTCTCACTCATACTTCAACGTATAATCTCCGATCGTCTCATTTTGAGATAAACAGACCTTCTACAAACAGATATGGTCTGGACACCTTAACCTACAGAGGCAGCTTTTCGTGGAATCTTATATCTAACGAAACTAGAAACAGCAACACTGTACAAAGCTTTCAGCAATGTCTCACAAAGACCGTCCCGCAACTCTAGGCAACAACCCATCCTTAAAAATGATTCTGTCGTAGGACAACATTTACTAGATCACCCAGAGTGTGCTGAAAATTCAACAAGGATTGTTTTCAAATAATTGGTAGGGCTAGATCCTCGTTTCATCTCAGTGTTTTGGAATCTGTCCACATCAAAACCAATAAGCCGGTTCTGTGTAGACAGAAAGAGTTCGTTTTCTCACTTGGACTCTTGAATTAATTTTATTGTTCTTCCCGCCTAAATCTGATTGGTGTTTAAAACACATTGCCAATTCAGCTTTTCTTTCTGATTGGTGCATCTCGAGCCGCATCTGGGTATAAATTCCGCCTCAGTCTATCGTTTCGGTCTGCTTCTGACCTTCATACTCTGAGGAGTATCAGACGAAAAAGCTTTTAAGTATTGCCGAAAATGTTTCCGCTGATTATCACAATTTTGAAGTTTTGTACAATTCAAAGCCTATACACTGTTGATCATGACATCCTTTGCAAAAGCCTAGAATTCTATGATATTCAACTGCGGGAATTAGCATGGTTCGAATCCTACCTCTCTAACCGGAAGCAATATTCTAGGGTTAATGATGTTGACTCGTCAACAGACGAAATATATGTTGGTGCACCGCAAGGCTCATACCTTGGACCACTTCGATTCCTCATTTACATCAATGACCTCCCTAGGGCTGTACCAAATTCAAAAGTGTCGATGTATGCTGACGACACAAGCATTTGCCATCAATCTAACGATATTACTCAGCTGAATGAAGTCATCAACGAAAATCTTACGCATGTTGAAAGATGGCTAAAAGGCAACAAGCTCTCACTTAATGTCATAAAATCTCACTCCATGCTTATTTCCACAAAACCAAAGCGAAAAGTTCTGAAAAATAACGTTGAATCTTTGAAGCAAAAGATACTGGATAATAAGCTTGAGATTGTTGAGAAAACAAAATGTCTCGGTGTGCATATAGACAACTCATTGGATTGGAAGGAACACATAAAACGATTTCCTCCAAAGCCTTTTGAAGGGATTGGCTTTCTCAGACATGCAAAGTCCTTTCTACCAGAAGAAACTCTTAGGACCATGTACGCGATGGAGCCACACTTCCGATTCTGTTTCTCAGTCTGTGTTTTTTGTGGTGTGACTGAGATCAATCAGTTGCAAACATTACAAAATCGTGCTGCCCGTATTGTAACTAGCAGTTTCACGAGCCTGCTGCACAATACATGTGTAATCTTTTCACAAAGACATCACAGCTAACCTCTAGAAACCTAAGTAATAAAGTCACTGACCTAAGGGTGCCAAAAAAACTCCAAAAATGGACAAAATGTTTACTGTTTAGAGGTGCTCAGTCTTCGAATGGCCTTTCTGTTGAGGGTAAGCTGGCTCCTCCCTAAATAGATTTAAGCAGCTGCTGACTTTAGATTACCTTTAGATTCTGATATTTATTCACTTTATTTACTTTAAATTGTTATTCTCAGATATTAGAGCTTTTTACTTATTTAACAGTTTTATGGTTTGACATTGAATACAGGTTTAATTTTGTTGAAAAGATGTCAAATTTTGTTGCTGTAATTTTTGTAATGGAGAGCCCCAAAATCAGATTTACCCAAGGGCTGCCCTCCTTTAAAATTTGACAATGAAATTTGAAAATCAAATGAAATGAAATGAATATACGAATAAACAATGGATTATTTTTGTTCATGTAATTCTCAAGGATCAGGTTACATCATGTCTAACAATGAATTTGACGACACAAAACGCACACTACACAAAGAACACGAATTTCCAACCCAATTCCAGAAAATCGACCCCGTACGTCACAAGTGGCATAAATATTTTTTTCTATTTCTATGATTAAGGTAAAAATGGATGGAACAGCATTCAGCGGATCTGCTCCTATTGTTACTACAAATGTTTGCTTTCCGAGGAAGAAGATCAATGAGGTGGAAAATTGTTCATTAAATTTGCTGAAATCACACGAAAGGAAACTGCTTGCTACAGCTGCAAATGTCCTTTCGAAAGAACTTTGTGCAGAAATAATTTCATTGGTTGAAGAAGCACATCCATTGTCAGTAATTGACAAATGCACAGCACATTTGAAGTCCAAATTTCAATATTGCATAGAGGACAGTGAATTTTCAATGAAAATCTGGGAAAGATTAAAGCCACTTGTTGAAAATCTGCTTCAAATTACAAAACTAACTACACAACCACTAGGATTCGATGTAAGAAGGGGTGAATGGACTGTTCATGGCCTGAGTGAAATTTTTACAATAAGCAAGCTGATGCCAATTGAAAATAAAACATTCTCTGTGCAACGAGATGCTCAATATTGCCCAAATAATGACAGAAGATCAATGTTTTCTGTAGTTATCTATTTAAATGATGATTTACAAGGTTTTGGCCATAATTTCTATTTTCAAAAGCAAGCTCGTGATGGGTCTATTGGGAAAGCAACTTCTAATGGCATGACATTAAAAGAAGAGGTCGATATTGCTGGAGGGTTGAAAAGTGGATATGATGTTTTCAATGTCGTTTCTGCAGCTGGAAATGCTGTTTTATACAGCCATGATATTTTGTATGATATAAATCATTCTCAAAATAATCCTAAATTGATTCTGAAAACCAATTTGATGGTTTCTCGTAAAATAAATGAATATGGTGTTGGTTTGGTCGATGGAGAAAGAGATGATTATGCTAAATGCATTGAATACTTCAAAATGGGTCTGTCGTATGAAGCCAAGGGACTTGCAGAACAAGCTAGCGAGTGTCATGAAAAGGCATTGTCTTTGAGATATTCCTATCCAAGGAATCTTCTAGAAACAGTAGCTGTTGATGAATATGCGCATGGCACATTTGCCACCAGCTACTTTCCTGACATCATCTGGTATTCCATTTTTGACTTCCTAAGTGGCAAAGATATCGAAAATCTTGTAAAAGCCTTTAATGATTTGTTTTCTTTGCAACGTTCATGGGAATTGCAGCGGTATCGGAAGACTAATCAAACAGCTAAAACTCAATTGCCATTTATTCCAGCTGTTGAAACAAAGTCGGGTATCATCACTCGTTTTAAATTTTCAGATACCTTCTTCTTCCATGAAAACATCGAGGCCTGCATTCGTGTTGCTGCCATGTATTCGTCATGTCTGATGGGCCACAAAAATAAAGATGACGTTGAATTTGTTAGATTTAATGCAGACACTAATGAAGTGTATGGCTTAGCACTGGAATCATTGTTAAAAGATACATTTTTAGATCGTTCCTTTTACGGATCAATTTTCACTGTAAACAAGACAGACTCGGAAGAAGACAAAAGCTTTTCAGAGAAACTTCATGCCTCTGTTGACCGCTCATACATGTTATTGCGACACAACAGCCAATTTACTGGCATTTCATTAAGCGATAAGATGACAGTCAAAATAAAATGGCCTCAAATTACAGATGATGAGATTGCAACAGCTATCGAAGAAAGGAAGCATTATGAATTGATGCGCAAAGCTGGAGAAAAATGTGAAATTGATCCTGAACCATATGATGACAATAATTCTGAATATTATAAAAAGTACAGTTTGTATCTGATAAAGTGGAATCTTACCAAAACGTTGGACTTGCGACATGTAGCCATAATAGATCACGAGTCTGGTATTACAGAAGCGATGGGAAGTTTTCCTGTCATGATGAAAGATTTATTTAGATATCACAAATGGGAATCATTATGTTTGGCATACGAAGGATACAATTTAGAATGGCTGCAAAGTCATTTATTATGGGAGAACAAGATCATCTTGTACGTTAGTTTGTGTTACTGGTATGATGGTGATGTATTCGTGAATGAATTGAATGATTTGTCAAATGCAAAGGAGCTTTATACCAAATGTTTAATCGATGTCTGCGACGAAAAGGCTGGTATGTCTACTTCTGTTGTCTCTGTCAGTTGCAGACCACTGAGGTTTTTCGAAGGCATGCTTTGTTTTTGTAGACGTGCATTTGAAGATAGATTGGGACTAATCAATAACAAACAAATTCTCTTGTCCATACAAACCCAGTGCTACAATCATCTTGTTTTTGACTTCAACAGTCATTTCATGCAAGTCAAAAGAATGGAAACAACTAAGAATGATCCAAACTTCAATGCAAGGGAACACGACTGTATATTTTACAACTCTATATACGATTCTTTCAGAAAAACTGAACTAATTGGATTATCCAATGTTTTTGATTATGTGGTTGAAGTAAACCCATATGATGAAATGCCCGCAAAGAACGCTGGTCAGGCAGACCATCGTCTGTTGAATTTGATGACTATCAGGAACGTCCCTGTTCAGTTCTTGATTTTGAACTTCAAGAATATTTTAACTTGCAAGATTTTTCAACTGTAAACCATATACATGTTATTGGAGGCACCGACACTGCAACACAGGAAGTACGTGTTTGGGCTGTCTGTGGTGGTATCGTAGCTCTCTGAAAGCTACTACTCCGTCTCTTTGTAAACTCTAATCTCGAAGAAATTTATCTAACCAATCTGAAAGCGGGTTTTTAAGGACGCTTCTAGAATTTTTTACCATATTTTGGTATTTTGATTAGCTTTGTTATTTCTGCCCATTTTTAATGTGCCAAAAAGCTCTATTTTGAAGATACATTCGTCGACAATTTTAAGGTTCAAAAATCTTTTTGACCTTGTGAACGTCCAAAATCAGACATACACTCGGACATAAGTTCGACAGGCATTGGGTGATGTGAGAAATTTTTCGCAATAGTCAGAAAAAATGACTTTGACTATTTAAGTTTATATGTAATGTAATAGCTTCGGACGAAGTTACATGAAAACTGATATTATTAGTTTTGTTCCAGCCAAGTCAACCTCCCTCGATGAATCATCCATTTTGTGCCAAATCATCCATTTTCAAAACTGCGATAACAAAATTAGTGAATGTGGTGTTGGTTTCTTTGATGAAGAAAGAGGTGATTATGCCAAATGAATTGAATACTTTAGAATGGGTCTGCCCTATGAAGCCAAGGGACTTGCAGAACAAGCAATGTGTGCCACCAGTGTAATACATGTGCCACCAGCTGCCTTCCAGAAACTGTCTAGTATAACATTTTTGGTACATTAGCGGAAAAAATATTGAAAATATTGTGAAAGCCTTTACTTGTTTGTTTGATTTTCAAAGTTCGTGGGAATTTCAAAGATATCGGAAGGTCAGTAAAAATGTACAGAATATTGTCGTTTATTCTGACTATCCAAACAGAGCCAGGTATTGTCACTCGTTTTAAATTTTCAGATGCCTTCTACTTCCATCAAAACATTGAGGCCTGCATTCGTTTGGTGCCATGTATTCTTCATGCTTGCTTGGGCATTAAAATAAACATGAAGTTGAATTTGTTAGCTATAACCCAGATAGTAATCATGTATATGGTGTAGCCCTTGAATTATTGTTATCAGATACATTCTTTGGTGGTTTTTTTACTGACCAATTTTCGCAGACAAAAGCTTTTCAGAGAAATTCCTCCGTTGACCGATCATACATGTCATTGCGACCCAACAGCCAATTTACTGCTGAGTTTGCGTTGAGTGATAAGATGTTTTTTTAAAATGAAAAGGCCTTCAGTCACAGATGATGAGATTGTAACAGCTGTAAGATGAAATTGAGGCTGTGCCGTATGATAAAGATCCCATTGAATACCGTAAAAAATCAATTTTACATTGGATAAAGTGGAATCTTACCAAGACATTGGATAGGCGGCATGAAGTCTTGATTAATCACGAGGATGGCATTTCAAATATGCTGGGAAGTCATCCTTTGATGATCAAAGATCTGCTGAGGTATCACATATCGGAATATTGATGCCTTGAATATGAGGGATTTAATTATCGATGGCTTCTTGGCAATTTTTTATGGGAGAATAAAGTTGTTTTTATGCATACATGAATTTCATGGATAATACTGAGTTCTTTGGAGATGAAGCAATGTACGATTCGTCAAATGCGAAGGAGCGTTATACCAAGTGTTTAATTGATGTCTGTGATAAAAAAAAGCGGGCATGTCTGCTGCCGTTGCCTCTAGCTGTAGCAGACCACTGACGTTTGTCGAAGGCTTGGTTTGTTTTTGTAAACTCGAATTTCAAGACAGAAGTGGACTATAGATCAGCAACAAAGAAATTCTCTCGACAATTAGGCCCCAATGCTACTATCATCTTGTGTTTGACCTCAATAGCCATTTCATGGAAGTCAAAAGAACCGACATATCTAACAAAGATCCAAAGACAAATGCAAGGGAGCATGACTGCATATTTTACAACGCAATATACGATTCTTTTCGACAAACAACTGGAAGGATTGTCGGATGTTTTCGATTACAGTTGACATCCGCTATCTCCACTGCCCGCTATCTCGAACATTCGCTATCTCGAACAATTTTCCATTTACCCTCGTTTTGGTATAAGGGTTTGTTTAGAAAAATCATCCGCTATCTCGAACCCCGTTATCTCGAACATTCCCTGTCTCGAACCATTTTCGATTTCCCATGGAGGAAAACCTGGTCTTTATCTCGAAGTTTGCCAAATTTTCTGCTGAACTGGATAAAGAGACAGGCTGAAAATATGTAAAAGTTTGCCTAGCGGAGCGGGAATGGTAGCAGCTAAGTGATATGCTGCCCATGTATACAATAGATGAAGCTGTTCGCTTTCGAGATGTGCTGCATCGCCATTATCTCAATTTCACCAATAGTAGGGATGAAAGCAGATGAGCTTTGACTCCTATGTTAAAAAATACCAGACTTGTTTGATGAAATTTGGGATCAGTAACCCTGCATGTTTGTAGGGGTTCCTTTTCTGACTTAAAAACTATAATTTTTTATATTTATATGGGGCATCCGTTATCTCGAACATTCGCTATCTCGAACAAATTCCAGTTTCCCTTGAGAGCTCGAGATAGCGGATGTCAACTGTATATTGTTGAAATAAATGCATTAGACGCAACGATCTACAAAGAACGCTGGTCAGGCAGCCCATTTATCGAATACGAACGATATAGTGATCATTACGATAGTGGATGTAATTATCTTGGTTTTAAAGTTGAAGAATGTTTCAACTTACAGGACTGACTGTAAATCATACTGTGTACATATAATTGGGGGTACATACACTGCTACACAAGAAGTTCTTGTCTGGGCTGCCTATGGTAGTGTTGTTGCAGTTTAAATGGGATAACGATTGTTTATTTTTGTTATTTAAATTTTTTGTTTCATAAAAGAAGTTCATTTAGAGGTATACTTGCAATTTATGATCAACGAATCCTTTACACGTACTTCTACGAAAGAAATAAAATAACAATGGTTGCTTTCGACATAAGATAAGGAATAGATGTCTGAAAAATTTCAACAAAAATTAATATTGTCAACGACAGCGTTGTGATAGAGAGATACTTGTACCAAAATGCACAACCTTAACTAGCGTAAACTCGACTCTTTTTAGCACAGGTGGCCCATTGTTAAATGTATTAAAATTATTTTCCTTTGACGTCTTGTATTTGGTTGACTTACAATCGAAATTTTTTATTTACAGCAATTGTTTTACTTATTAAAATTATTTTCCTTTGACGTCTTGTATTTGGTTGACTTACAATCGAAATTTTTTATTTACAGCAATTGTTTTACTTTCTTTCACCTATCAACAACGTGTTCTTTTAGAATACTTTTTTAAGAGAGCACAAAGCATACATTTTGAACTGACCTGTCAAGCTGGTAACTGCTGCCTTTTGAAATCGACTTGAAAGTAACTCAGCTCCGCGTTTAATTTGTCTCCAATATATTTTACATAATTTGCCTACTGTATATGTTTCACGGCAAGTCTTTGCATTTGATAAGTTCAACATTGATACTGTTTTCTTTACCGATGGTAACTTGGTGGTGTTCTCTAATAATATTTACTATCCATCCTACTTTCTTTTCCAATATCTCAATTTGGATGTTTGTAAGTACTGGAATTTTGTGCTTCTACAATTTAATCTTCGAATTTAGCTCTGCAAATTTCAGATAGCTTAAGTGGTTTTTTCAAAGTGTAATTTTTGATATTTCGAAGAATGCTCCCAAGCATCTGGTTCTAGACGGGTTATACTGCCTTCTTAATTTGTGGACCAATGCTTCAACAGTTCTGTCATTGTCGATCGGCTAGTTGACTGCCATGCATTACCTGGTCTCTGAAATCTGGAGAAGGTGTGGTTGCATCTTCGAACGGTTTCATGGTAAATCTTCTCCAGACTCTGCCCATTATGACGACTTTCTTGACATCTGGCATCATTTGAAATCTGGCTCTAAACTTCTGCTAAAGTGCTCTCCACCACCATTAGCATGGCTTCTCTTGGGGTTCTCGTATGCCCGCCTGCAATTATGATAAAGGCAAGTTGGTGTTGTCATTGTTGAATATGAAATGGCTTGTAATCTGCATATAAAGGTTTTGCAGAGGGGGCGGATAATGGATAAGAGAAAGAGACAGCGCGAGCCTGATTGAGATAAAGTTAGTTCCATTCAGATAAGCAGTTAGGGTTGAAGCTAGATCGAAATTTATCTGTCCTTGCCCTTATTCTTCCAGTAGCATCCTGGTTGTGAAGGGAGTAATTCAGTTGACGAAGTTGCCGTACCCTAATCCTACCGGGCTTTTTTGATCTAACAAAGCCAATGGGGGGTGTTTTCCACCCCGTCTAAAACTTGCCTTCATATAGAGTTAGAGCAATGAATCTTGGCACAGGCATTGGCCAATGCATTACGAGTAATGTTGGTAAACTGGGCGTCTCCCACTTCTATTATGACGTCATTGTGACATAATAAAAATCATAATCAAAGCATGCTATTGACGTCACTCATATATTGGCCTTCCTTAATATTTACCACATATGTGAAGGGCCTACTCAATTTTGAGAGCGAAAGAACTATTCCTGCTGTCAAGAAAAGACAAATTATCTTTAGAAGACAGAAAGCAGTAAGAAGGGGACCAGTTAAGATACGTTATACGTAATATGTTGTCCGCAACCAAATGGTGTCGAATTCGTGTTTTGAGATGCTGAGATGTTTCCCCGACTTAAGATGCTGAACATTGGCTAGAGAGAACTT
The DNA here is from genome assembly GCA_014526335.1 of Chrysaora quinquecirrha. NCBI lineage: Eukaryota > Metazoa > Cnidaria > Scyphozoa > Semaeostomeae > Pelagiidae > Chrysaora > Chrysaora quinquecirrha. The sequence goes on along the minus strand of JACTAT010000009.1, from coordinate 1,812,100 downwards.
GTGTTCAAGATTAAGCCCGAAAACTCTGGGGCACTTAATCTTTAATCTGCTTCTTAATTTGTGCATTTTTGCTTTGAATTTATATTTTCAACAACATAATCAATGAAATTGCAAATAAAAATTAGTTTTTTTTAACCACAGCTGTGTTTGAAGAGTAAAGTTTTTCGATTACTTGTATTTCGATACCATCCTCTCATCCGCCAACGATACCCATTGCGGAAAATGCATACTCTTTTTGGTTATAATTTTAAAGATATTTCCTTCCATACATATCAAAAGTATTGTGTGGAATATTAGTTAAATGTTTCTTTTCTATGAACCTGCAAGGCAAGCATTTTAATTTTATTTCCAGTGCCTTGATAATCTTTTTTATTTTCCTTAGGCCAAAAAATCATTGGTTAATCTGGTGCGGATTATTGTTAGAAAATGAATGGTTCTGTTTACGACGGGAGTATTTTGGAGGATGGTGATCATTGCTGTGAAGTAAAGATATTATCTAAATTTGAGAATCAAAGAGATTTGGTGGTAAATGAATTGATTGTAAGAGACAAAAGTCTTGTTGCTGTTATTGACAATGTTCTTTCTTCTGAGCAATGCTTCGAAATCATTTCAAATGTGAAGAAGTGTACTGATGATCGTTATGATTTTAGTAAAAGATTTCCAAATGCAAGCATAAGAGTTGGTGTAGTCGATGAAGCATTTTCGAAAGAGCTTTGGAAAGCATTGTCACCAGTTGTAGCAGGTTTGTTGGAAAAAAGCAGTTTGTCAGAACAGCCACTTGGATTTGATGTTGTGAATGGACAATGGTTTCTCAACGGCCTTAGCGACATTTTCCATATAAAAGGAGAGCTTCCGATGGATAGCCAATTGTTAATGGCATCCAAAAGTGCACAGTACTGCCCAGACAATAATCAAAGATCACTTCTGACTTTGTTAATTCAATTGAATGATGACTTTGATGATGGTGAAACTACCTTTTATTTCCAAGGTTTTGATAATGCAAATAAGAATGAAGGAACACCCGGCAATGATTTAAAAATCAATGAGAATGGGAGCATTAAAAGAGATGGTTGTAATGATACAGAGTTGAAAGTAAAAGCTGAAGCAGGAAGGGCTCTTCTCTTTACAAAAGATGTTCTTCACCAGTTAAATAAGTTCAGAGGGAATTCTAGGTTTATCATGAGAGCAGACGTCATGGTTAAAAGAGAAAACAATTATTGTGGATTTGATTTGAATAGAGAGGAACGAGAAGACTATAAAAGTGCCTTGACTATCGCTTTGAAGCTCTTGGACTCGAGGTAAGAGGTGACCCATATACTGCTGCTGCATTATATGACGAGGCCTTGTCCATAAGATATAGCTACCCGAGAAAGAGGACATCTAAAGTAGACATGGACACCAATGAAAGATGTTTCATTTTTCCAGATAATGTCTGGTATAATATTTTCAATCATCTTGACTGCTTTCATATCGAGAATGTAGTAAGAGCTTTTCCAGGTTTGCACATAACGCAAAAAGCATGGGAACTTCGAAAATTCATTAAAGCTGATCAGCTTCATGAAAACGAGTCATTGTTTATTCCAACCATTGTGATTAACAATGGGATGATACAATGTTTCAAGTTCAGAGACGAAATATTCTTTAATGAGAACAAAGAAGCATGTTTGCGTGTTGCAGCAATGTATGCATTTTACTTGTTTGGTCATTCGGCAGATGATAGTTTTTACACAGTTAGATATAACCCTGAAAATCAAACAGTGTATGGAAAATCATTGAAGGACTTGCTGGCAGATGCTTTTTATAACAGGTCAAGCTATGGTGCTGTCTATGCAGTTGATCAAAGAGATCGGAAGAGAAAGGATATTGAAGAAGATTTCAAGTCATCTGTTGATAGATCATACATGTCAATTAGGCATGAAGCCCAGTTTGTTGGTGTCAGTTTAAGTGAACAATTGGATGTCAATGTACGATATCCTCATTTTACTGAAGATGATGTTATAAATATTACAGCGAAAGATGTTGCTAAAGCAACAATAAACGAGAATGAAGACAGCACCGCACGGTACATTTTGTATCAAGACGACAATGGGGAATATATTGGCAAGTCTCATAGAATCGATTTTAAGAAATTCCTTTTGGCTGTTATCTTTCATGACTTAGGTCCTGAGAATGGTTTACCAAAACAAATGTTATTTCTCCCCAGTAGCGACTCTCGTTGTGGACATGTTGGGAGTTTTCCTGTTGTGGTAAAGGAAATTTTGAGGTATCGACGATGGAAAATGTATTTTGATCTCTTTAGAGATGCTGCTGATATCGATATAAATAACTGGATGAATGGACATTTAATATGGAAGAACAGACTTGTTGCATGTTCGAATGACCCTAACACGACCCATGATATTTTACAATTTATTTACAAGGACATATCAACTGTGAAGGAGCTGTATCAGAAATCTTTGCAAAGCATTTGTAGTAGAATGCCCGGTATGTCTGCAGCATTAGTTTCAATAATAAAATCACCTGTCTGCATTCCAGACAATGCAATATGTTTATGTTCCATGGCATTTACAACAGATGATCGCTATCTTGGTGGTGGAGGCTTTAGAATGATTGAAGAAGCATTTAAATCAAAATGTTTTAATCATCTTGTTTTTGACTTTACGAGTCATAAAATGAATGTACGAGAGACACAATTCCAAGCTGATGTTAACTTGCCTCCAGACCTGAGGTCAACTGAGAACGACCCAAGAGAAACTGATTGTATTTTCTACAATGGCGTCTATTTAGATTTCTATAAGGCGGAAATAGAGCCCAAGTTGAAAGATGTGTTCAGTTATGTTGTTGATGTTGTTCCGATCTCTAAAAACGAGGAAAGTGGTTCAGTTCCAGATAACACACCATGGTTTGCAGATGGGTACTGGGACTGGGATCCATGTCGCTGTAAAGTTCCAGGGTTCGAAATACACAAGTGCCACATAGTAAGAGATTATCCAGCTATAGATCATATTCACATGATTGGTGGAGAAAATAGAAATACGAATGATGTTATTGTGTGGACTGCTTATGGAGGTCTTGCATCAGTCTGATTTATGATACTGAGTTGCTATGGAATTAGGGGAAGTAATACTCCCATTTTTTGATAATCTACATTGCACAGCTTATCTTGTCAAATCTATTTGAAATATATGTTAAGAAAGAAATGATGATATGATATTTTGATTATGATATTTTATTGGTCTCTGTGGCGCAGTGGTTAGCGTACAGGACTCAAAATCAAAATATTGTGTGTTTGCTGCAGATAAATAACATCGGGTAAGTCATTAACAAAAATGTGCCTCTCTCTACCCATGTCGATGATGATGATGATGATGATGATGATGATGATGATGATGATGATGATGATGATGATGATGATGATGATGATGATGATTATGATTATTATGATGATGATAATGATGATAAGGATGATGATGATAATGATGGTGATGATGGTTTCTGTGATGATGACGATGGTGATATTGGTGATTATTATGCGAATGATGGAAATGATGACCAAATGAACACGAACGCCGTCTTCATTTTTCTTTCTGACATCGTTCCTTGTTGAAAATAAATTAAGAGTACACGTCGGCAAATGGAAAAAATTGTTGATGTGATCGATGAAGATGTTATTGTTAAAGTTTTTGGAAAAATGGAATTGATAAGAACGAAAAATGGATAAAAAGAGAAAAGTTACTCGAGGATTTCATTGGTAAAATCTTAATAGAATATCATCATATCGAAAGTAAGCCCCAAGCTACTGATTTAATTACTGGCTTACCTGAAAGCATAGATAGATATTAATAAAGTCCAAGATGATTTTTTAGACTTTTTTGAAAATAAGGAAGACATTTGAATTGAAATAAAAGAACACAACTTGAGTATTTTCTCGAGTTCATTAACCAATGTCAATCAAGCTGTGCTCAGCGTTTCTATCAGAATTTTCCCTGAAAAGCACAGAATAGTAGTCCAAGGGTCATCAAAGCATCTAATTGAGTTCATCGAATCATATTATGAAATTTTATTAAAATTAGATGAAATGAACCACTTAAATTTATTAAAAGAACTGTTATGCGATATGGATAGCGTGACAGTAATCAAATCTAACTTGAGCTAGGGCCTGTTTATATGGACAAAATCATCCCACCTTCCAGCCCGTCAGCTGAGCAGTGGGACGAAATTTTCAAGAGTTTATATGCAGAATTCCATCCCACCTTCCAGCCACTTGTCTCATATTTCCGCTTTTGTTTAATTTTTCAGACAATAGGATTATGTCTGGCGCTTGCGCATAATGAGCAATTTCATCCCACCGTCCAGCTTTCATCCCACCTTCCAGCGTTTATATGAGAGAACTTCATCCCACCCAGGTGAGATCCCACCTCTCAGCAAGTGAGATCTCACCTAACCGGGATGAAACGTTTTCCATATAAACAGAAGATGAAAATCACAAAGGTTTGTATTGGAAGGTGAGATCTCACCTCTCAGCTACAGGGCTGGAAGGTGGGATGATTTTCCCCATATAAACAGGCCCCTAGAAGGAAGTACCTATCAACATCGCAGGACCAGCCACCGAGATGAAAGAAAAACTTTACATGATGAAAACGGAAGTCTGCCAGAAAATTCCGATGATGAGAATGAAAATGTAAATAACAATAACATTTTTGAAAGAAAGATTTTCGAAATATTTAATCAACTACAAAACTCTGTCAAAGATATACAAGTAACGCTGATGAATGACTTTAAGCCTTCGATTCAGAAACTAGATTCAATTGATGCTGAATTAAAAAAAATTGAAATGCATTTGCCTGGAAGAAAAGCATGACATGCTCAATAAAAAAGTAAATATGATTAATGATAATTAAAAAAATTGGAAAAAGCATTTGAGTCTCTAAAATCAAACACTAATGAAAATACCTCAAACATAAGATCAATGGGCAATGAATGCAAAGAACAGATCAACCTAACATATGAAGACCTTAATCAGAAAATCGACAAATTGGAAAGTAAAATTGTAAAAAGTGTCTCCCAAAGCATAGAAGAAGCCATATTCCACAATGACACCACCCGAAATCAGCTCGATCCATTCACTATGCAACACCAACCTATCTCATCCCAGCCCATCCTAAACCATCAAGTTAACAATCAAATTCTCTCACCCTCCACAGACAAATCATCGTATTCATCTGTAGCAACATCAGCACCTGCTACTACCCGGACCATCCTACAATTTAAAACAATACAGGCAAACACATGCCCACAAAGTTTCACACTGCCACAGAACAACGAAATTGTCCAATCCGCAACTGTCTCATCCAACCCTCCTGACCAACCCCAACCTTCGCAGATAAAGGAAAAAAATTGCTCGAACAAGAGTTATTTAATTAATAGGAGACTCGAATATAAGATATATCTCTTCTAAAAGATTTTCGTTTCCTATCGGAAAAGTGAGATGTGCGACCCTACAGAACATGCCAAAAACGCTTGCTAACATTGAATTGCCAGATGCGAGGAAAATATTGATACACCTTTCTTTGGACAAACGACATAGAATTTGCATCTGAAGAGGAATTCACGGAATACCTCAACACATCAATAACAGCACTTAACACTAAATCCCAAAATGCCGATTTGGTTTTCTCAGCGATTCTTCCAAGAGCTGATAACCAGAAGAAAAATATCTTGGCTGCTAATGACATCCTTGGTAAATTATGCGAAGAAGGACCTTGAAAGATTTAATCGGAATCATGAACCACCCTGGTATCAACTCAAGCATGCTATCTGATGAGAAACATCTGGATCGCGTCGGATTAAGAACTTTCATTACTGAAATCAAATCTCTATTCTTTGGACGTGCAAGAGAAAAGATTTACTCAGTTTGGTAATTACTTCATTTTAATATAATTTTATCTTACTCTTCCCCCAATAAAAATAATAATAATTTTTCCAAAATTTCTCAGCAGTATCAAATTACAAATTAGTTTGAGAAAAACGACAACTGATTTTATTTTGTAAAACATCTACAAGCATCTGCAGAGCTCAGAATCATGTCGTACACTCTCAAACGAGGTTGCTTCAGCATTCAGGACTCTGCAGAAACATTTTACCAGCTCAAGATCAAAGAGGCCCTTCACATTCACTGGGAAAAACCGAATTTGAATAGACAATTATATCATGTTAATTTAGGTCTTAATTTGTAACTTGCCAGTGGGCGTTTTTATGTGCGAAGGATGAGCACATTATGTGGGGATGCGATGTCACGGATCCAGGTATAGAGAGAGAGACCTAAGACGCTCTTTTTTTGCCAAAATGTAACAATAGATTAACTTTGAAGTCGCCGTAAGTGTCGGCATTAATGATATCATTAGCAAAAAGCAATTAATTTACAATAAGCATCAATTAGCAGCATTTTCTACTGTGGCGAACTGGTCTAAACCACCGCTTTCTTAAACTAGAGGTCTGGAGTTCGATCCCCTTTTCACGGTACTCTCAATATTTTTTATTATCGTTTGGTTTTCATTTTCATGTTTTCATACTCGAATCATTGATCGTAACAACTCTATCCGTTTATGTCCTTCAATAAAGTTTTTCATTTTTTAGTCTTCAATTTCAATAGTTTCGTTTACTTTTATATGCTTTCGCGGTCCGCAGGTGCATAAAAGCAAATGAGTACCATGAAAAGAATACATATGGATTATATTAGTATTGATTTACTGGAGATCTGTCCCTCAAATTTCAATAAAAATTTTTCAGGCTGATATAGTTATGACTATTGAATACTATTTTTAATACATTGATCATGATTGAGCGAAATCACGGCTGGGCGTAATTTACATGGACTGCACGTGAAAGTCGACATAAACATGTTTTCGAATGGCAATCAACTGTTAAAATAGCTATTAGTGGTGATTACTCATTGGCAATTAGGTCGGGAGATAGATTCTTTGTTTTGTTTATCGAGTTGATGCAAGTTTATGCCAGAATTTCTATTACGCCACAAGCTCTCTCCGTTCTATTTTTTGAAAATGACACAAAATCTTATAACTATATATGCAAATTTGGGAATCGAGAACGGCCCATTGCTGTCCAGAACTGAAGGTGAAAGTGCTCGCGAGATTCGAGTGAACGAAATTACGATCAGCAACACCACCAAAATCATCATTATCATAATCATTGACATCATCACTGTCAGATTCAGCATGTTATTATCATTATCGTTGTCGTTATTATCATGGTCATGATCATTGTGATAATCATGGTCATCATCATCATCATCATCGTCATGGTCATGATCATTGTGATAATCATGGTTATCTTCATCATCATCATCGTCATGGTCATGATCATTGTGATAATCATGGTTATCATCATCATCATCATCGTCATGGTCATGATTATTGTGATAATCATGATAATCATGATCATAATCAGTTTTGCTGCAGCTGTTGCACTGCTGGACATGGATTCATTTGTGAAATCATTGTTTCATTGTTGCAAATTCTTGCAAACACTCTTTGGTAAGCGTTGTACCGCCATCCTTCGCACATTGCGACAGCATTGCTATGTTTTGTGTATTGTCTGTTTTTGTCTTGTCATGTGTTTGCACGCATTTTGTTATGCTTTACTTTGGATTCCCTGTATTCTTGTATCATTTGTATTTTGAATTTTGAAATTTAAATTGTAACGGTTTATGTAAATTATCCAAATTTATCCCTATCAATATTTCACACCGTAATTTCTGTTAGTTGTAACTGAAGATGGATGATGAATCCGAAACATGTTTTGCAAAATAAAATCAGTTGTCGTTTTTCTCAAACTTATTTCTAATAATAATAATAAAATAAAAGAAAAAATGCCCTAATCAACCCCCTAACAGCCATTTCCTTTCCATTTGCTGGCTTCGTACTCTACCCCACTGATAGCAGATAAACATAATAAGATCCCCCTTGGATTTTACAGTTAGCCATCTTAACATCCATGGTTTACATAACAATTATGGATGCAAAATCTTTGATCTTGAATCAGAACTTTTGACAAATGAATGATATCAATATTTTTACCGAAACGTGGTCGTGTTCACATAACAAAATGTCCCAAATTTTTTCCATATTGAGGTACCACCTAATAAAATCAATAAAAGCTCCTCGGGAAGAAGTTCTGGTGGAATCTTGATATACTGCAAATTATATCTACAAAACGACATAAAAGTTTCCAAAATCAACAAAAACTATCTCTGGTTGGAAATAGATAAAGATGTATTTAATAACTGCACAAATAATATCAAAGTAGGTGCAATATACTTACCGCCTTTTGATTCTAAGTATTTTTCAAATGACATATTTGACGATTTAATAGACGACATTATTAATTAATTTTCTTCAACTGATGAAATTATGATAATAGGCGACTTTAATGCTCGCACTAGTTGCTTACCTGACCACTTACCAGATTCTAAACATGGAAATGTTGACGAAACAAGCGTTCTTAATAGGGGTAACTTCCTGCCAAGATCGAACTGTGATCAAGGCGACCCCAACAGTCATGGATATCAGCTAATAAATATATGTAGATCAACAAATTTGAGAATCCTAAATGGACGCAAATTCGGTGAAGAGATAGGAAACCTGACATGCCTTATACAAATAATGAGGCCAGCTTAGTTGACTATGCTGTTGCATCTCAACCACTATATGATAAAACTTCGTTATTTTATGTAAGCGAACAATCTTCCTTATCCGACCACTGTAAAATCACTGTTCATTTGCTTAATAAGAAGTTAAAAATAAAAGAGAGCAATAATTATAACTGGACTAAGATGAAAAATAATTATATTTGGGATAATGACTCTGAGAAAACTTTAAGCGAATACTAAACTCTAGCGATATAAAAAGCAAAATCTCTAAAATATTAGGAAACATAGAAGATACCGATTATCCTGATCATTTAGCTTCTGAACTAAAAACATCTTCCACGATGTGGCTAAAAACTACTTAAACCAAAAACAACCAAAAAAACGATCAAACTCCAAAAAAGCAACCCCCTAAAAAGAAATGGTTTGGCTCGGAATGTAAAGCAACCTAAATAAGGTCTCAAAACAGGAACAATCTGATCCACTCAACCATTTGCTAAAAGAAAAGTATAGAGAAAAATTAAAAGAATACAAGCTTTTTCTTTGTACAAAGAGAAAAACCTTTAAGAACGATAAAATTTATAGAGCTTAAGGAAAACCCCTATAAAGAGAACTTCTACAACATCTGGAAAGATTTCGGTGAAAACATAACAAGAAAAAATATTGAAATACAAGATGGTCTAATTTGGGAAAATTATTATCAAAAGCTCTTACATTCTAATGACCAAGACAGTGATAACTTCTTTGCGGCTAATCCTAATGATACTATTCTAATTAAGGAAATTGAAGCCAAAGAACTAACCGAATGCATGAAGAAACTCAAATATAGAAAAGCGGTAGGATATGATGGAACTAGTAATGAAATTATTAAAAGCTACTCTTCTGATTTATTCAAGTTGATAAAGATAACCTTCAACTCGATGCTCTTTTCGGGAAAAGTATCGAAGTCTTGGTGCCACGGGCTTATTACTCCAATTTATAAAATCAAACCCGGATAATTATCGTGGTATTTGTGTTGGCAATGCCCTTCTCAAACTATTTTGTCTCCTATTAAATGCAAGGCTCTCCTGCTTTGTGAATTTTAATAAATCTTGGTGCCAGGGGCTTATTACTCCAATTTATAAAAAAGGATCAAAATCAGACCCGGATAATTATTAAATTGCCAATTCCCTTCTCAAACTCTGTTGTCTCTTACTAAATGCAAGGCTTTCCTGCTTTGGCTTTGTGAATATTAATCAACTCATCCGTAAAAATCAAATTGGATTTCAAAGTGCATGTAGAACTTCTGACCATCTACTGACTCTAAAAGCTTTGATTGACAAGCAAGTTCAAGACGACGCTAAAAAGAAAGTACATGCTGCTTTCATTGACTTTCGTAAAGCATTTGACAACGTATGGCATAATGGCCTATTTAAAAAATTAGAAAATATGGGAATTGATCAAAGGTTACTGATATGCAATCCAAAGTATGTACAAAAACACCAAATGTGCAGTTAAAATTGATAATCAGTTCACGATTTTTTTTACGTCCTCGAAAGGTGTGCGACAAGGATGTCCTCTAAGCCCAACTCTTTTTAACTTTACATTAACGATCTAATCGACATCCTTGATAAAAGCAATCCTGCACCACTTAATCTTGGTCAAGAACTAACTACTTGTTTGTTCTATGCTGACGATTTAATAATTCTATCATTGTCGCATCAAGGACTTTAAACATGCCCAAACAGCCTGCTCGATTACTGTAATCGTTGGAAAACATGAAGTTAACTCTGATAAATCGAAATGTATGACTTTCTACAAAAAAAACACCAAATGGAAATCGAAGGACGAAAACTTGCTGAAGAAAATAAAATTGCCGAACCTCTTAATCAACACTTTATCACAGTCGGTCCCAAACTAGCTGAGAAACTAAAGTCCAAAGCAAATGATGACCCTGTTGTCCAAATCAATGCCCGGACTCAACAACTTGAGTTTAAGCTGATTGAAAATACATATGTTGTAAACGCAATATCCAAATTAAAAAATGGAAAAGCACCAGGACCAGATAAAATCTCTACAAAGCTAGTAAAGGATGCTAGGAACTTTATCTGGAAACCATTAACTATGATCTACAACTCATCCCTGCAAACCGGTCTTTTCCCGGATAATTGGAAACTAGCAAATGTCACGCCTGTTTTTTAGGGTCGTTCGAAAAATGATCCCAACAATTACAGGCCAATCTCTGTCATTGCTATATTTTCAAGAGTCCTGAAAAATATCGTGCATGACCAGATGTTTGAATTTCTTCAACCAATTCTAACACACAATCAGGCTGCTTTTAGGAAACTATATTCAACAATAACGTCCTTAATAAACAGCTCTGATTCTTGGTATGAAACTATGGACAGGGGTGAAGTCCCCCAGGGCTCATGTCTTGGTCCACTCCTGTTCATAATCTATCTGAATGATTTTGAAACCTGCGTTCAGTTATCAAAGGCCAGCATGTATGCAGATGACACACATGTTACTATAACATCCAAAAACCTTGAGAATCTTCTTGAGAATGCTCAAATTGAACTACCTAATATTTCAGAATGGATGAGAATTAATAAGCTTACCGCCAATCCTAATAAAACAGAATACATGTTGATTGGACATCCCCGCAGAGTTAACAAAATGGATGTCTCTGAACCACTAATGCTCAACCACTCGGAAATAAAACGCGTGAACAAGACGACATCACTGGGAGTCATCGTGGATAAGGGTTTAAACTGGGAACAACATTTCAAAAATGTCAAACGAAAAGTTCGTTGAGATCTCTCATCTCTAAAGAGACTAAAAAATCTTGTACCACAAAAACAACTTGATAATATATATCGAACCCTAATGGATTTTTGTTTGGTAAACCTCCAGTTTGGATTGCTTTGTTTTGCAATTGACATGTACTCTCGTTAAGTGATGAATATCATTGATTTTTTATTAAAGATGTCTGCTTATACTTCTTTGACTTTTGCCTATACAGTATCTGGAATACTGCCTTTTTCATTTCTATGTATATTTTGACAAATGATTCGCACTATTTGCACTAAGTTGTGATATCTAATTAAAAATTTGAAACAGTGTCATGAGCAAGCAAAAAACAGTAGCAAACTATTTTAATTTTTCTTTCTCCAATACAATGGAGCTATTAAATAGACAAGCCATATTGCTCCTCTCCGATTACAGCTTCCCAAGAACAACCCTCTCCAAAAGACCCCACCAATAAGGAATGCAACCTTAAGGGATTCTGCATTTCAAAAGGCTATACTTGTTTTAATCTTAAATCTAATCTTAAATCTAATCTTAATCATGATCTTAAGTTAACCAAAATCTGAATCTGAATCTGAATCTGAATATTTATCTTCATATCTTAATCTTAATATATTTATCTTTATCTTGGTCTCAGTCTTAGTCTTGATCTTAATCTTAATCTTATTCTTAATCTTAATGTTAATCTTAAGTATGATCTTAATCTGTGACCTTAATCTTGATCTTAATCTTACCATACCTTAATCTTAATCTCAAACTTAAACTCGATCTTAATCTTCAACTGAATTTTAATCTTAATCTTAAACTTAAACTAAAGTTTAATCTTAATCATCAACACAAAATTGATTTAATGTTAATGGCAAACTCAAACTACCTCAATCTGAATATGACTCTTTATTTCCACCTTAATCTTCAATGAAAATTAGCTTTGAATCAACCGTAATTTTCTTCTAAATCGCAAGCTTAAATCTTAATCCATAGAAACCTAAAGTTGAACATAATGAACAAAGACAAAAAATTAAAACTTGAAAAAATTAAAATTAAAATTCAGATAAATACTGAAACTAAGAATGTGTTTTAAAGTTAATCTTAATGTTTGATTTCAAACTGAGCTCAACTCAAATTTTGAATAGCCATAGGTGGGATTCTGAGATCCCCCACCGGGAGGAGAGGGCGACTCTTCCTACTCGGCCATCTATTCACGTTCTCAAGGAGAAAGGGCCCATGTACAATTATATTTTGCTCAACTTTTCTCAGCTAGCTGCAGAGGCTGGAATTTGCAGCATACAGAAATTTGCTCAAAACATTGAAGCAGTATAAAACTTAATTATTTTAATTCCGGATGACAGTTTGTATCAGCATCAGCCTTTCATTTGCTAGCTGTATTAAAAAAATTTTATTGTACTTTGAGGTTGAGAAATTTTTTATGATAAATTATCAAATACTTGTGGATGGAAAAATTACTTGACTATTTTCGACTGTTTAATCTCGACCAGTAGCTAGCAATTACTCCGAAACATTTTTAATCGCAAGTGCGTATTGCAAAGCCTTCCTCTGGAATTTTGAAAACTTCAGTCTGATAAAGTCTCATCTTCCTAAATAAACAGATACAGGAAGAAGGATGATTTGTCTTCCTTTAGCATGTTGGTGCCAAAATTAAGATTTAGATGTGCGTAAGCCATGATTAAATGGTATGTTTTCTCTGAAAAATCCAACTTTATAATCCAACTTCTGGTAACAGTAAGAGATTAAAATGTACACATCGAGGACCTTAGCGAAAACTTGTCCTTGACCCCAACATACCATGTACAGTTATTTCAAACAGTCACCCGTGATGCACATTAAAGAAGGGTTAGCCCCATTTAGTCCAAAGAAAACAGCAGACATGGCGAAAAATGTGCCTTCTTTCACTTACCCTAACGGCAACCGGATCATGCAAATCTCGCATCATAAAATTACATGCAGGGGGCTCAAAGCTACTGTTACAATAAGGAAAATAAAGTGACTTAATCGATTTCACATATTAGTATGTATAGACCAGCCCATGCTCGTCTCTGACCCCTGCCCCAGAAAGATCACTGCTTTGCAAGGCCCCGCCCATGAGGACCTCCACCTCTTAGGGATTGCGCATTTGGTAGTCATATTTGCTGTTCTTTATCCATCTTTATCTTTATCTTTAGCTTTATCTTTATCTTTGATATTGATTGACTGTGCGAATATACAAACAAATACGCCGATTGGATAAAACTGTCAAGCATCTTCCCTTCTTGCTTTGCATGAGTATTCATGATCGTGAAGGCTTCCATAGCCAAACGCAACCAACGCCTGCTCTCCTCTGCCATTGACACCTAGATCAATAGGGTACTTAATCCCCAAAAATAAACTTTTTCATCAAAATCAAAATTCAGCCAACAACTCACAACCAAAGCTAACGATTGCAAACATAAACGACGGTTCCAACAAATCAGTGGTGATTTCGAGGGGGGGGGGGTGGGGCTCAGGAGGCGGAGCCCCTCATTTTAACGAACTCATATGGCACAACAAATATTTCTCTGACATCCTTCATCGGGGTTCATTAATTCGGGATTCAACTGGGATTCCACAAAGTTGCAACGTTTTTAAGAACCTAAAGCAACCCATAGTTACAAGCTGCATATTTTTCAAATAAAGCCAAGCCGCAATATTACTGGTGAATCGTCGAGTGTTGTTATGGAGCAGAATGTTTGTAACTTGGATAGTCAAGAGAAGTGAGTGAGATAGCACACGTTTGACACGAGCTGAGATCGAGATTGAAACTATAAACACTATAAACTGACCAACTAAACTAATAATTATTTACACGGAAAATTATAGATATACGAAAATAAAAATCAACAGAAATAAAAATAAATTGAAGCATTCATTATTGATTAAGCTAAATTAAGAGCCACATGTGTCGACGTGCAAAAGCTTTGCATGTACCGACCGTTGTTTCTCATTTTTAATTGAATCTGTATTACCATTGTAAGTTATTTGTGTTTGAATTTTTACGATGGGACATACTTTACAACCTATATGCTTGCAACAAAGCATAGTGCAATTCTGTAGTGGAATGATTGTCATTACAATTTTAGCAAATATTTACGGCGTCAGTAGCATGGTCTGCAGAGTAGTACACATTCTCAATTCCATATCCAAATGGAATGCCCTCTCCATTGAAGAATAATTTTAGTTATCTACAAGAATGAAAGGGGTGGAAATCAAAACAGCAGTAACTAGTGCCAAATAATTGAAGATGCACTGATTAATTTTTGGAAAATATTTGCACCCCGAAGATTATAAGAGCACCATTTATTAATTTTTCTAGGTTTTAACTTTGAGCAGGGGTTTTCTTGTCGGGACAGCCACCCTCGCTACCAGAAGCCCGAAGGGCGGGAGGGGAAATGACGCATAGAGTTGCGTTGTCGTGATTTTGAAAGGATATGTAATTCTCAATTTCGTGCGCTCTCCGACTTATGGCGGACATTCTACAGACGACCAAGACAGGATGAAATGAACATTATTTAAAGTCAGTGCCGTATTTAACTAAATTTATATTATTTTATGATTTGCAAAAGATTTCTTGATCTATTTAAGGTAGAATATTATTTATTCCAAATTTCAATTTCAAACAATGTTGTGTGTGTTTTTGTTTCCTATGTCTGACGACACTTCGACCGACCTAAGTTCGAAATTTGTCCATATCAAGAAAGCATTAAATCGCAACTGCTTATAAATACCACTTTGAGCTTTTGTGTGATTTCTGCCTGAAGAAAAATCCAGAACGATAAAGTTTGACAATCGTTAGATACCAACTGTTTGGGGCAAAAGAGCGCCCTTTTAGAGAAGGCTTTCCGTAAGTTTATAACTCAAAATCCATCTCCTTAGGCCCTTTTCTCCGTGAGAGAACAGAGAGTGACGGTAGGACGGAAATGTTTTCCTCCCACCATACGATTTTCTCTGACAACGTACTTACATTACGCAACAACATAGCTACTTACGTTGAATGGCAAAGCAGTTATTTTACAAACGATCCTCGATTTCTGTAACAAAAAAGGAAACTGTAAATTTACTGTTTAACGCCCTATAAATTCAATGTGTGGGGTTCGAAAAAGCATTAATTAAAAATATTGCAACATGCAATACTAGCTGAACACGATGCTACAAATAAAGCGACTTTGAAATCAAATACTTGGAAATATGTGAAGAAACTGATGACAAAAACAAGGCAAGTTTAGACATACCTAAAAGCTGCTTTTCTAGTTTTCGTAGATTTTTGAACACTTCAGCACTTTCCTAAAGCAAAGAAGGGCCCAAAATGTTTTCACGAGTTCAGAAAAGTGAATTCAACGAAATTATCAATACGGGCCACTCTGTTAAATAAAAAAATTGAAAAAATTTTAAGAGAAACTTTCACTATTGGGGTATATAAATATTTTCGAACACACAAGTGCGCCGTTATAGCACCATACGGCTCTGGCCAAATGATCAGACATTGGCTGTCAAGCATTAAAAACTTGCTAGTCAAGCAAATGTTTTACATTTTGCCAGGCCGCAAAACATTGCTCGTCTTATAGTTCTGCTTGTGTCAAGCATAAAATGCTTTCGAACGTTATCAAAAAACATCCCACAACACAATTTGCATATTTTCGCTTTTCAAACAAAGTTCGTGACCTGACCAAACGTTTAAACGTTGGTTGACAAGCAAATTTCAAATGGAGGACAAACAATGTTTGATCGTTTGGATAGCAGATAATTTTGCACCAAATTTTGGAGCAGAGAAGGCAAGGGCGAGATAGTTATGTAATTTCTTTTTAGGGTATGAAAAAGAAAGTCGAGCAAAGAGTGGAGCTCTTATACGACACCATTAAATGAACTCAATGGATGTCAGTGTGGATAACGCATCGTCTCTCGTTTTCTCGCACAGATATGTATACAACGGTAACACTCTTATATTTGAGTAAAAGGGTTGCCATTACATGTTACCACCTCAATATTCACGTAAATATGGTGTAATGACAGTGCAAAGAGTAAGGAGCATTTCACTCCGTGTTGCTACTAAACGTTGGAAAGAGCTATCGATCATAGTACTCGAACACAATGAAGCCGTTCATGAAGTTAATGAAAGAGACATAGACGGCAGTCAGATTATAAATTAAAAAGGCTTCAAAGAGAATCTTTCAGTACGTGAAAACGAGCATTGTAGCGGTTTAAAAATGAACTTACAGCTCGCGCATAAAGAGAATTTCTTACAGGAAAAAAGCTCATTATTTATCAACTTACGTTGCTTGTATCAATTTTTCTTTTTGTGTTAATATCTTTATGAGGTATACCGTTATCTTTCGAGATTTCTTTCCTGAAACATTAAATCAGAAAACGATGGTTTAAGATTCTCAAAGAGTACATAATAAATGTCAAATTAAAATTTCAAACCACGAGTTTTGGGCCTGAGAACCGTTTGAAATTTACGCTGATTTTTACTTACAGCTAGCAAACATACCCTTTTTTAAAAAAGTAAGGTACGATAACACCCACCTCGTATTCCCAATTATTCTTGTTGCTATATCTGTTAGGTTCATTGAAAGATCGAGCAATGAAGACAGAAGCAATTGATCAATTATCTGAAAATTAACGCACAATCTTTGAATAATTTATTCTAGCTAACAGATGGATCACATCAATTGGTACAGAAAAATATGCCGTTAGAGTTGCTAAGTGGTTAAAGCCCATGGTTTCTTGGGTTCATAACCCACTGTATGGTCTGATTTATGAACTAAAGGCAACAGGATTTTAAATTTTCAAGTGTTTCGATCTGCTTCTGGCGTTTATACTCTGAGGAGTGTCAGACGAAAAAAGCTTCCAAGTATGTTAAAAGTGTTTCTGCTGTTTCTTGCAATTTTAAGAGCCAACAGCAAACTCAGCTATTCATCCTTCCCAAGCTATAGTTAATGAGTAGCCGGTGTATTCAATCTAGGATAACAAACAGGGAGTTAATCTGTAGGTCTAAATTAATAGTTTAAACTTTCAATGACTCCGATTGCATGAAAAATGAATTTTTGCGTTTCTTGCTTCTTTGCGTTACGACAATATTACAAAGGATAAGGAAAGTAGACCGTAGCGTTTAGGTTAAGCTCCGGCAGAACACTCTCCACACGGCATTCGACAAAACTCAACAAAAATCGAGTGATGTTGAAGAGAGGTGACCAGAGGCGGACTGGCAACGAAAACCCAGGGTTGCTACTTCCAGTAAAAGGGCCCGTACCTACAGTAGCTTATTTATCATATACGTTGACTACTGCTGGCTCTTCCCTCAAAAAAATCCATCAGGATGCATTATCGTCATCGTGAGAAATTCATTTGCAACAACCCTTCCAAAATATCGTAGCCAGCTGACTCGACCTTCTTAGTTAACATAATCATTACTTTCGATGTAACACAACTTTTTTGCAATACAGTACCAGAATACATTGGGGCTTTCATCAACTGTAAGGTCGCTAGCACCAGTGGAGGGGCACAAATGAAATTCGGACACGTTTGTGTATCAATGTGCGCCAAAGGCGCAACTCCATTTAGGGGTCCAGGGGCGTGCTCCGCCAGAAAATTAGGAAAAATTGTAACTTAGAAAGCTCTAATGACCATTTTGAGCATTTTGAGACCGCTAGAATACAATTTTCGTCGCACTTGAATAAATTTCTGCCAATCCAAAAGGATCAACCTTATCTCCCATGATTTCTAGAATCTATTTACTGCCTGTTATTGAAAGTCGTTGCTACTGCCACGTAAAAAACATACAATACATAAAAATTTCTTTCAACTCTAGGCAACAACTCACCCTTAAACATGATTCTGCCATAGAACAACATTTATAAGATCACCTAAAGTGTGCGGAAAATTACAACGAGGATTGCTTTAGAAGAATTGGCAGGGCTAGATCCTCGTTTCATCTCAGCGTTTGGAATCTGTTCACATCAAAACCAAAAAGCCGGTTCTGTGTAGACAGAAAGAGTTCGCTTGCTCACTTGGACTCTTCAATCAATTTTCATTTTTCTTCCCGCCTAAAGCTGATTGATGTTTAAAACACAATGCCAATTTAGCTCTTCTTTCTGATTGGTGCATTTCGATCCGCATCTGGGTAGATTTTCCGCTTTAGTCTAAGTGTTTTTGGCCTGTTTCTAACGTTCATACTCTGAGGAGTGCCAGACAAAAAAGCTTTTAAGTATGCCCGATAATGTTTTCGCTGGTTATCGCAATTATAAAAATCTCTATAGATATTGCATTTCCCGATCTGGGTTGCAAAGTCTCTGTGTCATAAACAGCTGACCCCCTACTTAATGTAAGCCGCAACGCGGGATAGGGGTCGAAGCCGTGAAACCACAAACCTACAATAGGCCCCCCAAAGGCTGATGCAAAATATTTTCATTCAAAATCTCATCTTGATTTCTATTGATTGTAATCTCTAGCAATAATGATTCGTATGAATGATGAAAAGTTAATTTGTTGTAATTGATTAATTAAGAGCCCGGTAGCAAGAGGGCACGGGTTGCGATCGCAACCTAGCATCCCTGCCAGTCCGCCCCTGGAGGTGACCATATTCTCGACTCTTTGCTCGACGTTTCTCTAGACATTTTGTTAGCCGCTTGGACGTAAGATCAGTGTGACATAAAACAACAGAATACCGAATACCGACGCTCGACCGTTTTAACCTTGATCAATATTTTTCTCGACATCTTTCACAGAAGCCAGAGAACACTCGAAAAGACGGTCAAATATTCGCAAAATTTCACTCTAAAAAGAGCCCGGTGATGTCGAGTGAAAAGTGGAGAACATTTTACCAAGGCTTTAAAACTTCTCGAATTCAACAGTAAAAAAGTCTCACGAAGGAAATGTCTCATGATACACAGACTATTATAGGTTTGCAGCTTCAAGGCTTCAACCCCAAATTAAGGGCGGTTCACAGATTTGGGTTTAAAGAATGAGGCGCCAGCTTTCGGCCTGCCCAAAACTCTTAGTTCCAGAAGGTATTGCGCTGAGAATGGCTTCATGTCACTAGATAATGCGATAGGAGATTTTCGTTTCTCCTTCGTAAGCTTTCAAGAATAATTTTAAATCATGATTCTCCCATTATATATGACGTAAATTCTCGAATTGCCCCCTCGAATTTGCGCCCATCCTAAAGCGAGAAATTGTTAATAAACCCCAACCTCGAATAAGCCCCCTCCTCGAATAAGCCCCCACCCCTGACATGTTGGTGTTAGCCTTTTGAGTCCAAAATAATTGGTACTTTATCGAGTTATGACGGAAAAATGCATTCCATAAATTAATGATAAGTCATGCTTCTGTAAATAATTTTATAAGCCCCCTTATTTAAGCCTCCACCTCAAAAATGCCCTGAAAAAAATGAAAAATAATTAAGAACTCGAGGATTTACGGTAAAGATTTTGTCTCGTGGCTACGACTTAGCGATTCCTTTAAAGGCGGACTACGGCAATGAGCTGGTTTTGTCTCGCGGTTTCTAGACCTCCTATAATTGGCCCCTGATATAATCTTAGAAATATTCATGATCAAACTCACCCCTGTTTTCAAATCCCATTTCTTCCTCACATGGCAAATAACATTTTCATTCAAATTATAAGAGTAGTCAGAGCTTTGGTTTCCATCAGCGCCTGTTTCTTTACAATTATTTTCAGGCTCTGTAAAAATACAAAAAATTAGCATAATATGACAAAGGATGATATCTGCAGTGGTCTAGCGGGAACCAGTGTGCCCATGCTGCTACTTGGATGCAAAATTCGATTAGATGTAAAGCTTGATTTGGCTGGATTCGATTAACCAGGTACTCAAGACTTTCTAGGGTATTGGGTAAGGAATAACACAGAAAGCCTAATATATCCCGAGTCAAGAAAAAGAAGAGCCTTGTGTTTTATTGACCTGTTAAAGCACTAAGATTACCCACTTCCTCGATCCTCCTTCTAATTGGGACCAAGAATCGCAGCTTCTCAGCCTGAGATTATAGAACTGGAAACCCTCGTCATGTTTATGCTTACGGGTTAGCAATTGCAGTGAGAGGTGTTGGAACAGATACACATGATCAGATTTTATCAAGCAAAAAAGCTGGCAAATACTGTTGTGCGTCAAAACTCAGTATAAGCTAGTAACGAAAACATTAGAAAATAACAATTTACCAAAGATTTTACCTGTATGTGAAGAAGAGACGGGTGTCTCATAATCGCTTTCGTCGACCGTAAACTTTCTATTCGCTTTAGCATTGCGACCAATTTCACCAAGAAAGACGACAGAATCGCCTGGTGTTGCAAGATAATGATCTTCTCGAACTGTAAGTCCAGGAGTTTTATTATCTAAGTCTTCTTTATCCATTGTCACGTTCAATAAAGCCTTGTCAGAAGCCTGGTTGTCGTGTGGTTGCCTGGCTTTTTCTGTCCCTCCCTCCTTTTCGATTCCGCATTGTATCGACTCGATCGTCCTTTCTTTCAAGTGGTCAAAAAACCCTGACTTTTTCGAAGTCGAGTCCAAATAGGCTTCATTGAGACTTTGAGTTCTCTTGACAGATGTAGACGCCGCTGCCTTTTCCACATTATTATGCACATCTTTAGGACCTCCCATCAGGGATTTATCTATCAGACCGTGTAACAGTAAAGAGCTTTGGCTACCCGGTGGTATTCTTTGGTTACCCTGTGGTGAACTATGGTTACCCTCTGATATACTTTGGTCACTTTGAGTTAAACTATGTTTACCATTGGACATACCCTTTGGTGTATCATTGTTACTCTGTGGTACACTTTGCTTTCTCTGTGGTATACTATGATTTCCTTGAAGCTCATTATCATTTTGTATCCCATAGTTCAATTCGAGGGAATCCACGCAACTATCCGCTTGGGAAAGGGTTCCTAAAATTTCAGTTTCTGTAGTGCTCAGTATACTGACTAAACCCGTTCTACTTTGGGTTGCATCTTCGCAAAACAAAGCTATCCGTGAACCGGGAGAACGTTTGGCCATTTTAGACGTTTTAAAATCTGCAAGCAACATTTCTGAGTCAAATAAAGTAAGAGATTTGTCCAATCTGCAATTTTCATCTTGTATTTTGGTAGGGCTAGACGATCTCATAATATCCTTCTCGGAGATATCCATTTCTAATTCATTAGTTTCTAGTGTAGAACTTGCTGCTGGCGATAACTTACGCTTGGTTTCAGTCGTAGAAGATTCTCTAGGCAAAAAGCAGTTTGCAAATTCCTTGATGTCGAATGCACGATTGTCCTTGGCGAACGTTTCAAGAAACTTCGAAAAGTCGTTTTCAGCAGCATCATTTCCCTGAGTAGTATGCAAACTGGCATTAAATTCAGATGCTTCAGACTCCCCTGGTATGGTTTTTAATACAACGGTATTTCTAGGCGTCGTTATGGCGGACTTTGCTGCGTATTTTGTCGCCGAGTCCTCAAGCAAGTTCAACGAACCGTCCAAAACCCCTGCCGAGCTGACTTCTGATATATACTCATGATTCTGTTGTTTTTTATCAACGGTCGAACAGTCATTCAATACTGGATTCACACAATCTTGTCCAAGAATTGGGGGCAGGTCTATTTCTTCACCCGTTTCAACAAACTGTACCTCACCGCATGTAACATTTTCCTTAGCTACTTTTGACGTCACACTATCCTTCCCAGTGCTGAGTTTATTATCTTCACTGCCTTTCGCATTATCCACTATCTTTTCTGTTTCCAATATTGAACCTTTAGTATTCGCCTTTTTCACAGCATTAGCTTTTGCACCGATCTCACTCGCAGCAACTTTATTTCTACCAGCAATTTTACTTGTCCTCGAGACCGAAAAGCATGGACTAACAGTTCTCTTTGCAGACACCAAAACTCCAGGCCTTTTGGTCACGACTCGAGTTGGTTTGTTATTTCTAGTGGAGGCAGAGCAGCTGGGCGAGCCTTTTTCCTGGGAAGATGAGAAAAGTGAGCTTTTTTCTTGTGTATAGAGACTTTTTGCCTGACTTTTTCCCGAACAGTTAGGCCTTTTTGTTTCATTGACAGATTTAGGTGTAGCTGAGGACTTTGAGCCAGACTTTTCTGCTGTTCCTGCGGTGTTTACATTGCCTTTTTTGGCCTTGTCTAACGTAACTGTTTCACGTTTATTTAGTGGCTTTGTTCGTAGACTCGGCATGCCAAGTTTATGGTCCTTCTTTTCGACACAAGAGCTTGTCTTAGTTGAAAGCTTTGGTCTCGCTATTGGTTTCTTCGCCTGAAAGGTAATATTGGAAAAAATCAACAATCTTTTAGTTCGATACCTGTCAGAGTATATAGAGGAATAAATTCAAGCGAAAGAGTTGGCAGAGATGGAAAGATGTGTCAATACAAATAAAAAAATTAATCTACTTCGTCTGAAATAAGCGGACTCTCATTTCCCTCCACAATAATTGCTATATCAACAAGCATACGGGGAAAGGGTGGAAATGACTACAGGGTAGGGGTGTAAGTCTTTAAGGCTGGAATTGGTGCTTGTAGCAGTAAGATTTAAATAAGGAATAGCCTTGAAAGAAGTTTGAATGTCTCCACGAGTCCCACGAGCTTTTCCTGCAATGAAAGTCACAAATCTGGTTAAATATGGTTTATTTGTCTATGTATATACCTGGCTAACACTTCTACTCTTAACAATCGGATTGGAAACAGACGCTTGCACGTTGGCTGGACTGCATTTTCCTAAAAAGAAACCTATACGTCAAAATCTTGAATATATACAAAGATAAACAGAAAGAATAGTAAGATTCATGGAATGGTAGAATTTAGTGTAAGAAGGGGTTCCACGAGAAAATGAGATTGGTAGATCCCGGGGGTTACTTAAATATAATATAATATTACTTTAATATTGGTACAGGTATGTGCCACCGATGTTACATAAGCATGATTTCAACCAAAACCCCTTATAACAAGATTGTAAATTGAAGAAAACTAAAAAACCCCTTTATTCCAGCCCAACTAGTACTAATATTGCATTGAAGATGTCAGTAGTGCGATTTCAAGCAATAATATGACCTAAAAAGTCTTATTACATACTCTCATATTCCGTTTTTTCCCGTATAGGCAATGTATCCTTTCTGTGTCTACATTATAAGAGTGTGGGTCTGCAAAATATCGGCGGCACATCCCCCGTCCATTCATAGTTATGAATGTACCCCTGAGGGTAGATAATACATACCAGGAAAGATTTTCTAATATTTGGAATAAAAGGAGCTGTGGGTACAAGATACAGAAATTGGTCGCCGTGTAGTTGCAGTCGATACGAAGCAGCGTTAAAGATACGCGAGAAAGCGTTACTAAAATGTTTTAAACCTGTTTGTTGACATTTTTGTTCGTTAGAGTCAGGCTTGGTACTTCTGCTAGTAGACTGTTGCTCTTCCTGCAGTAAAAAAAAAAATAGAATAGTCTTTCAAAATAGCACAACTATTTTACCTCGAAAATCTATAGACATGGACAAATACAGACAGTGTTCTTCTGATTGACAAAGAAAAATCAGATGAAAAGCGACAAATACATTCTAGGTGAAAAACTGGCCATAAACATTCAAGAGGCCCCATTCAAACATTTATCAGTGAGGGATGGGAAATAATCTGAATAAATTGAATGCCATCATGCCATCCGCCATATCAATATTGTGAGAGATGGAGATGGAGTGCTTCCTAACTGGGGGGTTCACAAACCAACCTTCTCTAAAGCCCTGTTTATACAGTTTATACTATACTGGATAGACTTGATTTTCATGTCGGATAAGGGTTGGTGTTTACATCATGTACAAATCACTACAAAAATCGGAGTGATTTTCACTCCGATTTTTGGCGATATGAAAATCACTCCGCTCCCGGATGTAATTGACGTTCTTCTGTGAATGGGGATTAAATACTAAAATTTTCCATTGTCTGGGCTTTCTGGTAAAGTGTAAATGGGTCTATACGGGGTCTATCCGATGTGAAAATCAGAACGCAACGATAGCAATGTACGCACTTGCCCTATCCGGTATGGGTTCATGCAAGGCGCAGTGCTCCGTTAGCTATCCCGTATACTGTAAACGAGGCCTTAAAAGATCACAAAGTCTAACATTTGGGAAGAAAGAATTCTAAATGTTGGCGAAAACGTGAGATATTGATATGCGCAGGACAGTTTTCGAATCTGCTATCTTTTGCTTTTGCACTGACTGCACAAACTGAACCACATGGTGAAAGGTTTCCACGAGTCCTAGTCGTGATTTAAAGATCCATCATTAATCTACCATCTACATTACCTCTGTCACTAACTTTGCAGCCGAGCCATTTGCTATTTTGCCTTCTCCATTAATTGCGACGTCATTCTGTGAGCTGACGCTGCTTTTTATTCCAGTCATGATCTGACTGGTATCTCCATTATCACATTTCTTAGCTGAAATTGCAAGAGAGCCTCCATCAAACTTTACAGAAGTGCTCCCAAGCGGATCTTCAGAGGAATGCCCAGCCGAGTTCGCAAGAGAGTTCTGTGCTGTGTCAGCCTTCTCCGGCGACTCCTTGACTGAACCTCCAATTGTACCAACAGCAGTACCTCCAACAAAATCTACTTCAGAGCTTGCAAGTGAGACAGGAGAGCTTGGCTGGGTCCATTTTGTTAAACCATCCAAAGAAAGGGAAACCAGAGTTTCGTTTTTAGATTCCTCTTCAATATGCGACTTTATCTCACATTGCTGCTGCCATGTCGTGAATTTCTGAGAACTGCAAGAAGGCGAAAGCTTGTTTCCAATTTCTTGTTTCCTGGAAGTGACTGTCGCTTGGTATACTTTTTGCTCCATGTAAATTTTGTTCAGATAGCTGGACTCAAATGGCAGGTTTAGTTTAGAATTGGTCTCAAGTTCGCTTCCGAATCTATCTGTCGATTCATCTCTACAACGGAGGAAATTTAGAAAATGAAAATTTTACAGTCCCAAAAGATTTATATGTCCAAACAAGTAGCAATATTGAAGTAAGTCATCCGTAAAGTCAAACGAGAACTGTCTGTCCGTGGTCTGGGTGTTTCTTCCAATTATGTGTCAATGGCACATCACTCGAGTGTTTAGTACGATCTCGTGTGCTTTCAACAATTCAATTCTATTTTATTTTCCACGATTTAAAGAGGGTTCAATGATGACTGGTTTGTTAGGTGCTCTCCACTTCACAAAAAAGGTAGTGAACTCTCTTTAAACAATCTTTGAGTTGTACAAAACTTCAAAATTGCGATAAACAGGGGAAACATTTTCGGTCATACTTAAAAGCTTTTTTCGTCTGACACTCCACAGAGTATGAGCGTCAGAAACAGACCAAAATTGACCTAAGGAGGAATTTGTACCCACATGCGGATCAAAATGCACCAATCGGAAAGAAAAGCTGAATTGGCATTGTCTTTTAGACACCAATCAGCTGGTCGAGTACAGCTGCAAGACCAATAGAATTGTTTGAAGAGTCGAAGTGAGAAAACGAACTCTTTCTGTCTACACAGAACCGGCTTTTTGGTTTTGATGTAGACAGATTCCAAAACCCCTAAGTGAAACAAAGATCTTGCTTTGCCAATAATTTTGGAACAATCCTCGCTGTAATTTTCTGCACGAACCGTGCCCTTTCGCACGCTATCCCCACACTGGAAGGTTGCCTTAGCAAAAAAAAAAATAGCCCGGTCACACTGCTTGCAAGGGACCGCAGTGATACTCCATTTTGCGAGACTTCGCGCATTTTAGGTGTTATGGCAGCTATCAGCTGAAGTGGACCAGTAGCTTGTGAACCCTATTGATATTCTGGAACGAATACCCCGGGTACTCATTACCCGACCACGGAAGGAAGGACAGCTGAGTTGGCTGTTGGCTTGTCGAAAGCAGTCCTTACGAGATTCGAACCCACGACCTTGCGATCGTGAGCCGAGCGCCTTGACATCTCGGCTACACCATCTATGCAAATTGGTCTTTTGTCAAAGTCCAGATTCAGGTCTAATCATAGTCACATTGAAGTATCCCCTGGACACATTTTTGTGTACTTCTTGTATGATAAGCGTAATCTTGAAATATATAATGATTTTTACTTTGATTTACCTTTGTAAGAAATGAAGTGGTGGGATATCTGTATCTCTTTCTGCTTTGCACTTTAAATCCACTGATTGCTGGAAGAGAAGAAAAATATCATGAATACATTCTTACTTCTAAGAACCTGATAATTTTTGTTGGGGTTCGAAGTTCTTATTTTTTAATAATTTGAGGCTCGGTTGATGGTGTTCTTATTTCAACATTGACTTTTCTACAACTACACACAATAAATTGTTTCTAGGGAACAACAAATAATAGTTTGGCATATCTTGTATGCCATGTTATTTAGTAATTGAATAGTTCTGTTTGTTACCACGAGGATAAATAAATTTTCAAAACGTATTTTCTTGCTCTTAATTTTCATCTGAGGCTGGACATGTTCTTGCGTCGTTCTTATTTTCTTGGCAAATCGAGCCTCGATTTTCTTATAACGTTTGTTCTTATAAAAAGAGTGTATATCATATAATTCGAAGTAAACAACAGGGTAACAAGAGTGCACCACAAAGAAACCAAAGTCGGTCAAGGGAGAAGCTATTCCTACTTAGACATTAACTATTACTGGCAATGAAAATGTCAACAAGTTACTGCTCTGCTTAAAAACATAACTTTTGAAACAGGTTTTTATATTAAGGAAGAAAAAATTGAAAGAGCGAGAATCCCGAAGATTTACAAATCTTGAAAGGCTTCAATGAAAGAATCATATTGGCTCTAAAAACAAAACCAGCAAAATTAGTGAATCTCAATATTCTCGCTTTGAAAGAACATGCAACGCCCTATGCTAGCAAAATTGATTTTGAATTCAACTCGAAGTAAAACCAAAGTAACTTACTTTTAGCGACAGGACACTTGATCTCAACAGAAACTTGACGTATATGCTGCGACTATCATCTAGCAATGAGACGGGGTTTAAAACCTGGACCAAGGCAGCCTCTGTAAAACTAGGCTCTCTAGATACCACAACTTGAACTTGCTGACCAAGGGCTCTCGTTCCGCTAACTTGCACCAAAACATCAATTAGAGTTTTCGAGTTTTCGACTTTGATCCAGTCCGGACCAGAAAGGAGATCTTCGCCCGATAAAACGCTTACGCAAAGCACCGTCGTTTCAGGCATGTTGAGAAAAGTTTATAATAAGATAATTACTGTTTCGTTGGGTTTAGAATGCGTTTCTCGTAATAATCTTTCAATTTCGTAAATTCCTTGTTTGTGAATCGCGATATTTCGGTGAATAAGCAACCAAATGACTTTATTTCAAAACAAACAACGGCGGAACGGTTAACAGGCTTCTGCGATAATTTCAAGCGATTCGCGTCGTATTCCAGACCATATTGTTAGTAAAAAAGCAACAGGAACGGTTCTTGCTAAAAATTACCATAAAAACCTTCAAGTCGAAAGAAATAATAAAGTTTTGGGATAAAGAGTGCCACTTTGAAAGTGTTTTAATAATTAATGCGTTTTTCGGTTACCAGTTATAGAGATCAAATCAAGCAAGTCAATCAGTCAAGAAACCTCGCTTTCAGAAGAGGAAAAACAAAAAATAGATAAACTGACTCACAAAATAAGCCTATTTCCGCTCGATGTTGTTGTTGTTCTTTGCAATGGCTGTACGTCTAGTGACAAATCAAAAGTAGGCGAGCGTAAACAAGAGAATTGTAGCAAGTCTATAAAAAACTACCAATATCACAACCATTTTGCAGCATTTAGGCTGTTGGCACGTGAAAATTAAAGGGCGCGAAACAGTTAACGACTGTACAGGCAACGAAATGCAAAATACCATTTTCTATCTTTCAGCGTTGAATGGGAATTCTAAATCTGCAAAAGTCTGAAAACGGTAGTATTCGTAGGAATAAAATTACATTTCCCAATCAAAAAAGCCTGGTTCCTATTTCGTCGTAGGCGAAGCGTCGTGTTCCCGTCCCAACGGCGATGCTCATGTTCCCATATAATCGTGAGCAACGGGGACGACGGAGACAAACAGGAAAATCCTCGAGTTCTCGTTGTCAGCGCACAGCAATGATATGGGAACGGAACATGTTTTAAAGCGATGGCGACGATCAAGAAACATGCAGTGCAGAAACATGTTCCCATGTCAAAATTCATTTTAAGGTTACATCGTAAGAGACGGGGACGCGACGGCGTCGTTCAAAAAATTGATACAAATTTCTGACCTATCCCCGATGACGCTGTTATTGGCGACATGCTTTAAAACATGTTCCCATATAATCTTAAGCGAAACCGTCATCCCCGACGATATGGGAACCAGGCTATACAGAAATATCGAAGACGGTCGATTTCGCAGGTTTAATTCGATTCAAATTCGTTTCGAGTTCGGGTTGAGATCGATTCGAATTAACCATTGTACAGCAGTGATAGAAATGAGAATCTCTGCGAAGTAGCGAAGTCTACAAAACCTCTGCCTGCTTGATGGATCAGAAGGTCTTTAAAGACTGCTAAACCGTTTTCAGAATTCAAGCAGAAACAAATGAATTCCAAGCCTACAAAACTCCGAATTTGTCCCTATCAAATATACCTTTGATAACGAGTTTTGTGAATTTTCTGACGCTAAAATGCGTCTCCGTTTGCAAAATTGATTAAAAACTGGTGATCGGGCCGTGCAAGACGAACGACTTGAAGGGAGTTGGGGATAGAAAATTTAGAATAAATAATTCTATAGTGTAGTAGATTTATACTCTTTTGATCATCAAAGTTCACTTTTCAATTAAAAACTACATTGTGACTAATTTGATTAAAGTTACCTAAATTGAAACTCGGTCGTGAATACAAGGCCAGCTTTTTTCATCTTAAACAAATATTAGTCGTTCCAGCAACCATAGCCAGTTCAAAGTTACTTCAAACTTGAATTCAATTCAATTTCACCTCTGTTGATTTTTCATGCACATTTTAAAGTTCTCCATTTCTTTTTGACAAAGTCTCCAATCTTTCTTCTCAAAATAGCAATCCTTAAAATGGATAAAGAAGCTAAGCAAAAGGAAAGTAGGATCAAATATGAAAAGAAAGAACAATGATTTATCTAAAACTCGAACATTGACCAGAGACCAACTAAAACAGAAATTCCACTAAGATATTTCATTTTACATTAAAAAAAACAAGAAACAATAAAAATACAAGCTGCATCACACATGCTAACCAAGAAGGAGTGAACCAGACAGGATACCATTCAGTCGCTACCTGGTACCAAAAGTTTAAGAAAGAGCTTTCCTCAACCCTTTGGAACCACAAGAGCTCTGGAAAAAGTCCAATTATTGTCCAATTTAGTCCCAATTGGTAGGGGTGTGCATTGCCTTGAATTTATTTTTGGTTCTTTGCCAATCATTTCAAAATGGTTTGTATGTACCCCAATAGGATTTACAAAGTGAAAATCTGGTTGACCATGCAGTGTTGCAAGCCCAAATTCCTATTAATATTTTCATATGCTGCCTACATGTCTGAATGAATGATGCTTCCTGGTGCAACCCATTGTTGAATTAATTTAGAAGCAGTGTTGCTGCCACTTCAGCCATTCTTATCTTCTGTGTCATACCCACAAAAGATCCACCTCTCCTGCACTCTGTGGCCTCTGTTGTTCTTCCTCCTAATGAAGAGATATTTATTGATTTTGAAAATGTGGCTAGGACCACCAATCTGATGCGGATGAGTGATGAAATGCTGCAAACAGAGCTGTTTGAAGATGCCAATAGCATTGCTTAACCCAATGTCTAACTCTTTTTTTATCTGCTCTGCGGCAGACCATTGGTTGGATTGCAGTCCATACTCCCTATGTACATGAGATCAATCAATGATCTGCCATATCCTTAGATAACTCCCCTTGAAGAAGCTACCCTTTCTCACATTGTTGGTCTTCCTGCAGCAAGGACATCTCCATACTAGCCATTTGACTGAGCAATTGTATATTGCCTGTCAGTCACATGGCACATCACATGTC
Source organism: Chrysaora quinquecirrha (assembly GCA_014526335.1). Classification (NCBI taxonomy): domain Eukaryota; kingdom Metazoa; phylum Cnidaria; class Scyphozoa; order Semaeostomeae; family Pelagiidae; genus Chrysaora; species Chrysaora quinquecirrha. The sequence goes on along the minus strand of JACTAT010000009.1, from coordinate 1,781,605 downwards.
GGGCAAAGCATGTCTCTGTTTCTTGATCTCTTGCATAAAGGGCAAATAAGAAGCTCTGGCCATGGTTGTGAACAAGTTGTATGACGAGAATAGTTTTGGTCTTTAGAATTAGGTGCCGTGTATAGACCTACCCACCAACTTTAATACATCTTTTTATGAGAAACAAGTTTACAAGAAACCTTGATCAAGAAAAACGTTCATGTAATAATTTTTTTTAGATACTTATAGAAATACATAAAAAGAATTAATAAGAAACCTTTCATTATAACTTGGTGTATAAATGGAGAAAAAAGACATAATGACATATTTCCAACATATTTTTAGACATTTTAACTCTTTCATATCTTTGCCCCTTCTCCTTTGGGGCTTTTTTGTAAATATTTGTTTGAAAAATGGCATGGTACAAATTTTTCGTAGCAAAATAAGTTAGAAATGTCTTGTCTTCAAGAAACAATCAGTTCTAAAATAGGATTGAAAATAAAGAAGCTTCTTAAACTATACCTTGAACTAGATAGTTTCTTATAAAAACAGTGTAGCCTAAAATTGTGTAGTGTATGAGTTAAAGATACCTTCTACTTTAACTTTGGCCTATTACCTGTAGTGCATAATGAAATTTTGCACAACCAGAATTGTCGATTCTTTGTTCAAAAGGGTCAACTTCATCTTCATTATCGTCATTTTCTTCCGAATTTTTTGTCATGGTTGAAGATTCTGCTTGTTTCGAATCCATGCCAGCCGCCATTTTTCAAAATCTCTGCTCAAGAGTCAAGGCCGAGGTATTTGGGTCCTGGGCACTAATGTTATGAAAGTGATGATGATGATGAGGTGAAAATGGAGAACCCTTTTCCCTTCCCCCAATAACGAGATAAGTGTAAAACCACTTTTCTGCAAGGGGGTTTTACAAGTGGGTTCTTGATTACTTGATACAAATATGTAAAGAAAAACTTACGACCTTTTGTCTTGTCTTTCTTTTCTTTTCTTGAGACAGAGAAATCCAGACGTTAATAACGATACAAATCTTGAATCAGCAAAACTTTAATACTTAACCAAACTAAACTTTAAACTTATTAAACTTACTTAATCAAACAAGAGCAGTTCGGCTCTAAAATACACAAGGACAGTTCGGTCCTGAAAACACAAGAGCAGTTCGGCTCTGAAACAACATTACGCGCCGCGTAAGATTCCAAGTGACGCGGTCACTAACAAAACACACTTAAACAATACCAAAAACTCTACTAAATTTTACGAATACAACGATTATAAAGCCTAAAAAACACGTGAACAAAGTTACAGCTAAATAACCATAAAAGGGAAAACTAATTAAAATGCATAAAAACTAACCAATAAAAATACGCATCATTCATTAAGATTAACCAATAGCAAAAAGAAATAAAATTAAAAGTTAGTCATTTCATACGTAAAAGATTTCATACGTAAAAGTCTTCATTCTTCTAACCCAAACAGGAACCTTTTCTAGATTCAAAGTTAAATCTTGGTTTCCTCATATGTATTATCAAACAGAGGCATTGACGTACTTCGATGTTCAAAACAAGCAGCTCTACGTGACGTGAATCTTCTAAGTCATTGTATGTTTTGTTTTCTAAACGAAAGGATGTCTAAATTTTTCTGCTGTTTTGAAACGCCACAAAATCGTTTATTTACTCTTCTAAGATCATCAAGAGCGCGCAGATCTTTTTTGATCCTTCTTCAATCCGACTCGGCGACTTTTGTTCAATTTGTCGATATCTTCAAGGTTGGGGAAAGAACAGGCGTCATCCCAATACCTGACGTGCTCCTTTTAGCACCGTTCGCAGCACACTGGTATTAAAGGTTTCAATCTCAGCAGATTCTTTTCAAACCAGCCACACCATTTTCTATTTTTAAACCAGCCTCCCATGACATTATTTCAGCCTTTCGGACGCAGCGTAATATCTTGGAGATTGACTTGTATATGTCAATGACATCACACGAAGTATAGACACGAAATACTTCTTTGTTATTGCAGCCAGGTACTCCAATGACGTTGCTTTCATTTTGAATCACCCGCTCTGGCTCTCGCATTTAATGTCTATGAAATGCCTGCAAAACGTTCCTCAAAGTTGGAAAAGTTATTGTGGCAATACAGAGAATAGAGATTGTTCTAGACCTTTCCCGATGTTTATTGTTGAATTTTATCATTTGATTCAACTAGCTGAAGATTGTCATCTCACATATATAATGGTCAGTACGATTAGTATTGTGGGACGTATTCAACCTGACAGTGAACCATTCTTAATTAGCGAAGAAGACATGCATTTGCTCCAGTAGTCTTTTTTGATTCCAAACTTCATGTACTGTCAGTCAACAGTTGCACCTTCCAACTGCAATAAACGGCACCAAAGCTTTGCAACTGATGTAGCATACTTCCTGTGAGACCTACTGAGTTTAACTATCGCATTACCCAAAGTTATTGTTGTCATCACTATTTGATTAATAGGTGAAGAAACAATTAGATCCTAGTGTGTCCTGTCCTCTTGTTTTGGGTGATTTTATCAGCAAATAAAGCTACCCGGCACAGCTAATTTGTAGACCCTAATTGCATTTCATATTTGTGATTATCTCATTCTTCATTATTTTACTAATGTCTAAAGAGAGTTCTCTAGCAAAATCAGCACTGTGATTTATATCAGTATAGATCTTACATCTTCATATCTTTGAGCTAACAGTAAGTCTTTCCAAACACCAAGGTAACTTCTAGCTTGAAGTATGCCACTATATCTTATTCTAGCGACTGTCATACCAACTTTAAACACACTGTTGTATATTCTTGCATCTGCCGCAGTATTCTGGACTCCTTATCATAATACCATTGACCAACTCTACTGACAATTGGTTTTCTGGTCTCTCTACAGGTCATTGATCTTCTGCTGTCCAAATTGCTAGCAGTGCGAAGTCATCTGCAACAATTAGCTGTTCAGAGATGTCTGGGGAGAACCAGAAATGTTCTCAATTATGGGCTCATATAGAATGGAATAACTTTCACCACTGGCAGCTCTGCTGATAATTCATGAAGCAATATAATTTCTGAACTTTTGCATCATGCATGCTCTATACGTGGGGAATTTTGAATTTGAGAGCCAAAGACAATTTTGATACTGAGTTCAAAAGGAGTTCATGATTCAAATTTCAACATTTCTTGTTATTCCATTATTCTAGTAAAGGACTTACATCTGAAGCTTCCAGCTCTAAATCGTGAAGTAATCTTGCTGGTGCAATGGCATCCAAAATTGGCTTGTCATTATTAAATCATGAGTAAAACAAATTGATAAAGTAAAGAGCCATGAGATAACTCATACTACACCTTTATGTAGTTTTGACCCATTATTTGCATAAAAATTGAAACAACACCGTTTCAGCTATCTCATCCCAAATCCTTGAACATTTTGTCTGAAACCAAGAGCTGAGCATGTCACATTGAACCAAGTAAATATTATATCAACCATACTTGCAGTCATTATTCACTCCTTCTAGAAACGACTTCCTTGTGTCACCTCCCATGCTCTACCACATATTTATGAGTACTATCTTGTATTCAGGAAATGATGATGTGCCGGTTAATTTCTGCCCATTGCATTTTTGACATTTTTGAAGGCTGCTTAAGTCCCCCTGATTTCTATTGTTAATGTTAGCGTTAGCAAATGTTTTTCGCCATATGCCACATGATCAAGTTTAAGGGTTTTTTAGTGGCTGTAGGTACCTGCGAATCAGGCTTTTTTAGATAGGAGAGTGGAGATGGCTTGCTTCAACTTTCTTCAGGTCCACGAGGATCTTCATTTTCAGTTTTGCCAAAATTATTGATGCAATGCCTCTTTCATCCATATTAATAAGGTCCAAGCTCCAATGAAGACCTTCTGGAAGAAGAGTGGTAGGTTCTCTTCCTACCAAGTTTGCTTTCCCATAGTCTCTTGACAAATGAGCCAATCCTGGCATTGTTTTATCTTGCTTTAGGATTCCAAAGTACCATTTGATAACACCATTCGAGGAACATTGCTGGTCCACACTGTGTCACTTGAATGAAAAGCTGTGGCAGATTTGAGCGTTACTTTCTTTTAGAGTTGAAATTTACTAAAGTCCTCAATGTCGTTTGTAGTCTCTTTCAGCATAGTGCACCGAATAAGTCTTTGGAAATAGCAGCTTAGAGTAAAGCAATGTATCACCTTTGTTTACCACTGCATATGAATTTATCGTTTGCATGTAATTGGCCCTGCAGCTTTACATATTGGTTTTCTGTATATCCTCCTGTTTGTTCTCTCTTGTCATCATCCTGCATGCCCTCTCTCCATTAGGCTGATTGTAAAATTATTTAATTGACAATTGGCAAAGAAAAACCAGACATAAACGGATAGGAGCTGTGTTGCTGAATCGAGGATATATAATTTGTTTCTTGCAGCAAAGTTCCTGGACATTGCCCTATTTGACTTGATATCATATTAATTTGTTATGATTTCAACTAAAGGAATTGGCAATTCTTGACCAAACAGTTTGGAAAGAACTGAAGCATTTTAAAAGTCAAAGCCCATAAACTATCATTTTATGGTCTCACAAGTGGCATCTGCACAAAGCAAAGCACTTTTGGTGACTTTGTGGTGCATCCAGTTAGATCCTCCTCCGTTAGAATTATACACAGCCTGTCTTCATTTATGCATTCTTGGTGGACATATCCAAAATATTTTCTTTCCTGCTAACAAAGACTCTTATTGGCATGTTCAAAAGGCATTTTTTTTCTTGAAGAGATTCTTATGATCGCTTTAGCTGCTTTAGCTGCACCAAATCATTTTTCACAGGAAATTAGCTGCCAGTTCATTTCCCTGGCTTCAGATTTGAATGATCTGCAAATTTATGAGCAAGATTATGTCTAGCTGCACCAATGGTTTATTTACTGGCAAGTCACATAATTTTTGGAGAACATTTTATTGATAATTTCATGGTAACTGACAGGGATATTTATCCATTTTGAACTTCACTGTGCCTTGCCAGAATGGACATGAATTTTCGTACTGGCACTGTTATAGAGTTCTTTCAAATCAACAAGAAATCATTTTGGCAGTTCTGTTGCATTATTCAAGATACAATGACGAAGCAGCAGTGTGCATTTATCACAAGGGCAGTGCCTGCTGCAGTCCTTGAATACTCTCCCAATATAATTCATCCAAACATGCCAAGATAAGTGCCATACTAAACTCAAGTAGTATCAGCTTTGGATTTGCAAGTCTTTTGACGCCACTCTTATGACATTCCTTTTCGTGAATCATATTGAAAATCCATTGAGAAAAGTGATCTGTTGTTAGTGCTGTATTCTGCCACTGGTATGGGAGGACCAAAATTATAAGAATGCTTACTAACTGCCAAATAGTCTTTTGCTGTGATTTGCTTTAGATGTGTTGTGACGTCAAATTTTCAGCAGTTAACAAATCTGGACCGACCCTCAACAGATCTTCTCTTCATTTTTTCACAGAAAGAAGTGCAGATCTGTTTGCTGTAAAGAAATCTTTCAGAAATTCTTATGATTACTACCATGAATATTTCTGGCTTCCAAAGACCCCTTTCATGATTGAATTTAGCTTTTCCTTTGAAATAGGCACAATCTACATTTCTAGAGTCTGGCATGGAGTATGGTGGTGTCCGAAAGTGCAAACCAAAAACTGTATTATAATAATATAATATGCTGCAAAGTATGTTTGCAGCTCCTTGAGAAAGCTGGCTAGTCTTTATGGTTAAAGATGTGGAAATCTTCCAAAGAGGCATTGGACATACCAGTGGCACAGACAGTGTCCCAATCATATAAACTAATAAGAGCATATTTTGGGGCAAGAAGCAATCTTTTCCGATGGGAGAAGGCTATCTGTCTAGTGAAAAAGGCATGGCATCTTTTATTTTGCTTCTTATCTCATTTTTTATAAAAGACTAAATTGCCGCCTTGACAATGTTGCATAGATACTTGTTGCAGCAGTATTCCTTGAATTATCTTGATCCTTTAATTCAATCTTCTCTTATGTCTTTCTTTTCTATTTTTCTCCATTTAGCTACTTTGGTATCCTTCAAATCTTTGTGAAAGCTCTGCGCCATTACATTGGTTGAGCACCAGTGTACATTTATCACAAAAGCAATTCTTGCCGTGGTTCTGGAGCAACCAACCAATGTTTTAGCCATAAACATTTGCATTGGTGAAATTGTCGTCATGATAACGCTGGGCTTTGTGAGTTCTTTTCTTACAGTTGCTACATCTAGCACTCGTACGTGGAACATTGTGGAGATGTCAAGGTGTTTTGGCTGTGCTGCAAAATTTGGAATTTTTAAAAGAGAAGTATTAAAACTAATGTGCTTTTTTCTATTATTTTGCTGTTAAGATTTGAAACGAAGACCTATAAGTAGGCCTATATCTGTACCTAGACTTCTATATTGGTATTTTATCCTTTCAGTTTCAGTTTCAGTTTCATTGATTTTAAATTCCACTACATACAAATTCTCTATAAAGTTACAACAATTAAATAACTACACATTAAATTAAGATACTACATTGACATAAAAAGGAAAAGCATAACACTGGAGGATTTGCATGAAGGGGAATTCTTGAGGAATTTTGTTAGCCTTTGTTCTATTGAAAAAATCGGGTGTGCAAGTGCTGGCAAAGCTGGATTTTCGTTTATCTGTTTTCGGTGGGGAACAGGAACAGGCATGGGGAATGGGATGAACAATGAACAGGAACCAGAAAAAACTGATTTTCAGTTGATTTCTTCAGGAAAAGTCCGCAGGACAAAAACAATCAAATAACTAGAAATTTCGACAATTGCATCATCACATCAACCGAAATTCCAGAATTTAAATTTGCAGCGCTTTATGCGTTTCAAAATATCAAATTTTGATTGTTTCTTTGTTTCCTGTCTGTTTTGTGCCAAAGGAAAAAGTTGAAATTTTTCCAGTGACAAAACAGACAGGAAAATGTTCTCCTGTAAAAGTGTGATGAGCAAAGTGCTCACGCTCACACAATTTTTTTCCCGTTCCGTTCCTTCCTGTTCCCATGGTTAAGTGGACAAATGGAAATCCAGCTTAAAGGGTGGCCTCTACCACCAACCCTTTGCTATCCCATCTAGCTAGACGATCTTTAAGACTAATAGTAATACCAACCTCATGTTCATCAGGTTGTTATTGATAAAAATGCCAAAACAAGAAGATACAAACTATTTCTATTTAATATTTTCTAGCATGCATGCAGAAATTGTGGTAAGGCATTTTGCAGTAGTTGCCTTACTTTAAGAGCTGTCATACCACCATCAACAGATGAGCAGCAAGTTTGCCAGAATTGTCATAAAAATTTGGAGAGGTAAGATAAACAAAACATGAAATAATGATACTGCAGGCCTTTTTGTTTCATGCAAGTGATCACTCGTGATTGCATCAACACTCGCACAAATGTACTCATGTGTGCTTTTAATCCCTCGCACAAAATGGTAAATAGTAAATAATGTGGAATGTCACACAACAATTTTCGAAGTAATTTCAAAAAATTTAAGCCATAGTTTCACTGAGAAGAATGCCTTAAAATTAAAAAACTGTAAAACAACGCCATTGAACGTAAGGCAATTTTATTTGGTGAAAATTCTGCCAAAAGAACAAGGATAAAAGTCTCAAAAACCCATGATCAATAAAGCATCAAGACATCCACCCCCTTACTTTGGCAGAATAGTAAGTTTTTACTTTGGCAGAAAATGTGGGAAATGTACTTAAAATTTCATATTAGGTAGAAAACCATCGCATTTGCAGGCCTCGCCAGGAAGATTTTAGAAGGTGGGCAGTAATCGCTCGCCTCAAAAATTCAGGCGGGCGGTTTTTTATCTTGCTTAAGAGGCTGTTGAGGGGTATAATACAGTACTAAACCGAAGAAAACAAAGTTTTAACGAGAAAACACCTGTTTAAACTAATTGAAACCAATTATAAAATTTCGGAACAAAAAAGAAATAAAGGAATCTTTATGACGATAAAAGTATGTTCAGTCTTCAACTGTGATGCTTATCGTTTGTCGTTAAAAAGGTCGTTAACAAGGAGATTAGTCTATGTAAAGATTAACGCGGGGGATTTCCTGTCTGTCTGTCTTTCTGTCTGGTAACGAAGAAAGAAAAGCAAAGGCGGGCGGATTGTTTGGTTATTTGATATCGAGGGGAGCGATGACAGCTCGCCTCGAGAATTCGAGGGGAGTGACGAGGCGGGCGCAGGCGATCGCCCGCCTTAAAAGGCGAGGCCTGCATTTGCCTTATCATCCGTTTGACCCACCCTTGTTGTGTCACTGAGAGCTCTGCTCCAATATTGCAATACAAAATTGAGGAATCACTCAGGGTTGTGAAGGAAGCGTGATAGGTCATACTTTGTAGCTTGTGCAATGTAGCTGATTTCTTCCTGCAAAAACTTATTCTAAAGGGAATGTGCATGTGACTTTTCTTTGCAGAAAGAAACAGTCATCTGATGGAGCAACCTCAAAAAAGTCAGCTGATCTTGAGAGAGTGTAAGATACTTTGGTTTCATTTCTAAACTTATTTTGATTCCAATTTGTCAAGCAACTAGTCCTATTTGGGCTGTGGGTATGGCAAGGGTTCCAATCTGATTGTCATTGGAATCAGGGACTGCAAATTGTCAACCAGCTATCTTTCTATACTTTGGAGGTTCAAATAACCAGAATTCTAGGCAATAGCTTTAAGTGTCCTCAGTAAATGCAGGCATTTGAATGAAGCTTTTATTGATTGTTTTATTTTTACAGTGAGCTACCGGAGCCACCCCCTCCCTATTCAGAATCCAAGCCCCAAGTTCCAAGTCAGAAAACTGCAAATCTGCAACCTAAACCAGATCCTGATGCAGAAATAAGACAAAGACTAGCTCAACTTAAAGAAAAAGACAGTAAGTATACAAGAATTCAGATTAAAAAGTTATGGAAAGTGGTAACCAGATATAATGTTTCTTGCAAGTTTGTGTTACTTTAAAGGCCTGGCTAAACTAGGAGACATGTCACGTGCAACATTGCTGTCACCTCTGTATCTTCCAGGTTAGCCATCTCAAAAAGTTTGAAGCTTGCGACAAAATTTGTAGCAAGAGACATGCAAATGTTTCTTGGAGACAACAGAAACATTTATTGTCCCGCTACATGCAAATTGACTCCGTTATTTACTGCTTTTGTTTACTGAACATTTAAAACTCTCGTTTCTCAGATGATCAGGTAAAACACACGGATGAAAGTATAGCTGAGAGGTTTTTAAATCTGACTGGTCGACCTGCTGCAAGCAGTCAAAAAAGTGATGTAAGTATGGTTAAAGCCCTGGTCAAACATTCTCCACTTTTCACTCAGCAATGCTCAACTTTTTGTTTAGTGATTTGCTGAGAATGCTTGGTCACCATGTCAAATGTTATGGAGCCTTGTCGGGAGCTGTCAAGCAAAATCTGATCAAGACCAAATTCAAATTGAAATTCAGATCAAGATTTATCGAGGAAGTGTGCTTAACATCATTTGAGAGGCCTGTTGCTCGACTTTTCCATTCAAAAGTATTGAAGAATTTTTCTCACTTCCGAGCGGCTTAAAGAACAACGAGTACGAAGTCGAGTAGAAAGTTGGAGCATTTGGCAACCTCTTCTCAACATCGCTCAACATCGCTTGGCTTAAATTTGCAACGAAGCTATTTTAGTGTTCACCACAGTATAACGATAGATCTGTAGCATTCTGCTTTACTTAAGTTTTGTAAGCACTGTTCCCACCGCAAAAACAAGCCTAGACTGGCGCCAGTTTTATAAAACTGGAACACATAAAGCTTGGGCTTGACCCAGAATAACTTGGCCGCGGATCTGAGGTTGTTGAGGAAACAAAGGCGCAGCACAAGTTTTACGCGTTCACACTAGCGTTGGTCAGGTCCTGGTAATCGCAAACGTAGGCTAAGGTTGGGCTGCTTTTTGTAGTGTGAACAGGGCTACCGTAAATTCTTTAATAAGCACCCTGGGCGTTTATTTATTTTCCGAGATTTCAAGGGGTGCATTTATTGGGGACGGGCGTTTAATAGAGGCTGGGTGTTTATTAAAAGTAAGAAATTCGAATATTTATTTTTTGAAATTTCTATATTTTCATCATAAATTCATCAAAAATAAAAATTGTGCACAGCACATCAACAAAGTCGTCTTCACTTTAAAAATTCTGCTTATCTGAAATATATTAGAAAGTCTTAAAAGATCCATCCTGTCTTTTTTCCTCTAAGTTGCTTGATTGAGAAAAACTCTTACGAACGCCCCTTTCTGACAAAAGAAGGGTGCGTTTGTTAGAGACAGGCATTTAATAGAGACTGGGCGTCAATTCTATTTATCAATATTTAAGGGGTGTTGCTTTTATTGGAGACGGGTGTTTAAAAGAGGCTGGGCGTTTATTAAAGCATTTACGGTATAAACTGTCAGATAATTTTTGCGAACATTTTGCCATAGAGTTGTGCAAGATTGGTCTGGGATTCGTTTTTCACTAACTTAGATAGGTTTAGGTGCAATATTGAATGGGTAATATAGATTATTGTCTTCCTAGAATAGATTCTTACACCGCGACCTAAATTGTCGGAACAAGAAGAGATCGATCGATTAATGGACCAAGCTATGGCTGAAGCAAATCTAAGCAAAGATGAAAACGATGATGGAGATGTCGCGAAAAATTCAAATAAAGATATTGAAAATCGATTGCTTTTGTTGAAAGGAATCGACCCAGGTAAAAATTGAAGCTTTTCAAAACGGCGTATGAAAGGTCTTTTGGCAGTAACAAAGTTCCGTTTTGGCCAGGTCTATTCCGCGGACCTCGCGGACCTGTGTCAATTGGTCCGCGGTTTTCAGAGGTCCGCGGTTTAGACTTTTCATTGGGCTCAGGTCTGAAACGCGGACACCAATATTTCGCGGACTTTTCCTATTTGGCTCAAAATTCAAAAAAAGGATTTCATGTTCCTATTTATCTTAATAGACGTTAAATCTTTATTGTCTGAAAATCTTAATTACGCATCTTTAAAAACGACCAAAAAATAGCTAGCGAGAATTATTAACCAGCATGTGACTTGAAATCAACAAATCGGGAAGGTGAAGCTGTATTAGTGTTGTGTTTTGGATGCTTCGCTATTAGCACCCTGGATACTTAACAACAGAATTTACTTGAGTGAGCAAAAGTTTTTTTGACTTGAAACTAATTCAAAACTCTAAGACATCACTCCGTTTGCTCCACTAACTATTGTGCGAAATGGAATGAATACATGTGTTTTCTTAGTAAAACAGTTGTTTAAACGCGATCACCTACTTTTCTACTTTTCAATTTAGCTAACCCTGTCTTGTTTTCTACATCGCTTGCCCCTTGTTACCCCGTGCGTCCTAAATGAAATTATAAACTGAACCAATTAAAATCAACTCACTCTATTTCCTTTCAGAGAAAGTCAAAGAAAAAGCTGATGATATAGATAGCTCAGAAGATGAAGAAGAATCTGCAGCGAGAATTCTGAAACAAGTAAGAGCAAAATCATTGCTTTAACATGTGAGAGTTTGTACGATCAATTTACAAGGAACAGCGATACCGTGCAAGTGATTTGTCAAATTAGGTTATCCTCGAAGAACAGGGTGCTTCACAGCGAGAGAAAAGTTCTGCTTCGATCTTTTACCTGCTCACAAGGCTATAGGTTACGAACTCCCTTATATGACGAGCTAAATGTCTCGCATCTTGAAAAGGGACGATTTAATAAAGTGACGACATAAACGAGGATTTTTTCTTGCTCTCTTCAGAGTCAGTGGCTTTCAGTCCTGACAAGAATTCCACTCACGTATACGTATACCGAATGGAATTCAGATCTGAAACCCATAATAATAACGCCGTTTTATACATTTAGGCACTTGCGGAAGCTCAGCTGGACGACAAAGCCAAGGAACAAGGTTACGGTATGTTCCAAGTAATATATCGCTGACACACGTATCTTTTTTGTGCTGGATTCAGTGAGTGTAACAATTATAGGTGCCATGGGGTTAACTCTAATCATAGTCAATAGAATAAATGTTAATTCTATTGACTATGCTCTAATACACCATATATCGCTATACGTAGCACTTTTTTAGAGGAAGGAAGTATAATACTGGATAAAGGAAGAAACTTTCGTGGAAAGAAATGTTCTTTGCGGTTTCTTACCAAAATCTGCGATTACAATAGTGTTACACTAGACACTGCACTTCTATACACTATACATTATAGAGTTACAGTGTACACTAGAACACAAAACTTGCGAAAGTTTACTCTCGCAAAAATTGCCTAAACACGAAATTCACGAATGTTTATTCAATCGCGCTCTGTTCGAAGTTATTTGTTTTTGTTACAAATCTTTTGTCCACTCTATTCGAAGCCATGAAATTTCGTACCCAATCTTCCCGAGAGATGGAAGCATGCGGAGGAGTTTGCCTTGTTCTTAAGCGGAGACATCACCCCGCGCTTTTCAAGCATTACTCTCTTTTGCAAATGGACGAAAAACCTAATTAAAAAGTCGAGAGTTTTCCTGGTTTTTATGCCATCATTTTTTGCTGTTCTAGGAGATTTAATCAAAGAGAAAAAGAATTTAGATGATGAAAAAGAATGTGGAGCAGTAAGATCCTTTATTTTGTTAATTTTTTTATTGAAATCTTTTCTAAAATCCTCCTTTATAAGTCGCACCGAACTTATGACACGATAGTACCAACAACAGGTAAACAGCTAAACAGTACTAATAAGCCATATTATTAAACCAAACTAAATTTTTTTCAATGAGACTATTTCAGAAATGTTTATCATTCTAGAAATTTCCATCGATACCTAAAACAGCAATCGGTGGGCCTACATTACCGCAGCGTATAATCGACGACGACGATAATGATGATGAACTGCCGTGGTGCTGCATTTGTAATGCTGATGCAACTTTACGATGCCATGGTTGTGATGATGATCTTTACTGCAAGAGGTGCTACAGGTTGGTATGCCAATTAATGGAATGTATACCTCCAATCAATAGTATTACTTCAAAGCCTTGTCTTGTTATGAGGTAGACTTACCACGCGACTCGTTGTTTCTGCTATGAAATTATTGAATGGAACTGATGATTGTGCGGACTACCATTGTCCTCGATATCCTCATTATTAATGTCCTCGATGTCCTCACTGAGTACAGTTGTGCTCAATGCAGATATATTAAGCTGCTTTTTTACATCGGCCACGCCAGAAACTGACCGAAACAACTGGCTAAAGCGGAATTCGTACCAAGAGTGGGATGAACGTTTCCTATGGCTTTACTCTTTATTGGGTTCCCTACGGCTGTTTTTTGTAATACTTGTAGTTTTAGTTATATTTTCAATAATTGATCAAGAGACTACTTCCGTGGCGTCATGTCAGCCTTCTTTGGCCTATTTTCCAGCATTCGGGTAATATGGAATCCAGCATTTCTCTTTTAACCCTGTCTACTTCCACAAGCATTTTATCGCAATCGTTGACTTCTTCTATTCGCGATTGCCGAAAATTTCATGATGAAAATTTTCCTTTTCAGGGAAGGTCATTCTAAATCGTATATGGACATCGAAGAGCACAGGACATCTATCTTTCGAGCCAAAAAGAAAAAGTAATTTCATGTAATATCAATGTCTCGTTATTATTGTGATGTTTTAATGTAATTAACGATTATTGTAAATGAAACATTGTAATTTTGTTTGTACTATCAACGTGTTATTAGTATTGTGATATTGTGATATTGCTATTGCTATTGCTATTGTAACATTGTAATATTATATTCTACATCAATATCTTATGATTAAAGACTTAATGAAAATTGTCAACCTAATGTAGACTTTTTCAGTCCGCTAAGAAATGAAGAGTATTTCACTACAGCCAAATTGTTGAAAACTTAATATTTTGTGAAAAACGTCAAGTAGTAAGGGCAAAAATATTCCTTCACTTTTCACGTGAAATATTATTAACTTTTCAATCATAACTGAAGAAAATCCACATTAGATCATCAGATAAAAAAAATGCAACTATAGTCTTTTCTCTTACATTACAACTATATCATAACAAGAGCATTCAATAATTATTACGTATTGGAATATTCGAATATTATCATCATCATTTTGAAATCATATTGTTATTTATTTCAGATATCAAAATATTATTGCAATTTTTTAAAGTGAATCTGGTTTAGGCGACGTTAGCGCATAAAAGATCTTTGCAAAATGAGGGGACATCAGGATCGAGAAAAATAAAAAAATAACATGTAATGTAAATAACGATGTCAAATTATTAAGTATTGAATATTTCAGCCTAGTACAGAGACATGTTGTCCAATATACTTCAGCTACTACAGCAAACTCTTTAAACATTCATAGTAGTTAAACTACGTAAACATTGTACTAATATTGAATTTATTCACACGGAAAATATACACAAAACAATTCACGACAATAATTATACAGAAGAGCGTAAAGATTTCTAAACCTAACTTAATACGTATAACTAAATAAAAATAAATTCTAAACATTTCGATTTTTTGATCAAATAAAATTAAAATAAATAACGTTCTTTAAGGATAAACTGATATTTTTGACCGAATGATTTCAGCGAGCATTGTGAGATGATTAAAGAGCATATCAAAATTGACTACTATACAAAGTCATGTCAAGTCCTCGTTTGCGCGATACCTTATTCAAACGCAACGAAATCATAATGTGGTGGTCTTCGGTTTGCGTTACAGAATACGGCGTTAAATATACACGCTGATAAATAAGGAATGAAATTGAATTAAAGTGCCAACAAATACAGTATGCAATAAAGATACGAATGCATGAGATACCAAGTGAAGCTGCTAATGAATACAATATTTAATGAAAGAGGCAATGTTTTCGGCATGAGTGAAAACCAGTTATGTTGATGATTGCAGTATGAAATGAAGATGCAAATAATTACTGGATGAAACAAAGATGTCGACAGGTTCGCTATGAAATAAAGATGTCATTGAATGAGATTTGAAGTGAAGATGCTGAAGAATAAAACATTCAATGAAAAGGGCAATGTATATGGCATGAGTGAAAACCAGTTATGTTGATTGCAGTATGAAATGAAGATGCAAATAATTACTGGATGAAACTAAGATGTCGACAGGTTCGCTATGAAATAAAGATGTCAGTGAATGAGATATGAAGTGAAGATGCTGAAGAATACAACATTAAATGAAAAAGGCAATGTATACCGGCATAAGTGAAAACCAGTCAAGACGCTGATAAACACAGTTTGATAAAAGGCAATGTATACCGGCACGAGTGAAAACCAGTGAAAATGTTGAAGAATATAGCATGAAATGAAGATGCAGATAATTACAGGATGAAACGAACATGACGACATGTTAACAATGAAATAAAGATGTCAACGAGTATAGCATGAAATGGAAATGCAAACGAACACTCCTGAAATTAAAAGGTATCGTACAAACGGCTGAACCCATTAGATTGAGTAACGGATGTATATCGTTTAATAACGCTAGGGATATAAAAACGTATACAGCTGAAGTCATGCATAGGACAAAGACTCGAACTCTACGATTCACAAAAGACAAACTTGAATGCGCTGTTCAAGCACAATTTGAATAAACCAAAAAATTGGATTCTGAACATCAGGGGAGGGGGAAATATCTAGTGAAAATCAAGAGAAGACAATAATAACTAATTTGTGTACATTGGAATTAATTCTCTACTTTATTTGCATTATAAAAGTTTATATAATTTTCAAGTTATTTGATTTGCTTTAGTTCTCATTTATCACGCAATTTTTAACTTTCGAAGTTGCTCGTCGAAGCGGCGAAGAACGAATGCGAAGGAAGAGGTTCGGTGAAATAATCGGCGAAAACAGGCTTGAGCCATGGTTTAGTAATCAGCCAAAAGCCAGCTCCTATATCGACAACTTCAGAATTCCTAAGTCAGAGCATCAATATTGCCTACAAAAATATGAAAAATCAAAATTGGAGAAGAACTTCTTGCTAATGATGGCATTACGAGTCACTGCAATAATAATATGATAACGGAAAATATATTATGAGCAATTTTTTTTAAAAATATCATAATAATGATAACAACATCTATAATACTGGCTATTGTAAGAATATAGATGGAATTCTCTCAAGATGGAAAATCTAGGATTGCGACAGAACAAGCATATATGGCATGTAAAAGTCATGATAATTATAAAACGATAATGTATTGCATAATACGCATCTATGATATTAGCATATAGTGCGATATGGTTTGCTTCAGTAGTAATAATCTTTCCATTTTGCTAAGAAATGCTCGAGCCTGTTTCGCTGCAAGAATAGCCACTCCTTTTCCCTTATAGACTACCGCTGTCTGGGTCAGGTTAAATAGAAGATTTAAAGATAAGATAAGAGTTTTAACAAAAGCAAAGTATTTCATGGTACCCAAAGATGCCGGTGATATTGTAAGCTTTACGTGTGTCGCTTCTTAAAGTATGAAGCGTTAGAAATAGGCCAAAATCATAAGCTTTGGTGGAACTTCAACCCAATTTTTGATTGAAATTAGCAAATGAAAAAAGTGCGGCTGGATGCGTACAACAACCAACTTGACTCTAACAACTGGACTAACCTACAAAGTTGCTTCAAATATCTGAGGTTGTAGCCCACATAGTTTCTTATGAGTTGCACAACTTTTAGCAAAATGAGAGTTGCCAGCCCTGGCTGTAAATTAGGTTTTGCACTTTTCCTGCTAAAATATTAGTCAACATTGACAGGATTTCCAATCAAAATGGTTGGAACCAACAGAGAATAATAAAAGCCCTTTGACTAGAAGTCCAAGCTTCTTGCGGAAGGGTCATAAAGACGGAGTATAGACCAAGATGAGTAATATATGGAATATACTCTGTCTTAGTCGGACGTATATGCCTGCTTCTGATGCTGATGCTCTGAGGAGTGCTAGGAGACCAAAGTCTAAGTAAGTTCTAAGACGTTTCAGCTGTTCATTAGAACCTTGAATATTAGTGCAACTCAACTCAATGATTGAAAGTCTAAACGACAAAACGGCTTTTTGTCTGCAACAGCTAGATATAAAAAATCTACACCTTACCTTGCTGTTAAATCAATTAATCGACGTAGACTGGCATTAGGCGGAATTCCCAAAAACTCCAATTGGAAAATTCTTGACGTGCGTAGGCCATTGCGATGAAAGTGCGAAGAATTTTATACCACACCATTCTGAGCCATCAACGGTTACTGAAAAAGGAAATTTGTTGTTAATAATTGCAGCAACTGCATCTAGCAAGCCCTACATCTCAATTTTTAGTAAGAGATGTCGCAGAGATAGTTTTCTTAACTTCAAGCCGCCTCGCGATTGACTTGCACATGCATACTCAGGCAAGTATATTTCTAAAATAAGTGTCTCATAATATCCTGGGACTTCTTTTCTTATTAAAAATTACATTATTTTATTTTAATAAGGAGGGGGGTTACACAATTTCAAACATCTTATCAATAAACCCACCCTTCCCAAAATAATGTTTGAAGCTTGTTTCAGGACAATATATTCATGCCTGTAGAATGTTAGGAAAGTAGCTTCTAAGATTTCGGAAAAATCTGAAACCATTAATTCATAGAGATATATTCATGTTGTGCAACTTCTCCTATATGGCCGTAAATTTTTGCCGTGCAAACAAGATAGCACCTATTGCCCACGCTCGGCTTCACTGGTCACTGATCAATGAGAATGTAACCTCTAGTATCTTTAATCACTATCTCTTTGATTACGGTTCTATCAACAAGTTATCTTTTTTGGATTTGCACGAGAAGCAAATCCACCAAGTGCCGTCAGGTTCTTTTCGAACTGAATGTCTGTTGAGAATTAACGTTCGCTCTCAACACAAAGCGTAGTACTGGAATGATCTAGTCATAGTATTTTATGATTCGAAATGAGGAAAACAAAAGAGGCACTCACCGTTGAATGTTTGGCTGTGAGACTTTGAAGTGCAAACAATTTTATTAACAAATGCAGTTAATAATGATTTCGACTCTGTATCTTTGTCTTTGGTTTTCTTCAACCTCATAACTAAAAATCAATCAATACCGGTATTAGAAAAACAGATGGCTTAAATTGAATTGGCAGGGCAATAACATAACACAAGGTCGATTTTCTGTGAGTGAAAACAGCTGCTTAAAATACTTCTATGCATGTATTACCATGAAGATACGTATGTTTGCAGAAAGTTTATCTTACTCAAACTGGTGGAACTTCTCTGAGGAATTTAAATTTATATCACATGTGCATTTTTATACAGTAGTTTTGCTGAGTAACATAAAATAGACCACGTGCAGCCGAACAAGGCGTCCATTTCTGGCATTTATAGAATTAAACTGTCGGTGAATATAATGTTTAAACAACAAGTTATAAATTTATTTTCAAATTGTCTAAACAAAGATTCGGAATCACATTAGAAACGAAGATGAGTAACTTTATTACGAGTAAGAGGAATTTCTATCAACTGTATTTCCTGAATCGTTTCTTGAACAAACAGAGCCCTTTCATTACAGAAACTTTTGAAAAATTGAACCCGAAATCGGTGGGTGCCAAGGCTATATTAGGATAAGACAAAAATATTGATCATTCTTAGGATAAGACACAGCTGAACCAGGTGTGCCATCTTCAGTTTTTTTTTATTTCTGTTCCAAAATTGAAATTAAGTTGAATTTACAAGCCAGAAGTCTGGCGCACCATAAAAATTCCGTAGTATGAGATATATTGCAACTATTAAAAATGCAGAAGTTTTTTATGAAATGATACTGAAAGGCAGCTATCAGCGCTCAGAAATTTTCGCGTCCAGAAAAAAATGTCGACAACACAATTCCAAGCAAAGTCTCCAAAATTAACCGTTCGACAAGAATTCGCATATTTGATTTTAAGGCCGAGAAAGAAGTAATGAATGCGTTGACGTCTTACCTCCCTTGTTCCGAGCTTTCGTGTGAGCAGATAGATACAAAGCGTTCGGTTCATCGCAGTCTGAATTCGGAAGCCGTGTGACAACAAGTGATCGAAATGCTGTCTTGATCGAAAGCTAAAAGCAGAAAGACGCATGAATTAGCCAATACACAATGTAAAGGATACTCGAAGATCAAGACGATGCATGTTAAGAACTTAAGGCTCACAGTTTCTGTGTAAAAACGTCGCCTATCAAAATTTTCATCCATTTCAAACCTAGATTTTATGGTTGTCTATGACAAGTTTCAACTACATCGCCATAAAAATTCTCTTTTAAAATTCCGTGCGATTTGAATTTACGACAGAAAATCGACAGAAAGAAGTCGAGGGGACAAGACAATCGGAGGATCAAAAATGCGCGCACAGTTCTTAATCCGAGTGGTTTGCCGACATAGTTTAGACCATGACGTCATTTGGTCTCTTCTTCTGTGCTTTCAATTAAAAAAAGCAAAATCTTAGGAGGACTACTTACCTTATTTTGTTCTTTCTTTTCTTCCCTCTTGCTACTCTGAGCGGTCGATATAATCGGCCAGTAATCGACTTGTAAATCAAGTGTTTCATTTTGCATTGAGTTTGCCCATGGCGAGGCAGGTGATTGAAAGTTCTTTTCCAAAGACGATTCTCTGCTATAATGCAAAAAATGTATAAGTAATATGAAATTTTTCAGAAAAGCCAAACAGAGAGAGAAACTTGTACCTAAAACCAGTTATATTAACTTTTCCAGCCTCACCAATCGTCAATCAAGGCACAAAAGGTAAGGTGAAATTTTCTATTTTAGCATAAGAGGCGCACAAGATTGTGGTATATCAATAGCGTACATTTGCCCGAAATTGTCATTTTTAATGTAAATGTTTCAATCGCAGGCACTCGGTTTTCGATGACATTTTCCTTTCCAGAGAAGCCCAAGTAAGAGCTTGAACATACGACCGACAACAGTTTTTCAGATAGTAGCGAACAACATCAACCTTACTGAGTGTCATATAACATTGAGCTCAAGCGGTAAGGCAACAAAATATTTTTGTAAGGTCGACTGCGTTACTGTCTGAAAAATTGCGCCAGTTAGCGACGTTGTTAAGGGAAATATTTCTGGCGCTGTCTCACCTTGCCAAATGATCAAGCATTGTCAGATTAACATCTCAGATTTGATCAACAAGCAATTACCGTTGAGCACTTCAAACAACATTGCCAGACAAGCAAATATAGCTTGGCAATGTTTTGAAGGAAAGCAACAAAGTTTTGACCGGGCATTTTTTGCCATGCGGTCAAGTTGGATGGTAAAACATTTTGTTTGACAAGCAAATTACAAATGTTGTAACATCAATGTTTGATCGCTTGTCCATGGCCTTAATACGTTTGATTTGAACATACAGTTGGCATCCGCTATCTCGACTGCCCGCTATCTCGAACATTCGCTATCTCGAACGATTTTCCATTTCCCCTCGTTTTGGTATAAGGGTTAGTATAGAAAAATCATCCATTATCTCGAACCCCGTTATCTCGAACATTCGCTGTCTCGAATCATTTCGGAAGCAAAGGATAAAGCAAAGGATTGCCGCAGGCAGTTTGCGGCCGGCAGGAAAAAAGTAGAACACGGTTCTACTTTTGTTTGGATGCCGCAGGTAACCGCAGGCTGCCACAGGCAAGGCGTTTCTATTAAGGAAAAGATGCCCGCGGCATGCCGCCGGCAGTTTACAGCTTTAAGGAAACCAGGCTTAACGGAGCTTCATGATATAGTATTATTCTTAATAAAATAAAAAATATTTTCTAGAGAGTTAACCTGTTTGGACTTGATGATAGAACGTTGACACTGTTACTTGTAGCTGAAGCTGTCGATTGAGTATCACGTTGATTATCACGTGATGGAATCGAAACAAATTCATCAAGATCTGAAATAAATGTAAACAATTTAAAAGTAATTTTAGTTTCATATGAAATAATGAAACGCAATATAGCATAAGACAAGTATATTAAACTTAGGGTGCATTATGGGGACTTAAATCTCGTCTGAAATTTGAGATATAAGTAAACTTCGGAGGCTTCTATATCCAGGCGGTAAAAACGCACTTTCTTGAAAAACGAAAGACTTAACGAGAGGTTAGAGAAGTTAATAAGTAAACAATTTCTCTGCGAAGTCATTTTAATGTTCCAGTTCTGAGTCAGGAGAAAGTCTCCGATTTACCATAGAGATGTCCAAGAAAATGGGCTTTTCACCCCTCGGAAGTCTCCAGGAAAGAGAAGACGCTGAAAAAGGTCCCTTAAGAACGCACCCTTAACGCAATGACATGGAGCATGCACATCGAAATGCATCATAATACTGATAGAATGTAAAGCTATATTAATATACAACATGATATACAGTAAATCCCGCATATAAGAACCTAGTGATTAAGAACCTACAGGCTGAAATTTTAGAATTAGACCCCCATTATATAAGAACCCATTCAGCCTGAGATTTGAAATGGGTTCTTATTTACAGAGATCATCCAATTAAATTAGTTTTGTTGCTTTTTATGGGAAATACAGTATGTCAACAGCATTCGGGTTCAAGAGGTCTGATGATCACAACACAATTTTGTTGAAGAATAAGACATTTTCATTAAATCTAAAGAGAAGCTTTGAAAGCTTTTCATTAGATGATTTCAAATTGCAGATTCTTCCATAAGCTTTTGTTGTGAATACGGCCTCATGAACTTAAAGTGCTTTGAACTGGCAGCAAATAATAGGCTTGAAGTTTGAATCTGAACAAAAGAAATTCCTGAGAGCCCTGAATAAAACAAGAGCAATGTTAGAACCTGAAGGGCTTCACTTCCGACTTAATACCCAATATATGAAGAACCTATTCAGGCTGACTTGCAAAATTGCAGTAAAGTAAAGCCAAATAATAATAATTGATACTGACAATCAAGTTTGAAGTTAACAGAAACACAAAGTATAATAGCCTGCAGATACTATAGCATTAACGAAAAAGTATCGCTACAATTGTTTTTAAAGGCAACAAGAACCCTGCTACAACAAATTAAAGAAATTTTACCTAAGTCGTTTCCTTGGCCACTGACTCTTACTTCCTACAAAAACAGAAAGACACGAAATGAACGTCTAGTCAAAATTGTTCGTGCTATGAATTGCTTTTTGCTTACAAAGATTAAACTTTCAAGCTATTTGATTTCAATGTTAAAAACAGAAGTATCAAGTGGATTACCGTAACGAAGGGGATGAAGAGCTGGGATGATTCGCCCTCAGTACTAAAAGAAATGTAAAATAATCATGTTAGAAGACAACATATCTGATGAAACTTTATTTGACTTATCATACACCCCCTCCCCGAAGGAGCATATCCTTCGCATTACATATAACCCTCTTTCAAACAATAGCATTTTATGAGCGACCTCTTTGAATGAATTCCTCCCATTTCTAAGTCACCAAATTAAGATAAAAGACTTATTGAAGTGGTCACCAAAGATTAACCCCTATCTATTCAGGAAATGCACTTTTTCAGATACCTGATATCTGGTTAATACTACCATGAAAAATCATCTCAAATCATCACCATCCATAAAAGCTGAAAATGTAAATTAACGAAACACACTTTTTGCATAAGCCTATGAACTGTTAAAACACAAATTTTAAACAAAGTGATATTACCTTTTGTTAGATTTATATGTAATGAGGGCTTCTGCGACGGGAACCGATATTAATGCTGAGGCTGATTTCGTATAGAGAAGAATCCTTCGTTCAATTTCGGCAAAATCTACGATAACGTGAAAGAACAGAATGGTTAACGGTTTATTGTCTCCAATCGGAGAAAAAGTTCAGTCAGAACATAATCATAAGCAGCATCAATTAAACTCATAGAATCCTACGGTCAATTTCGGCAAAATCTACGGTTATGTAAAAGAACAGAATGGCTAACGGTTTTTTCGTCTTCATTTGGAGAAAAAGTTCAGTCAGAAAATAATCATAAGCAGCATCAATTAAACTCATAAAAACAAAAATTGACATGGTTAAGTTCCTGAGCAAATGAACAGAACAATTCACAGAACATTCGATAAATTTTTTCAATCCCTTTTTCATGCAGCTACGTTGGCAGAAATTCGAGACTTCTAATTTAAAAAATTGAAA
Organism: Chrysaora quinquecirrha; assembly: GCA_014526335.1. Taxonomy (NCBI): domain Eukaryota; kingdom Metazoa; phylum Cnidaria; class Scyphozoa; order Semaeostomeae; family Pelagiidae; genus Chrysaora; species Chrysaora quinquecirrha. The sequence continues at coordinate 1,758,434 of JACTAT010000009.1, read as the reverse complement.
AAGATGCAGCCAAATATTGACCTGCAAATGCATATATCGGATAAATGGTCAGTGTCTTTTCAGTTGAGTTGCGAAATGGAAAACATTTTTCTTTTGACTCCTATAAAACATTCATAACACAATATTCAGTGACTAAACAAGTTGCCCAAACAAACTAGATTTTTCACTGAACGTCAATTTTAGATGATCAGCTCTAAGGAAATGACATAACTCACACAAGCATCAAAGAATGAAATACTTTGGTTGACCCTGTCAAAAGTTAGCCCTTGTCTAACTTTTGCATGACATTCTGTTGTAGTTTTGAATGTTTATCAGCAGAAAATTTGACAGTTAAACATTGCAAAACAGCAATTGTACAAGGTTTATGAAGCAAGCAATGTTTCCAAATGGTAAGACACTGTTTTGGAAAACAAAATTTTGACAAACTGTGCTGATCGTTTGCCAGCGGCCTTGAGCTGACAGAAGGCTGTTTTAGCAACAGGACGCGACCGCCAATGACAACGCCATCTTCTGCAACAGGGTACCGTAGCTTTTAGATTACAATCTGTAATTTAGCATTGGCGACGACAACTACTAACTAGCGTTAGGGCATTAGTTTAGGTCTGGCTTCGAAAATTTAGTTTAGCCCACCATTTGACTCTGAATTAGCTTTTTCGCAGTTTTCACGACGGGTACTCTTTACAATGGTTAGATGCAACATTATCTAATATATCGCAATTTTTAGCTGGTTCGGCTGCAGAATACGCCATTGCAGCTCCCAGAACGACGAAAATCGGCGAAAACAGCCAAGACGACGTTGCCATTAAAGCCTCAAATATCAAAAGGCGGGAAAATAACTAGTGCACAGCTCCTTTGTCTGCTTACAACGTCGTCTTTACTTGTGGTGTCCTGTTGCTAAAACAGTCTATAATGATCATAACTAAGCTGTCCTTGCTTCATATTCTAACTTAATAATTTCAAGGTATGATATAGTAGGAATTTAAAGAATTTGTTGTTGCTTGGCAGGGCAAAATATAAACTATCAAACATAGTCATCTTTTTTTTGCATCGCGGCGTTTCTGCCCCAAACTCTCATATTTCCTCCTTGCAGCATAAAAATTCCTTCACGCAAGCAGGCACATCAGTGGATTTTTCCTTTTTTATATTTTATATTTACCTTCATCTCGTTTTGAATGTTGTTCTAAATCATTGCGCCAAAGTTGATCCATGAACAGCGAATTGTATTTCGAATCTTGAGTTGCCAGGTATGTGGAAAGTCGATTGTTGCCTTCAATATAAGATACAAATCTATTATAGGAGCTAAAGAGTGTAAAATGAGCACCAAGGGCAGTGATCACATTTTCACATGGGAGTGTGCGTAGGGAGAGTCAAATGCAAACCCAAAAATATGAATTAAAACGAAATTTTACACCCAAAAAAATATTTGCATCATGCATATCTCGTACCTAAAAATATGGGCGAGCTTACTTAAACTGAATGTGAATGTGATCTTCGATGAAATGTTCAATACACAATTGATTATTTGAATGCTGTACATTGCTTTTGTGACAATGAAGATAAACTTCGATGTATCATAAAAATCCAAGCCAAAAACTGGCAGATCTAAAATCTGTTACATAAAAATTGGTAAGCTCTCTATAAAGATTCTAGACTCAAAAATGGCTTAAAAATGAATATTCAGACCCAAAAACATACGCACATCTCTGTGTGAAATTGTTGTCACTAACCCTCTTGGAAGAAGCACTTCTTGTTAAACAAGTCACCATTACAAATTCCATATTTTGATAGATTAGAAATCAAATGAAGTTGAATCTAATTCACTTTGAACAAATTGGCAGTGCATGATCATTGTTTCACTTAAACGGTTTGGAATCTGTCATATCACAACCACAAAATCGGTTTTGGGTACACAGAAATCGTTTTTTTTTTCAGTGTATCTTGGTATTATTCCGCCAAAACAATTATTTTAGTGTCAATCTGACTGTCCCGGACGAGGGTCAGATGAAAAAAAACTTGCAAGTACGTCCAAAGATATTTTCGTTTTCACAAGCCATTAGGTACCAGCGTTTCCCAGAAACTTTCAAAAAAGAGAGAAAACAAAATCTATTTGCCGAAAGATGGGCTCAAACCAGTGCATGGACAGTCAACAAGAATGGTAGGGCGACGCTCTATCTGCTCCACCACTGCACCAAGGGACCGCTGCTCACCGACTTCGTTTTTTGCATGCTACCTCTGGACAATTATTTAAAGAACGGCGCATATATATGGGGAGTAATGTTCTATCAAAGCCTAAACAGAGAATCTTAACGGTATCTAAACGGTATCTAAACGGCAACCCTAAGCACCAAGGACCCCTGCATCGTTGCATGGTACCATTAATAGGGTTTTGACAGCCCCATTAAACCGACACCTTCATTCACAACTGAACTGAATTGAATGGATCTCCTATATAACAAAGCTGATGATGTCATTGGAAGTCGTGGCTTTATCGCTTTTCTTCGAAAGCCATTTTTAACGCTACAGCATTAGTTTCCTCAGAGCTCTTCAGATGACACTAATAAGAAAAACTTTATTATAGTAAGAATAGTCATAGCAATTCTGATAACTCACCCAGGGGAACAATAAGGAAGCGAACGTATCCTTGGAACTCTGGAGACTTCAGTGAAAATTGGTCGACATACGATCTAAGTACAGCACTGAGGTAGCTTTCCTGACCAATTATGCATATTCTCATTGGTGCAGGTGAGATGGAGTGTTTATTACAACTGAAAAGGAAACGCAGGAAAAAGTCAGGAAAATCAGGGTGAGCTAACACTTAAAAATGCCCTATTGACTAAAAGCCACTTTAGCCAAAGTTATAATTTCGAACAACCGATATTGGAAGCTGCGATTACGGAATTTCAGTCCGACTTCCTACTGGCTATAGCTTTGAAGGAGGTACAAATCCAATCTTCATTAGCGACATGTGGGCATTCAACCGAGACAGGCATCCGTTTCATTTTTTGAAAAAAGGCGCTGATTTTGAGACCAAGGCGCACATTCGAATGAACATTGCAACCAAAATACAGCAAAAACATGCGCTTCATCCTTCAACGTGAATTTAAAACACCAAGGTTTTAAGAAATTTCAGATACACATAGTATACACATAGCAGTTAAATTGGTAAATTCTCACTATTTTTGCAGTTTTCCAGCGATTGTTGCCATGACCGACTGGACGTCACTGTCACAGGTGGTGCATATTAATCTTTCTATTCGATTCATGAGCTTCATTGCAAGAATCTAAAAAGAAGGGATAAACAAGTGGTTATAGGGTGTCCATAATGGGTCATGTGGATTTGTGGAAAAATAACAAATCTGACTAAAGGCCCGTAAAGTGGTCTTTTCTACAAGGAAAAGAGTAAAAATCACGAAAATCACTACGAGGTCATTATGAATTGACTTGCGCGAATTCGGTTGTGTATACAGTGAAATGTGAGATGTGTGTGCCTTTATCTATCAACAACTTTTCGAGAAAGCATATCTTCTAAGGACAGGACAATCCACTTTTTAAAGAATTAACAGTTTTCACGATTTTCTAGCTGTTTTTCTCATGAAATGTACTTGACAAATATTGAATTTAAAATGCAAGAGTGAAGGAAGCTCTTCACATTAATTAACGGAAGCACAGCAAAAAACCATCATGATTTAGCCTCCCTTACCTGCCCTGATGATTCTCGTATTGATATCAGAAAGACTTTTTCTGGGATGATGTCATCAGCACTTAATGCTGCCAACATTTGATCACTCAAAGGTTGCACTGAAAGCTATGAATAACAAGGAAAGTTGTTACCCATGATAAATTAAAAGGTCGAGAATTAATACCGTATACAACAGGTTACACAAAAAAAGTGCCAAAGACAGGAACCAGTCTCTTTAGAACCATGAACTAAAGTTTTCTCATTAAAATAGCATCATTAATAGGGTATTCTCTTGATCCTTTTGAAGTCTCATTTGAAATCTCTGCCTTTAAGATATTCGTAAACTGTAGATGTTTTACTACATTTCTGGGAGGCACCTTAATATAATTTTGATACTGGCATGTGCCGCCCAAATGGCAGGAGCTGGGATTTTCTAAACATGGGCATGAACCCTCTATAAAAGGGTGGGAAATTGAAGAAGAATACACTTTACTCGAGTCCAAATAGTGTTAATACAGCGTCGAAGATGTTCGTTGTATATTTTAAAGTAAAAGAAAGCATTATTTCTCTCACATTCCACTTATTATTACCAATAGTAAAGGCCTAGGTCTAAACTATTATAGGGGTTGGGTTTGTAAAATCTCGGCGCCCCATCCAAGAATCATGCCTCCCTGGGCTACATTTACAGCCATTTCTTTCTGGCTTCCATTCTTTCTTACGTCCAACCTACCAGCTCCCAAAAACTCTCTATTAGAACCGTACCACGTGATTACAAGCATAAAAACTCACTTGGGTTAAGGTATCGAAATCAGCGCTTGATTTTCGTGTCAACTGTTTTCGTTCAACAGGATCCATTACGTCTCGTCGTTCTCGGAATGATGCGCTTCGGTGCGATATTTGCTGAGAGGGTTTTTCAGTCCCTAATGCTCTGGGATGCGTCGTAATTGTGTCTTTTGGTTGTTGCTCCTGTTGAGTAAGAAGATTTTGAATAAGAGTTTAGTGCATAAGGAAAGAGCTGCACAACATTGCAAACATATCAAAATTACCCATCAACCAGACTTTAGTAGGTTTTTTCAGAAAAGAATCCCACAGTTTAGCTGAAGTGTGACCTTTAGTATCGCCAACATTGAATCTTTCAGTAAGCAGCAAAAACTAGATTTATATCACAGTAGGGTTTGCAATCTTCTAGTTAATTACGTTATCTATAATGTTATAATTATTTGATCATATATTATTCATTCTTGTAATTTTTCACATACAGATTTTTTCTAGATGTTACCAAATTTATGTTATATTAAATTCTATTTTAAGCTGGATATCTATCCAAGCTACATAAGCTCTGCTTTTCTTGGGCCGTGTATTTTTATCAGTAAATCATTTATCAGACTTATATCTTTTTTTATTAATCAAATGAATTATTAACATGTAGAAATTCAACGATATCGACATCATTTTGGTAAACGGTTCGATCTCTGATCTTTCATATCATATTTGACATGCAGGTGATACTGAAACATTATAGCATAAAGCTGATGTTGACCTCATTCAAAAGAAACGTAATGTTCTGAGTATGAAAATAAACTAGGAATCTAGCATCTTCTGTATCCAAAAGACGATCAAACAATGTTTTTCAGACATTCGAAATTTTCTATTCAAGCAATGTTTGAACGTTTGAACGTTGGGCAAACATCATAAAAGATTGCGAATTAAGCAAAATTGTTTCGAAGTGTTTCTGACAAAATTTTTTGCTTGAGGTAAGCAAAAAAGCTGGATGAGCAATGTTTGTGACGTGCTGGGCAAATGGTGAAACATTCTGCCTAAATGGCCACAGCCATAGCCAGATTGATGTAAAGAACAAATTCTCATTGCATCTCTTATGAAGATATTTGCAACACGGCGTGAAAGATAAAGGATGAAATGAAAGACAAAAAATCACCCTTTGGTGATCCGAATCGCTACTTGGACTCAGATCTTTACTCTCTTCACCGCTTTCTGTATCTTTTTGACGAGGAGATGACTTCTTGTCCTGCAGCAATAGAAGATTTTATTCTGACAGCATTTCTTAAGAAGAAAAGTTAACAACGACAAGGCAGTCGAGCAATTCCGAAGGTTGTTGAAACAGACATAGGTAGCAAGCAAAGAAACAAACAAACAAACAAATATTGAAATTAAGAAGTAAAAAAGTAAAGAAATAAAGAAATAAAGAAATAAAGAAACAAAGAAATAAAGAAATAAAGAAATAAAGAAACACAGAAATTAACAAGTAAACAAATAAACAAATAAACAAATGAACGAATAAACGAAATAAACCAATAAACAAATAAACAAATAAACAAAGAAGCGCAAAATAAAAAAAAATAGACAACAAAAAATAAACAAACAGGAAGAACAAAACAAACCAATAAACATAGATGCCTGCATACGTACAAGCAAACAAACCAAACAAATAAGAAAAAAAAAACAAAACAAGATTAACATGGCGTAAAATTAACCTGAAGTGAAAAAGCAAAAACAAAGTCAAAATATAAACAAATAAACAAAGATACAAAGGCAGCAAAAGTCCACCACCTGACTCGTGGAGTCTTCAACTTTGTCGTGTGTGAGGGTCAAACTACTCTCATTTCTGCTTAGCTGGTCAAAGTAAGGCCTACAAAAATGATTGCAAATATTTCATAAATACATACTCGTTTAAACGAAATAACTACAAAGACGACAAAAGTATTGGATATACGTTAAGTGAAACAAACATTATTCTTTAAAATTTTAGCACAAGGAACTTGCAGATATACATGGATACTGAATAATAATAAAGGAAAATAAAGATTTAGATATAGAGCATTGTTTTTCTTATATCACATCATGAATTTATCCTTATTTTGCTTAAATGTTATGGGAAAAAATTGTCTAAAAATTGGTTACATTAATGTTTTGTGATCTTCAAACATTTCGTGTAACGTTTGAATGTCAATTTTCCAATCAGAATACATAACAACGCCAATCGTTGCAGACTCAATCCAAATCAAAATGCAGGCACGAATTTTGTCTGAACATCCCAGAAGAAATTTCGTTATGACACTGGTTGACCGTTTGATCAGGTCTGTACGAAAGAAACAGAGAATCCTATACCAAATCCGTAAGTGACTTTCAGTATTGTTAGTATTGTTCATATATAACTCTTCAACACACCTTAACTTAGGCCTTTGCGTAGATTTAATGCTCAACGAGTCATCGAACATTTCTTCAGCCTCGCTATCTTCATCTTCATCGAATATGAATTCAATTTGGTTATCATCAACATCAGGCTCATTTGGATCAACATACAGCTCGTCTGGTATATCTCCATAATCCTAGAAATAATAATTTCAAGTCAGACTAATTCGAGCAACTTTAAGGATTATAGAGTAATTGCTTGGAATTGCTTTCGAGACAAATGCAATTTCCAAAGCCTTGAAGTTTTATTTGCGTCTGCTGATGTCATCTTCATGTTCAAGAAGCATAAAAGGCAAAGAGATAAGAGAAGAAAATGGCTGAAAAAAGATGGATACAGGGTAGAGGTATGTTATAGAATGTAGATTTTTTCCACAAGTGGCATACCATAATAGATGGGATTCGAATCTGGGCTGCATGACCAGAGAGCCTAGGGCGTCTCCACTGAGCTGTAGAGTAGACCCAAGCTCGAATCCCATCTATTTTCGTATGCCAGTTGTGGAAAAATCTATCCTAATATTCACCATTCATGACAAACATATACAAATATGTATGGTGCTGAAGACGGCTCAACATAGTCGAAGCATGAAAAAAGTCAAAACGGGAGAACAGCCTTGGGCGGTATGACTTGGAGAGTTACTCGTCGATTTCATTGAGCTCTATAGTTCAGTGGAAAGGTCGTTGGCTCTCTGGTCATGCAGTCCAGGTTCGAATCCCGTCTATTGTGGTATGCCACTTGTGGAAAAGTCAATCGATAGTGTTCGCCATTTTATGACAAATTTATAGAATTTAGGCGTATAGCAAGGAAGACAGAAAGTGTTGAAGGCATTGAAATAAATACTAGAGGAAAGGACAAAAGAAGGGGTGGCAAAATGGTAGGACACAGTGGGAAATGATCAAATAACAACACACAAAAGGTTGACAAAGAGTAGATAAAACCCAGGTAAAGGTAGAACAAACGTCAGAAGAAAATATAGACAAATGGTTGAACAAAGCCACATAACGTAGAGAAAGGTAGACCTAACAGCAGAAAAAGTAGACAACCAGTAGATAAAACCAAGATAATGGTCGGAAAAGCTTGGCTGTAGTAAAAAGTAGACGACAGTAGGGTAGAAACATCCTGATTAACAGTAGACAAAAGTAGACCAAACAAATAAAAAGAAGACAATCGGAAGAGAACAGCCACAAAAGGAAGACAAAGGTAGACCAAACAGGAAAGGTAGACACAGGAAGGAAGACTAAACGGTATAAAAAAAGTACAAAAGGGTAGACAAAAGGCCAGATAAAAGCAGATTAATTGTACCAAGAACCAGATAAAGGCAGAAAAAGGTAGACCAACCAGAAGGGCAAAATAGAAAAACGGTAGAAAAGACACAGAGAAGGTAGAAAAAGAAGACCAACAGCAGGAAAACGTAGACAGACACTAGGTAAATTTCAGCATCAAAGCGACAAATGAAAAAGTTAGATGGTAATATTGGAGTACGGCTTACATCTGGGTTTGCTTTTAGTTTCCGGAATATTGCATCGATGAATTTCTTTTTTAAAGTACGTGATGTCTGAAAGGAAAATTGATAAATTAAAAAATTAACCACATTATACAAAAGTTAAGTATCCGAAAAAACAGTGTATAGGGAGCTAGCTGCGACGCCAACAATAACGCAATGAGTATGAGAGGTGATTTTCAATTGAGATGAGAATCTAGAGAGGATGAATTTTCATGACTAAGCAAGGAAATGCTACAAGATATTCTAAGAAAACATGTTCAAGCAATATTTCGACTTTGACCTGTAAATACGTCAATTGACGAGATGAATATGGGAGATCTTAAAAAAATTTTAAGAATGAACATAAATTGGAAATAATGATGATATCGCAAAGTGTTTCCATGGTTTATTCCATCATCAGAAATACTGTTCACTTCACCTTTCTTGGATTAATGGCCTGGGCATCGAAATCTGTGAGTGGCTAAAAAGAACGAAGATAACTTGTTAGATAACATAGTTAAGAAAGGAGTAAAAGGCTTGGATAAATTGGAGATAAGCGAACTATTAAGTATTTATCAAACTAGGGTAAAAACATACGATGCAGTGAGTGGCATGACACTCTGATCATGCAGTCTTGGGTTGAAACATGCCGTCAATTGTGGAATGCCACCTGTGGAAAAGTCTATCCCTGTGTTCGACATTCATGACAAATATACAATGCAATGAAATACCTTTGCTATTCAAGTCTAATAGACACTTAATTGTATCGTACTGATGAGAGCTAAAGATATAGCCAAAATACATAAGGCAGACGGGAGTAGCGCTAGCACTTTGGGCTGTATAAATTGAAAGGTTTGCCAGCCTACTTTCCCTCAGCCCCTAGATTCAGTGAAATGGCCATCAGCTCTCTCATCATGCCGTCCACGTTCGGCTCTCTGATCACACAGTCCAGGTTCGAGTCCCATTAGTGCCGGTATGCCAGTTGTGGAAAAATCAATGTTATCAATTATGTATAGCAGATAGCACGATGCATATTCAAAAGGACGGTTTGTATGAATTAAGAGGAATAAATTATTCCTCTACATTATGAAACGTAATGCCTTAAATAAGATTTGACTAAGGTTTCTTTAACGTATCTTAGACAAATGACAACCCTTGGCCACAGAAAAAGGAATACGACAGATTTCTACTTGACAAATTGATTGATATTTTGGTCACAAGGAAATCAATTTCCACTTCACAATCCACTTCAATTTAAAATCACAACTGCTTATAACATTAATGCAATTGATCCCACTGACAACTGCATGATATTCATTCAACTCCGTTTTCCGCCAAAACGAATAGCTGAAAACTCAAATGATTACATCATAATACATCGTGATTGCATCACCACATCACCATATAATTACAGTCCATAATTACCGACTGATTTGCACGAACAAATTCGTGTACTTAAATCCGCTTGAAAAACAGAAGCCTTTCGTAAGTTAGGTCTCGTGTCAGGCAAACACACGAAATTACAATGCCCTGTACGGTTCATGATAAGGAAATTAAAAGCATTCTGGCTAATGTTAACAGACTGAATTTTCTGTGTGTTAGCTCTGTGTAGAGCTCTACGGACATCTTAAGCTGTGGCTAAACTAGGAGACTTGTTGCGCGCAACACTGTATTTGGCGTGTCTCCAAGGGTGGCTAAACGTGCGAGGGATAAGGGAGCAACATGAACCCCAAAACATTTGGGTGCCTCTTCCTACAAATTTTGTCGCATCTACAAAGTTTCCGAGGTTGCTAAACTGGGAGACATCAAGGGGACATGTCACCGCGCAACATGTCTCTAGTTTAGCCAGGCTTTACGATTCACTCAGTATGATCAAAAGAAACCTACCCTTCCAGGTTCTTCAAGATCTCCTGCACTATAATCAGCATCGCTTCCAGATAAATCATCATCTGCTTCTTCGTCAGTTGAGCTGAGATTGTCTTGCCCTATAAAAAATAATTAGAAGAGTGTCAACGGTTTCAAAGCCTATTTTCAAATCAAGTCGTTCTTTAAAAAAAAATAGCATGTCACACACCATGCCATATGCAACTTCTCCTTGAAAAAAATCGTGCAACATCACAAAATTTGACATTACCTTGCCTAATGAAATAATTTGCCCCTTCATTTAACGGAAGCAAAATTTGGAGATAGTAAGTACTTGTGTTTGGGCGGATCTTCATAAGGCATTCTTCACACGAAGGCAAGGAAGAGCAAGTACATTAATAAGGAAAAGTTTCGGACGGAAAAATTCCGGACAAATAACTTCGGACAAAAAATTTTCGGATAGTGCATTGTCACTTGGATTTATCTTCGCAGCGAATGACAATGACTTATCTAGGCTTATTACACGAGTCCAAGTGCAGCTACAATCTTTAGTTGTTGCTGTTGCCAGAAAGTTGCTCAAAATGAGACTCGTGTAATAAGTCTAATGACTTCTCCTTTTTATATAAAAAGATTTCTGCACTAATTTTATTTGCCTTGTGGAGGCCAAGCTTAAGCAAAAAAAAACAAATCCTAGCTGAATATGGCTTCAACAATTTGATCATCATGTAACTTGCCCTTGGTCCAAGTCAGCAACTGAAAATAGATATCAACTCACCAGCTCTCCTTCCAGGGACCTCTTGATCAATGGATTGGCTAAAAGCAGAACAAAACAAGTCAGGAGTCGAGTAAGAGAAAAGGTCAGTATGGACGATCTGAGGCACAAACATTTGCACTACAAAACGAATGGTTTTAGAATAGCAACAAATGGCTTTAGCATAGCTGAGCATAGCGTTACAGTTACGGTAGGTTTAAGTTCAACATTGGATAAGTATTGGATAAGATTTACTTAGACTAACCTTTAACGACAAAAACAATTTACATAGTTAAAATGAATTGGATAGCCTAAGTGCTCAGATTTGGGCTTTGCGATTCAAAAACAAAAATCTAAATCAGCAGCACATTATTGTATTAGGTTGTATTTCCATTGGCTAGCAGGAACCCTCATTCTACAACGCCAATAGACCTCTTCAAAGAGGCCTGGGTCGGACATTTTTCTTACTGGAAAATGGTCAACATTTCCAGTAAGGGAATCCTCTCAAGGTGCAACGACTAGAATAACGGTCATTTATGAGAGGTAGTTAGCAAATTTTGCTCCATACTCACGAATAATGGAAGAAAAAGAGAGTAACGGAATCTGCAACAATAAATTTTTAAAATATGTCCAAAAATTCAGGAAACAAGATACAATTAACTCACAAACAGAAACTTCATTAAATGTCTCCTTGAGCAGATATAGTTGGATTTGAAGCCTTTCTTTCACACGTTTTCGAATTAAACGTGAATTTGAAGAAAAATTTGATGCACAACATCTTCTGAAACGAGCGTAATTCCAGTTGTTTCACGCGGAGAGGGTTCATTTACTGGAAATGTCTACCATTTTCCAGAAAAATTTCGCGCCCGACCCAGGCCGCTTTGAATAGGTCTATAGACCCATCACTGCAAATTATTAAAAGCGTGATGAGTCGTTGCCTTTTGCATCTTTTTCGTGAGGATGAACGCAGTATGTTATGTTTTCTAAACTGTCAATATTCAGAGTCACATTTGATATACAGAAGCATTCAAGGTCTATAACAAAACATTACAAAATAAGAAATAAATAAATGAAAGAATTGATCACGACATACTGGAAATGATTAAAACATACCTTGATAACGACGCAAGTGTTATGGTTGCTACAGGGGCTTTTTCTCCCTTGGTATATAAATGCAAATTGTTTGGGGCATAGCCTTGAAGTACCTATAGCAAACAATTAACAACGCTACAGCTGTCAAGAGCAAATAGATAGACAAAGGTGTTTAAAATGTACGATTCTGAATTTCCAATAGGCTAGCTCAAGCTACATCGTACCTGTGCCATATCGATCTGACCAATGGCAAGTGTTTTATATCCAAGCATCGGTCGACCTTTGTACTTCTTCTTTCGCTGCAGCATAACCCTTAGGAGATTACCACGACGTTTCAAAAAGTGAGGATACTAAAAATGAAGATTTGTTTATTATCATTTGACCATACAGCATGATAAGGTAATAAATTGGGCGAAAACGGTCTATACCCAACGGCTTCAGGTGACAATGGTTTTCTTAACCTTTTTGGGAACGGACCCAATCGGATTCGTTCCCGTGTAAAGGGGCCTTCAACCACATAATTATTTTTGCATTTTTGGCGGTATGATGAAATCTTTAAGGTACTTGCAAATATTATTTTTCATTCATTTTTGATTGGCTAGTCTAAATTATGTGGTTTAAGATAACAAAAGAGTATCACAGGTATCGCAGGCAAAGCGTTTCCACATAAAAATTTCCCTGTCAGTGACATCGGAACAGTGCAGCAACCACCGGGCAAGTACGAGCTACATCAACCTTCCTGGCGTTATGGCTTACGACTTGCGATGTCGGCGAAATATCACAAGCAACGGAAGGTATATGTTTCTTTTTGAAAAAGCACTGCCTGCAACAGGTTGGTGATCAACTGTAGAGGCATCGCAGGCAATCTTCCGATCGTTGCGTCTATATGAAAACCAGGCTTAAACCAAAGCAAACCAAGGCGAATTCGAAACAAATAAAAACAAAGCATATCGATCAGAAAAATGAAGCAAAGAAAAAAGTAAAATCAAGGAAGACGAATGAAACAACTCGGAGAGCAAAGATGATGAATCATGTGGCATAGGTAATAAAGCACAAATGAAAAGTTAACAAACCTGCAGTGAAAATGAAAAGTCAAGCTCCACGTCTATTGGGGCTGCCTGTTGTAGTGGCACGCAATCTGAACGCAGATTTCTGCGGGATCCCTAGAAAACAAGTTGAAAGCGAAAGATAATACGCGTGATACCTTAATTTTCTTCTCAAGTATTCGTGTCGAAAACCAAGAATCAAGGAAAATCTTAATTCCGCCTTAGTTCATTGTTTCGCTCTGTTTCTAACTTCCATAATCTGAGGAGTGTCAGACGAAAGAAACATTTTTAAGTATGCCCGAAAATTTTTTCGCTGTTTATCGCAATTCTGTAGTTTGTACTGCTCAAAAACTAGAAATCTTAATCTTATCACAAAAAAACAGAACAAAGCAAGTAAATCTTCTTTCAAAAACATCGATTTCAACGCGGCATGATGTGTAGGTTAAGGTGCTTAGGCATCTGATAGCGAAAAATCATCAGTTTTTTATAAAGTCGTGAGCTGATTCGATCACAGCCTGATGTATGTTACAATTGAACAAGTGATTCAGACCTTATCATGTCAGGAGATTACTCATTGTCAATAAAGCTAACTATATGGATACGAGAAAAATGAAAACTGAATCTATCCTAGTGTTCGCCATTCATGACAAATTTACATGATTTATGTATGATGCTGAACAACTAAGGCCTAACAGAGTTACTCGGCAATTTCATTGAGATCTTTAGCTCAGTGGAAACGTCACTGGTTTTCTGGTCAATGACAATATTGTATAACAATGTCCTAGTGTACGCCACTCATGATAAATACATTGAGTAATACGATTTCATTGAGATCTTTAGCTAAACGGAAACGTCGTTGATTCTCTCGTCAGTGCCAATATATAACGAAAAGCGATAGATTTTTCCGCAAGTGGCACTGGCATACCAAAAAAGAATTGGACTCGAAACTGGACTGCATGGTTAGAGAGCCAAAGACATTTTATAGAGCTCAATGAAAATCGCCCACTAACTCTCCAAGCTATACAGCCCAAAGTCTTCCTCTCGTTTGTCTTTGTCTTTTTTGTGTTTTGGCTATGTTGAGCCTTATTCAGCACCATAAACATTTATACAGGTTGGCCCAAAAAAATGGGACCCCCTAGCTAAATAATTTTTAAATTATTTATTCTTAAGTAGCAATTTCTTGAAATTAATACCACATGATATTCAACTCAAGTGAGATATTTTGCGTAAATACCTTGGTGATATGGGTTAGCATCTCTGAATGAATTGACTTTAAAACTTTACAATCCAAAAACGTACTGTTACAAAATATGCAACTTTTTATCCTTCGCAACAAAACGGAAAAATCAGTAACTCATTCTTTCAGACAAATGGGGTGTTCAAAATTTCTTCCATCCCGCTCAAAACACTTCTCTTATCTGACTGGCCATCATGGTGCATTAATGGCGATGACAACTTTGCCCCGGGCTTATGATTACCATCCACGCACGATCACAGGACACAATTGTGGAATATAAACAGCAGGTTTTCGGACATCATAAATTTAATGTCTAATTGCGCTAAGTTGGAAGCTCTTATCGTCAAAATATTTCTACACGATATCGCACTTGAATTGAACATTACCTGGCATAAATTTTATAAAATTCTTCATTGGGAAAAATTATTCTGAGGTTATTTACCTAGGGGGGGTTTTTGGGCCACCCTGTATATTTGTCATGAATGGCGAACACTAGGGAAAATTATAGCGATAAAAAGTTTGGAAATATATACGGGATTTGATGGCGAAAATTCGTTGGGTGTGAAATTTTACACCCTCAGTCATTTTTCACAGTCACATGCCTCAAAAATTAAACAGCTTTTATAAATCTATATGGTCAATATCATGGGGACAAGTGACACGAAAATTTTCGTTGCGAGATCATTTGCGAACTAGACAGGAAAGAATGTGTCTTAGACTTACACTCATTGAAACGTTTATAAGAAGTTCGTTGAGATCTTGCTCTAGAGTTCTTGACACCTCCAGCTTGATGATTCGCAAAGTGCATACTCTAAAAGAATATAAGTTCGGTTTTATATAGCAACTATTTAAAGAGAGTGAAAGAAATTGAGACAACTGCTTTAACGCTACAAAGATTGGGCCCCTCATGATAAAATCATTTTTTCTGCTTCAAGGTCATGAAAGTTGGCTGGATTATGCAGCAACATGTTTTTTAATTTTTGAAGTTATTATAGGGCTGTCAAGCGACCACGTTCTGCTGAAGTAAGCAATTTTCCATGTCATGTTAAAAAGTAACAAAAAAACCACGACACCGTGATGAGGTCAAACGGCCTTCTAAAGATTATATGTAGCGACGCATGCCACATTGTAAAAAGATCATGTACCTCTATCATTGAAATTCTCAAGGAATACAGGTTCAATAGGAGTAGCTGATTATTAGATTTTTCCCATAAAATTGATGACTTTGTCAATAGTGCTCCGCAAGAAACAATTTTTGCACTAATACGAATAATACGATCTTGAAAAAATATTAGTAAAACTGTTTCAATGCGAAACTCTGAGTGGTTCAGCAGTTATGCCTCGAAAGTTTATACCCGCAAGCCTACTGCTCCCAGATTTTGTAGCGTTAATACCATTACGTTGTTTCCAAAATGATAGACCCCTTTTATTTGTGTTGAGTAACTACAAATGTAATGGCGTGGAAGAATTTAAGACCCAGCTTACACGAGCAAAAATGGATCGGATCTAAAGTGGATCCGAACCACTTTTGGTACGGATAAGTCGCCCACAGATAGCTGATTAGCTACGACTGTATCAAGGATTCTGCTTCAAATTTAAAGAAGACCTTTAACACACGAACTACAGAATTGTTACGTTTGCCACTTTCCCCTCTAGATAGAGAGCTGCTTAATTTACAACTGATCACTCTTATGCTTGCCAACGGGTTAAGGAGGAATGTACTATTGGAATACTGAGCGCAAACAACTCAACGCCCCAAACTGTCCTGTTTATAACTATTCGCACGTAAATTGGTGGGCAGTATAACGTAATTCAATGCAATGAAAATTCAAGTACAAGCAGAAATAAAACTCTGATTGAAAAAGAACAGAAAAGAAATCAGATACAAATTTATTGAGTCAAAGGCCGAAAATTCAGATCATCTGTCCTCCCCTCCACCTGGACCAATGTTAATCAGATGAAAAAAGGCCTTCGTGATTAAAAACTTCTTTATTGACGAACAGCTTCGAACATCAAACACATTGTTTGTCAACAAGTTCATTTAATTGATAATCAAGCTTCCTATAGGTAGATATCCCTCTACAACGGATATCCCTCATCACATTCAATTCACGAAAGAAAACAACACTTTTTTAATAAGCAACTTGCCAATAAGCAACTGAGATTTTGTTAAATGTTTTTGTGAAATTGCTTTATTTTTACAGTAAATCATTGCAAACTTGTCAGCTACATTGAAAAGCAAGAAAAAAGCCATAAAGAATTTTTAGGGGGTAACGGTCATTTTGTGAGGGCAGAAATACTACAATCATGGGCAAAATTGTTGAGACAATATACAAAATTCGATAAAATATAATTCATGTACGCACGAATCAACATATATCTCCCCCTCCCCCCTGATTCAATGTTGGTTGATTTTGGGGGAGGGGGGAGATTAACTGACCAAATTTAGGCAGCTATCCAGTTTTTGTAAAGTCTCAACTAATTTTGTCCATGATTGTAGATACTGTATTTTAAGCAACTTTGAGAGCTGGACCAAAAGCCCATTTGCTGTATGTATGAAGTGTATACTGCTTGGATCAAAATTAAAGATATACCATACACGATCCCCTTCAAAAATGAATATCTACAGTATCTGCATTCAGCTTGGCAAGCATTTAAAAGGTTACCAATAATATACCAAAGCTGACAATGAAACAGTATTGACGGAATACGGAACATTACCTCCAGTCCTCATCATCCCTCAAGTAATTCTGCACATTCAACCCTTTATAACCAAACATCTTTAGTGAAAATCGATAGTTACCAGAAGCTGAAAGTCATTGTTGAAATCTTCGCGAATTTGGGACTGACTCTCGTATAAATTACGACGCATGAATTCGAGTAAATGTTAAACAATCGAGATCGATATAGACCAGTATCCGATTTCCTCTGATAAACACAACAAATACGTAACGAAGAAAGTTCGAGAAGTTAGAAACACGCAAATCGGTAGACACCAGAACACGAAATTATTAACAAACTGGTCAAAAAGAAGTAGTTTCCAATCGTCGAAACTCCATTACGTTCGAGAAATGCGAGGATAGGAAACAGTAATGAGGTCAATCCAAAGTCATAGTCTAAACATGTGGGCACTGACGATATCTTCTCGTAGAATCATAAATTATGTCGCATTAAACCAGAGCGAAAGAAGTTCGAATGAACGAGCTTTCGATTATGGCCTAGCACGAAACGTTAACAGCTTTCGTCGAAATAACTCACAAAATGTTCATCCATAAGAATCGAGATTATCCCTTTCGAGCTTAACACCACAGTTATGCATAACTTCGCCCAGAATTGGCCGGTTTTCATTCTCCGGTATTTAACGAAGTTTCGTTCTGTAGCAGTATCGCCATCAGATCAAAAATGAATCTTAAGAGTGAGCAAGGAGATCATTTATAGCAAGTGAAGTTCTATTCTCTGATTTTCCGCAAAGATAATTCCTGATTAATTCAACAAAACAGGCTGTCGACCGCTACAGATAATTTTTATGATATAGGGTGATAACAGGAGCCATATACAAGATGGAATTGATAAAGAAAATATAACCGTAATATAGGCAGGCCCAACCTCAGTGCTCCGTAGAGTATAAGCGATACATCCATATCTATAACTATAACAGCCTATATTCCAACAGCAACTTCATATTCTTAAAGTGCAATAACATATGGCACAATAATAAACCATCAACTAAGCGTTCCTTGTAATAGCATCAATATATCTATAGCACCGGTATGATACCCAGCCAATATTTATTTAATATTCCATGCAATATCATCCATATATTCTATGATGCAATAGCTTATGACTGTGACACTCAGTCGATATTTTCAAATTACGTAAAATATCATCCATATGCTATGTACACCAAAAACGTAGAACCAAGACACCTAGCAAACTATTTAATGTTCCGTGCAATAGCTCGATTACATATGATCGTATATCAAGCCACTGACTGAGTTCCGCTATGAATAATATATATCGCTCAATATGGCAAATGAAAGTAATATCAAGCCACTGTCACCAATAGCTCAATAACAAATGAAAGTAATATCAAGCCACTGTCACCAATAGCTCAATAACAAATGAAAGTAATATCAAGCCACTGTCACCAACAGCTCAATAACAAATGAAAGTAATATCAAGCCACTGTCACCAATAGCTCAATAACAAATGAAAGTAATATCAAGCCACTGTCACCAACAGCTCAATAACAAATGAAAGTAATATCAAGCCACTGTCACCAATAGCTCAATAACTAATGAAAGTAATATCAAGCCACTGTCACCAATAGCTCAATAACAAATGAAAGTAATATCAAGCCATTGTCACCAATATCTCAATAACAAATGACAAAATTTCTGCAGCCTATAGAGATGGTCGAGCCTCTAATCGAGCGTAATAAACACTATAATTTTGGTATATTAGTAGCGCAAATCACGTATGCAGTGATATCCAGACACTATTTAAGCACTCCATACAATATCAACCATATCAATGTACAGTAGTAACTAATATTGGGTAAAAATATGACCGCAAAACTGCTAATAATCAAGAGTTCAGTAAAACATCTGAATTGATATTATAGTAGGGTAGGCCGAAAAATCATCGCTGTACAATAATTTCCATAGACAGGTCCACCGTAGAGTGACTCAATATCACATGGTCATTGCATATACTCCAAAAGCTAATGGCATCAACAGTGCGTAGTGCCCAGTCATAAAGTAAGCGTTCCGCAGAGAAAATTATACAGACACGTTCAATAACAAATGACAGCAAAACACTGGAGTTTTAACTAATCTTGTAATCGCACAATAGACCATATACATCATAACGAATGTTTTTTCGAGGAAAATCAATGAAGAAGTCCGGAGGCGTTTCGCGAAACCAAGAAACCAGATTTCCTAACGCCAGATGCAACAGAATATCATAAGAAATCAGCAGTTTTAAGGACATTTTTTGTGTTTTTATCGCATCTACAATCATGATACATTAAATATTTATGATATAAGATTTGCATGGTTTAGTTGAATAACCAAAAATAACTGATATCCAAATCCACTTAGCAGAAAAATTATTCTTCTATAAAAATTTTTATTAAAATAAACTCTTGACGGAGACAGAGCTTTGCTTGGCTTTCATTAAAAACATCTGCTTGTGGAAACACAATAAACATTGATTTCACATTTCTAGTGGGGCAGCAATTTCATTTCCTCCCTCGGACTAAAACAAGTAGATGTAGGTTTAAGCCTTAATATAAATGGTCATAATTGCGATAAACAGCGGAAACATTGTAGGGCATACAGTACTAACGAAACTTTGAAGTTCAGAACAATTAAAAAAGTAGAAATGGTCATGAAATATTATCAAAAAATGGAGTAAAACTTTTAGGAATCTATATTGATAAATAGCTAAAATTGGACAAACATGAAATAAACAGTCACTAGGGTTAACAAAGTGCTTTTCAAAACAACGATCCTGTTTCACGAGTGAGTGCTAGTCGTCTGCAAAACCTGGTTCTTATAGCAGCAAAGCATCACAGGCAGATATGATCATCGCAGACTTTTCTGAGCTAAAGCCGACCGCAAACCGAGCCAACATGTTGGCCAACATCGCTGCCAACAATTGTTGGGCATGTTGGCCTAATAAACAAGATGTTGTTGACGAAAAGTTGTCGAAAATGTTGGCCAACATTTTATCCATTTGAGCAAAATTGATTTGTTGGTATGGTTTGCTGTGTCTTTTGCATCACACTTTCAATTTTGCTTGTTATTTTGGAGTCCTTGAGGTGAGAAATAGATTTAAGCTGGCTGTTCGAGTTGGACCACGAGATTTTTCATCTTTTTCGTCAGCTAAAAGTGCGAACAATAAACAAACACCTGCTTCCTTTTCGGCCATGTTTGTAGTAGATAATTTGTAAATGACATCAGCAACCCGAAACTTCTCAGATTATGTGATGGTATGGCAAACGGTACCAACACGTTAGCTTATTTTCCACCAACATGTTGGCCAAAAATGTTGGTACGGTTTGCGCCTGCCATAAGAGATTCTTTGTTCAAAGCGAATCATTTCAGAATGCGATGTAGATCCCATTCATCCGATATCTGTTAAAGTGAAAACGGTTTAGAATCGTACCACTTACGAAAACTGGATATTCATTCACACGGCACCAGGGCTATTTCCCTACATCGCTAACTTGCTACATCCGCCTTTTTCTACAAAACTTCTGGCAAGACTTGTGCCTTATAAAATGAATCGCTTCACGGGACGGTTTTAGTCTATTCTCGGTCGAAAAATTGGGAAGGTCAGATAAGCGCTTAGCGGACAAACGTTTAATTGGGTTGAATATCTCTATGCCAAAATCAAAAGGTCGGTCGGTTTCGTAGACAGAAAGAGTTCTTTTTCTCGCCTGGATTCCGCAAGAAAATTTTGTCTCTTCACTTGTGGTATGCTGTGAGCTGATTGGAGTTAAAAACTCTCAATGGACTGGACACAATAATAATTCAGCTTCGGAATTTTCTAATGGCTCATTCGATCCAATCTACCAGGGCTTCCATTTCGTTTTAGTCAGCTATTTCTTTCTATAATGTCATTCAAAACTACTTGGAAAACTTATAACATTGACATTTACGGGCTTCTTCACATGACAGACTGGTTACAATTCTTGGCAAAACTCGCTGATCGAATCCCCATGTTTGCGGGGAGGGGAGATGTTGGGTTGAGTAGGAAGAACAATCTGGCGTTCCAAGTATTCTCTCAAGAGTCAAACGAAAATGTTTTATACATGTAGACTCACTACATAAGACCCGCTACTTCGCACGGTGTTGTTGCTGCTGTTTTCTACAATCGTACAGTGTGGAATGACAAACCAAAATAAGGGGAGCATTTAGCGTTAACTAGAGACTCGTGTAGTGAGTCTATTTTGCGTGTTTGAAATGCGCCCACTTTTCATAGCAATATTGAAGTTTTGTACGACTAAAAGACAGTTTCAAGCTTGGCATACAGTTGTCGAAGATGACTAACGGAATATGACCAGCCGTTTTGAATTAACCTATCAAATATTAATGGGAACGGAAAGTCCTAAAATCTTGTTTTCGCTTAAAAAGAATGAAGTTAATCGTTTGAGGTTAGATTCGAAAGAGAAATGAGACAAACAGTGAAAAACAACAAGAGCAAAATTCCACCACAATGATCCAAAATTAACGAAAAGACGCTGGATAGCACTTCCCGAAATCGTAAACATGAGAAACATGACGTATTGATGTCAGAATAAATATAATGGAAATATAGGCGTTTGTGGAGGTAGTTCACTTCAAAAATCCTATAAAAACCGATCCCTGGCTGATAAAGTTTGTACATGTTCCTTTCATCAACCTTTGTGAGAAAAGACAGACTGAAATTTTGGTCACACTTTTTGCTATCTTTGAACCTTTCTGAGATACGAACAAGCAAAGTTCAGCATCAGCAGCGTGAAGCCCATGCCTGGTAACGCATTTTAAACATGATTTTGAGAAGGGTAGGGGGTTAGTGTTGATGAAAAATCGCTTCAGAAATAAGAAACAGGTGGGCTGAAATCGAAGCCAAGTGTTCCGATGAAAAAAGCGTGTAAAGCAGAGGATATAGATAATTATGTACTCCTATGATTTTTTGGTCAAACTCCATGTCATAGATTGGTGCATGATTTCTGAATGAGCAATTGCTACCAGGGGCGTCGCTAGGACTCAACGACTGGGGAGGGGGGTGTAGCATGGAATTTTGCCGACAAAATGGGCGTGGCTTTTTAAAAAATGGTGTGGTTTTGCTGTTGCCGTTCGCGAATTTCTCTAAGCATAGGTATGGCCATAAGCATAGGTATGGGTGCATCAAATATTCCAGATGTGACATCATGGACAAAAATGAGGGACAAAAATGCAACAGGGATTTGGGGGCATTTTCCCCAAAAAAAATTTGAAATTTGAACTCTAAAATACCATAGAACGTAACATTTTCATCTGTTGGACAACAAAATTTTAATCATTTCCTTGTAACTTTATATTTCGTCAAAGAAACGTAAACACTCTTTTAGCTTCTGACTCTACCATTCTTCAAGGGCAGAGTGGCAACCCTGTGTATTATATCTCAATATCCTTTCTTTGTAGTGTGCTTGTATCTGTTATGGCCAGGGTGGCTGGTAAACGGGCAAACACCAATACGATGAGCTGGTACGAAAGCACTTGCTGTTGGAATTTACTAGTCCTTAGCAACCAACAATGTTGGCAGCTATGGAAACTGAATGCTAGTATGAATTGGCAAGCCATTTGCAGGAAGCTTGCCTGGCATTTGCTGTAACGATTTGTGGCATTTTGCTCAAATTTGCTCACTGACAGGTTGCCTGAGCCGGTGTCTTAGCCCCCATACCCCCTGGCCCCCATACCCCCTGCAGCTAGGGCCATTATTGCCATTAGGTCTAATCGAGACATCCAGACATTTCCACTTGGCAGAATAGCCACCATCCAGTTAGGGAAGTCTCATCTTGTGTCAGACCTTTTATACAGTGATAGCTGGCTGTGATGGTCCCCCTGAGTTGCAGCATTCTTAAATATCATTTGCCTCTTTCATACTGTAAAAACCAGATGGTTCAATTCAAAATTTAACACACTG
Source organism: Chrysaora quinquecirrha (assembly GCA_014526335.1). Classification (NCBI taxonomy): domain Eukaryota; kingdom Metazoa; phylum Cnidaria; class Scyphozoa; order Semaeostomeae; family Pelagiidae; genus Chrysaora; species Chrysaora quinquecirrha. Next base: position 1,735,399 of record JACTAT010000009.1, on the reverse strand, counting down.
TGCTGGGACAGATGCAAATGAGTTTATCATACACATGAATGTAACTTTCGAACCTAACAATTAAGCATAAGCACAATTCCAGGAGTATTGGGGTTGAGACATCCCCAAGCCAACAGAAAGCCAAGCCTTGAAGGGCCCTGTTTTGATTTGGCAGTGCAAAATACTCTTCACCAATTAGAAATTGTAATGGGAATGGTTGAGCTACAGAATGTTGCTTTAAGCATAGTCAATAGAATAAACACTGTTTATTCTATTGACTATGCTTTTAGGGACCATAGAATAATCATCGGTGTTCAACAATTTCCAGTTTAGTTACATTTGAGACCATGTAACAGGAATCACAGATTTCGTAGCCTAGCTTGCTCAAGACATTTCATCCAAAATCTGCTCCAAAGGAAGAGTACAGCCATTAACCAGCCAGTCTTGCACTGGTGGTCATAGTGCTTGCAAGTATGCTTTCAATGCAAAAAAATACCTAGGCTTATTCATTCCATGTCTTAACTGCCAATGATGAGTTCCAATAAAAGCAAAATCAATCTCCATTGGAGAATGGGTAGTTGGTGAAAGTATTCTTTTAAGGCAGCACAGGAATTAGTCTCATGAGATGAGGAGCAGATATCCATAACTGCTCCTCTCCAACTCTTGCACAAAACATGGGAGCAAGGGTTTGTGCTAAGGATAATTCAAGGGTTTGTCTTCACGGTTAATCTTGGGTTAATGTTAGAAGTGAGGAAATGATAAAGGCGCCCTTGGCACTAAACCCCTGTTTTTTGATGACTTCCAACATTTTGTCTTAGCAGAGGCATCTCATACTGCAAATGCTGAATTAGGATTTTGTGGCACCAAAATAGGACTTTCAAGTTGGAAAGGGTGGTAATTATGTTTTAAAGAAAGTACGGACTATACACATTCATTGACTTCTGGCTGCCCTAGTTCCTACCCCTATGGTTAAGAAAATTAAGTCCCTCCCAAACATATTAGGACTAGAGTCCCGTCGCCTTGAGTGGAACGATTCGCATTTTTCTGATTTCTGACTGAGCAAAGTTAAATTTAAATTTCAAGGAGTTTGGGTTTAATAATTTAAGAAAAACCCGCGAAAATATTTTGCTGACGCCATTTCTTGTTTCTTCACCAATTTTTGATGTTTAAATTATTGCCCATAATTTGTTATAATATTTTGAAAGTTAGCAGTTTGAAATGAAATGCAAGTACCTTGAAATATCTTGTCTTCATTTTTTACTCTAACTTTCATGGTCATTTTTCTGTCTCTGGGTTAATTTCAACAAAACAAAACTCCTCAACATGTTCCTTCTCCATTCAAAAGTAAACTTTTGAAGAAAGTTTACAGATTTCGTGCGCAGTTTTCATTCCGGAGGTTATTTACCAGACGCTTTGTGACCGGCCTATTTTCGTGTTGAGTGGAACGACTGCCTTCCGCACTAGTTCCAATAGAAAGCAACCGATGCTGCGATGCTACGAACGATTTTACTTACTTCTGCGCAGGCGATTCAGGTAAATTTCTATCGTTCCACTCATGGCGAACGGCCTAAATTTTTATCGATCAAGTAGTGCGTAGTTATCACATTCTTGTGGAGAGACGAAAGAACTGATTGAAGTGGAATTACATGCGAATACAGATAATGCCATAAGGAACATATCTATGATAAGTTTTTTTCTTATTATTGCGTGAAAGGACGGTAAAATACTATTTATCCTGAAAACGTTCCACTCAAGGCGACGGGACTCTACTACTGATTTTTAACCAGAATTTCCATTATCAACATTTTTAACACGTCTGATCATGAAATAATATTTTAAGACTTTTTAAACCTTAAATTTACCAAAATCAAACTTGTTAAGAAATTTTAATATTAAAACAAATCATTGCAAAAAAATTCAACACCTGAGGGTGTGACAGACTTGTGAGTCAGTCAAGAGTGTGACTCATCTCAAGTGGTGGAATTATTTGGAAGGAATCTCAACCCGGAAAATTTCTTATAGATAACGTTTCAATGGTCAACAATTTTCCAAGACTCAAATTCTTAACCAGCCTTTTGCCTCTTCGAAAAAAATGATAGAAAACTTAAATATCAAGGAACCTACTTGGAACTCTCCAGACAAGAGGTTAGAATAGAAGAAGGACCGGAAATCACAAAGGCAAAAATAATAAAGTCTAGATGCTATTCTTGAACTGAAAAAGAAACCATTTTTCCTCCCGAAAACCGTCTTGAAGTTGCTGAAAATGATCATTGTTTTCAAAGCAAGGGCTCCAGAGTCCTATTCACTCAACAAAACAATAATTTCATAACAAATTCGCTGATTTAGAGACCTCGCATACCAATCAAATTGAAAAATCACAATGGGCCTACCTTGGCACGCAGCTAGAAGAAGTCCCTTCGACTTCCCATTGCGAAAACAGATTCATGGGTCTTGGCCTTTGAGGTCTTTCCGCCATGTTCTGCGTTTGCATTTCTATCTAAAGTCAATATTTGCTGGATAATAAATGGCGCAGATGGTTTTTTGCTAGATAGCTTCTCAAATCCCAACCTCCATCTTTGAAAATGTCTGTGCTGAAGTTAACCTTTGTTATTCATTAGCATCCTACCCCCTGATGAAAGGAACTCTTCTTTACTCAAAAGTTTATCTCTGCTACAACCAGGGGGTAATCTGATGTCAATGATATTTTGCGAATGGCACACCTGTTGCTTTTGCAATGTGATCTTGGTTCCAGGGGAGGCGGGAGGGCATGGCATGATTTTCACCTGTGTATTCACGGTTCGCTCACGTGTTGAATGGCAAGATTGGTCTTCGCAAGTTAAAATTCTCGAAAATTCTGTTTATATTTCACACCTCCGCACCTCCGCATAACACTCAACTCAGAAATTTATAGAAAGTACGTTCATATCTTACCCCTCTGGGGAATCGGAAGATGCGGAAAATTTCCATCGAATGTATTGCTTATGTGCGCTTCCAGACCTCTGCATAACCAGGGCCGTCGCTAGAACTCTCAAGCAGGGGGGTGCCGAATGTAAATTGGGTGTGGCATGCCTGCCTGCCTGGCCTGCCTGCCTGCTGCTGTGCGTCTAAGGGCTCGCTCTCGAGGGCATTGAAACTTTTTAGAAGTGGAGGGGCACAAGAAAAAGGGGATTAAATATAAATGTGCACAAAAAGCTCTTTTAACTAGGGGGTCAGGGCATGCTCCCCGGGAAAATTTTGAGAATTATTGAGCTTTGGTCTACAAATCTATTAATGGACAGGCTCCGCAGTACCTGTGTGATCTATTTACAAAAAACTTAGCTTGCACTTGTTTCAACCTGAGAAATACCTCTGCCGATTTGAGACTCCCAAAGAGGAGTTCCTCAAATGGGCGGAGGTGTTATTTACAAAAACTCATTCTTTCAGAGGTGCAAAGCAATGGAACTCTCTCTCAGCTGAGTGTAAAACGGCACCCTCTCTTAAAGCATTTAAAAAAGTAGTCGCCTAAATCATTGAGGAAAATGTTCAAATAAAAAATATAAGGATATATTTTACCATGTTAATCGTTTTTAGTTAGGAGGGCCCCTTGAAAATCAGCCTGCGGGTTGAAGGACTACCTTCCACTTTATATCTTTATGCTTCTATGTTATTTATATTCAATAATTGTATCATTGTATTAGTAAACCTTTTTTTTTAAATGAAAATGAAAAAATGAAAAAAAGATGAGCTAGAGTCGCTGTAATGACCATTTCGGAACCTTTATATTACAATTTTCTGAGCCATTATCCAGTTTGCCAATCCAATAGAGATCGACTTCAAAGATGACTATGACTGATTAGAATGATCGTGGTATGTTCCGACCCCATAAGCATTAGAGGTCATTTTTGCACAGAAAATTGTTCCTTTAACTAACTTTCAAATGCTACGTGGTAATTTACAACAAGATTTTGTTATCGTTCTGTTATAATATGATGCGATGCACATGCGGATGTTCCAATGAGGTTATTGCTTACGAGAGAAACATTTTTTGCCCTCAATTTTCTCAGTTGCCGACAACGCAACTGCCGACAAGTTGCTGAAAGGCTTGAAGCCAGGGGGTGCCGCACCCCGCAACCCCCATAACGACGGCCCTGTGCATAACACGGAAAATTCCAGTTAAATGCAAGTTCATGGAAGTGCGGCGTTTGAGCATGAAAAAAAATTATGAAATTTTCTTATTTTCGGTAGAATTGTTCGCCATCTTGTCATCCCGCCTCGAGCGTTTTAAGGCAAACTAAACTCCGGATCAGTGGTATTGGTATTGGCGTTCGCATTTAGGTAATTGAAACTATTATACACGTTTTTTTTATAAGGAACGCCTTTATAAGGAACTCGAGGCTGAAAATTCCCAAAATATTAAGGAACTTTAAGGAACTGTCGAGGCTTGGATGAAAAACTAAGTAACTCTTTTTTAAAAAGCAAGAAGGTTTGTACGAAAAAGGAACAGAAGTACAATATATTTCCCATCGTTCTTCCCCAAAAGGCTCCATTAATACTTAAAGTTAGAAATGAAGAATTGTTTCTATGAATTTGCTGTAAAAATTAGTATTTATACATATCCCACGAAAAGGAACAGTTTAAGGAACTTTCAGCCTCATTTTGTTGAAAAATTAAGGAACTCCAGCCTCAACTAAGACAACAGGTTCCTTATAAAAAAAAAACGTGTAAATGAATCCGGTCTTATATGCCGCTTTGACAATCTGCCCGGTTTTCTCTTCAAACATTTTTCTACGCTTTTGCACTTCAACGAAAGTCGTTTCAATCGACACAGCTTACCCTGGGTATGTAGAAAGAAACAAGTCCGGACTATAGTCTTGAATGACCAAAGGCTATAGTCATTCCACAAATTTGGAGTGAAAAGGCAAAGACTAATTGGGAACAAGGTAGAGAATAGGTTGAGATTAAGTGAGGACTATAGTCTGGACTAAAGTCCAGAATGGCCAAAGACTATAGTCATTCCTCATAATGGGTGTGAAAAGGCAAAGACTAAGTGAAGACAAGGTAGAGACTAGGCAGGGACTAAGTGAGAACCATAGTCCGGACTATAGTCTTGAATAACTAAAGACTATAGTCATTTTTCGAATTGGGTGAAAAAAGGTTCAAATAGAAGCACGTTTTGAAATTTTGATTAGTTGCTCATTGCATTGTTCAAGGGAGAAGGAAAGCCGTTAAGAAACGTTCTTCGAGAGATGGCTTTTGAATGTGGATTTTGTGATAGCCATTTCAATAACAAGAGTAATCTAAATCGGCATTTGAAGAACAAACACAAAAGTTGTTACAAAGACTTGAAATCTGTAAAAGATGAATTGGACCTGGACAGCGAAATAGTGAGTGAAAATGATGATGATTATGATAGTGATGACGACTATCATGTTGATGATGATGATGATGATGATATCGAAGATGATGATGATGATGATGACGACGAGGAGGATGATGAAATTCCATTGCAAAGTGTCTGGCCTGTGATGCTTGCTGAAGTAAATGATGATGAAGATATTATACAAGTTTTCAAGAGGAATTTCATATATTGCAAAAGTTTCGAACATGATGAAGTTGTGAAAGCAGTCATTGAAACCATGAGAAAGGCAAAGGAAGAAGATGACATGAGTTTTGAAGAAGCCTTTCACTATGCTATTGATAAAAGAAAGTTCTTAATCATGCGTCAGACAGCAATGGATGCAGATGATGAAAATGCAACAGACGATGATAATGATGATGTCTTTTTGACGCACTAACTTACATGTATGTGAACAGACGAGCTTGCATTTATTCGTCATTATGGAAAGACAGAGCTCGTTTGGTTTGAGGAGGATAAAGAAGCCAAATGTTCAATATTTACTCGCATTGAAGATGATTTTGCTGGTTATAGTTTTTATAATAATCATGCTCAGAAATGAAGGAAAAATGGATAAAAAACTTGGAACTCTTCTATCAATGCTTGCAAGCCAAAATGTTGTTGGTGGAGGAATGGCAAAAAGTGTTGGAGACAACAAAACTCTGTAGAACATCGATTTGAACAATAAAAACAAAAATCTTCGAATACTAATATAAATATCATCATCATAATAATATCATCATGTTCTAGAAAAGATTTATCGACTTTTTTCTCTTGTCTTTCTGAACGCGCTAATAAATGATGATCTCAAATTCGATAAAAAACAAAAGAAAATAAATAAATATAAATAAAAAATGGCGGAAAAAGTAAGTGGTTGCATGAAAACGAGATGTGTCACATGATTGACAGGTCACGTGATTCATAGATCACCGAATTTTGATTGACAGATTAACTGGTTTGATTGACATGTCGGCATCCTTTGTGGGCCCGTACGCTCCTTTTTATGTTTGAAGAATTCAAACATTATGTAGGGGCTTTCGGCAAACCGGATGAAATACACCTAGATAGATAGATAGATAGGAATCAGGAATGTTGTAACAATAACACTGAAGAAGATGAAGTGTAAATCGGTTTCCCAAATTTGGCCGAAGACTTCCACAGAAGTAACACAGAAAAACACGTGGATATAATTTTCGCAAACTTATATCCCATGAACTCAACTGTTAAGTGTAAGTTAGATAAACTGATGAAATGAGCGAACTTAAATACACAAATGAAGCGTCTAGCCGAATTGGCAAAGAAGTAAAACAAAGCATTGTTACAAATAAAGAAAAGAATACGCTAAACATGATAAAAACTAAAGGTGCCTAATAAACTGAATAACGAGGAGCCATCGACACATGAGCCATGCTAATAAGGCGCGCAAGATGCCTTATGACCCGCACACAGAAACTAAATGACGCAAAACAGGCAAAGAAAACCATGGGAAAAACAGAAATGAAAGGGCGCGAACGCGAACGCTGCCAACTAGCAAAGCACTGAAAACTAACCGTATGACATACCTCCCGGGGCAGGAAGGAAAGAATCGCCCTCGATTCTTGCGAGTGAAGTCTAGGTTGCCGTGTACGAGCTAACAAGTTTTCTTTTTATTTAGCGAAGTTTCAAATTCTTTTAAAAGCTCACCACAGTGCAGATTTGAAAGAGGTTCCCAAGATGGCTCGATGCTGTCATCTTCCCACTGAACAAGATAAGAAGTTTCTCGGCGGCCAGAACGATTTTTAACGACTTTCTTATCAAGAATAGCTTTGACTGCCAGTTCAGCTGGATCTTGATCGCTGCCATCATCGTCATCATCAATTTCTTCCTCATTTGCATTTTCGTGTTGTTTGACAGGGTATTCGCTTTCCGGACGTGTATCTGCGGAGATAAAAGGCTTTAATCTATTAACATGGACATTTTGTATGTAATTACGTTCATCATTTGCATCTAAAAGATAATTGACGGGAGATTTCTTAGCTAAGATCCGATATGGTCCATGCCAATTATGAGTTAATTTAGATGAAAGACCTTTCCTTTTACAGGGTGTGTACAACCATACTCGTTGTCCAATATCATAAGAGATTTCTTTCGCAGTTTTGTCATACTGTTCTTTTTGCCTTTGTTGTGCTAACTCGATGTTGTCGTTAGTGAGTTTGCGGGCTTCGAAGAATCTATCTGCTAGGACACCTCTATAGTCATCTGTATTAGAATAAAGCTCTTGAGCTTGCAACAGAGAAGCATCTATAGGAAGACGGGGGTCTCTCCCATACATCAAATAAAAGGGTGTCTCATTGGTACTAGATTGAACAGCAGTTCTGTATGCAAATAAAGCGTACGGAATAAAATGATCCCAATCACGATGATGTTCAGATACATACATAGATATTATCGTAGTGAACGTATGGTTGAAACGCTCGACTAATCCATCACATTCGGGATGGTAACTTGTTGTATTTACTTTGGATGTATTTACCATCTGACATATACCTTTGACTACTTTAGACAAAAATTCTTGCCACGATCGGATAACAATTTCCGTGGTGCTGAATGACGGCACAGAATTTCTTCTACAAATAATTTCGCAGTGGTCAATGCATCAGCATTCTTTACTGCAAAAGCTTCAGTCCACTTGGTAAAATAGTCGGTAAAAATAACAACATATTTGTTTCCCCGATCCGAAGTCGGAAAAGGACCTAGAACATCGACGGCTACGCGGTCAAATGGACCTTCGACCGGAATAGGTTGCAAAGGTGCTTTTGCTAAATTGCGAGGGTTTTCTTAGTAGCGCAATCCACACAAGAAGCACACCATTTTCGATTTCCGTATACATACCAGTCCAAAAGTAGCGCTGCTTAATTTTCAAATACGTTTTCCTAAAGGATAAATGCCCTGACGTTATTTCTTCGTGTAGAGATAGCATGACCTCATCTTTAAGAGCTCTAGGAATTACTAATTGCTTACGCACTGTATTTCTACTACGAGCATGTCCTTTATCAATATGATATAAAATACCATCCTCAAACACATAGTCATCCACTGTGGCCATTAACCGACGAGCGCTTACTGAGTCTTCAGGAATAGTACCTGATTCAAAATATGCGTTAAGATGTTGCAAAGAAGGATCTTGCCTTTGAAGTTCCCTAACACGATCTAACTGTAACCCTGGCGAATCAATAGCATTAACAGGCGCATCTATAACTTGTTGCAAAGATTGATCAATAAAGCTATCAGGTTTGCGCGACAATGCATCAACGTTACCGTGAGACTTGCCTGGCCTATGTTTAATAGTATACGCATAGCTTTGTAAGGCCAAAGACCATCTAGAAAGACGAGAATGTGGATCCCTGGCGTTGTCCAACCATTTAAGGGGGTTATGATCCGTAATGATATCAAACTCTCTACCGTATAGGTAAGGGCGGAAATGTTTAATACCCCATACTATAGCTAAACATTCTCTTTCAATGGTAGCATACTTTCTTTCATGTGGCTTTAAGCTACGGCTAGCAAAGGCAATAGTCTGTTCGACCCCGTTAACGTTCTGTGCAAGAATAGCTCCTATGCCTGTATTACTAGCATCCGTATATAAGCAGAACTTTTCTTTGAAGTCAGGATAAGATAGCACAGGTGCCTGAAGCAAAGAATCTCTCAACTGTTCAAAAGCATTCTGACATTCCTCGTTCCATGTAAACTTAACCCCTTTCTTAAGTAAATTATTCAGAGGACTAGCTATGGATGCAAAACCCTTAATGAAACGTCTGTAATAGGACACTAATGCCACGAAACTACGAACTTCATTGCAATTGCGCGGTACAGGATAATTCTTGATTGTGTCTACCTTATCCGGATTAGGTCTGATGCCTTCCTTGCCAACCACATGACCCAGATACAATACCTCAGGTTTACAAAATGGCACTTTTGGGACGAAGTTTAAGACCTTCGCTACGAAAACGAGAGAAGACGGACCGTAAGTTAGCTAAATGTTGTTGAAACGATTTAGAATAGACTATAACGTCGTCAAGATATACCATGCAAATTTGCCATTGTAAACCACTAAGAACTAGTTGCATCATCTTTTGGAACGTGTAACTAGCGTTCACTAGACCCATAGGCATTACTTTGAATTCGAAATTACCCTTCCTGGTGCAAAAAGCAGTTTTTTCCATATCCGACGATTCTAATGGTATTTGCCAATAACCGGACGCAAGGTCTAACGTTGTAAAATAGCAAGCATCTCCGAGTGAATCCAGAACATCGTCTACCCTTGGCATTGGAAAAATTTGTTTCTTGGTGATGGAATTCAATTTTCGAAAATCGACACAGAATCTAGGCGAGCCATCCTTTTTCGTAACGATAACTAAAGGCTGGGACCATGGGCTATTGGACTCCCCTATGATTCCCTTACTGAGCATGTTTTCAATATGCTGGTCAACCATATCTAACTGACTATAAGGAATCCTGTAAGGCCTTTGATATACAGGGGTTATCGCCCGTATCGATATTATGAGAAAAACGATTGGCACGCCCAAACTCAGAATCAGATTTTACAAATACATCTTTAAATTCACTTAGCAAACTTAAAAGTTGGCATCTTTCAGAATCAGAAATAGAGCAATTCTGTAAATCAATGTCATTAAGCCAATTACAATTAGATAGATTGTGTAAAGTTGACTCACCTTTATCTTGTAGGTCTTTCGGTTCTTCAAACGTCTCTGCCGTGCCGACACATGTCCCTGCGAAAATCTTTACTGGGAAATCGTTAGCATTAATTACTTTTACTGGAATTTTATTTTCAGAAACATTAGCAACAGATCTAGCAGGATACAATATAGAGTTACTACTTGAAATCTCGTACTTTGGCTCAACTAAGACTGTTCCCTGTAACCCAGAAATACGGCCAGTAAGAATTGCTTCGCTACGCGACGGAATTTCCATGGTTTCCATGACGCAAACTGGAACTTGGCGAGCGCGCTTAACTACGCTGATGGGTACCGTGTGCATGGCTATGGTCGCTTGCATCTTCGCCATATCAATTGTAGCATTAGATTTAACTAGGAAATCGGTTCCTAACAAGAATGGATAACGAAAGTTACGAACAACATAACAATCTACATGCCATTGACTATCGCTTAAATCTAACTCAACACAAGTCGTCCCTAATATTTCTAAACTCTCTCCTGTTGCGGTTTTAGCTAACACAGCATTATTACTCATTTCTAACGGTGATTTGGCATACTTATTAATCAAATTAAATAAATCAAAGCTCATAATCGTAATTCCCGACCCTGAATCAATAACAATTTCTGTTTCAAAATTTCCTACACAACCAGTAAATGTTACAGATTGTAAAGGCGTATTAACAATTTCAGAATTTAAACAATGAGGATTTAAAATATTCGACTTAGCTGCATCACACCCCAAAGATGTTGATTCGTGTGCAGCAGAAATTAGTTTTTTGAGTTCTGTTCTTGCTTCTCGACTTTATCCCTGCATTTGGCTTCAATGTGGCCTACTCGTTTGCAATAGTTGCAGATGGGACGTCCATCACTTGCACGTAAGTTTCCAAAATTTCGATTATTGCGACTTCTTCTCTGATTGACGGCAGATTCAGCGACAGTTATCGCAAGTTTCTCTATTACACCTTCTAGACGATCTAAACGTTCGTTCAAACGTTGTTCACCCGAAATAGCAGCTACAGGTACAACAGGCGGTTTTTGTTTTGCCCAAGGTGCTGGCCCATTTGTAATTTTTTCATTTATCTCTTCTCGTTTGGCGAAATCCAGAGCCTTATTGAACGTTTTTGGGTCTGATATCAAGACAATTCGCTTCAATTCAGCTCTGAGACCATTTACGAAATGCTCTCTCATGAGAGTGTCCTGGTGTTCAACCGGCATTTCCGCGTAGGCCCTGCGGACAAGATGTTGAATTTCTCTTCCGAAATCATCGACAGATTCTTGTTCGCCCTGTCTACGTGAATAGAGATCCGCATAGTAAAATCTACGTGCTTCCTTAGGCAAGAAATGAGATGTTAAGGCCTCCTTTATTTTTCCAAGGCTAGAGCGGTTTTCTTCTGAAAGCTCATCATAAAATTCAGCAGCACGGTCCCTTAAAAATGCAGGCAAAATGTCACTTTGTCGCTTTTCAGACCAACCATTAGCTTTTGCGACTCTTTCGAAACTTTTCAACCATTTTTCGATATCGTCTCCTGGTTCCCCGAAAAATTTGCTTGGTTGAGCGACAGTTTTAGGCTGCTCATCTTGTTTGATTACAAAAGGTTCTTCAAAATCATCTACTCTAGATCGTGCAGCTCTCTTCTTACTCATTTTTTTTTGTTTTTTAAAACGAATGTTCAAAAAGGTTCAAGTCTAATGTTTCAGCAAAGTTTAAGCGATATATACAAATAGCAAAAAGCTGTAGCAGTTTATGAGTCTATATACAGTGATCACTTACGAACGACACAACCAATGTCTTTGTCTTTATCTCTATCTCTTGTTCTTGTTCGGGCTGTAGGCTTGAAACTTTTCAGATTTCTTTATCCCACACCTGACACCAATGTAAATCGGTTTCCCAAATTTGGCCGAAGACTTCCCACAGAAGTAACACAGAAAAACACGTGGATATAATTTTCGCAAACTTATATCCCATGAACTCAACTGTTAAGTGTAAGTTAGATAAACTGATGAAATGAGCGAACTTAAATACACAAATGAAGCGTCTAGCCGAATTGGCAAAGAAGTAAAACAAAGCATTGTTACAAATAAAGAAAAGAATACGCTAAACATGATAAAAACTAAAGGTGCCTAATAAACTGAATAACGAGGAGCCATCGACACATGAGCCATGCTAATAAGGCGCGCAAGATGCCTTATGACCCGCACACAGAAACTAAATGACGCAAAACAGGCAAAGAAAACCATGGGAAAAACAGAAATGAAAGGGCGCGAACGCGAACGCTGCCAACTAGCAAAGCACTGAAAACTAACCGTATGACAGAAGGAACAACTCAGAAAAAAGGAAATTACCGCAAACAAGCGAGAGCAAATTGAAACTAAATGGGGATCAATGACGATTGCGGGGGAAAGCAGGAACAAAGCCTGAAACAGCTAGAATCACAGGGAACAATTGTGGAGATTTATCCACACTGCAAGCTGCGATGTTTAGGCTTATCTCAGGCTGATCTTAGCTGATCTCATTCTTCAAACATGGCTAATGGGTACCTTTAATTATGTTTGAAGAATTCAAACATTATGTAGGGGTTTTCTGCAAACCGGAAGAAATATACCTACCTAGATAGATAGGAATCAGGAATGTTGTAACAATAAGATCGGAATTTCTATTCTCTGTGCACACAATTTAAACAATCATTGAGTTGATTAATTATTTTAATTGCAATTCAAATGCATACAATCAAAACAATCGAAGAGGTTGTTCCCAGTCTTCGAAATTTGGCATCAGTTTGAACAACAAACTCATTAGGAAACCATTAGCCAGCATGCGTTAAAATCTGGAACAAACAGAAAAGCTGGGAACTCGTGGAATGAGTGGGAATAAACGGAACTGAATGGAACCATTGTAGGCATGCTGAAACAAAGTGGGAATAACTTGGAATCGGAGGGAACAAAAGGAACAAAGTAGAAATCGGTGGGAATAAATGAGAACGAGAGGTGACAAGGTGGAACAAACAGGGAATCACTGAAGAAGATGGAGGAACAACTCAGAAAAAGGAAATTACCGCAAACAAGCGAGAGCAAATTGATACTAAATGGGGATCAATGACGATTGCGGGTGAAAGCAGGAACAAAGCCTGAAACAGCTAGAATCACAGGGAACAATTGTGGAGATTTATCCACACTGCAAGCTGCAATGTTTAGGCTTATCTCAGGCTGATCTTAGCTGATCTCATTCTTCAAACATGGCTAATGGGTACCTTTAATTATGTTTGAAGAATTCAAACATTATGCAGGGGTTTTCGGCAAACCGGATGAAATACACCTAGATAGATATATAGGAATCAGGAATGTCGTAACAATAAGATCGGAATTTCTATTCTCTGTGCACACAATTTAAACAATCATTGAGGGGGGCAAGGGGGGCGGTCGCCCCCAATAGTTAAAAAAAAGGTGTTTTAGAAAAGTCTATTTCTGCAATAAAATCAGTGGGGGAGGTAAGAGAAATTCTAACAACCGTTGCGCAATAAATATTTTTCAATGTCGCAAAAGAGTAGAGATGTCATCCAACCCGATCAACCTGCTCGGTTCCTGGAAAGTGTTCTACTACTATTTTTCATGCGGCAATTAATGCCACGTGTTTACTATTGTTCAACCCACACGCCCATTCTGTTGCAATAGGTCTCGATGTGTGAAGGGTTCTGAAGGTGCGGACCTTTCTTGTGTTTTTACGGTCCCGTCGGGCAGATTTAAAGTTTATTCAAAAGACCTCTCTCTCTTCCGTATTGTTTCTGTGGTGAAAAGTAAAAACGTAAAATCTCCTTTCTCTCGTTGTCGAAATAAAACGAAATAGAAAGAAAAGGCAAAAACACGAGAAAATTAGTAGAGTAAACGAAAGATCAGACAACACAGTGCATGTTTCTAGTAGATAAACGTAGAATGAAAATTTTCACAGCTTCGTATAATCAGTATTCTTGGCTGGAATTTTCTACATCAACAAGAAAGCAAGTGTTTCCAACAAACAAGTGAGGTGAGATGTCTTCGGATACCCAGTAGGAACACACTCGGCAAGCAAAAAATTATGCACTCGATGATGCCATTCTACAGGTAAAAAATGAAAATTTTTCCGGGGGAGCATACCCCCGGACCCCTCTAGTTTTGTATCTCTCCCATTAATTAATTTGAAACTTTCATTTCCATGTTTTCATACTTAAAAACGCTTTGTAACAAATGTTGTGTTTACAACAAGATTTTGTTAGCTTTCATGAATTTCAGTGGTCTAATAACAATTTTCCCCTGGCATAACAATAGGCGCTGCGAGAAGATTGTAGTTCTGTTGTCATTACAGTGAAAGCAAGAATTATCCAGCATATTTTCTCCGTTTGAAAGCTCGTCAAATCCTTTTTCTAATGGGCCGTTTTAAATTAAGGGCGTATTTTTTTGGTCACATTCCGTTTTCAGCAGACGCCTTCTTTTTTCGGTAGATGTCGAAACGTATTTTTTGGTACCGTCTTCTGAAAACGGCAGGTTTGGCAGGCCTCCAAAACCTTCTGCCCCGAAGCTGGAAGGTTTCGCAGACATCGCAAGGAATCTCGTTCTGAATGTTGAATAGTAATTTCATAGTTAATTTCAAACCTTTAGAGATGATGTAATCTTGTAAAAAAGCTGTTCAAGTTGAAAATAATGCTGCATAAGGTAATTTAGAACGAAATGTTCACTCAGTTGGTCTATCGGTCTATCTACTCCCCTCTGTGTCACAGTTCACAACAAAGAAAGCGCTCACTATCACGTTTGAAATGTTTTTCAATTTCGCGGGCAACCCTTTAGAAATCATCGGCATCCCTTAAGAACGGCGCATGCTCAAACAAATTTCACAAGTGTGGCAACCAAGGAAACGGACGCCTTGTTCGATCTGCCTACGATTTTCGGCAGCCGTGTTTTTTTGGTAGACCAAACTTTTTCCTGCCAAGTCTACAGTTTTCAAAATGCGGAGAGTCTGCGAAAAACGGAAGGTTACCAAAAAAATACGCCCTTGCAATTTTCTAAAATTCTTAATTACAACTTCATGCAATTTTTTAAAAAGAAGGTATTTGCCACTCAGCTCCCCCTTGGACATGCAAATGGGATATTTTGGTCACAAAGAAGGGTGGAAAAGGCAAATATTTCTCTTAATTTTAGCACATTACTACATTATAGTTTATTTTACGTTATTTTTCTTGATTTTGACTTAAAAAGAGTTTGCTTGAGTTCCAATATTCTTTTATTCAGTGATTCATAGTCTTTTCCGAATACTTCATCCTAGAAAAAAGAAAGTTACACTCAAAAAACGGAGCAATCTTTTACACAGAGCACGGAAAATATTAGACTTACTACACGAGTCGTGGTTATCGCTATTGAATTGAATTGTTGGACGCTCAAACTAAAGTTTACCGAAGCGAACAACAACAACATCAATTCAATTCAATGTGAGCGAAAGTTAGGGACTTGGGAAGCAGGTCTAGGAAAATATCACATTACTAAAGCCTGGTTTCCATATAGCTAAAAGTGACTATGCCAGTGCTGAGACACGCCTGTACCAGTGCTGAGACAGTGCTGTGACGTTTTTACTTTTAATGGAAACACTTCCTTACATTGGCTCTACCGTGGGTGGACAGTTGCTCTACCGCGGTAGTGCCGACATAAAAAGTTGAACTTGGTTCAACTTTCCCGGCCCCTATGATGCTTCTGCCACAAGAATCTGCCATGCTTCGCAGCCGTCGGCGACGTGTCTTTGGCGTCTGCCTTTGTTCTCATTAAGCACATGACTGTAACAATCCAATCAAATGCGAGCAAATATTATACCATTTTATAGCAACATTGTCTGATTACTGGTACATCCGTGTCTCAGCACTGGCCCCGCCACTTATGGCTATATAAAGGCGCTCGCAAAATTTTCACTGGTTTTTGGGGGCGGTCATTCGAGGGAGGGCGCTAATTGAATTTGTCATAATTTCCCTCTGAGGAAATGCAATTAAAAGTTTTTGAAACAAATATACTTATCAAAGTTTAATGAAAAGTTAGACATTGAGTTCGGCTCGCGTGAACATAGCCTAATTATTGTACTAGGAAAGCTTCAAGTTACAATGAAGGATGCTAGGCAAGCAAACGTTGTAAATGATAAACAAACAAAATAAAAACAAAGTACACACTTTTCGAACGTTGGTTTGAAAAAAGGTTACAGCAAATTGCCATATTTAATTTGATACACGGATCAGCATTTTTTGTAGAGAACTTTTGGGTTTTTAAGGGGAGCGCTCTTTTGAGGGGAAGCGACCATTAAATTTTTTTGAGATTTGGGAGGCCGCTCATTTGAGGGGGGGAGGCGCTGTTTCGAGAGAAGGCACTCATTCAAGGTAATATGGTATACGAAAAAAACTTAACGATCGAAGGACTTGGGTGTTGCAAATAAGGACGCCAACATCTGAAGTTATTATTGCTTATATTTTTTAATGTATATTAGTTCCGAAAATAATCGGACCCATATATATCGGACAAAATATTTTACGACCAAAAAATTAGGGACGCTATTTTACCTATTTCGGACGATTTCCCATTCCGATTTCGGACGACAGAAAAGGCAAGGTGTTTAGAATTCTTCTTTGTAAAATTAATAGAACTAACCGAATTAAAATAGACTTTATCACATCCCTTCCACTAATCGATTCTTGGGTAACTTAATGAGCATACCAGGACTCAAACTTTCGCATTTGAAACTGATTTGCAAACGCGTCAACATTTAGGTCTCAGATTGAAAATGATTTGCTGGATTTGGCGAAACGAAAACATAAACATAATGATTTTCTGTGATGGTTTTTTGCACTCTCACAGACAGTATGTCCTTTTAAGAACATGGAAAATCAAAAGAGCCTTTTGATCGATCTTTGGAACGATGAGTTCTTTATGTTTTAGAGGCAAGTTGTTTTCCCTGTTTACTCACAGGAACAGATTTAATGCCTTGGACCTCCAATCTCCAATAGCATAACATTTACTATAATACTGTAATAATAGGGGTGATTTTTGGTAAAATGCTTCATATTAAGAAAACAAAAGAAATTCGAGGCCTCCTTTCTGGTTTGTTCTCTAAGTAAGAGACAAAATGGCAAAAATAAAATTTCGGACGTTTAAAATTTCGGACTACCTAAAATTTCGGAAAAATAAATTGTCCGAAATTAATATTTTCGGACAAATAAAGAAATTGTATTCCGAAATTAAAAGTGTCCGGAAAATTTCGTACGTCTTCTGTAACTAATGTACGTATAATGATACAGTCATTTTAAAATAGAAGCTCGTCTCTTTCGCAGTAACCACAGCACTTAGCTACTGCAATGCGTCCAATCAATGTTTGATGGAAGAAAAAGGTACATGCTCGTCCTTGCGTACCGAGATGCGTATGAGGCTTGTGTTAATGTTGACGATGTTCGGCCAAGGCTTTACACGTATATAATTTTTAATTCTCAGGTTTGCAATCTTATTTTAAGTCATCATCCAACGCAGTGTAAGAGATTAATGCTTGACCTTCATGTTTCCATAAAGTTATTCAATCGGGACAGTCGTAATGATCGGGAAAGTTTAACTCGTTTCAACTCTCCCGATACTTACGACTTACGATCGCCGACTGTCGTGATGATCGTGAGAGCATGATTCAATTGAATCGGGAAAGCAACGCAGACGATCGCAGACGGTCGCCATTCTCTTGGATCCCTCAAGGTTTTTTTGAAACCTAAGTAACGTGGAACAGGCAATGAAATGAAATGATCAAGGAAATGAAAATGAGAAATTAATGACGCTGTATTACCTGGCTATCATGATGAATATACTCAGGAGATATTCCTTCTAAATATAATATTCTATTCTCGAGCTCTTTTACTTTTCCCAGAACATCGTATTTCTGCTCATCGTTATCTGAAAAAAACTAAACTATATAAAATTCCTGTGTATCTGAAGACCTAAAGGGTGGGGTTACAGTGGGTCAAATTGAGCAACATCTTCACAATGCGAAATGATATCATAAACAACGATAAAGACTATCATGCAAATATATCATTTCAAAAGCGCAAATGAGCTTCTCTTACGACAGTTAGTCTTCTCCGATATACAGAACGATAGATAGATAGTGATGTCACCATCAGATAGGGACATCACTTGGATATATTATAGGGACATCGCTAAGTTTCACAGATGGGTCACAGAGGGTCACATAGAACACAACTTTATTCTATAAATGTTTACACCCCCCAGCCTGACAGGACTCATTCATCTCAAATGCTGCATTTAAAAACAATATGAAACTAAAACTGGGAGAACTTTGCATCAAAATTGACCAGTTAAGTGCCAAATTGATTAATTGTGCCCCGTCCAAATCTACAAACTCTTCTCGTAAGAGCACATTTTATTTTTCGGAGCCTCGAATCTCTACAAACTTCAATTTAGAGTCCCTGGGCCTAAAGATTGGTATTAAATAGAGTATCTAAGTATGACAAAAGGCCTTCTTAAGGAAACATTATGTACCCTACCTGGTCTTTTTATAAGCTGCTTTTTTACCATTAGATGCTTATCAATATTATCGATTCTTTCGTAGGTTTCCGGGGGTAAATGTTTCAGCGAAAGTTTAGCCGAGGGATGACTTGGTTCCCAGACAGAATCGACCTTCTTCCTCCACGAGGTGGTTTCCTCAGGGTTTGAACTTGACGAAGTAGGATCGATTTTATTGTAAACTCGATACGCTGCGAAAAAAGATCATAGTGCAAACGTTATTGTACATTAACAATTAGCAAACCTATTGCCACTATAGGGACAATTCATCATTCGTAGGATTTGAATTGGGTGGAAAAGTCAGATATTTACCTAGATTATAACCATTCCGCTAAGCTGGTTGGCATAAGGAAAATAGCTTCATTACTGTCCAATGCAAAGAACCTAAGTGAGAATTTTACCCTACTTCGTATGTATATCGGGCTTCACAGCGTCAACAAGTGCCACAGTTTTAACAATGGCGCACAACGATAGATTCGTGCGTACGATCTCAATACTTATACAAAGCACTGTAAATTAGCACAATAAAATATGTGTACCTTTTTACGTCAAAAATATAGGGAGTAAATATAGAGAGTCCAAAGTTTGGCATTGAAGAGGGTCAAAAAGCAACTCTCTGCCTTTCGCTAGAAGAATTTCGCCTATTGTAGATCTAGCTTAAATGTCCGACAGCATTTTCAATTTGACCTTTGCCTTCCATTATACAGTACAATCCGGTAATAAGGTACTCGCCTTGACGTGGCTACTCTCGGAAATAGCGTACCAATCGAATTATCGATAGATGAACAAATCTAAAGAAGATACCCTGTTGATAACGTATTTTGCTTGAAACGAAACATATTATAACATGATATATAACATCCACCTAGAGAATAAGGACAACACACCGCACCCTTCGGACACAAGCTAAGTAGCCAATTTGCTTCGTCCTTCGACCTGACTGCATATAGACTGCATATAGACTGCATCAAGATCAACGTCCA
This sequence comes from Chrysaora quinquecirrha, assembly GCA_014526335.1. Lineage (NCBI taxonomy): Eukaryota > Metazoa > Cnidaria > Scyphozoa > Semaeostomeae > Pelagiidae > Chrysaora > Chrysaora quinquecirrha. The sequence continues at coordinate 1,715,789 of JACTAT010000009.1, read as the reverse complement.
CCAAGTGGGTAATTTCTAACACTGCTTACTGTCATGAGTGGGCCAGCAATATATTTCAGCGATTTACTACACTTTAATTGTCGTGTTGTTGCCAGCACTTTGAGAACGAAATTGAAGTTTCTGATCAAACTATACAAATACTGAGTTACTCGTGTCAAATCTAACCTACCTACACTCAAATACCGAACCGTGTTCGTTTGAGTTTACTAGATGCGGTGAATGTGGCCTCAAAAGACCAAAGCATATCAAGTTGGTTGGATCTGAGAAGACTGCATACAGTTTTTTTCCAATTTATTTAGAGACAAGCCTATAAAACTCATCATTTCAATGAGATACATTCTATTACGGAATTGAGTTTACACAATCAATTTTAGTCCCCTTCATTCGACAAACTTCTAGCTTTGAGAAGCTCGAACGATAGTTATACTTACTTTTCAACAAACTTTTCTTCCCGTGTCTTGGAACGTAGGCCGCATCAGTTCTTGCACAAGTTGAATCTGAAGAAGAAATAATCGTTCATCAGTCACTGTCGATTGCATTAATCATTGCCGATTAATCTATAATCATCAACCTAATCGCAGATGCTATATTTGTTCATCATTAACAAATCTAACCACAGTTTATTAAAAATCATGTTAATCACAGCTGATCAGTCTTGGATTGATCACTTTTGTAACATGAATATTATCAACCATTTGTTGTTAATCAGTGATCAGCGTGAATCAAGTTAACCACTGCTGGTCAGCCTTTAATCATAACGTGAATCACAACGTATCTTGATCATCATTATCATCAACCTTGTTAATCAGAGATCAGTATGAATCATGTTAATCACGGCTGATCAGTCTTGGATCTTTTAATGGATCACTTTTGTAACATGAATATTATCAACCATTTGTTGTTAATCAGTGATCAGCGTGAAACATGTTAAACACTGCTGGTCAGCCTTTAATCATAACGTGAATCACAACGTATCTTGATCATCATCATCAACAACCTTGTTAATCAGAGATCAGTATGAATCATGTTAATCACGGCTGATCAGTCTTGGATCTTTTAATGGATCACTTTTGTAACATGAATATTATCAACCATTTGTTGTTAATCAGTGATCAGCGTGAATCAAGTTAACCACTGCTGGTCAGCCTTTAATCATAACGTGAATCACAACGTATCTTGATCATCATTATCATCAACCTTGTTAATCAGAGATCAGTATGAATCATGTTAATCACGGCTGATCAGTCTTGGATCTTTCAATGGATCACTTTTGTAAGGTTTATTAAAGTTTTTGTAAGGTATTTTGTAACTCAGGTTTATTAATACTGCTGACTAGTCATTAATCACTAACCTAATAATTATGCGCCTCCTTCACCATATGCACCTCCTTCAGCATGACCCCCATAAACCATATATTGTCACTTAAATACATGTTGTTGTAATCACTACAAATCATATACAGTTGATATCTGCTATCTCGAACATTCGCTATCTCTAACGCGTTTCTGTTATGAAGAATAGTCATCCGCTTTCTCGAATGTCCGTTATCTCGAACACTGGCTGGTCGCTGCCCTGTCTCGAATCATTTTCAATTGCCCATGAAGGAAAAATGCTCTTTATCTTGAACTTTACCAACTTTTCTGCTGAACTTGATAAAGATACAGACCGAAAATATGCTCATAAGTTACAAGTTCGTCTAGCGGTATTGGCAGCAGCCAGTTGATAATGCTTCGCTGCCCATGTTTACACTGCAGATGAAGCTGAGAAGCCACGATCTTACCATTCTGTTAAAAATCAAAGAAAAAGAATACCTCTCTTTTCCTCGTGAAAAACACAAAATTCCCTTCGGTTATAAGCATCAACCTCTTGTCGTTTCTTCTGCATGAATGCTTGAATTCTTCTCTGAATCTGCGAGAAGAGATATTTGTAAATTTTTCAACATACCACTCCACATCGCATTGGTGGTTCAGTGGTAGAATTCTCGCCTGCCACGCGGGAGACCGGGGTTCGATTCCCCGCCAATGCAATTATATTTTCGATTTTGTCTTCAGATCTATTTTGTACCCTACTACTTATTTTCATTGCAAGAATGATAGTTTCCTGCATTTTATTTCTATATTTAAAGGCTAGATTATTCCAACTTGAAACATTTTTTTATTGTCGCTTCAGCCCTCACGACCATGAAAATAGATTGTGGCTCTGAATGATTAATGTTTCGAGTAAGAAAGCTTTGTGAAGGTTGATTTAAAAACGCATTTTTTTAGAAAAAAGCATAAAATTCCATTTTAAAATAAGAGTATTTTTTTATAAAAAACCCTTTATAAGAAACCCAGACTTTGAGAGCCCATCTTGGATTCGTGTTCTCCGACCTTTTTTTTAGTAGATTTCAATTTAAAAACCCTAGGTTACCCTCTTTGCTAGATTGTTGCGAAAAAAACCCTGTCTAAGTACTGGAAATTCTTTTTGTAGGAAACTTTTCACATCAGGCTACCAAATATTTTCTTTTATTTCCGGTGTTTCCTTGCAAAAACGCACCAGCAATCAATTGCAATCAAATAGAATGGTTGCGAACATCTTTCAGGCAGAATTACAATGTTGCCATTATACATATTCAAGAAAATCTTAAGAAACTTTCAGTACTCAAATCGGAAAATGTTTAGAAACTTTCAGTACCGGGCCAATTTTTTAGTTTCTTTTTAGAACTACGTGTAGTCGTTTTTTATGGTTAAGTTTAAATTTAGTCCGTCGATGGACTTAAAATTGCACGAAAATTTTAAGCATATTTTAAGTGTGGTTATTTTAAAACTTTGAAGGATTTTCAGCTATCAAAATGTGTTTAAGAAACTGGAGAACAAATGTTCTCATAAAAAGCGAGTTATATACCGTACCTCGTCTGATCCAGCTGTAATTTGAATCAAATTATTTTGTTTCCCCTTCTTCGTCAGTTTGCGTTGCTAGAAGAAAAATTAGTACTCCATTGTAGTTTACAATATGAGCAAACAACTAGCCAAAAAACTTTAATAACTGTTTAAAGATCTTCAAGTTTCTTCAATTAAGCTTCGCAGAGAGGGAAACGAAAAAATTCTAACTTTAAAAACAATTTTTTTTTCTAAAATTTCAGCATTGCTATTTTTTCTGTTACAGTAAAGATTAATCAAGAATTTAAATGAAATATCATTATTAATAGAATTAAACATTGTTTGTTCTATTGACTGTGGAAACATTTACACGATATCTCGAAAATCAGCTGCCTTGAAAAATTTTTCCATTTCTGAGAGTTAGGGATAACGAAATTTTGACCAGACGTGACATACTGTAAATGCGGTCGTACAAAGTAGTCTTAAAAACTGTTCTTACGCAGAAGGGAACGTCGCGCTAAATCTATAGGGGAAGGTGAGTCTTTTTCGTGACTCGGTGTCTAAATTACTATAAGTACAACAATAAATGCGAAGATTTTTGAAAATGCTAATCAAAAACTGGATACTTGAAGTTTTGTGATAAGAAAAGAAGTGCGTTTATGAAAGCGTTTGAATTATTCCAGGCACTACACATGAATCGACAATCAAATTTTAAATGTGTGACGAACTATGTTTGAAGTTCCACTTGGTCTGAGCCTTAGTCTAGTTCTACTGATTACTTCGCTGCATCCTATGCACCAAATGGTGTTAAAAAAAACAACAGAAATCCAGCTTCAAATTTCTGACTGGTTCATTTCGACAATACAAAAAAGTTTGTTCGCTTCGTTTCGTAAAGAGACGGTTTGGTTGGGACAAAGTGGCTGTTTTACTTAGTTTTTCCATCAAGACAGCTTAGTTAAGTTGCTTTCAGCATCTATTACCCACTATTAACGACAGATGAAATCTGGAGTAGGGTAAGCAAACCGAGCAACAATTGATCATCTATTGACCAAGAACCTCTGGTGATGGTTTTATGCTTAATAGATGAACAATAGTACCATTTTCAAGGTGCACAAAATTGACTTTCTAAACCTTGACAGTAATGCCATTGACTTTCTACAGATGAACAGTAATACCATTTTCAAAGTGCGCGAAATTGACTTTTCATACCTTCTCTAGTCTTTGCCGGATTTGCAAAGACAAAGAACTATTGTCAAAATCAAAATCCAATTGGTAAAACAACAGGACTCACCAACGTGACAAAATGATGCAGAATTTCCAGTGTGAATAGTTACTTCACTTGATACTGGCGATAAACTATTCACAATATCCTAAAAAGACAATAAAGAGTGCTTTATACCTTTTATAATTTAAACAACAATAGGCCCCATGTACAAGAGCAGAATTTTCACGGTATATCAATTTTCACAGTATATTTAACCAAAGAGTCTGTTCATGTCCAAAAAGATCAAAGTCAAAGAGATGCTGGCCTAGTTTTATCTTCGCTGCAATTTTCTGTACAGTTTGGGTTATCGAATAAGTGTTGTCCTGTGGCCGAATCATGTTTTGAGGCAAGGTTGTAACTTGGACCAGCGGGTTGGTTGTTCTCTTTGCCGAAATTGTGCTGACGGATTTAAGGCGGGCTTTACACGAGACCCGAAATGAAACTCTACTCGAAGTATGGCTGTGTCTTGGCAATGAAAAATGAATGAAAACCCAGATTTTCTCTTTACCTTACAATAAGGGTTATTGGCCATACTTTCTTTGATATTGTTTGGCCCGTCCAAATTCGATTTCGTACGGTTTTTCTACGAATCTCATGCAGAGGGTTGAGGCTAGGTTACCTCTGCGAAGGAATTTCACTAATTTCGCCCGAAACGAAATCTCATTTCACCCGAAATGAAAAATTAATTCCATTTGGCCCAAAATGAAAATAAATCGACAGAGAAAAATTGGTTGATTCGATCTAGAATTATTTCGCCACAAAGTGAAATTTCGTTTCGGTCTGTCAGACCAAAATGAACTCATTTCGGGGAGAAATAACACAACAGTGGACCGAAATGAAATGAAAGCAACCGAAATGAAAGTTGGACCGAAATGAAATTTCATTTCGGGTAAAGTTTCATTTTGAGTCTCATGTAAGCCCGCCTTAGTAGGGGCATTCTGTTTAACCTACTCCTTTTCTCTGGGAAGTCTGATCTACTTATCTGGCATCACACCAGACTAAAGTTCTCCTCGTGTGTCATAGTCGTGTTAGAAAAAAAACAATGCATTTGTCCACAATGTTCCCAGTATAATAACGTGATGATTTTCTGTGGAAATATTTCTGATGAAATGTAAAATTTTCAGACAAATTGCAACAGAAACAATTTGAGGAGGTGACCACGGCTCTGCCCCCTCCCCTGCTGCACCTATGACACTGTGACAGGCTGCAGGCTTTCTGTCTGGTACTTAACTCTTTATCAAATGTAAAAAAGTAATCTTAAGACAGTAAATCTGACCAGAAACACAAAAACAATGGAGAAAAAAGCAGCACTTCAAACCTGAATCCCATTTAGAAATTCCCAAGTCTTCTTAACAAAGGTAGCAAAATCAACTACCGGCGAGGCATTGCATCCAAAAGATGCTTTTGCCAACACAAACAGAAATGATTTCGGATAACCAAATACCTGAAAAGAGAAAATTAACAAATGCAGAAAGAATCTTCAAGCCTAGTAATTTGGATACAAACCTCAGTCTACTTACCTCAGTTTGACATACAGGGGGGGGGGGCAAAAGGCTTGGCGGATTGATGGTTGGTTTCAAGAAGCGGATTTTATATTCATCTGTTTTATTAAACGGAATTTCGTATCTTAGTTTGTTTGCGGCTCACGTATTTCCCCGAAATTCTAAGGCGCATTTCAGACTTATACTACCTTTTCAAACGGATTTTCGGATCTGTTGTGTCCAGTGTAGAGTAAAATGACTGCGTGGTACAATTTGATAGGACATCGAAAATTACCGGATTTTTTATTTGTTTATCAAAAGTAGGCGCATTTGCGTCGGTCAATACCCCCCCTTTAACCAACCTCACATACTGTACAGTATAGATTTTACAAAATTTCATTATAAAATTATCTTCATGACCAAATTCCGAGAAAATATCCCATTTTTGTCTCCAGTGCGAAACTGTGCAGATGTTTTGTCTATGATACATTTACTAAAACTTTGAGCTCCACCCCAAAACAACTTCATCAATCTAATAGATTTTACTTGTCCAGTTGAGTGTGGGAGTTGTTTTTTCCAATGCCACATGAACACGTACACATCACATGTGCAGCAAGTTTACTTGGTGAGATGGCAGGTAAGGAATTGTCCTATGTATGGCCCAGCAGGTCCACTCGAACACAATTATCATGCTCGTACAAAGGAGCAATATATGAACACTAATGGGTTACATACATACCCTTATCAGGGAAAATTTTTTGACAGCAAACCCTTTTCTGTGTCACCCTAATTTATCAATTCCACTTTTTCAATTTGTGGCACACTAATTGCTGATCAGTCTCTTACTTAAATTGTTTTTTGCTGGCATAATGTTCACCATGAGCCACAGAGGAAGAGTTATATATATGTTGAATCAAACAAGCATGCTGTGATGTTGTCTTTATTTAAAACTAAATATCCACAAAGATCCAGATCACCATTGATTCCTGCTCAGGCACCCAAGCAGTATGCTCATCATACACGTTTTTTATAAGAAAGTTTTTTTGGCCCAGTATTGAAACTTTCTTAGATATTTCATGTTTTCAGTACCAAAACTTTCTTGTAACTTTCTTAGAAAAATTTACGATATAAGACACGAATACTATCCATCGTACAATCCTTGCCTTTGCCAGTCTGCGAGGCATTTTGTTTTGTTGCAAATTTTATTCAAAGACACTTGATCAAAATGCTATTAGGTACAGAAGAGATTTTAAATCATCAAATGCAGGAAAATAATAATAATAGGCCTCCATCGGTCACGACTGACCATGGGTAAAAACAACTTTCCTACAGGTTTGTAATCGCCTCCTGTGGCTGAAGAGACAAATGCGAGAGTGGCAGACTCTACCACAAGAGGTCGCTGACCCATGTATGAGTATGTGTTGTTGATTGTCTGTTCGTTGCTGTGCAAGACACTGTGAGTCTGTTTGCTTCTGCATGTTCGCTTTTCTGCTGCAGCTTCTGCCAGTTTTTCCTCGCCATCCTGCAGGTTTTCATGCTTCTCCAGCTGGAGAGGTCTGAAGCGAGGTCTTCCCAAGTGTCTGTGTCAATGTTGAGCACATGTCCTTGAATCTCAGCTGGGGACATTCAATGTTTCGTTGGCCAGTGGTGAGCTCCCAGTAGAGGATGTCTTTTGGTATGTGGCTATTCTCCATGCAATGCACGTGGCCCAGCCAGCAGAGTCTGTGTTGCCTCAGAAGGCTGAACATGCTGGGTAGGCCTGCACGGGACAGGACTGCTGTGTTGGTCACCTCATCTTGCCAGCAGGTTCAAATTATTCTTTGGAGGCTCCTCAGGTGACAAGAGTTCAGGCTTTTTTCCTGCCGACTGAAGTTTGGTCCACGTTTCGCTGCAGTAGAGCAAGGCATTGTAACCATCCATATTTGTCTTCACGGTCAGTTCAGAGTTTATCCACACTCGTTTGGTGAGTTGAGGAAGTGTTGTAGCAGCTTTCCAAATCTTCCTGTCAATCTCAGTGTTGAGCGAGAGGTAGTTGGTGAGAGATAGGTGAACTGGTTGACAACTTACAGCTTGTAGTCATCAATGGTGATGACTGTCAGTGAGGGCCTTGGCTGAGGACGTTCGTCTTTTTGGACTGATGGTCAATCCAAAGTCTTTTGAGGGTCTGAAGAAGCGGTCCATCAATGACTGCAGCTCTTCCTGCACGTGCATGTACAAAGACACTGCAGGGTCATCTGCGAAAAGCAAGTCTCTGATCATGGCCTCTCGCACTTTCAACTTGGCGGGCAGGTGGGCAAGGTTGAACAATCTGCTGTCTGATCAGGTGTGGAGATGGATCCCCTCTTGAGATGTGCTGAAGGCCTGCCTCAAGACAAGTGCAAAGAAGATTCCAAAGAGGGTCGGGGCATGGAAACAGCCTTGTTTGACTCCACTGCGAATGTCAAAGGGCTCTAAGATGTTCTCATTGAACTGCATGCCCCTCTTCATGTTTGTGTGGAAGGATTTGATCAGGCTGTGCAGTTTTGAGGGTGCAGCCAATCTTCTCAAGGGCCTTGAAGAGACCGCATCTGCTCACAAGATCGCAGGCTTTGGAGAGTTTGATGAATGCAAGGTACAGAGGCTGTTTCTGTTCTCTGCACTCCTCTTGCAGTTGTCAGAGTGAAAAGACCATTGCTATCGTTGATTGCTTGGCCCCGAAGCCACATTGTGATTTTGGTTAGACTCAATCAGCCAGTTTCTGTAATCGGGGGAGGAGGACCCGTGCATACACTTTGCCGACAATGCTTAGAAGGGAAATGCCTCTATAGTTGTTGAAGTTACTTCTCTTTCATTCGTTATTGTACAGAGTGATGATTGTGGTATCTCGCATGTCCTATGGAACAGCACCTTCCTTCCAACATTGACAGAGAAGTTCATGAAATGGTTGCAGTAGGGTGTCCTTGCGGTGCATGACGAGGTCTGGGGGGATCCTGCCATTGCCAGGAGCCTTTCCAGGGGCCAAGCTGTCAATGGCCCTTTTGAGCTTTTCCATCATTGGTTGGGCATCCAGTTCCTCCATAGCCGGCAGGCACTCAATGTTGTCCAGGGCTGAGGAGGTCACTGTGTTCTCTCTGGAGTAGAGCTCTGAGTAGTGTATCACCCAACGAATCATCTGCTGATCCTGATCTATGATCACTTCATCTGTGGTAGACTTTAGGGGGCAGTTTTGTTTTGGGTTGGTCCCAGTGCTGTCTCTATGCCTTCATACATCCCCCTGATGTTGCCAAGTGCAGCAATTTTTGGATTGTCTGGCTGAGCTCTGTCCAGTATTCGTTTGTGCACTGCCTTGCAGTTCACTGGGCCTTGCTTCTGGCTGATCAGAGAAGCTGTAGATTCCTTTCACTTGGCAGTTTTTTTATGCTATGCATGCAACCCTGTCAATTTGGCTTCAAAATAGTCGTGTGACTCAATGTTTTCTCCCAAAAGGTAGCCAGGGCTATCTGTGGATGGTGTTGTACAAGACTTCCCACTTCTCTGTGGCAGATGCAGGTGGGGCGGTGTCTTGATGGTGAGTCTTGTACTCGCTGTCAAAGGCCTCTGCGAGTTGCTGAATGAGGTCAGGCTGTGACATCTTGTTGACAGTTCAGGGATACCTATGCTGCATAAGGTGGTGGAATCTCACACCAGGGAGTGGTCTGTGTTCTGCACTGTGGTAAGCGCGTGTGGAGGACTTTCTTGAGGGCAACTCTCCTGACAAGGATGAGGTCCAGTTGGTGCCAGTGTTTTGAGCATGGATGTTGCAATGAGACCTTGCATTGGGGTTTGGTCCTGAAGAAAAAGTTGGTGACACACAAGTTATGGTAGGTACAAAGCTCAAGTAGTAGATGTCCATTGTCATTCATCTTCCCTATTCCAAAGTTTTCAAGGCAAGAGGGCCACCATTCGTAATCTGCGCCCACTCTGGCATTGAAAATGACCAGGAGAACAAGTTGCTCTGTGCTGGGGATTGTCCTGAGGATGGCTGTGAGGCTCTCGTGGAATTCATCTTTGGTCTCAGGGTTGGCTAACAGGGTTCAGCGTGCACACTTAGGGTTGGAGTCTCTCTGAGACGTTGCTGCCCCGTTCCTCCACCTTGCCTGGGCATTGTAGTATGGAGGGCAAGATGTTGCCCATGCAGCTTGCTCCTCCTCTCCATCGAGCTGACTTGTCCAAAAGGAAGAGCAGAGCTGATGCTGCTTGGGGCAGGAGCTGCCAGAGTGATGCTGAGTACAGCATTACATTGCCTCAAGCGTTTCAACTCTGGATTTTTCCTCAGGGCTTACTCCAGAAGCCTTTTCTTATTTGGATATGGCTGCAAGGCAACAGAGGTTTGTTTTTTGGAGTTTTCCTAAAAGCAGGCCCACACAGTACCATGTCTAACTTTAAAAAAGGTACCCTTCCCAGCGTTTTTTTGTACATGCATGATAACACATTAGGTACCAAGTGTGCCCCCTCTCCGTGATGTATGGATGGATAGATCCCTCTTTCTTGTTCCACTACGCCACATTTGCCATTTGATTGGCTGATTGCAATTAACAGTCCAGCACAGGCCCTCGATCGAGTAACAGTTCCCCAATCGGAGGACAGTCCCTTGATTGAGTAACAATTCTTTGATAGGGGATCAATGCGTTTCTAGATCGGGGAACACCCTGTCACCTTGGACCGAAGAACAAGAACCAAAATTTTTACTCAAGTGCTATTTAGGCCCATTTTATAGTGCATAAAACTCTGTTTGCAAGTTGTTTGTATTTGTTTTTGCATCTGAGTTCCCTTCGTTGCTCAAATCTCGTTATATTTTTGCGTCGTTCTGGCGTTTTTTGCTCTTTATCCTCAACGCACAGGTAGATTTCTTTTCACCAGGTGAAATGGGGTTTTTTAGGTCGCTGAATTCAATGGTGCCCTCGAGAAGTCGCGGTTTTTCTTTGTTTTCGCCGCAATGCAACTTTCTTGAATTTGCAGCTGGATCGGGTAACTGATCATCGATTGAGGAATAAAAATCTTTCGTTTGCTTACAATCTGTTACTGGGTCTAGGGACTGTCCGCCGATTGGGGAAGGGGAACTGTTACTCGATCGGGAGCGTGTACTGGACTGATTAATTGGTTACCATCAACTTTGTCTTTATATACAGTAAAAGTACGGTTTCCAAAATCGAGGGCTGTTATTGATTAACCTTACCTGTATGAGGTATTGTTCTGTTTGTTTTATTATATCATCAACATAAAGGCTGGCTTCCAAGTGAAATTCCGGCCAAAAGCGTGGTCTATCTTTCTGCTCTGTCGCCATTTTCAAAATACTGAATTTCTTCCCGCGCTGCTTGCTTGTTTCCCTGTGGAATTTTATTGCTAAATTATCCGGAAAACCATTGATAACATTGATGGCAATAAGATCTTATACCCTTCGTGAAAATCGCCTTGGAAATTTGCATGCAGTTTTAGGCCTGTTTCCACGCGAAGACATCTAGTCAATGTGAGGTGAATAACTTTCTTTAACAAGCCCGTAAAAATCTGAAAAAATCCTTTTTAAATACAGTATGCGTTTGTTTCCCAGCTTTTCAGGATCTTATGAGTATTTGAAAAGTATTTCTATTTTTTGGCCTTTCTTGAAAATAGCCTTGGAAAATGAATGCAGTTTTCGACATGTTTCCACGCGAAGACATCTAGTCAAAGTGAGGTGAATAACTTTCCTTAGAAAACCCGCCGAAATCTCGAAAGGTCTCCTTTAGATAGAGGAAAAACTTCTCTTCCACTTTATTTGAATCTTATGTCATTTTGAGCACTTCTTCTATTTTTTCCAACTTGCTCAAAATCGGCCTTAAATGTTGCGGCTGTTCATCTCGATTTCTCAATTTCTCATGCTCAAACTTTTATATTTTTTCTAATATTTGGGATTTTGGATCATTTTGTAGTCGCCGATCATTTCTTCGCTTGTTTTTGTTAACGTTTGTTACGTTTGTTAAACTGTCAAACTGTCACATAATTTTGGTACATACTAGAAACCAAACAACAACAACACTAACAGGTTTTGCTTTGGTTTTCTTCCGAATTTTAGAGCTCTCATTCAGAAGTTATTCCACGTAATATGCAACCCCGTATCCTGAACTCAATACTGAACCCAATCCTGAACCGAATCCTGAATCCTGAAACATTTCACCAATTTTTCCCTCACAACAATCTGGTATTGTTTGGCGAGCTGATTCCGAAGATAAAGTTCATGTAAGTATTTGAAAACAGCTTGAAAAGTAGGAAAAATATTTCGTTAGTTTACTTGTAAGCTCGCGAAGAATCATTTAACTCACCGTTTTGTCATCATCTCCCATTCATGTGGACACGGGGTCAAACCTATTTCTGTTGTGGCAGTGAGTAGTGTGAAGTGGCCTAGATAGAGTAGGACTAAGAAATTGTCTAAAAAATTGTTTGTTGAGGTTCCTTATTATAGAACTTCCCATAAAGCTCTCGTCTGAGATTTTAAGAAAAAATCAGAGATGGATGCTTGGAGTTTTGTCTTGTCTGTTTGTTGCCTGATGGACATGGAAGGAAGTTTAATAATCTGATCACAAAATCTCTGGATGCAAGTTAAGTTCACTTCAAACTAATGATTGATATATAGGTCTATATAGGGAGATCATTGGGGGTTCAAACCATCCATCCTGGGGCGGAGCGGAGTAAAATAGAGAAATGAGTAAAACATAGAAATGGATATGACGTAAAATACAGAAATCCTATATAATGCTGCAGAAATGCTTAACATCGATTTTAAACATTTTATTGCAACAAAAATACAGGTGAAAGTCAATACTGATCGAATTTACCATCTCATTTTAACAATTTTCACCATAAGTCTAGACATCCATTTCATGGAGTTGACCTTGAAAGTTAGGCCAGGTCCAGTCGTAGGGTAATTTTTAAAATGAGGCAGCGTTGCCGGAGATTCTTGCTTGCGGTGCGGTGGAATCTTCAGCTCGTGAGCATATCTGTTGCAGGCCCAAAACTGCATGAAAAATGGTCTTTTTCTTCAAAGTACTGAACAATTCTACTGTTTTTCTTCTTTATTTTCAAGTTGCACATGCTCAACTCAGGTATGATAATAACATTTTGACATAATGTCAAAAAGAGAAAGTGAAAGATAGAGAAAGAATCTGAAAATTTTATAGGCATAAAATCGAGAAGCTGTAACTCTTACTTCTCTCATCTAATGAAATCAATCTAATAAATGCAGATTGCAGGAGATCAAATTAGAATAGGAAGCGAACCTAAATTAACGCAGATCATTTTATATTTTTTAATTTTGACGTCATAGTTTAGAAAAAACATGTTAGCGTAAAATAGAGAAATTGTAACTTTTGCTTTTCTAACCTCATTTAATCAATTGAATAAATGCAGAAGATCAAATAGAATAGGAAACGAAGGTGAATTGAAGCAAGTCTCTTTATATTTTTTGCTTCTGACATCATTGTTTGAAGCAAATCTCTTTAAAATCCCAAATCCCAAATCACTGTACTTTCTGAAGGTAAACACCATAGAACCGCTCTCAAAATCTCAAATGTTGTTGCTCTCAAACTCTCAAAATTAATATCTCTTCATTGAAAATTGTTTTATGCCAAATTTAGCATTGCAATGTCTGCTGGCTATACAAGTGGAAATGAAGAAGTTGAAAATGAAGAGAAAGAAACAGAAAATGAAACAGAGAAGATAATAGATGATGATAAAGAAATAAAGGAAGAAGAAGAAAATAAAATTTTGCATGAAAAATTTGATGAAGAAGTAGAGGATGGAAATGAGGGAAATGATAATGAAAATATTGAGGAAAAAACTGAAGAGTCTGAAGAAGATGAAGAGTCAGAATCAAGTTCATCTGAAGAAAGTGATTCAAGTATGATTTGATTTTGATTTTATTTTATTTTATTTTATTTTATTTTATTTTATTTTATTTTATTTTATTTTATTTTGTTTTATTTTATTTTATTTTATTTTATTTTATTTTATTTTATTTTATTTTATTTCATTTTATTTTATTCAATTCGATTTGATTTGATTTGATTTGATTTGATTTGATTTTGTTTTATTTGATTCAATTTGATTTGATTTGATATGATATCATTAGATTTTATTTGATATGATATGATATGATATGATTTGGTTTGATTTGATTTGATTTGTTTTGATTCAGTTTGATTCAATTTGATTTGATTTGATATGATATCATTTGATTTGATATGATATGATATGATTTGATTTGATTTGATTTGATTTGTTTTGATTCAATTTGATTCAGTTTGATTTGATTTGATATGATATCATTTGATTTGATATGATATCATTTAATTTGATTTGATTTGATTTGATTTGATTTGATTTGATTTGATTTGATTTGATTTGATTTGATTTGATTTGATTTGATTTGATATGATATCATTTGATTTGATTTGATTTGATTTGATTTGATTTGATTTGATATCATTTGATTTGATTTGATTTGATTTGATTTGATTTGATTTGATTTGATTTGATTTGATTTGATTTGATTTGATTTGATTTGATTTGATTTGATTTGATTTGATTTGATTTGATTTGATTTGATTTGATTTGATTTGATTTGATTCAATTTGATTTGATTCAATTTGACTTGATTTGATATGATATGATATGATATGATTTGATTTTATTCAATTTGATTCAGTTTGAATTGATTTGATTTTATTTGATTTGATTTTTTTTTATTTGATTTGATTTGATTTGATTCAATTTGATTCAATTTGATTTGACCAGACCTGAGTCCTGACCTGATCTGACCCGATTTATCTGACATACCTGGCCTGACTTGACTGACTCAACTTGGACTGACTTTGCTTACTTTTTAGCAAGGAGTTCTGCCTTTTTTGTTTCCAAATTATGTCCTTTTATAAAGATATTTTAATGACATTAATTTTTCTATGCAGTGGATGAAGTAGAAACAGAACAAAAAAGGTTAAAATACAAAGATGATATCAGTGATCTGGAGAAGCAGTTTGCAGATTTGAAAGAACAGTAAGTACTACATCTTACTCATTTCAAATATCATTACCTTCAAATTTAGCTATTTAGTCACTTAGTTTTATTTGATAAAGTTTCGATCACTTATTTGATGGACTCAGAAATCACCATTTTAAGATATTTGACAGTTATTTTGTCTTTGTATATCTATGTTTACTTCTATATCTAGTTGAGAAATATTATGGGATATCATCCCATGAAATTAACAAATTTTTTTCCTACATTCCTAAGGTTCATTCTGCCCACTTTGATTTGTTTCTACTGTTTAATTTAAGGCTTTACAGAGAGAAAATAGAACAAGTTGAAAAGCAGCTGATTGAAGTTCAGACACGTAAGTGATCATACACAACATTAACATTATATTGTTGTTTTAGGTGGCATTGAGTTCAGAAGTCTGAGCCAAGTCCTGGTGATTTCATTGATCAAATAACTCAAGAGATTCTGGCCTCTCCAAACCTCCTTCTTTAAAGCAAAGGCTAAACTGGAGACATGTTGCACGCAACATTGTATTCAGCATATTTCCCAGTTTAGCTAAACATGCGAGTGGCAAACAAGGAACATGTCCCCCAAGTATTGGAGACCCAAAATTTTTCTGTTGTCTCCCAGAAAGGTGGTGTGGCCGAATAGTTAAAACCCTCCTCTCACAATCATAAGGTCATAGGTTCAAATCCCATCTGGACCACTTTCCACAAGCCTACATTCAGCTCAGCTGTCCCATCTTCTGAGGTTGTTAAATTTTCGTTCTAGAATATCAGTCTAGGGGCACAAGCTGCAGGTACCCCGCTGGCTGTACAGCTGCCTCAAATCCCAACCTGTGTTATCAAATAAAAATTGCTTACTTGTTTGCTTGCTTGCAAACATTTGTGTGTCTCTTGCTACAAATTTTGTTGTATCCTACACATTTTCCAAAGTGGTTTAACAAAGGGACATGGAGGGTACATGTCATGCCTGACATGCTTGCCGTGATGAATTTGGCCTTGCACCGCATGACATGTGAAAGCTTTCACCAACACATTGCCCATAGACCCAGATCAAAGTTTAAACTCAAAGCCCTGTGTTGCCTAATCTCTTGACCAAGGAATTCTCCTCTGTTAGCTTTTTGGAAACATAATGATACAGTATATAGACCGAAATTTTTGCAAAATTTGTGATCATATTGTATGGTAATGTTACTTTTTCTCTTGTTTTAGATACTGCTCCTGAATATGTTATTCCAATCAAGGACTTAGAAGATCGTTCAGCAATTAGAGCAGAAGTTGCAGGTTAGTGATGCGTACGTTTATTTCTACAAGAATTTCAGTCAGAATTGGTTGATCGTTTAGTTGTTACAGCTCAGCTAAGTGGCATTTGAAGCACCATTTGCAAAATCAAACTGCACTTTCTGATAGAATTGTTCCACTTCCAGCCCAAATAATGGGATTACCGTTAACCCTCAAGAATGCAACCCTCTTGAAAGAGCACCCTATCCTGGAGTAAAATTATTTCAGGCTGAGTTAATTGTTTAAGTCTGCTTCTGATGTTTATACTCTGAGAAATGTCAGACGGAAAAGTATTTAAGTTCGCCTAGTCTTCCAATCTATCTCCTTTTTTCTTATCTTTTACTTAAGATGTCTGTCTTGTTGGATTTCAATGGCAAACTTCACGGCTGCAGAATTTGCATGAAAGATTTCTGCAAAATCGCTTTGTCTTTACAGCCAATCAGAGCATACACTGACAAATTTATGCACAGCCTGCGACTTGCGTATATCAACGACTTTGCAATACATCAATTAAAGGGCGTCGTTTTCAAAGAAATTAAAAACGAAGTCATAGAAACATTTTGAATTCACATTCGATTTCAGCACCTTTATTTTAGTGTTAAGGTAAATTTTTACGCTTCTAGTTCTTACTTGGGTGATTCTATAGTGATTAAAAATTTGAATATTGATAAGAGATTTGACCGTGGAAAATGACTGAGGGTGTAAAATTTTACTCCCAGCGATTTTTCAAGTTCAAATCCTTTCTAAAATTTTAATCGTTAAACTCCTATAAAATCAAATTTGCAAGGAATAGAAGCATAAAACATTGCCTCAACTCTAAAATGAAGGTACTGAATTCAAATCTGAAGTCGAAATGTCGCTATGACTTAATTTGCAGTTTTTCGACTGACAACTTGAGAGAAGTGGTGAAATCGTATGAATAATTAATCGTGTCGTGGCGTATTTGTTAGTAAAAAGAAACTTGATTTTGTTAAGCTATATCTTTTTATTTTTTCGTTACTATTCATTTCTATTCCTAGCTTCTCTGTAATATAACTGTAAAAACCTTTCCATAATTTATTTTCTGTGCCAAATATTATGACTCTTAGTGACTTTGAAACTATTTTACTACACAACGTTTTTTAATTGCATTTCTTGTTATCTTATGCTATCTTCCTTTTAGGCCACCTCAAAGAATATAGGGTTTGTAGCTATCTTTATTCGTTCTTAGTGCATTTTGACTTTTTAGGCTTATGTCGACATTGTACACAGTCAAAACTAGTTATCGACTGCTAATCGGCGATTTTTTGGAACTGTTTTGTCTCAAGTGACCTGTTGAAATATGCACTCTGGCAACTAGTTGACTTCTTTTTGATGGCAAGTAGTCGGCACATAGTTCCAGAAAGTTTTGCATGTCACATCTGTGATTAGTTAACAACTAATTCCCGTCAGTCGCCATTGAAATGAGCGCTCTTGCGTCCGTGATCAACTGTATCCTTGAAGTCCTGACTAGTTGTTGATATAAGCTTGCAGTTCCAGTTAGTTGGCTTTTGTTCTATCGTATCGTAGGCCGACGTAAACTTGGCTTTATTACCTTAACAAAGTGGCATCCTAATACGAAAACAACGGTGAACAACGGTTTCTTAGAATTTCAAAACAAGCGCTGCAAAGATTTGGCCTGTTGATTGAAAAGACATTTCACACTTATCCAGAAGAAGTTATTCTAATAATTTGTATTTTTTATTTATTTAGCTTATTTCGTTGCATCACAAATTTCAAGCTGAGATACAGGCTGTCGAACAGCATTTCAAGGTAAATTTTGCGACATATTGATCATGGATTATTTGTTTTGCTTAATTGCTGCCATTGATGTATAATTCATTCAAGTAATCTTAATCAGATAGCACGCTAGCAAATCGCACTCCTGTGGTGGATAACCCTTGCTGTGGAGGTATATTTTGCGTTGATTGAAACGCACTGTGTCGTGGGTTATTATGCTTGATGTGGTGGGGTCATTATGCTTTGTATGATGGTAGTTTTTGCTAACTGGTGGAAATTTTTCGTACAAAATCCACCAAAGTATGCAAAACTACCACCACATCAAGCATAATAACCCACCAAAGAAGTGCTTATCCACAACAGTAGTGCGTATAGATTCGCTAGCTTTGATAGGTGAGCTTCATTCAGCGCAAAGGGATTAAAAACACGATTGCGTAGATTGTTGTAAGATCGAATTGGATTGGAATGGCTTAGACAAATTGCTTTGGATTTAAAATAATTGTATAAGAGACTGAAAAGCTGTGTTTGTTTCAGGGGCTTTTACGACTGTGTAGTATTCAACTGATCTTTTCATTGCACAGTAAAGGAAGTCGATTATTAAAGATCTGAAATCGAGCTTTAAGCATGTAATCGATAGGATAGGATCGGATGGTATTGTCCTGTAATCTAGATTCAAATTCACTCGATTGTTCATTGAAAAAATTTGACCAAAATACGCATTTTTTGTGAAGTTGAGTTGCACATTTTTTGTAAACACGTTAAAGTAAGAAATTGGAGCGAGTTTTCGAAAAAACATAGTTGCTATGCAATTTTTGGGCGATTTATTCAAAGAATCTTGTAAAATTATTCAAAGAATCTTGTGAAATTATCTAATTGTTTTTTGTGCGATTTTTAATGTTATTAAAAATTGTGAGCCTATATTTCAAACTTTATTCTTTATATTTAGTTAAGTAGTTCAAAATTCATGAAAAACGGTCTATAATTTTATACTTAAGTTTTTAAATCCTTCTCATTTTCAAACTGTAGAATGAAAAATGTAATCTTATGGAAAATATGAAAATTGAAGTTGGTGAAAAATTAAGAAAAGTCGAAGAAGATCGGCACACAGTTGAAATGTATTCAGGTTCGTATAAAATATGTTTTTGTGGTTAACTTATCTTTATAATTTGTCGGCAAATGTGGGGAAAGTGTTATCATCTAACATGCCGTTTCCTAACTAAATCAAGATTTTATCGCTCATAACATTTTAGGCCGCAATACAGTATGCAATCGATCAAAATTCTGTTGTGCGCTGCAATTTTCGGCTACATATACTTTCATTAGTCAGCATACTGAAGAGTTTTAGTAATTTGGATTTCCCACCTTTAGTTTCAATCGTCCAATATGGTTTCGAATCCTTCCAGGTATGAAAAGTGAAGAGTATACATTCTAGAAGGTCAAACTCACTCTCCGTCTTTCGCCTCGCTAGCTCACTTTTAATCTGTAAACTATGGATTAGTCTCAGAAGGGAAGACAGAAACTAGCTGCAGAAAGAATGTTTAGGAAAAAACTCAATGAGAAATCTTGGAAATGGAAACAGGCTAAACCTGGGCGCAAACTGTGGCAACATGTTGGCCAACATCACAGCCAACTGTTACTGGCCAACAAATTGGTACGATTCGCTATAGATGCTGGTCAACATTTTCAACGGCTGGAGCAAAATTGATGGAAACGAAATGTTGTTGATGAAAAAATGTTGTGATGTTTTGGTACGGTTTCGCAAACATGTTGGCACAACAAGTTGTTCAAAACTGATCTTGGAAGTAAATCAATTGTACATTCCACAGAAAAACAAATATAGTCCATCCTCGTCATATCTTTATTGGTTCTGGTATCTTCTACCTGATGGTCTTGTACTAGATTTGCATACATATCATCTTCCGCCTTCCTTTTAATCCAATTCCAAATTGGACCAGTGTTTCTTCTTCGTAAATTAGGAAAGGCAAGCATACTCATGGTATTTCAAACCGCAGTTTTTGGTGTATTCGTGCTCTAATTGCTGGCTCGTGGTCTCAGAAGCTAAGGGAGGTCAGTGTTCGAGCCCAAACTACGGTAGCGTCACGGTCAAGGTTGAGATCTCAATTTGTTAATCAGTCAACTTCACCTGCATTAATGCTTGCACGGCTCGCGCCCACCTTGAGAGATATGCAACTCATCGGTCACTCCACATCAGCTACTACCAAACTCATTCCGACCTAAATAAACAATCAAAAATTTCTTACTCTTTTGCCTTCCACTTTTCGGCTGTCTTATAAATGTTACTTTTAAGATTTATCTATTTTGATTTTTAGATATCTGGTTGGACGATAGTTCATATGCAAGAAAGCGGAAAAAGGGAATGGAGATGTTCATACCGGACAAAAGAAAGAGACCAATTACTGTATCAGGTCTGATATCGCTCTGTTCATAGCTGCCCCCCAACGAATATAAGCCCCAAAATTATCAAGCGTGTGATTAGAATGGCCAAATTGCAAGCAAGTCGGAATTGCAATCTGTGATTATGGATTCATTCCCCACCAAGGTCGTACTTGCGTCGAAGAGCGAGAAGAGTCGTCAACTCTCTCTAATTTCAGGCAAATGGTGAAAGAGACAACGAGGTGTGGTCACATCGAGAGGAAGGACTGAGGTCTCACTGCTGATAATAGCCCTGGGCTATTCAGTGAAACCCTTTTTCTAGCATAGCACAGAAACACATACCTTGCCAAGAGAGCAAGTCTGTGTGTATTTCTAAGTTAATAGCTGAATGACGCTTTGTTGCTTTCAGTTTTAAGATATTCAATGTTTTCTCTTCAAAAAGCTGAGTTGACTCAGTATAAAGCAGGGGCTTGTATTACGGATTCCATTGTAGATATTATTATATTATACGCATCTTTATACAGTATACACCTCTTTTATTATAACAATACGGTGAACTGACGGAAATTAAACGCCATCAATCTCCATAGTTTGCAATGTAAAGCTAATAGATTGAGTTAAATGTTTGGCTGTGTGCCGTCTTCTAGCTACTTTTTAGCTTTTTTGGCTGGCCACTTTAAGAATCGCATGCGATTTAGTATATTAATTCCTGTTCTTTCCTGTGTATCAAGTGTATCAATTGACTTTATATATATCATGCCTTTTTCTCCCTAGGACCTTATGTTGTTTATATGTTACGTGAAATGGATATTCTTGAAGACTGGGCTGCGATACGAAAGGTTTGGCATCATTTCTGCAGCTTAATTGCATTTACAAGATTTTTTCTTGAGTTCTTCAGTTCTTTCTTTAGCTAAGTTTCTAGCTTCACTTACTCAAAATAATCTTTTGTTTACAGGCAAAAAGCGAGCTAGCCAGGCGAAAAACCGAGGGTGAGCTTGAAGAATTATTGCTGCTATTTTTAAAATTGAAATATAGTTTGTATCTCCAAAAGCACAGTTTCAAGATTTAACTCTCGTACTTATCATGTGTTCACATGTGCCAATACGAACTTCGACTACTTACAATCAATTTCAATACAGTTCATTTCACCTTAGATGTTTATGTGGACAATTTCAATGTTTGAGACTTCAACAGATAAGAGCTTGTTTTGAGAACGAGTACTTTAGTGCGAATCCAATCTTCAGACAATTAACAGTTTTGTGAGTTGTAAAAGTAACATTTAACATAGTCACATGTAACTTAGTAACATATTGCTTAGTAACGTGTAACTTTATAACGCCTAACATTGAAACGTGCAACTTTGTGACGTGTAACTTAGTAACATGTAACTTTGTAACTTGTGAATTAATAACGTGAAACGTATATGCGTGTAACTTAGTAACGACTATGTTTGTAACATGTTACTTAGTAACGTGTAACTCAGCAACGTGTAACTTAGTAATTAATAACTTATTAATGCCTTACTTCGTAACGTGTAACTTTGTAACGTGTAACTTAGTAACGAGTGACTTAGTTACGTGTTACTTAGTAACGTGTGACTTCGTAACGTATAACTTAGTAATGTTTAACATAGTAATATGTAAGTTTAGTTTTGGAACGTGTGACTTATGGAAATGTTTCTTAGCAACGTCTAACTTAGTAAAATGTAACTTAGTAACCTATTAAAAATTGGTTGTCTGGACTGTAGATTTCTATAGAAATTCTACCCTTAAGCACAATGCGTAAGAGTCCCAATATCCCATATTTTTCGTGATTGTCTATCCTCGCAATAATTGGTATTTTTCGAATTTGTAGAAGAAAATCACCCGTTGATGCAAGCTAGGTATGAAGATGGAAAATTTTACTACGAGGGACAATGGTAGGCGTTGATGATTTTGTTTTCATCGTGTTTTTACAGTGAACATAGACTGGCTAGATCAAAATCAATCCTATAATTTGAATTTTTCGCAGTGCTTTTACGCTAGTGAAGACACAGAGTAGGACGTAAAGCAGAAGGCCAACTCGCGTCAGCATGCTTTGAATTTCAATGTCATGGTTTTTTGAACGAAAGAAGAATGGAAAACAATAGTCAGAGGCATAAAGTCGATTCCGTGTTAATAGAGATGGGAGAACCTCGTTTGTATGCGTGACGTGGGAAATCGCTCGAGTGAGCCTTCTGGTTTAATCTCTATTCTATGGTGAAGATCAGCATTTTGATCATATCCATTTTTAATGAACTCTATTAGTGTATTCTTGAAAATATATAGATGCTAAGCTATGGCTAAACTAAGAGGCTTGTTGCGTGCGCCAATGTACTTGGCGTGTCTCCCAGGCTGGCTAAACATGCAAGCAATATGTCCCCCGAGTCATTTGCATGTCGCAGGGACAAGAAATATTTCTGTTATCTCCCAGAAACATTTGCTTGTCTCTTGCTACAATTTTTGTCGGGTGCTACAAAGTTTCCGGGGTGGCTACACTGGGAGACACCAAGGAGACATCAATGTCGCGCGTGACATGTCTCCTTGTTTGGCCTGGCCTTAAGGATCACTCTTCAAGATCTTTGCTGCACTTTGCTACTATTAATTTTTCGGCGGCACATGCCCGCTGCCCCTCTCGTGTATGTTGACCTCACTAGTTACCGCTCGGCCATATTATTAGCGCACAATAGACCATTTCAACTAAGGGCCTCGTTTTCAAAAAAATTGGAAACTAAGTCATAGAGAAGTTTTGACTTCAGATTCGAATTCAGCACCTTCTTTTTAGCGTTGAGGCAAAGTTTTATGTTTCTAGTCCTTAAGATATTGATCTTATAGGTGTAAAGGAGTTTGAAATTCTATAAAGGATTTGACGGTGAAAAATCGCTGGGGGTGAAATTTTACACCCTCAGTCATTTTGCACGGTCAAATCCCTTATAAATTTTCAAACTTTTTATCGCTATAGGATCAACATCATAAGGACTACAAGCGTAAGAATTTGCCGCAACACTAAAACGAAGGTGCTAAATTCGAATCTGATGTCTAAATTTCTCTATTACCTAATTTTCAATTATTTTGAAAACGAGGCCCTTAGTTGAAATGGTCTATTAATACTAAGGGTCCATAATTTTGTGCAGTGTATCTAATTGTGGCGTCCATGCACTTCCTCACCAATAATAGGTCTTACCTTTTCTTTCTTTTTTTTTATCATCAATTAAAAATAACTACAAGATACTGATACACTAAAGTATGCCATTGGCATTGAGAAAAGACATAAAGTCATCTGGTCCCAATACCAATGACATTTACAATATTGATAGACTAACATTATTGAAATACAGTATTGATAACCTTTTTCTCGATATTGTTCAAGTTCAAAGTTAAACGTTACTCTATTGTGACTCACTTGATCCTGAGCTATGTATCCTTTCAATAAGACCTATTGTTATAGAACAAAATGCTGTACTACCTCTTCCAAAGCGACCACAATCCCGGTCGCTACACGCAGAAAGTATTCCCTTACTCAAGATGTCCACCATCTTCCAGAAAAATGTTGCGCCGACCCAGGTCTCGTTGAAAAAAGTCTATCAATATTGTAGACAGAATTGGGCTGTGGACATTCTCCGGCCTGTTGCTCTTTTCCCGAAATCACATCTCCCCTCGCCTTACTCCAGACTTCTCAGACACCCAGATCAGCATGCATAATCCCATTTGACAATTATTTTTGTAGGTTTCAAAAAGGAGATAAAGTTGAGCTTGATAATCGAGTAGATTCTCCTATTAAGTAAGTAATTCCTTATTGGCAAAAACATTTCGTTCGATTCAGGTTAATCCACTTCATGTAAATACTATGATTCGGCCGCACAAAAAAGCAGATAAATGCTACAATACAGTAACAAAACAAAAACTGTATAGCAATTAAAGATACAGGAGTTAAAACGACTTAAGTGAAGAATAGATAAATTGTTTGTGAAATTGAAGTGAAATTACTGTAGAGGAAGAGGTCTTCAAAACACGAAGTTTAAAATATTTCAGAAATTGAATGAATGCACTTTTTTTTCAATAAGCAACTTGACTTTGGTCCAGCCCTCAAGAGTTGCTTAACATATCTAGGATTTCAGCCGTCACAGAATGCCTGGTACCCCCTAAAACCTCTTATTTTGGCTCTTTTCTGGCTTCTCAATGTAACTGAAAAGTTTGCAAGGATGTACAGTATAAAAGAAAAATAATGCTATTTCACCAGAAATTTTAGCACAATTTCAGCCCTGGTTGCTTATTGAACAGTTGCTTATTAAAAAAAAAAAGTGTAACGTATTCCACCTAGCCTCAAAAAGTCCCCATAAAGACTGCACGAATCATATATTTCGAAGAAAGTTTTTTCCAAAAAAAGTGCTATGTTTTCAATACTTTAAAGCAACTTTGAGGGCTGAAAGAAAGTCAACTTGCTTATTAAAAAAAAGTGTAATTGTTTAGTTTATGTCCAACTCTAAGTATCAGTTTTTCAGTCATTATTTCTGGAAATCGAACTAATGTTCACCAAAACACTCTTGGTTAGCTACATTGCACACATAGTTCCTTACGTCACACGTGCAAACGCCCGCACTTAGTTGTGGTTGTTGTAGCCGCCTGCTAAAAAGTAAATATTCCTTATTTCTTTGCTGATTTTAGCAAACTTGCAATCCCCAAAACGTCTCAAAAACATCTTTACAAGAACTTGTTTTTGTTTCTTGTTTCGTGTATTTTAGATTAAAACGTGATGCTTCCATAATTCTATGTACTTAACATGAATAATTTCTGAGATTTCTGAAAAACTCCCCCAAATCGAAGCCTCGTGTTTCGTATAAAGGTTGGTCTTATAAAAAAGCATCTGTTCTTATTGATAAATCACTGTTGCTTAGCCTTGATGACGCCGATTCACGAGATTGTGAATAATTCACCTCAGAACACGTGCAGGAAACAGAGCGCTGAACGGGCCATTTCCCACGTATACTTGCGGAGATAAAATTAAAACTCTTTCGGATATATATATTCGTCATTGTTGATAATTTATTGATTACAGTTAATATTTTATTGATGTCGGAAGAAATGTTACAATAAAACTTAAAAAAGATGTTCTTAAAGTGTGGATGTTCGGATGACATGTTTCAATTAAGAAAAGTACTAATCTCACCGAAATTTGCGATTTTAGCAACCATAGGCTCGCGATAGGATCTAAAGTCCTCGTTTTCATACAAAATTCAGACATTATGCTGCTATACTTATGTTAACCTGTCAAATTCTCATGACAAATAAAAGAAATCACATAAACAACCATTTCCATAACAAAATTGAACTGTGGGGCCTAAGTACAATACCATCGAGAGTGGGTGTCCAGCAGGGTCAGGGGTCATGGGCCTGGGCTGTGAAACCTTCTAAAGGCCTAGTACAATTACATTACCCTGGGGCCCGCTCTGCCTCTCGATTACCCTGCCTTAGTGCTCCTGTAATGAACCTTAAATTACAAGCATTTGTACGTATTTCTGCCTTAAAATTCTGCATCCGAGCCACGGGTATTAGCCCCCCCTCCCAATGAATATAACCCCAAATTTCAAAGATATTGTCAGAATGGGCAAGTATCGTGCCAACCATAATAGCAATCAATGATTGTGGGTTCAATTCCAACTGAGGTCAAACTTGCCTTGAAAAGTGAGGAGAGTCACAAGCTCTCTCTAAAAGCATGGTTAAACTAGGAGACATGTCCCGCAAGACATTGTCATGTGTGAAATGTCACCTCGATGTACCTCAGTTCAGCCACCTCGGAAAATTTGTAGCGCGTGAGAAAGTTTGTATTGAGAGACACGCAAATGTTTCTGGAAGACAACAGAAACATTTCTTGTCTCCGCGACTCAAGGGACATGTCTCTTACTTGTCACTCGCATGTTTAGCCATCTTGGGTATGTCTCCTGATTTAGCCAAAGCTTAATTCAAGGCAAAAGGACTCACGAGTTGTGGTCACGTCGAGAGGAAGGACTGGGGTCGCAGTGCTGAGATTATTCTGAGGCTATTGAGTGGGCCCCTGGTCTTAGCACAGAAACCCATATCTTGCGAAGACAACAAGTGTGTGTGCCTAACTATCTAATTAACTAACTAACTAAAATTTCTATATATTGGTTCCAATTTTAAGATATTCAATATTTCCAACAAAAAGCAGAGTTGACTCAATAAAAACCAAGGACCTAAATTCGGAATTTCACGGTATTTATTGTTATTATATATTTATACACACGTCTGTTTATTGTTGAATTACGGTAAAATGAACATAAACGAATTCCAGTTCAATACTTTTCAATGTAAAGCCAATAGATTGAATTCTTGATTATGTGATGTCTACTACTTTGGGCGTCCTGTGCATGGCCTAATTGTTTTGATTTCTAATGCTGTTCGTTTTCTTTTCAGAGCGACTATAACTACTATCAATACGGGAGAGGTAAGAGAAGTCTTCATCATAAGTCAAAAAGTGTGTATCAGTGAAAATTTCAAGAAATTTATGCGGGTTTCAGTCGAGCTCAAAATTTCTCAGAAGCATTGAAATATAAGCCCGACCCTGTGAACCCGGCGAATAGGACGCTACTCAAAGATTTCGCTGTCAATTGCGCCCACGCATGTTGAAAAGAAAAGTGAATCGAGCGTACATGCCACGCGGCCAAAAGCACATGTTACAGATTCGATGAACAGTCGAGGTGATTGAGGACGAGCGCTCTTCAATAAGAGGGTGAAATTGGCGAAAGCTGAACCTCTGGGAAAACTAAAATTGTATAGTTGTATAGCTTAAGTGGATCCGAACTACTGTTTGTACGGGTAGGCCTTGCGTTCACACACAATTCGTAGATCCAATCCATTTCAGGTCCATGAGCTGACCTACTTTTGGATCGCTTTGAAAAGCGTTCCAGTCTAGATCTGATCTACTTTGCATCGTGTAAACAGGTCGATCTGTGCAAAACTGGCTGTCTTTGAAAATATTATTACAATTAATAAAGAAATATTCAGTAACCACGCATGCCTTTAATTGCTAGACCCAAAAGTGGATCGGATCTATGCCTCGTATAAACGGAAGGCCTATCCGTACCAAAACTAGAACTTTTCATCCGATCCACTTTGGTTCCGATCCATTTTCTCTCGTGTAAACGTGGCCTTAAAAGCTGGTCGTTATCCCCAACTCATTGATTTTACTGGTTCAAAACAAATAATCTTTTTAAAGTGATTTTCAGCCTCTTTACGAATTTTCCTTGTGTCGTAGGTCTGGGTAAGCAAACGGGATGGTTTGAAATGCAAACTTTACATCGCACAATTTCAAAAAGGAAAATACCTTATGCGTCGACAGACTTCTGATTTAACGACTTAGGTTTTTGTTGGATTTTTAAACTTATACCGTAATCCTTTACAATATCTGTTTTTACCACCTTCATATAACAGTGCCGTGCAACTTCGCCTCTAAGTCAAATGGAACCCTTTGTTAACATTTTTCTGTGCGTGCAACCGTGAAAACCATTCGACAATTTTCACCTGCTATCTCCGACCATTTTTCTCAGTATGGAACTGTAGCCCAATCTTATATTTGAAAACGGTAGATCAGGTAGTCAGAGAATTATTCAAGTTTTGGGACTTTTCTGGAGTTGTTTGTGGGTCTATGAGGCTGGAAACCCTATCAACCACATCATAGTTTTTCTTCTAGCCGTTGCTAGGGGAGAGGTTATGAATAAGGATACATTTTTGGGGGCTAACCCTTAGAATACCAAAGACACAGTTCGGCATAAGCAAGGTTAGACATTTCTCGACCCAAGTAATCAACAAAAAATTCCCTAAAATTTTAGTTTCTTGATGTTTTCTGTGTTAACTGCTGCCTTGTAATGTGGAGGCATTTTAATAAACCTAACCTTGAGGTTTTATCTGTATCCAAGGTTCGTAATTTGTTATGCTCGACTTTTGCTAGTTTCCTTACATTCTCATTTACCGAGTTTTAGATTTGAAGCTCTAAACTAAAGAGATCAAGCCTGCAACGTGTTAACTCAAACTAGCGTGATCTCTTTCATGAAACTACATTTGATTTAGGGCGTATTTTTTTGTCGCATTCTGTTTTCAGCAGAGGCCTTCTCTTTTCGGCAGACCTCGGAACGTATTTTTTGGTACTGTCTTCTGTAAACGGCAGGTTTCGCAGGCCTCTAAAACCTTCTGCCCCCGAAGCTGGAAGGTTTCGCAGACATCGCAAAGAATCTCGTTCTCGCTACAAAATGAATGGTTTAGTTTATTCCGATCAGCCTACCGTTTTCGGCAGCTGTGTTTTTTTGTTGCAGGAAACCTTTCCTGCTAAGTCTACCGTTTACAGATTTTGGAAGATCTGCCAAAATCAGGAGGTTACCAAAAACATACGCCCTTACGTTGCTATCGTTAAGTCATTGCTATGCAAGCCCCTTATAAAGATCCATTGTCGGTTAAGATTTGCAGAAACGGTTTTGGGGCTTGGGGACAAAGACGGATAACGTTTGGGGATGGTGAACTCAGTTTTTTACTATGCTGTCCCTCCTTCTTCGTCAAGTAGTTTCAGGGATGTAGCTCTAAAATTAGAAGCCAGAGACATTTGTACTGTAAACAGTTCTTAACGTAAATTTGTTTTTCAATCTGTATTTTGATGTATAGTTAGATGTAAAATTTTCTTTTTCGTTTTGAGATAAGTAGAAACATGCACTTCATACTGTGAATTTTTGGACCTGCAGCGTCTTGCGTTCACGAGATTAGCGCAATCATCGGCACGTCTGTAAGTGCGATATATCCGAGTTAGCGAAGAGACTTCCATGATAAGTACGTTTAAGACGGGTAAGAGTTGTTGCGATAATTTTTGAACAGCTAAAGTAGTATTTGAGTTGGTACGATGAAGCGAAACTTGACTTTGCAGTTGCGTTAAGATGATTTTTATGTTCGAAGAATTCGAACATATTCGTGTGGGGTGGCGTGTCACTCACTAACTCACTCACTAACCAACGGTTGAACAATGGAGGACGCGTAATTATACTAAGGATCTCAAGAATGCTCTTATGGCCTGCGAGCATTTTTGTCAATCTGGGGTCATGTGACAATTTTTCTTCTGATATCAGCTTGCTTCCATGATTCATATTTGTTTACGCTATATTCGATGGCAAATTGCTACATTGGTTCAGTTAATGAAATTTCAAACATTCTCATGGTCTATACTAGAGTCTAGGCAAGAGCGGCAATTTCATAACATTTTTCAAAGCAAATCGTCATCATTATCTTCATCATCATCATCATCATCATCATCATCATCATTATCATCATCACTATCACCACCACCGCAACCAGAGACATGCTGAGGGCCCCTATGTTTAATACTGCGAGGGAGAGCTAAGGTGGGTTGTGCCGTACATATATTTAACATGGATTTGACTAAAGAGCATTCCTTGTCATGACAATTTAACGGCTGGCGCGATTGGCCTGCAGCTGGTGAAAATCTGCGATGATAGCCACAACTACACATCTTTAGGCCATCGCAACTGGCGTCTGTTAGTTGAATAACAACATAATTAACTGAACAACCAGGACATGTCTTAATAGCTCAATCGATTAGCCAAATATTGGTATTTTGACCTGTTTATTTGCAAGTCATAAAGAGCTGTCTTTGCACAAGTGACAAAGGAATGAAAACAAGCTCTCGTTACAACCAATATATTCATAAAATTCCTTCCAATTCACCTGTTGTTTCACCTGTCTAGATCTTCAGCTGTATTCACGCAGCGCCATTTCTATAAATTCTGTTCTTTCTTGGCGAAACGCAATGTATGTTATCTTGCACTTTTCTGAATCTTAAAATTGTACAATGAAGGGTAATCTTTTAGTGTACATTTAGCTTAGGCTGTTTCATGCTTCGACGACCGTTTGATTGATATCTCTGCTACCTTTTGCTGCATAATAGCGTTATTTTTTGCTGAAAATAAGCAGGTTAGGGAATTTTATGTGCTTGACTGTATAAAGGAAAGTATTAGACTCGAGTGCCGTGTAGTTAATGGTTTGTATGCGCGCCTCTTTGTTCGTACCAAGCTGGTCCAGGGCTCGGTGTTATCACGTTATCACGACCACTGGCATTTTAAATGATTAGCGTTTCAGCTGCGACTAGGGCAATCCTTGTGAGAGGTGCTGGTTGGAGGTTAGGGGGCATCAACCAATCAAGCAATTTTATTTTGTTAAAGCAGGTCGGGTGTTCTGGTAGCTATCTAACTGATGTGGACCTGCAGCTTGTGCCCCCAGATTGATATTCTAGAAAGAATACCCTGGGTACTCATTTACCTACCTCTGAAGGATGGACAGCTGAGTTGACAGAAGGCTTGTGGAAAGTAGAGCCGCCGATATTCGAATCCTCTTCTTGAAAGCTGTCCCGTCGATCTCCCGATCGTGAGCCAAAGGTCTTGACCACTCGGCCGTGCCACCCTTAATGACATGTCATAATGCATGACATGACATGAAATGAAAAAATTAATAAACATCGAACCAGAGAAGGATTTAAATCATACTGTATTCATTTATACTGTATTAAAGTTACTGAGAAAGAACTTTATATAAATTGCCCAAAGCGCCCCAAAATTTCTTATTATTTCAAGTTCAAATCATCTAATGCTTATTTAGTTTTTAAACGAATTTTATTAAATTGAAGTACATTTCCATTTTAACCTAACATAGGCATTATTAATATGTACACTTTAAAAAAACCATTACTACCTTATACTTAAATGCATCATTCTTTTTCTGAATACACTGTATATGTATCTATGTATACACTCTTTTTTATAAAGAACTACTTTATCAGGAACTTATATATAGAGGGTCGAAAAATTTAAAGAATTTATACTACTGAAGATACAATCGGTTAGGAAGTTTTGAACTTGGAAAATTTTGTCATTGCAAACAATCAAGAATTAGGAAACCGGTTCCATTCGTTTCCAGTCAAAACTCTTGCTCTGTCTCTGACTAAACGATCAAACATTGTTGATCCAATATTAAAAATTTCATTTACAGCAAACATTTGACCATTTAGCCACGTCCAAAAATATTGCTTGACAGGCAAAAGTGAAAAATTTTGTGGCATGGTGTTTTTGAAAAAGTTCAAAAAAATTTATGCTTGGCGCAAACAAAAATTTGGACGAAAAATGTTTTTGGACTTGGCCCAAACGGTGAAACATTTTTTTGACAAGCAAATCTCAAATGTTGGACCAACAATGTTTT